>OZ020507.1:36222650-37422650 GCA_963971375.1 Platycheirus rosarum
CTAGTGCGAGGGAGAGAAAAGAATTTAAAACGGTAGGGTATATGGAGTTTGTTTAGATAGGGAATATGAGAGCGAAATTAATAAATCTCTATAAAGATATATGAATAAATATAGGTATAGCTACATACCTACTAAAGTATATTTAAACCGTACATACTTTATTTTAATAGATTTAAATGCCTATACAAATTAAAGATTATTATTGTCAATAATTAAATGATAAAAGGTTGGTAGCTGTTTCTTTGCGTAGGTATGTTCCTTTCTGGTAGGGTACCCACTCTATTTCTTTGAAAATCTTAAATGAATGGAAAGAAAAATGCATGTTTAAAGGTGAAATTGGCATAAAGAAATTAAATCCAATCAATTTCAATTCCATAATTTTTAGCTTTACTAGTGAACCAATTAAAAAAAAATCACTAAAATAAATAAAGAATATCCTACAAGGATAAGTGAATATAAAATAAATAAATTGACTACCTACATACCTAGGTTTATAAAACAAAAATTATTGAAAAAAATCGACATTATACGAGTTTTCTTTTTGGGAGGAGGTCGCCCATTAGAATCGCCTCCATGAAGAACATAAAGCAAAATGGTACGAGAGACTCGAAACCTTTGGGTTGGACATTTACCCGATACAGCACGTGAGGATAGGATACGAGATCATTTTAAACGGTAAGTTTTGAAAAGAAAAAATTGTTAGTTTTTTTTTTTTTTTTTGAAAAATATTCATTGTGGGTAGGCAACCTAACTACTACGTTTGTTAACCAAGTCTATCCCGAACTAAACCTCTTTCTTTCCAACTTAATAATTAAAATTTTATTTTTTTGGATATACCACTAAATCCGGACTGACATTATTTAATCAGACAATGGATTAACGCGCTTTACAATACAACCGAAAATATCTTGTAGGCAATGTTGAGAAGACTGACTAATTTCTTAAGGATGTGACAAGCAATGCATAAGATTGTATATTTTCTCCTGATAATAATCTTGCAACCACATCGTCTCCTCCAGCTTTTATAAGTCCAACAACTAGGCCATCTGCGCCAGCGACTTTATTGGTATTAAGCTTATGTACATATATCCAGCTTTACTTTTTCCAGATTTGGGAGGTGAAATTGTTGTTCTTCTTCGCCCAGATAGAATGGATTATTCTGCGATAGCAGGATTCAGTTCGTTATCGCCGTTATCAGTCTGCAGAAATGGCTTTTCCACATATACGGTGCTTACTCAATATAGTTAAGCCTTATTGGAACTACAAACTCAATCGTTGATGCTATCCAGAAATTCTTCCGCTATCGCCTGGATATAAGAAAAGAAGAGCTTGAGGAATAACTGCCCTCTTGACTCGTTTGCTGTCGTCAAATTAAATTGTCTTTCTTTCCGTAAACATTGCCATGGTCAGCTTTTCTTAACGCCGCGATAAATATGCCAGCATTGGATATAAAATCTTATTGTTAAAATTCATGCCTTCTCATTTTACCGTTTATTTAAGCTACCCTTAACAATGTTGACCGTAATACTCGTCTCGCAAGAAATGCTCATAAGTTCACGCTTAAGGCCAATTTCGAACGTACCGTGAAATACCTACAGATTCTTTTTTAGCCGAACAACACGAATTTTGAATATTTTACTGCTCGCGCAGTGCATTTTAACATTTAAATGTCAACGCAATATCAATCATTTCCCAAACTATCCTTGACGAATTGCTGTATACCTATTTATATCTGTTCCTTAACTGCTTATAATAATAAGTAATTAACAACAAAATTTTAAAAATTGCTAAAAAAAAATATGTCTTCCAAATACCAACCTGAATTTATACTTATCTGAGAACCCTTTCTAAACAACATTTAATATCGACCGCAAAATTTTTAACGCAAAAGCGTCACCGCTGTGGTGCCGCCGCGTCAAAATGACGCAAGTGTGAAAATCACACTAATTTTCTGTTAACTAAAGGAAGAAATTAGAGAAATCAGTTTGTTTTTTTTTTTATCAAATTCACATGAATTGAGCTGCAGACAAAATACAACTTGTCTTCTTTGGGAAGAAGCGTTATTCCTGTTCAAAATGTTCTTTAAACTAAGACTGCAACACAATGGCTGTAAGAGCACGTTAAAGTTATCAGAATGATGGCTTTGTCTATAAATATTGTAAAGAAGAGTGTGAGGTAAGCATAAATTAATCAATCATCATAATAAAATAGAATACATGGATTAAATTACATCTTATCATTTCTTTTAAAGAAATAAGTATTCTGATACAAAAAGCATCCCAAACAAGGAAAAAAAACTTTTCATTTTCCATCATCAAAACCACAACTCAGTAGGCGAATTAAAAAGAAAAATTAAATTTCAAACTGTCACTTCCGTGTTCTGTCGCTGAAAAATTATTTTGCTTTCAAATTTGTTTACTACCAAATCTTCCACTCATGTTTAAAGGTAAAGTTCTTGCAGTTCTTATAGCTTCTCAAGTGGTCTGAAAGCCCAAGACCGATTTTCAAAAAGTGTCAAATTTTTACTTTTGGATTTACAAAATTTAAAAAATTTGCATTATTTTACTAAAAATACATACATATGTATGCACATACATATATGTACATATGGATGTAGTCAAAACGAGTTTTTTTCGGCAGTGGTTAAAAGTAAGCAGTTCTTTGAATAATCTAATCTAATGATTAAGAACAAAAAATATTTAGTGGCAGAAATATGTACATATGTAAGTATGAAATTCGGCTTACGTAACAGATTCGATGGTAGAAAGTCAAAAGAATTGCTTAGCTTTTAACCACTGCTTAAAAAAACTCGTTTTGACTATTTTTTTTTTTCAAATTTTGTAAATTTTGTAAACACCAAAAAAAATTGACAAACTTTTTGATGCTGGTTTTAATAAAAAATGATTAATATAAAAAATATATCCATTAAACTGAACAGCAGGGTTTAAAACTAAAACTAAAAAATCTTACGAATGTGTTGTAATGGAACACAGCCACCTAATATTTAAAACCTGAATAATAGAGACAATTAAACATTGTCAATTTTTAACAAACTAGAAAGTAATTCAGGATTCATACATAGTTTTCGGAGATCACAAAGAAATTTCTTCTTCAGCCACTTCTAAGGAGGTGAAATATTAATTTCACATTCCAAATGCCAATATTAAATCGTTGCTTCACTTTTCTTTAACAGAGTTGCATATATGGAGCTAACAAGTCAAAAGGGATAAAGAAAAAAGAATATTAGGATCCGTTTTTGAAATAGTCAAGGTTTCTTAAAATCTCGAAGATCTCAAGAAATTTCCTCAGTCACTGAACTGATGGAACTGAAAAATTAATGAGCCAGTTCAAGTTTCTGATATATCCGAAATCTACGTTTTCTCCGTTTACATACAAATATTTTTGGCTCTTACTGGGAAATTTTTTTTCAGATCAGATCAAAGTGATTGAGGAAGTTTCTTGACATCTCCGAAATTTCTTGAAACAAAAGTCATTTTGATTTGACGAACTAGCTTTAGAAATCAGAAATGGGCAAAACCGTAGGTATAGGTATTTTTGATTTAGGAAGACTGTCAAGACTTCAAGACCAATTGTACAAGAGTCCGTCAAAATTTCCTTCGGACTTCGGATTAATAAATATTATCGAAGTAAGGTTTGGCACTACAGTTCGGGACGAACCTGGGCCTCAACCAACATACCTCTCCAGCCAGCTCGGTCTTTCGCTAGCTGCCTCCAGCTTCGCACTCCAAGTTGATTGACTCCACTTGAGTGCGCCACCTAAGCCGAGGTCTTCTTTGACTGCGTCTACCCTCTGGGATGAAATAGAAGATCCTACGAGCTGGAGCATTGTTGTCCATTCGTTCTACATGACCTAGCTATCTTAAACGTAATGTATTTTTTTAACCAGGTCAATGTCGTTGTACAACTCGTATAGTTCTTGGTTGAACCTTCTCCTGTAAAGCTCGTTAAGCGATTGGCAAGAGTAATTCTTCGCTTTATTTCTGACGAGATGTTGTCAGATTTTATAGCGGATCCGAGGTAAACAAAGTCCCTAACTACATCAAAGTTGTAACCTGTCCAATCCGCCGGGTGTCGTGTGTCCCATTTTGTGGACAACAGGTAATTCGTTTTGGCCTCATTGACTGCTAGTCCCATCTTAGCCGCTTCAGCTTCAATGTTAGAAAACGCTCCAGGGACCGCTCGCCGAGTTCTGCCAATGATGTATATGTCGTCAGCGTATGCTAGCAATTGTACAGACTTGAAAAAAATTGTCCCACTAAAATTAACTTCCGAGTTTCTTATAATTTTTGCAAGTATTAAACTGAAGAAATCGCACAATAGGCGCATCACCTAACCGGAATCCTTTTTTGACATCAAAAGCTTCGGTGAGGTCAGTACCAACCAAGCAGCGAGAGTTCTTCATCGTCATCCTGCACAGTCGGACGAGTTTTTTGGGGATGCCAAAACCAGACGTGGTTCTGAATAGCTCGTCTCTATAAATGCTATCGTACGCGGCCTTAAAATCGATAGAGTTGGTGGGTATCGATTTGGAATTCTTGAGTAGTTTCCAGGATCTGCCGTAGCGTGAACATTTGATCGATTGTAGACTTTCCCGGTCTGAAACCACAATTATAAGAGCCAATCAGTTTGCTGACGAAAGGTTTCAGGCGTTCACATAGTACGGCAGAGGGAATCTCGTAGGCGATATTCAGCAGACTTATTTCTCTATAGTTGATGCAGTTTAGAGGGCCTCCTTTCTTTTGGATCGGGCAAACGATCCTGAGGTTCCATTCATCAGGCATACCTACTTTCAATCTGACCAAACTTTTAGAGATGAGTTGGTGTATGCACTTCACCGGCCGCTATAAAAAGTTTGGTGTGTAGTCTGTGGGGGCCAGCAGCTTTGTTGTTTTTTAGTTTAGATATTACTATCCTCACTTCATTTTGGTCGGAAGTCTTTTCTGTTCATCGTCCATGTTGAATGGTTCATTCTGCCTGACAGCGGGATTGTGGTGTCATCGCCGTTTAACAGTCTGCAGGTCCTTCCATGTACTCAGCACCGACTGTGACGAAGTAAGGTATTGGCATGAGGAAAAGCGATTAATTTTGTTTGAAATCGCAGATTTGGACTAAAGTTAGAGATTTTGGATTTGTCAATCTGGCAACATAACCATCGAAATTTGACATTTAAAATCGTAAATCTCGTGTACCTACAAATTTATAGAAACCCTTTTTTTCAAATCCCTATTTATTTCATACAACAAATACTAAAAGGGACACATGTTAGACGATAAAATGAGTTCTATAGTTTAGAAATCACAATGCCAAGTGTTAAGGAAATTCATAGGTGGGCATTAATCACACCCAAAGAAATTGAATTTAATGCATAAACCATAAACATCTGTCATCATCTAGGTAGGTATACATATGTACATCGACCTTTGCCCAAAATGACAAATAATACCAACCCCAAACGCCATGCCGGTATAAACAATGTCATAAATCACTAATAGCACTAGCTTTTCCCCAATAGAAAACAAGACGAAACCATTAAAAAGTGCAACTAGGTACCTAGGTAATGGTGGATATTGCTACTGCTGCTGCTCCTGTTTCCTCGTATTCACTGTTGTTTTATTTTATATACTATATGTACATATAGATAAAAAAAAACATTACGTAATTTTATTCTAAAAATTGGCAACATCGGTTCATGGTGTTTTTCACTACTGCCCGTCGACATAGGGCTATTCTAACAGCTCACAGCAAAGGCTGACGATTTTTCAGAAACCAACGAAAAAAGAACACTAAAGCAGAATTCCTCTTCTCAAATTCATCTTAGTTTTCTGCGGTGTAGGTACTCTACTGTAAAAGCAGCACAAAAAATCTGGGCAACGTCTCAAAATAAACAAAGCAAACAAAAAAAAAGAATAAGAACATGACCAGCAAAGCAGCAGCACAACCAAAACTAAACATGTACAGCAGTCAGAAAAAGACAAACGAACCCCGAAAAAATCGACCGACCAAACGACCCCGTCGTCGTCCGCTGGGTTGGCTGGTACGGTACGATGGCGATGACGAAGAAGGCGCATCACATTTATTTTGTTGCTGCTTAGCCCTGTTTTTTTTCTTGCTGGATGTGGAAAAAAATATCCATAAAGGGGGTTGTGAAAGGGATGATGAACAAACCAAACAGTTAAAACTAAGAATATTACGAAGAAGATGCGGTGGCGATGGCCGTAGTTTTTATCGTAGTATGTGTGTTGTGTGTAGACTATACATATACGTCAGCTTGGAATATGACATTTTTAGCTGTACCAACATTTTTTAATTTTATTTCTGCTCCCTTCAACATTCTGGTGTCATTTTTGTTGGTCTTACCACCACTACCTAACCAAGTTAGCACTGTTGGTTGACATTTCGAGTAAGAAATTGTGGCAACAAATTTGGTACTTTTAGTGATCTAGTCATAATTTGAACAGCAGGGTGTAATGGAATGGAAATAATGTATAATCACAAAAACATTTTTCTGACAAAGAAGTCTAACTAAAATTCAAGCAGACCAAAGATTTTGGTTTGTGTGTTCATATTCGAAAAAATTCTTGAAATCTCGTGGATAAAGCAAGTTCCTAATTTAGAATTTAATTGACATTAACGTCTTACGTGTGGAGAATATTTATACCTAGGAGGTAGGAAGTTACATAATCAGGTTCTTGTTGTTGTTTGTTCTTGGAACTACCTATAAACTTAGCATTCATGCTTTGACTCGAATTGGATACAGAAGAATAGGTAAACCGATGGGTATTATTTTTTTCAAAATCTACCTATCTTCGAAATTAGATTTTGTTTCGAAAATGTTTTTCATGGCCGCTTTTGCTCTAGTCCTAATGTCATTTAACGTGGAGTGGAGTAGGCATTTGAGCAAACAAAGAAATATCTATTTTTGTTTCAGTTCTTCTAACATTCTAAACAATAAGTCAGATAGAAAACCAGCAACAGCATGATTTCTGCAATTTTACTTCGAGAATTTTTACCTGTCATTTCACATTTTGCAATTTAATGTCAATTCATTTGGGAAAACTGCGAAATCTTGGATTGGTTCTTAGTCATTATCGTTAGCTTTAATTACTGTACATTTTTAGCTTAAATTGTTAAATGAACCAAATTTTCTCGAATACCTATTAAAATGTCAAATTTAATCTGGTCTTACCTTATCTGTCAAAGAAGGGTTTTTGTCCCAAAATATGAATGTATAAGCAATATTAGCACTTCGGTGCACACTGTGCCTCTTTTTTAATTATCTCTGTAAGAAACAATAATGGCAACTTGATTTTTAACGATACTTTTGGCGACTTTGGTTTTTAACGATACTTTTGGCGACTTTTAATTGGGTTTTAACGAAAGGCCACCATAATTGAAAAATTGGTACGTACGTAGCCTTATGAAAATAGTCCAAGTACATGTGATTTGTACGCCTACACACAACTCGAAAAAGTTTCGTCAAGCTTTCGTTCTTTTTTTGATTCCGTACGTGTAAAGTATGTTTTTAATCTTACATTTCGCATGTGCATTTACATTTACAGAAAGTGTAAAGTAGGAAATAAGAATCTGCCGACAAGAATTGTCATAAAAAAACGAACAGATCGAAAATGAAGCAAAGAACCTGACAAATGCTTGTGATTTCTCAAGGCCATTATGGCCAACTCCTGTATTTCACAGATCGGAAAGAAACTTTTCGTTCGGTTTTGACACCAGCGTCCTTTTTTTATTGAACGAAAAAGAAACGGAGCAATCCTCCATTAAGGGCACAAGATACGATAGTATTTGGCCCGTCCGCGTTATTCCAACCAATATAGTTTAGTCTTAACGTCATGTCTCCTTTCGTTTTGTCAAGTAAACAAAGGGAAGGGCCAAATACTGTCAAAATTAAACGAACTCTTTGTTATGTTAATATAAAAACATGAAAGAACATGGTTCTGTGAAATGCCTTTAGTTCAAAACAAAAACTAAGAAAATTTGTATTCAAAATATCAGAAAAGCCGAATTCACCCAACCCTAGTGGGGTATTGCGAAACTAACGTTGCAGGAAGCCATCATTTCGTCAAATTCAATATTTTGTTTTGATTTTGCCTAAATAAATTAAATTCATATTTTATTACAATTTCTCATTTTAAATGGCTCATCATTAGCTCTCTTGTCAATTTATCACAAATAGTACTCTCAAACATAATTAGTCTCAATTATATTTTCAAGTGCTATTTTGAAGGAAAAAAGAAAAGAATTTAGTTCTAAATAAATTACATCAAATGATAAAATTCAAAAATAAATCTAGCAATGAATGGGTGTTTTTTTGTTTGTGTGTTTGTGTTTATTTGTACAGCTGACCATGAGACATTGAAAGAAATTTTCTAATATTTAAATAGCTTATACTATTTAGTTATTTTAGTTTATTTTAATCGAAGGACATTAGTGATGTTTAATATATTTTTGTCGGTCAAATTGAACATACATATATTTTGTCTAATTAGTTTCATAATAAACCAGATGATAAGAATAATAAAACAAATTCTCGTTGACGTACATATGTAGGTATAACGTTGCAAATTAAATATTGAATAATTTGTATTATTTGAAACATTTTACTTTTAAGGTTTTCTGTTATCAAACAGCTGTGTTTGAAAATGAAAATATTTTGGGGTTAATAATTCAACCATGAATTTGACAGTTTTATTGAAAGAAGATTACAATTATTTCGTTCAGTACTGTAATTTTACAAAATCAAAACATCGAAAAAGATAACTAATTTTCGTCAAACTATGCAAAAACACAAAATTTTATCTCAGAAATCTTGTAATTGGTTGGAGTGAGTGAGATACCATTAGTGTCAAAATGAAATTGAGGACGACTACCATTCTTGAAGTGATTTTCGTTAGATATGTTTCGTTCAATATCATGAAATTAAAGACACAACCATTATATGAAAAACATGGTTTACTGTCAAAAATTAAACGAACTGTCTCTAATCTAAAATCATGATGAATACCGATAGTGAACATGAATATCCGTCTACTGTGAAATGCCAAAGCTGTTAAATTCGCATATGTCAAAGCGATTCAGAATGAAATACCTCATGCTTAACGAAACTCATGCATATGTCCTGGAAAGAAAAAAAGAAGGATAGAGAAGTCTTAATACGCGAAAGAAATAGGAAGCTAGTGTCAAAACCGAACGAAAAGTTTCTTCCCGTTATGTCAAATACATCGTTGACCATAATTGCCTTAAGAAAATACAAGCATTTTTCAGATTCCGTACGGAAAGTACGCTTGAAATCGTACCCAAAATATCTAATAACTTTTAGTTTGGTTTGACATGAGCTTAAGTCACCAATTTTTTCAAGAAAATATTGACTCGTTTTTTGTTTTAGGAAGTGTACGGAAGAAAAAATATAACATGCTTTTAAAAAGATTTTTGCTTTTTAAAGAGATTTTCTTCTAAGAAATTGTGTTGAATCTCTTAAGTTAAAAAAAAACTTATAAAAGGCTTCTAAAAAGCTTCCAAAAATCTTAAAAAAAACTTAAATAAAAAATTAATAAAAATTCAGAGTATCTTAGCAATTAAAATTAGGCACTTCGTTTCTCCACTAAACACTAAAAAGCATATAATATTATCCAAAGTTATAAAATGCTCCTAATAAGTTTCTAAAAGACTTCTTTAAGTGTTTTCAAAGACATGTAAGCAGATAGTAAGTACTTCATACTTCAACTAAAAAACTCAAAAGCGTACAAAATAATTCAATGGGTAAGAAAAGATTTTAAGCCAATTAAGATTAACAACTAACAACAAAGATGCAAGCAGGTAAAAAAAAACTTCATTTTGCAACTAAAATCTTAAAACCGTTTTATTCAAAGTTAAAAAAGGCTTCTAGGAAGCTTCTAAAAAAACTTCTAAAAGTGTTTCGAAAAACTTCAAAGGATGGAAACAATTAAAAAGTACTCATTCTTCAACTAAAAAACTACAATTTTAGTGACTAAAAAAGAAAAAAAAACTTATAAAAGGCTCCTAACCAGCTTCTAAAAAACTTATAAAAAGACTTTTAAAGTATTTTAAAAGATTTTGAAGATTGTAATTACTTTAACTAAAATTTAAAACTTTAACCCATACAAAATAATTCAATATTCAGACGTAAAAAGACCTACAATTTCAATGGCTTGAAAAACCTAGTAAAAAGGCTTTTCTAAGAAGCTTCTATTGAAATTCTAGAAAGACTTCTAAAATGTTTTAAAAGACATCAAAGAATTCAAATGCTTCTTTCTTCAACTAAAAACTTAAAGGCGTTTTAAATTATTCAAAGTTATAAAAGGCTTCTAAGACTAAAAAAGAACTTTTAAAGGGCTTCTAAAAAACTTTTAGATGAAATGACGGAAGGATGAAATCAGCTAAACTTAAAAACTTTAACCCGTAAAAAATAATTCAATACTAAGGAGTAAAAAGACATAAAATCTAAATGACGAATAAAAAGAACTTATAAAAGGGATTCTTACAAGCTTCCAAAAAGAATGCAATCAATAAAAAAATTTCTTTCTTTCAACTCCTTCAAATTTTACTTAAGATTTCAATTTTTTCGGGAATAAATAAAATTACTAAAAATTATTTGGAGTTTTCGGAAATAATCAAAATATTGAATTTTGTTTGGTTCATTGAATTCCTAAACTCTGTATGGAGGTATGGACTATTTATTTTTGGAAGTAAATGAATCAAAGTAGGATATTTACATTTTGTAGAAAAAAAAAATTTACGAAATCTAAGGGAGCGGTGTATAAAATAAAGAAAATGAACCAAAAAAACAAATGCCTGCCATCACCAATATCAGGGCTGTGACTACAACCGACATTACGATGAACAGTTTATTTAGGATATTTCCAGGAATCATCTATAAAAAAGACACATGTTTTCAAAATGTTCTGCACAAAACGAAGACATGTGTTTTAAGACTCACTTTAAGAATGTACCTTCATCTTTGAAAGACTCAACACTTTTTACGATCATAAAATTCATGGAATTTTTTTTTTATAATAAGAGATAATCAATGTCTGTCTAAAGTTTGCACTTCAAAAACCACACATATGTAGCTGGAAATAGCTAAAAGCAATTAAAAAAACTGTTCGTGAGTCAAAACAAAAAAAAACAATAATGAGTTATTAAAATAAACTGCGTCTTACTAATAACTTTGCCTATTCATCATTTAAACAAACAAAACAAATATTTCCGCAATCATGGTTCAGACAAAAGATACGATTTCTAATAATTTTTTGCGCAGAATATAAAACACAAACAACAACAACGTTAATTTTGTATGCGGGTTAGCCTGGAAATACTTCGTGAACTCTGACCTCATTGATTTGTATGCGGTGCCACTGGCATGGCGGTGCCACTGTTTTGCACTGTCCATTTTCTGGTCTATTCAATGCGATTTTTGAAAATTACATTATAAATTTTTAAAATTAAAATTTCATTAAAATAATATATGTATTTATGCTCTCATACCACTGCTAACACATACCTATGTTTTTGAGTGGGTTGAGTATAGTTAGATAAAATTATGTATTTGTTTAAGTGTTCTAAACACTGTGGTGCAACTCATGATAAAAAACTGACCTTTTTTACTATAGGTAGGTACATGTATACATACATACATAATGGAATAAAATTACAAATTAATTTTCTTGTTAACATGGAAATAAATTAAAACATGCTGATGTACATGTTTGTTTTAAAATTATCTAATTGCTTTCTATTTTTAGCAGCTAGTTACTCTGGCAATTAATTAAATTGCATAAACCAATTTAAGTTATGCAAGTCGATTTATATTTGGGGTAGGTTACATATATTTTAGATAATACCTACATATCAGAGATATTTTAGATAAAGAAGAATTGCAATGTTATTTCTTTGGTTGGGGTTCGTTCACACTGCATTTTTAGTAGTATCACAAATGAAGTGATATCTTAACTGAATAACTTTGACAGCTAAGAGTTCTCAGGGTAGAGATTTTTTTCATACATATTTATATAGAGTGAGACAGATATACATATTTATTGCTTAAATATCAATTATGGTTTAAGATATCGGAGGGTTAGGCACGTCTAACGCAACAAAAATGTGTTCTCAAAATACCCACAAATTTCAATAAGAAGTCGGGCCAATTGTCAAAATTGTTTAGGAAACAAAAAAAGTCTAAAGAAATTCACCAATAACGTATAACGTATAATAATGACACTTTTTTTTAAATCATTTGACATTAAATGACGTTTACTCGAAACAGAAAGCAAAAAGTGTTTTATTCCCTACAGTAAAGGAACAACATAATTCAAGAAAGCTTTTTATTTCTCCAAATGACAAAATGGCGTCAAAAAATCAAAATACCAATTTTAATAGCACATAACAATCAATAGATGACTCAACTATCATAATCAATTATAATGTATAGGTATGTATAATTGAAAACAAATTATTGAATTATTTAACTGTCTTCTAGTACAATTTGGACGCATCAACTCCTATAATTTTAAGCTTCTAAAATTCAATGACAGTCTAGGTACTGATTTTGCTAATGGATAATCGAATGCGCTAAGAGTTGCTCTGATGCTCTTTGATAAAGTAATAGATTTGTGGTGTGGACAAATAGCAACTAAGCCGGTTATAGCTAGTTGAGGTATAATTAAAATAATTTTTGTCCCCACGCAGATACGTATGTACCTATATACCTAGTGACAAACATACACAAAACTATTTTCATCAACTCGGTGTTAATATACAGGTTTTAAGAACCGATACGAGCTTATGTTGTCAACGCGATAAATCAAGGTCATTCAATATTAAATGCACACTGTAGAAGCTATAGCGATAATTTTCTGTCATATTTATGTATTTAACGTGCAGTTTGACATAGTGCTATCGTATAAGACAAGATTAGCAAAGGAAGCTGTTTTTTTAAAATCCATGCGTCTGATTTTGCTTTTATTTTATGATTAAGTGATTGAAACAAGTCAAACACAACACTAACTTGGTATTATGTAGGCTGGTTGATGTGGATCACATTTAACATCGATTTTTTTTCCAACTAATGAAAATTTTAGTCAAGTTAAGTCGAGATTAACATAACCTAAGTATGGCATAAGATCACATTTCAACCTATATTCACATTAGAATAATTTTGTTTAAATGTTTTGAGTTAACCGAGTATAATTTTGTATAGGATTTGAATTGATATTAGTTAGAGCCTTATTTGAGTATAATTTCACTAGAATTATCTGTTATTATGTACCTAATTGAGGTATTTATTGTTCCTGTACGAACGACATAGTTATTATTTTATTTTTATATCATCACCTCAGCGCCGTCTATCGGTCAAACTCTTGCCAAAAGCTTTCTTTTTAGTATTTTTATTTAAATATAATATATATGTATTATTAGTGTGATTTCAAATCACATAAATAAAATAGCCAAATATTCCTTACAGCATCAGATGGCTGAGTTACTCCTTACAACATCAGTAATCTGCCTGTTTCATAAATACGAATTTTGAATTGAACTTTAAAAAATAAAAGGTGCGCTTACAGCGTCACCTATTGAGAAATTCCCGACTTTTTTCTTAAACATTCGCTAGCTAGGTTCGAAAGAACCCTCAGAAGAAAGTATTCAGTTTGATCCAGTCGTTATCAAGTTTTAAGCATCCGAACAAACCACGATCCATTTTTATATATTTAAGATTATTCGTTTACATAAAACTTTGGTAATATGAAATCTGGTTATCATAACCTTCTTATAGTTCCATGAACCTTCACTTAAACGAGCCTACTATTAAATAAATGTTTGTTTTATTAAACTTCCATTATGTGAATTTCGATTGTATAAACATTTGATATCTACCCTTTGGTGTATGAACTTCCATTTAATGAACCTTCTCTGACATAAAACTTTCGGTTATATTAACTTCAGTTGTGTAAACCATCGTTTATAATAACATTCGGTTATAAGAAACTTCGTATAAAAAAAATATAGGCACATTTGGGTTTAATGAACCTTCGATTTAAATGAATCTTCGGTTTTAATGACTACGGTTTTAATGAATCTTTGATTGTTAAAACCTCGGTTATACTAACCTACGGTTATATGAGCATTTGATTATATAAACTTTGGATTATATGAACTTCCGATTATATAAACCTACGATTGCATAAAACTTCGATTATATGTACTTCGGCTATAAGAACTCTTCTAATATATGAACTTTTTTGTCTTGGATTCTTAACAAAAAAAACTTTGTTATACATTTTTATTGCTTTATTTCGACGATTCCAATGTGTGAACTTTTCGGTTATATGAACTGATAACTAAACAATTCATTATTATTTCATATTACCGAAACAAACAAACTATTAGTCAAAAAAAAAAACCGTCATTCAATATTATGAGCTGTAAGATTGTGCACAGTTCTTCATTGCAAAGTTAGCAAGTAAATATCTTTGTTTTCTGATTGCACAGCTACCTACCCATAAACACATGAGTTTTGTCACTGAAATAATATATTTCTAGGTCTATATTAATGGAAATTTTTCAACTTTTGATTGTGCTATTGTTAGTCATAAAATGTTTGTTATCTGTATGCGTTTTGATTAGACGTGTACCGTCTGGTTTTTGGTAGACAATATTTGACTCATATTTGAATTAGTGAAATCAGTAATATGGAAGCTAAAATGAACTTAATTAGAGATGTAATGTCAAATGTCTGTTCTTTTTAATACTTTTATAAACAAATTTTATTTTGAGTAATATGTAGGTATGTCAAGGTGCAAGATTGTATAATGGAATGTCAAATAAAATACAGACACTTTCATGTGAACTAGATTCGCTTTATTTCGTATAACTATTAGAAAAGATTGTGAGATATTGAATCCTGAACTTATTTTCTGAAACAAACGTATTATTTATTACTTCTAATTAATTGATATATACCTCACGGTCTTCACAAGAAATAATGAATGATAGTTACAGAAAATACAACACGACCCATACATAAGATATTTCTTATCCTTCTCTGCCACTATTGGTCATTACGTTCTTGAAGGTAATCGCTTTTTAGTTAGAAAAACTGAACTATTCTATTACAATTTAAATTTAATGCAAGCAAAATAGAGGAGAGAATTAGCTCTTTACGAGCAAGTCATATTGGTTTTCTTGTTCTAACTTAGTTAAAACTGCGGACCAAATAGGTACCTATTCATTCATTATTAGAAAGACATTAAGAGATAAATAAAGTTATATCCATAGGTATGTACGTATATAAACCAACTTTTTTTGATGTTTGCTGACATTTTATTTTAATTTTACTGCTAGGTATGTAAACATTCAAAATGACAATCCTTTTCTGACATATTTTTAAGCTGTCAAAATGTGATATTTTTTAACGATTTTCTTGTCCTTTTATGTTTATTCACTGTTATGGACAAAGGGTTATAAATAACCATGACTTGGAGTTGGAAAATGTTTGCTGCCTTCCTTTTAAAACGTGCAATCAGGTTTTAGCATGTGCCTGCCTACCTCCCTACCTACCTATTCATGTTAATGAAAGAAACATGACAACTTATTCAAATGTTTGCTGCTTTACCTATAGGAAATAACTTACTGTCATCATTCCCTCGACGAATATAATTGGCACAATGACAGGGTGACAGGAATACACCTACTGTCGTTGTTTGACAAGAAGTATGAATGTACCTACTAGGTATGATGGAACTTGGTAGGTAGGTATGAATGTGCCTATGCTAGGCACATTAGTTAGGTACCAACCTATTCGGCATTAATTTCATACCTAATCCACCTGTTTTTGTTCCTCAAATCGATTCAAAATCTCGAAGAAGTACAGCTCCCATTAAAATTCCAGTTAAATACGAAAAAAATGGGTATAAAAAAACCTTTCTTGGAAAGATCACATTAGAGATACATACCTACCCACCTAGAGGCTTGAGCGGAGATAAATAGACGTTCGCCTACCTACTCAAACACAATAGCTTTATGAATATTTATAGATCATAATTTTATTTTGTCAAAGAAGGTGCGTTTGAAAAGTGGCAACATTGGTGTGGCACGACTATTATTATTTCCTTACAATTTTCTTGTACCTAGTTTTTTTTATTTTGGCTTCTATTAAAATTAAAAACAATAATATAATCTACATTCACATGCATGTATGTATGGATATACCTACCTACCTACCTATGGGAGAAAATATTCTTTATAATAAATTAATTTAAGCTTTCATCTCTTTCTATCATGTGGACGACGATGAACGGCTGGTTAGGTATACACAAATGGTTGGATGATTTGTACGTCGGAATAACAACACGTCACATCAACGTCGTTATTGCCATCATTATAATCATAATCAATTTTTGTATTTCATTTTTCATTTTGTCTCTATCAAGACGGTATTTCTTCTCTCTCTTTCTCTATACCTACCTATAGAAAATAATGTTTTTTTTTTCATTGGACTTGCACAAAATACGGACAACGACGACGAAGAAAAAAAATATAAAATGTGTAGGTACCTAGATATGTATGTCGTATAGTGTGAATATCTATTCTACTGTGTGGTGGCCTGGTCTATGGTGAAATGTGGCAACGCAGCACCAAGTGCTGAGACTTGGTCGTATAAAATAACACAACAATAATAAAATGCTTGCCTCTTGCCTTTTACACCAGCAAAGCGCAGCGCACACAACATTTCTCATTCATTCTCTATTGTCTCTCCTTTTCTTGTTCATGGAATATTATAGAAAGACACATGAGTACAAAACTGTTTTTTCTTTATTTTTTTTAGTATACTCAGCAAATACGGTGACTGCGGCAGCATGAGAAAAAATTTTGCCATGACAACACACAAGCGCAAGCACAAAACACACACACACACAATCAAATGTTAAATGATATATGGATGTGGTATTGGTTTTTTGTACTTTGATATGGAAAATTATATTTTCTATTTCTATAGCTGAGTGTATGTGTATAAATGTGTGGATAACTTAACTACCTATACACAGAATGGACATAGCAAGAAACAGTCATTTCCAGTATAGCATGATTTTATTTTGGATAAACGGCAAATTGCAAAAACACAAAAATAAACATGGAACACGGGATAGGTGGGTACACCGTACACCACCACCCTGCAGCCTGCATTGACAAAACTGAAATAACATTCGAAGGCAGTCTTGTTATACATAATTTTCTTTCAAATTGGAAATGCATTGCCAATTTGAGTCTCGAGTCGGGGTTAAAAACTATTAATATTAGGGTGATTAAGGATATCATTACATTATGTACCTAAGCACTAACATAGGATTGTCATATAAAAGCGTACAACATATGTACAGATGTTGCAGGTATTAAGTAGGTACAAACGATTAGTGGGCGTTTGGCTATTATATTGAAAAACAAAAGTAAATTCGTTTGTTTTGTCTAAAGAAAGTTTCTAAATCCTTAGATATGTTCCCAATTATCGTAGAAAAAAGGAAAATACCAACCTTGTAAATGAATATCAGAAAAAATACAAAAAAACCTGAAAGTAGGTAGGTAGGTAGGTATAAATCCTACCTACTTGAAGTTGAGTGCGGCTTTTGAAATAATGTTGGTCTAGGTTCAAATCCCCTTGCCGGACACAATTTTTAAGTAAAAATGATCAAAAGAAGCCCACATTGCAGATGATGATCGATCGGTTAAAAAAAATCTAGGTAGGTAGGTAGAAATCTGTCTACCTATAAACCTTAATGCTTTATTTGTTTCATTTAATTTATTTTCTTATTCAATTAAAAGGAAAATTGGTTTCCCAAAACTCAAATGCAGGACTGTGATCCTTTATAAAGTGTCTTTCAGTAAGCGCTTCTTATCTTTAAATTCTTAAACATAACACAGTGTGTGTGAGGTACCTTCAATATATTTAATTCTTTTGAAAGGCATATTGATGACATTGTGTATGGAGTAGGTATAACATCCTTCAAATGTCCGCCGCAGCTTCTCTGGGTGGCACGCAACTAAAATGTACAATTTTCCATGACTTGAGCATTAATCAAGATAATTTTAACCCATGGCAAGGGTTGTATTCGTTGACTTTGAGAAACCCACAAGAAAAAGTCAAATGGGGCCAAATCGCAAGGTCTCGGTGGCCAGTTCACATCACCTCTATATGAAATGACCGTGCCCTCGAATAGTTCGTACAGATTTTCCACTGTAGCGGTAGCTGTATGGCACATAGCGCCGTCCTGTTGACAAGACATGTCGTTGGTTTCTCTATCATTTAATTCAAGCCAAAAGAAGTTGGTTATCGTCGACCTCTATAGTGCTCGCCGTTGACGGTGATAGCTTGGTCAACATTGTTCTGGAAGAAATGACCTATGACGCCAAACCCATACCGTGATTTTTCAGAATGCTCTTGGATCTCATGTCTATCAGTATTGTCCCAACTTCCACAATTTAATTGTTGACGCACACATTCACCGAAAGATGATTTTTCGATGAAAATTAGGTTTCAACTGTTCCAGGCCCATATCAAACCTTGTATTTTTAATACTTAACTAAATTGATCCGCGAATGTGGTTGATTTAATAAGGAGACTTCGTCAAGCACACTTGTACGCAGTGCGTATTTTTACTTGATTTTGTCTTACTGTTGATGTAAGATTGTTTAACGCCATATAATTCATGATATTCCTGTATCTTATAATTTTTACCAGTTTTTTTTTAATTGTGGATAGAATATTGCCTTTTTGACAAAACTTTTAGCATCTTATAAAAACGGTTCCTCTGTTTATTCTAAACGATGGCATCCTAGATGGATTGCTCCTAAGGCCAACAAAGTTTAGGTGTTGTTGCATGTATTTGATGCACGAAATTTTGCATCTGCCTTTTATCCGCGATCACTTCAATATTATTAATGCTATTAATAATCAACCTACATTTAGTAAAAATTGAATTTGTTTTCTTTTTAAATTTCTTCTTTGGTCAAAACCTAAAAAACATATTTATGTAGGTACGAAGAGTACTACTAGAATTCACGAACGCTTCCTCCTCTCTAGATCTTGTTTGCCTAAAGATATAGTGTAATGTATAACTCAAGATTTAAACCCATTATCCAGACTTTTAAAGCAACAATTATTTTCTTTTCAATTTTCTACCTTGGTCAAAATCTGAGTAAGGTACATGTTTGTGTATGAGAGAGAGAGAGAGAGAGAGAGAGAGAGAGAGAGAGAGAGAGAGAGAGAGAGGAGAGAGAGAGAGAGAGAGAGATAGACCTGAGGAACATTTACTTCTATGTGTAACTCAAATTTTGAAACGATTACCTAGAACTTTTGAGAAAGATTGGGATGTCGCCTTAATGAGGAAGAAGGACGATAAGAGAATAGAGATCGTTGTAAGATTGTCAAAGGTCAATGCTATAACTCTGCCAAAGAAGCAGTTAATCTTTGTTATTGTATGGCAGCTAGCCCTTATCTAACCAATGCTAAGACAAGTCGGAAATTTAAAGATCTAAACAAGTAATGAACATTTTAAAACTTATCATTAACTGTTAATTAATTAATTAATTTTCTCTGAATTCTGAAGTGATTAAAGGCATTGCATTTTTAAGCTGCCAAGTGTCTCGTGAAAAAAAATGGAAATACGTACATAAATAGTATAAATTAATAGAAATTTTCTTAGATTGATGATCTAATATGCCCTTTTAAAATATAATATTTTTTTTTAATTTATTCACTGTCTTGATCAATGATCCAAACCAATGCATGTTACTGATCCTCAGATCAGAGCTATAGGGATTCCTGGGCTTATCAAAGCCTAATAGTGGCGAGTTAGAACGTTGGAAGTATGAGCGGTATGAAAGCGGTATGAGCTGTCAAAGCTACAAATCCCACAAGTGGACCCTTACAGCGAAACAGAGAAATTTGAGAGTTGTTGTACCAATACAATAATAACAATCACTTGCACCTTGCGTAGATTTTGACATTGGCAATGCTCCAATTTTGCTCCAAGTAATGTAGTATTTTTTTGTGAAAACTTTGATACCGGTCGGAATAATAACAATCACTTTTGCACTTCGCGTAGATTTTGACATTGGGAATGTTTCTATTTCGCTCCAAGTAATGGAGTAACTGAATAGGTAGCTATTACAAAAAAGACGGCAGATTCATACGAAATTATTCTATTCCGTATATTTTTTCTCGCAATTTTAATTTTTTTAAATATATCAACTTTTTCAAAACAAAATAATTTTAATAATTTGGTGTATATAACAACCCTGCATAGTGAACATCGTCGTTGAATGCACTTTGCCAAGCAATATCTACTTATTGTGCACAGCATGCAAAAATGTAGGTTTATCTGTGTGTATTCACAAAAACAACAGTACAACAGCATGATGGATAAAATGAAATTAAAAAAAAAAACGTACCTACAACTGAGGTCCCATAGCTATACATATTTGTACAGTGAAAAGAGATTAAATTCTGTTGATTGTAATTGAAAAAAATGAGTCATACCATGTTATTGTGGGGCATGGTATTCTCACACGTAACAGTATAGTATGTAATTTAGGTTCTGTTTCTGTGTTGAATTTAGACACCCTATATACGCAACGAATTGTAAAAGTGACCATTTTGCAACAGTTGGATAAAAAAGTTGCTTTATGTCGTGAATCTGGGATGGATTGGGTACAAACTTTTGGATGCTAGGATTGGGATAGAAAGAATTAAATAGACTTTTTATGCGAGAAACAGATTAGCACAGCAACTTTGACAATGAGATATACATAGCCGATGGTTTTTTAATGGATTTAAAACACATCAACACAGCAACTCGACATCGACTTCAACGTTAGTCTTGAATTCGATGTAGCTGTGCAAATGCTACTAACTTTACTGCAACGTTTTTGAGAATTATACTCCAAATGCCAAAAAGTGTTGTTCAGTTTTCACGTTGCTATGTGTTTGACACGAACTTTGATTTTATTCATTTAGCATTCATCATTTACAATATATATAACTAAATCTAGATTATTTCGGCAGTGTCACTTGTGAAAAAAAGATATAACACCAAGATTCCTTTCTCCTTCTTGTTTCTTTCTAAAAACGTCGTAACTACCATCAGTTAAAAAACGAACTGTCATCATTTTTAATAGCTCTGAGTAAAACTATTAAGGTCCAACCATAAATGAAGAATTGGTACGTTACGTAGGTACGTTGTCATACGAAACAGTCCGCCCCACGAATTGAGTTTTTGATAAGTTCGAGAAGTTTTCGTTCACTTTTTACTTGCGATTTATAGGGACTATAAGGCAAGTTATGTATTCGTAAAAAAAAAAAAATCTAACAATCAAACATGCCATTACGATGATAGAGAAGTCAAAAAAAGTGTCCGGAAATTCCGTCCGTCTGTCTGTCTGTCTGTCCGTATCGATATCTACAGCCCAAACGGTTGGGCCGATTTGATTCAAACTTGGTATATAGTATTTTTAGAGTGCTCTACCCGACAGTTTTTGGAATTGGCATTCTAGCTCCAAAACTAACGGTACCTGCCATATAACTTTTAATGAAAAACTTATTTTTCTCGAAAACGGCTCCTACGATTTTGATAAAACTTTCAGAATGATGTTTTCTGTGCAAAATCTATCTTTTAATTTTAATGGATTTTTCAGAAAAAGTTTTATAACGGTACCTCCCATATGACCGGTTTTTTAAAATCAGACTTTCTCGTTAATTAATTAACGGATTTTGATGAAATTTTCAAAATATGTAGAGCTTTTTAATTTAAATAAAATTGTTTTTTAAAATTTTCAAAAACATTTTTTTTTTAATTTTTAATAATTTTTTTAAAAAAATATTTTGTTTTTTGAATATTTTTGAAACGGTTTAATAGATTTTTTTAAAATTTTTTCTCCTAGTATAAGCTTTAGATTTCTTTGAATTGACATACTCAAAAAAAATTTAAAATATGTTTTCGAAAAGTTTTTCAAAAAAAACATTTTTTCCAAAAAACGTTATGAATAGTGTTTTTTTTGATTTCATAAAATTTTTTCCCCCAAATTTTATTTCATATTGCTCGGCTAAGCCCTAGCGATTAGTCAAATAAAAGAAGGTGACAACCTACATACATACCTACGTATTTTAAAGCATTTCATCATCATAAAAGCACACAGAATAAATAATGAGCCTATGATAAACACACAAAAACAACTAACAAATAAAAAGAATTATTCGATTACTACTGAATGCAAAAATTTCAATCGAGAAAACAAAAGTTTACACCTTCCTATAAATAAACAAAACCACTGTGTTAACTTTTAATATTGTCACTTTACATACTCGCTAAACAGTAGTTGGAACGTTTATCTTATATTTTGTACCTACCTTCCTTCCAACCTTATTATAGGTAAATAATATCCTTAATAAATTCCATTAATACCTACCCACATCATACGTTTATCGATCCATCAAACATAATTCAGCTATTTTAATTAATTTGATTTCAAAAAGTAAATTATTGTTATTGGGACCTATATAGGTCCCTATACCTACCATTATTGCCCTACTGCTGATTCCCACGAATCTTTATGCCAGTTGTTCAATTTTTTCCATACCAAAACGAAAATTAAACTGAAAAAAGTTCTTTTGTATCTTTCTATTAGCAAATTATATTATAAACAGTAAACAACAAGTGGAAAAATAATACACTAAAAAACTGCAAAAGCTAACAATCCTATGTATTTATGTGCTTATCCCTTTATCGTGACGCATGTTCGTTCGAGCTTCAAACCACAACGATTCTAAAGAAGTTGCACGTCAAAAAAACATTAAAATTAAATCTTTGTCAAAAAGACGCCTGTACCTAAAAAGGATTAGCACACGGGAGCAAGTACGTGCGACCAAGTCGTGCCTTTTATTTTCTGTGCGTAATGTATGTACATAGGTACGCTTTCAGTTACACATTTTGCACGGAATTCTGACATTGGAGGTCGTTCTTGTATACACTTATGAAAAATAATTTTATACCAAAAACGAAGAAAACAACTTGACAAATTTTGTGATTTCTAAAGGCTGTTATGGCCAACTGATGATAATTTGACAGATCGTTAAAAAAATTTTGTTCGGTTTTGACATTAGCTTCCTTATTCTTTTCCATGTTATGCTTGGCTTTTAAGGGCTAACTACAATGGGCGCAAGCTAGTGTCAAACAGAACGTAACATTCATTTCCGATCAGTCAAATAGACACGTTACCCATAATAGACGGAGAGGCACGTAAGTGTTTCGAAATTTTCTTCATAACAAACTCCATCTAAAGCCAGCTGTCAAATTTTCGTCCTTAATCTAGATTTCTTGACTTACTTTCAACTGACAATTCACCCTTTGTGGTGTTATAGTGTCAGCCTTTCGTTCAGTGGTCTCATTTTAACTAAAATTTAGTTAACCAAAAGTCAGTGTACGCAATAAATTCAATCTTAAAAAAAAGACAGGCAAACAACTAACTCGGCAATTTAAATTCAAAAGATAAATAATCTTTCAAAAGCTTTGTTATTGTGAATGCCTATTGCAAAAAATTAATTTCAATTAAAAACTACAATATTTGTCTATCGTAACTGGGAATATGTGAATGAGTGACGAGTGAGTCGTGGTGAAAGAGTCAATTGTGAATATCAAAATCAATTCACAAATATCGAATTTTGTTATGAAATGTACAATCAAACAGTAAAGAGTTGTTATTCTTATAAAAAAAACTAACTAAATTAAGATAAGCTCACAAAAAAGTTGTCAACTGTTCAGCAACAATAATGTCTAATTTATCCAAAGGTTCATTCACAATAGTAATAAATTAGCCTCCTCCACTATAATGTCTTTTTTGTTGGACCCGCATTCAACATTATTTCGCTTCCTCTCTTATAATAATTTCTTACAAATTCTTTGACATTTAATAAAATCAAACAAATGATTTTGTATACATAAATGTACATAGACGTCTGACGGTTAAAAAACAATTGTTAAACGTCAATTTTGCAAGCGCACATAGATTACAAATAAAAATAATACGGGTCAAAGTCTTAAATCAAGATACAAACTCTGTGCATTCTCTAAAAAAAACATCCAATCGGAAAACTTTTGGCTAGGTTTCTGTTTTAATTTATTTAAATGCGAGTACAATGACAGTTGTTGTGGTTGTTGTTGATGAAATAAACGTGACTCTATGCAAAGTTATGCAATAAAACTTAAGTTACAAGATACAAGTATTTATAAGTTCACTATGCTCTGGGTCTCCTCGCTTCTCATTGACTAGCATAAAACTAATAAGATGAACGACCTTTTTTGTGAATGGCAATGATGGTGAATTATAAGTAAAACGGTAAATTGGGGGAAATCAATTTATTTAAATGGGAATTTTACAATTTACAGCGGATTCTTGCTCACACAGACGACAAGTGTAATTTGACTGTTTCACAATAATGTACTTTAGAATTTTGTTTGTTCGAGGAAAATTGATTGCATTGTTTACCAATGTACTAGACGTATAATGTCAGTTTGACATTTCTGACTGAAATACGTTTTTATATTGTGATGATGAGCTAGGAATCTTGATTTTTTTTTATTATTTTATCATTTAAGTATTAGGTACAGCTGTTACTGAAATTGAATTGAATGAAAATTTATATCTTAAATTTTATTTTAAAAAAATCTACTTTTGTATCGCCATTTGACATTTTTTGAAATTTGTTGACATTTTCTACAGGCTACATGACATTTAGGCAGGCTCAAAATGTCATTATGACATTTGTTGTTTTTTAAACAAATGTTTTTTTGGTGTGGACACCATTTACAAAAAAAAAACACAATCCTAATAATCTCGAATGAACGTAAATGTTTTATTTTTTTAGTTACGAAGAGAATATTGTACTAAATGAAACATGATTGTAGTGCAGGTATAATGATACAGAAAATAATAAAGAGAGAAAAAGCTTTCTTACGTCTATTTTTAATAAATACATACGCATTTTTATTCCGTTTCCTTGAATAGATGTCATTTTATCAAAATGTAAAAATGAATTTAAATAAAATCAGATGCTCTTATACTCTCCTTGTTTCTACTCTCTGTAGGAGTTGACATTTCAAAAATGGATTTAATGAAAGTTTTTTTTTTTTGTTCTGAAGAAAATATTGTACTAGATGAATGTGGTGCAATTCATGATAGAGAAAGTTTTGATGAGAAAACAGTCCCTCCTCAACAAATTTATAATTTCACTCTTTATCTTTGAAGAATTGTCAATACCACGTAAAGAAGAATTGAAATTAAATCAGATGCTAACGCTGCTTTGTCTTTTCTCTGTGTTGGAGTTGAACTGTCATAAATGTACTGAATGAAAGTTATAATGATTGATTTTACCTGTTCGCTATTAGAATTTATAAACAATATTCTATAGCCAAGTTTTAATTTTTTTAGAGTAAGTTTTGTTGGTCTCAAGAAAGTACATTAGCCTTCAGGTACTATTGTAATCAGTATATTTCTTTGGAATACGAAAACAACGCCCATATTTAAATATAATTCTGTTAAAGTTTTAATTAAAATTTTAGAATATTTAATGCTTTGAATCATGTGTCTCTGTACATTTCGCTACAATCGTCATACAGCACAATATTTGTAAAGTACCAAAATAATAGAGTACAACTCCGTGAACTATTGCTTACTCTGTCTATTTCAAAGTATTAATTCAAATTATTGTACTTTTGTTGGCTCCAGATTTTATAAAATCATATTTCGCAGCTCAAATAACTTTTTTTTTTACTACAGTGAAAGATAGTTCAACTGCCAATTTCAAGAGCTATTACAATCAGTACACTTCATTCGAATATAAAATCAACGACCGGAAAACTCTTAAATCTGCATGGCAACCCTGTGTTTACATTAATAACCCAAAAATTCCGCCATGACATGCATTAAGTTGCATTGTCTTTGCTTGCAGAATAAAAAAAGTTCCAACGACCCGTTTTTCATTGATCAAATAATTAGATTGTATCTCAACTTCAACATAGTCCTTCAATGAAAATATACTTCCAATTATAAAATCGATTAATAATTTTGATAAACAAAAACAACATATTCCGCACAAAATATGCAACCCACAACAGCCACAACCATATTTGCAAAGAAATATGCAGCGCAATCTTTTGTGCGAGGTTCAACACAAAACGGCAGCATTTTGTTGCAATAAAAGTGCAAAAGCACAGAGTTTTCAACCTCAAAGATACACAAGTAAAATAATAAAAAAAAAAATTATAAAACCACAAATCGGGCGCATTTGGTTTATGTATGGTTACAAACCACCATATGCCACCACCGCACCATGGTTTGTTAAATCTTTCGTTGCTTTTATTTAATTTTTTTATTTATATTTTGATCCAAAAAAGGGGACAACCATGAGACGGCATTAGACATGCTTCAGTCCCCCAAACTCTACCTACTTTCTTGATGTGTTGTTAGTGTGATTTAGTCTGTTTTTTTCTAAGTCAAATCGCAGCTTGCCTACATACACTTACTATTGACGAGAGGAACCCCTCTGCTAACAACCTCCTACCTTCCAACCTACCTAACTATGGCAGCGAAAATAAAAAAAAATATTGGCCGGTTTTTAACTGGCTTTAACGCCGATTGACTTCCACGACTTCTGTGGCCGCCTGTGAATTGAAATTAATACTCGATTGGTTTATTTTTTTTATTTATCATTTAATTTCCACGTATTTTATTTCTGACGTGGCCATAATGGTAACGAAAATCTACTTACGAGGAAAATCCATGGCAGAGACGCAGTGAAGAGAGTGCAACAAGAAAATGAAGAAAACAAATCCCACATACTCCATCAAGTGTAAATTATAAGAAAAATGCAACTACGCGCCGCGGCTGCAGAGACTTGCAACCATGGGTGGATTTACTGTTGTAAAAATAGGGCGCAGCTTAGATTTTTACTTTAAATATTTTAAAATCTAGTACAAAACTATTGTTTTTAAAAAGAAACTATATCTTTTGACTAAATATTTTGGCCAACATGTTTGAAAAGTTATTTTTCAACTTAAAATATTTCATTGAAAATCTTGTTACTCGAGGCCCATCAATCAAGGCAGTCCGCCTCTGTGCAAAAATCAAGTATAAGTTAGCTCCTCCGGAGAAAAAAAAAACAAACAAACTCAACCAAGAGTTGTTGCTCTGTTGTTGAACGTACCTACGTCCGAAGCGGTCTACTCTACAAGCTGGAGCCGTCAAGAGCTTCGATGGCGGCAGCGACGACGACGATGTGTTCCCTGGAGTTTGTGTTGGTAGCGCAGAATGGGATTCACTTAGTATGGGCAGTTGCAAAGGCATATTACAGGTTTTCTGTGAATGACTCTAGAGTGACTAGTTTCGCCACACATTGTGATGAAATATAGGTGCTAAGAGCTGTCCTGGGTTCATGCTGTTTTAAACTGCACTGATTTTTCTTCTTTTTTTTCTGATTTTTCTGTTGTTTAGCTATTTGCTCTCCATCATCTTTATACACGTTTCTAGATTTTTTACATTTATATTGACTTTTAAAGCAAAAAAAAAAAAAACAATCAACTGGATAAGATAGGGAGAAAACAACAAGGTAGGGAAGCCAACAGCAAAAAGGTTTATGAACTGTCTGTCTGATTTTGTTGTGCTCTGTTTTTATAAAGTCTGATTTCTGGTCGAAAGACTGTCTTATTACTTTGAAGAAAAAAAATCACGTCGTAATGGGAGCGATTAGGAGAATTTAAAGATTTTTTTTGATAATTATTATTATTGTTTGTTTAAAAAAATCTAGCTTAAATAATTTTTTGAAATACAAATCTGAGGGCATCTGTTTTCTTTCTGTCAGGAAGTTGAATTAGATCTGTATTTTGAATCATACATATTCATCATATTGGAAGCACGATTTTCCATTATCTTCACCCTGAACTTTTTTTAAGTTTAAAACTAGGTATTTATTTTTTTCGGAGTTCCAGGGTTCTTCGATATCCTATTCAGACAACCCTCGAAGAAAGATTTGTTTTGATTTTTCTTAAGTTAAACAAACTAACTCAGCTACTTGATTAATTTGCCCGAATTCCTGATATTGAAAGTCGAACCACAAAAAACTCTAAACGTTGCTTACCCCTCGATCCTGATATTTCGCGTTCAAACAAAATTCACTTAAAGAAAAAAACCCTAGGAGAACCGTTCTCAATAATTTCTTTAGTGCTCTTAACTGGCAGACTCCCTTGCGCAGATATTTTAAGAAATGTGAGAAATTCCACCATAATATGACAAAAATTTAAAAAAAAGTAAACATAAGCAAATCTGCTTACCCGCCGATATTTTACCTACTTATGTTCCTAAGAGATGTTTTCTTCAACTCCGCCTAAGGCAATGCGCCAGCTTTTTCATCTGTCATTTTCCTCTGATCTCTTTCCAAGTGGATGGAAAACAGAACTTGTCCAGCCTGTCCCCTAATTAGGCGAGTTTTCTCATCCTCAAACTATCGACCAAATGCACTTACGTCCCTGCTTTCCAAGGTCATAAAAACGCTGATTAACTTTCAGCTTTCGAAATACATTTTTTGAGGATCGATAGCAAGAATTCTGAGAAGTGTTTGGGCTTTCTTACTCGCACTGCAAGGAATACCCATCAGTTTAACAATCAAATACAGGGAATCTTTCCTTACTCCCAAAACGCGAATGTGCAACGCTTTGCCGGCATCAGTTTTTGTCTTCTAATTTGAAATGCAGAACCTTCAAACGAATGTGTTTCGGTTCCCCCTTTTACATCGATCCGTATTTGCTCTTACGCCGTGTCTGTGTTAAACAACATTATAAGAGCGGCCAAAATCCCTTGATCGCGGGCTAGTATTCAAAATTGACAAAACAAAAATCCATTATGGCCCGATATCGCTGTTTCCATTCCATCTCCAGTCATGTTCGTCTTTAAAACTAAAGCGAAATCTCGGATCTCCGTCCAAATCTGAGATTTCAAATGATATTCCTGAATTTTCTCATACGTTTTCATCATCAATTTTGATCTAACATTGTTGCCACATGCGGAAGATTTTAATGTATTAAATTATGAAAGATAATTTTTTTTTTATAAATCTTGTTCCTTAATAGTTAATACTGCGTTTCCACCAAACCAAAATCTCGGATATCCGCCCAAATCATAAATTTCATTCCCCATTCAGTTTCAAGATTTCCCCAAAATCTCGTTGGAAATGCAAAAAGAACAAATTCTTTAGTATTCAGCAATGCAATCAGTTTATGTTTTTTAGCTAACATGAACTCTGAACACTACAAAATGGCGGCGAAATCGGAAAAGCAACAAGAGGAAAGAAACATGAAGAGTAAACGGTCTCATCTCACATTGTTTTCTCTATTTAAACTCATTGAAAACTATTCATATCTAGAAATCTCTTTATCAAAATGAAGATTTCATTTGGGTGACTATTTTTTCACTTAAAACCACCTGACCGCATTAGTAGTTTTGAAAAATTGCTACCCAGCACATTTAATTATCTTATGACCGTGTTTAAAAACATAAATATCTGTCGCCTAAAATTCATTTCGAGTTCATTATTTTTTTTTTGCCAACTTCTCTAAGTCAATATAAACATGTCAAAAAATTGCATTTAACGTTTAGTTTTTCCAGTTGCGCAACTAAATGATGGCGGCTAAACATCTCGTCTAAAAAGATTGTTTTCTCTCTCATCTCTTTACTGAAATTTCCAAATCCCGAAATCTCTTCTTTGAAATTCAATATTTAATTTTTTTTTAATAAATAATATCTGGTCTAAAGTCAACAACATAAATGTCAAACAATATTATCATTTATTGTTTAGTATTGCATCTAAAACATTAAAACGGTACTAAATCATTCAAGTTTATCCAAAAATGGTTTCTCAGTTTGTTAAATGTATTTTTTTATATATTGTGCCTCTACTCTACTGTAAAGCTAATTTTATAATGATCGACATCAAGTGCAGGATAATTAAATCGAACAAAACTTTTTAATATTCAGCAATCAGTTTTTTGTTAGCTTAAAACAACAAAATAGTGGCGTCAAAACAACAAGAAAGAGAAACATTAACAGTGAAATCTGAGATCGTCTTAAAGAGAGATTGTTCTTTGCCATCTCTCTCTCGTCTCTCATAAGTCATAACTCATTCTCATACTCATGGGTCATGGAAATGGAATATTTTGAAATCTCTTCGTTGAAATTCAATATTTCATATTGATTGGAAAATCGCATAATTCATAATATCTGTACACATAAATAAAAATGGGCACGACGGGGTCGCATGTACTTGCTCTTATGTGCCTAATTACATTGGAAAGCAAGATCTTTGACAGAAATAAATAACATTTACTATGAAAATAACACAGTTTAAACTTATAAAAAGTATTAAAAACCACAGTACTTAACGGTTTTTAGTAAAAATGAAGTACGCCATCACATGTCTTAAATAACAAAGAATTTATGAAAAATGTATTTCGAAAATTGTAGGACCGGTTTTTATAAAATCCGGTTTTTTTATTTTTTTAGTTTTTTGAAATTTTTTTTTTAAATGTATGCAGTTTTTTTAAGAATTTATTAATATGTGATTATAAAATTTTAAATAATTTTGTTTGATTAGTTTTAAAAATATTGATTTTTCAAAAAAAAAAAAAAAAATTCCAAAATTTATTTTAATTGGAAAAATAAAGTTATTCAAAAATTTGATACGTAGAATTAATTTGGCTATTTAGGTCTTCTTACATATTAAATTTGACAGAAATCCAATTAGAAAGTCGAAAATTAAAAAAACCATTATATGAAAGGTAAACTTAATAGACTTTTTCCGTAAGTTTGGTTCTAACCAAATAATTGCCAATACCAAACAAAATCTCAAAAAATGTTCATCAAAATCGTTTGAGCTGTTTTCGAGGAAAATAAGCTTTTCTTATACGGTCATATGGCAGATACCGTTATTTTTAGGCCTAAAAATTAAATTTCAATTTCCCTTCTGGGGAATGCCAAAAAAATTTTAAGATAATCGCTTATGCCGTTTAGGCTGCAGCTCGTTATACATACTGACAAATAGACAGACAGACAGACATTTTTTCTCGATCAATTTTTAAGACTTCTCTATGATCGTATTGTCATGTTTCATCGTTATCTCAATTTTTTTATATTCACGAATCCTTAACTTACCTTATAGTCCCTATTATCGCAAGTAAAAATTAAGTTTCTGTTTTTAATATCAAAATAACTTTTCACAAGATGCATATAAAAGTATACACACATACAATACTTATAACAAAAACACAATTTTTAATTTTTTTGTCTGTTTGTTCCGGCTAATCTCGGGAACGGCTACTGCGATTTTGACGAAACTTTCACTCAGATTGCTGATGTTCTAGGCTATTTAAATTACCCACTAGGTGGCGCTGGGGTCTTTTTGTCTTGCCCGAACTTCTTGAACGGGATTGGATGATGTCGATATTGTCCTCAGAGATAGCTCGGCAGGCTAGCTCGGAGGACAATGTAATGACAATTGTCTTATCCTGGAAACAATTGTTCAACTGGAACAATGATTGTCTTTACTCATTGTCTTGGCCTCTGCATTGTCCCATGTGAACCCCGCTTAAATCTCTTTCAGTCAACAACATAAATGTCAAAACATAGTTTAGTATTGCACTATAAATCATCTCTAACCTTACCAAATCATATAAGTTTAATCAAAATGGTCTTACATCGTTGAATATGATTTTTTTACTAAAAATGTGTGCTTTTTTACAGTAAGAAGTTCCGGTGGTTGATACCATAAGTGAATGCCATTTTTAAGGCTACAATCCCATCTTCTGAATTGTGCGTTGAAATAAAGCATCAACAATTGATCCATTTAAGGACTGATGTCCTTAAAAAATCGAGAAATGACTTTTTTCAACGAAAGCCCTTTGGACACGTCTTCCAAAAACTAGATGAAATACAACCTCGCTAAAATTGTAGTTTAAATAAAGTTCTTGGAATTTGTCATCTATTTATGACTAGGTAAATACTTTACTATCTTCGTCATTTAGATTGCTTTTCTATGGAAATCCTTTAAATTCAATTTTTTTATTTCAAGATCGACTATTCATGATAGTACAACTTCTGATTGCCTTGTCCTTATTTTAGAAAACTTACGAAAAACTATATAGATAAACATATATTTATAAATAACCAAAACTCTATACGATTGTCCTTAAAAAATAAACATCCTTCCCCATAACTAATGACGTCTCAAGACTATGTGTGTTATAGGTTATGTTATACCATTCAAAACCCTGAAAACGAAATTAAAGATAGCCATCTGATGTTCTGAACTTGTCATTATTCTTCCTCTCAACTGAAATTTGGCAACAACCCATTTCGTCAGAAAAGAACTGAAAAAAACCCTGTCATAGGTAGATTGCTACCAAAATATAAATCGTTCCCCTCGTTTTTGGTGTGTATGTTCTTATACACACGGGATATGGCAATGGCATCGGTCCAAATGCAATGCGCAATTCAGTGACAAACCCAACCTATATAATGTACAATTTATGCATATTGCTCATGCCTAGGAGTACATACTTGCATATATATTTTCTAATTCAAAATTTTCTTTTTGAAACAGCAGCTATAAAAAGGCAAACGGAATTTATTTTATATTAATCCTTACGGCTGACAAGGGGGAGGTCTATCCCTAAAATTAACCCCTGTCATTATAAATTCGTACCTAATTGCTTCTTAGGGTTTTAGGAATGCACACTGAAAAATCCATTTGATATTTTGACCAAATCGGTTTAAACGATTAGGAAGAAAAAACTTCATCCATCTGTGATGCACTTCAACTTTATGTAAAATAATGTGCATGTACCTTAACACATTGTGCATATGGTTAAATGCCTACTATGTGTTATTGTAACCTAACCTGCGTGTATATTCACAGTTTTATGCACGTGAGTGAGATGTGTGTAATGGCGTTTTCCATTCATGTCGCACCAAACAGCAGGGTGGCCGCTGTTCTGGCTCCTGCCGCAGCAGTAGTAGCAGTAGGCTGGCAGGGGGTTACCTCTTGCGCGAACAAGATGCCGGCTGGGAGAGCCCATTGAACAGCATCAGCATTGAAACCAAGGACTTCTTTATTTTTTTCCACTGCGTTGGTGGTTATGGTGCTTGGTTGTCACACATTAGTGGGGGTAGGTGAAAGGGAAGTAATATCCTGTTTAAACGTATGCTTCCTGAATTTTAAACAATTTTTTTTCTTGAAATATTACAAAAAAGAAGAAAAAGGGATGAATATTTTTATTTTTTTCCTGCGTTCCGGTTTTTTCAAAAGTTTTTTTTTTGTTTATTTGGATTTTTTAAGGACAAGGACATCGAGAGGATAAAAAACTCGTTCACATACATATGTATGGACTTTTGTTATTCTGGTTTGATTTTTTTATACTTTTTCCTATTGATAAGTAAAAAAAAAAGTTTATTTCTGTTTTAAAAAAGGGTTAAAGTGTATGGAACGTACCTATTTTCATTTTTTAAACACAATTTCAAGGGTATTTTTTTGTATTTTTGATTGTTTGGCCTAGAAAACACCCCAAGGACCGATCCATCTTCTTTTGTTCTGTATTGTATTTTATTTTTTGATGAATAGACGTTGATAACTTAAGCGAACGTTACACTTTGCAATGTGTATGTAAATTCTTGAAATAATGGTGTGCAGGGATGTCTGGGAATGTCAAATGTTTTTTTTTCAATCTTGATACCTTCAAATGTCCTCAAATATCGTTATTTTTCTAAGAATATTTCATTAAAATAATATTTTCAATAGAACCGTTATCAAAATTATTACACCTTACTTGAAGAGAAATTGTATTCTTTAAAGTTGATATAGAATCAATAACATGAAATTCTCTCTTCCCTTTGTTGTTACTTTTTGGTTATGCAACTCGGTTTGACAGCGCAATTTTGATTTGTTCAGGAAATATTTGTAACAGTTACTTTTTATCAATTACTCCCGTTCTTTTTACTATTAAAATGTTTTGGAAACTTTCAAAACTCCCTCTCAAAACGGGATTGATTTCTGTAAACTTTATTTGACAGCTGTCATAAACATCAGCCAGGGCTACTAAATTACCAACCTGTGGACATACGTCGGTCTTCCAAGGGCATAGACATCAACAACAAAACATGTGCAGATAAAAGAACCGCGATCTTTTTGCTTGATGGCATACGGACTGATTTCCTGAGAGCAGATACCGAAGCAGCAAGCTTGTATTCTGTTTTCACAGGTTAAGGATGTTTGGGAAATAGAAACCTTTCCAAGGGATTGAAAGCATGGAGTTATTTACAAGATACCTATAAAAAGGTGATCTCAAGATCTGCAATAACAAGCGGCTATCAAAATTTAGTCTGTCTTCCCGAAGTAAACGGCAACTAGATTAAAATTTTCCGAATCGTGTTGGAACAATCTACTCAATTACAATCACCACTGTTCCTGATGTTCGTCGGTTTTTGAAATGACTGCGTTTGTATTATAAAGAATTCATAGAATCCTAAATGCAGACAAAAACCGAGGCCAACAGTTTTAATCGCAACTCTGTCCCAAATTTTGCGATCCTGGGCACACCTTAGACATTTTCTGCAAAAAGAGATAGTTGGAGTGATGTGGTTCTTGTCCTATACTCCAGGGGTGTTGTTGTGGAAATGTGGATACAGTTTCTCAAACACAAGGAAGAAAGATTGTCATTGTATATATCATTAATAAAGGTAAATTTTTTTCCTCCCTATTCTGATTTGACACTTCAACTTTGATATGATCAGTAAAAAAAAATTGCTGAATGTTAATTAATATTTGTTCGATTTGAATTTTTTGAAGAACTCCGACGAGGTAATGATGGTGTGTTTTGCTTCCTCTTCAACCTGGCGTTGGAGAAAGCAATCCGTTACTCTGGCATCTCAACAAAGAGTGACTTCGCAAAAGTCAGCCAGATATTGGCTTACGCAGGCTACATCGAAGTTATCATCAGAAAAGCTGAGCTCGGTAGGCTCCAGTGCACCTAGCTCGTATCGGCCAAGAAGAATACTGAAAATCTTGCAGTTTTTATGTTTTATGATAGAAGATCGGCTTGTATAGAATAACTTTTTGATCGAGGCCCTGACCGAGTCCTGGTTGTTGTTACTCCCATGATGATGAACAATTAGAAATCTCAAAAGCAAACGTTTTCAGAATTGGAAAGATAATTGAAAAATAAAATAATAAAACTTTTATTTTCTATGAATTTCGTTCTTTCAATTTCCCACAAATAATGAACATAATTGGACAGAAAAGTCCACGTTTCTTTCGCAATCATCAACTCCGTAAGGATAATAATTTCACTTGAATGCAAAATGATTTCTTGGAAAATTTCTATTCAAAGTTTTTTTTTCTCATTCTATTCTGAAATGTGTTTTGAAGAAGCACACATTGCACGTGAATATCTTGTCAACGTGATATTATAAGCTGAATTATTCGTTTCAAGAAAGCATATCTAAAACGTGGAGTTTTGTAACATGCAAACACATTGCCTTTTTTTTGTGATAAAATGGTGAACAAACGTAGAATGGGAAGATCAACTTTAGAATCATTTCCGTTTGTTTTTTTTACGATTTTACACAAACATTTCAAATTAAATTTCCCTATGTGTATCTAGAAAGCAAACAACACAAAAGAAACGATTTTTCCTTTAATGGGATAGAAATGCCATAAATATACGAACACGTCACCAACTTTGGGGATCCTGTTTCGAAACTATGTCATCGAACGAAAACACATATCTAGATGGAAATACTGAGCCGTTTTGGAGATTCGTCCTTTATTTTGTCCCACTTTCGTGTTTTTTTTTTTATTGTTGAATTTTGTTGTTCGTATTGTATTCTTTTGCGTTGGAAAAATTCACTTTACCCAAGGAATCGTAGATAAATAGAAAAGTAGATTCCATGGAAAGGAAGCATCTCCTCTTGCACCACATCCTTTCATTTCAAGTTTCCACCATTTGCTGACAAATTGAATTCCTTTTCAACCAACACCACAGAACAAAAGTCGTTTATCTCTGCGAAATATTCTCTGTAATGTATGTTTGTGTGTGGGTGTGTTTGCTTATAAATAATATACTTTCCTCTTATTATTTGCCTTACCCTTTTTATACTTAATTTTTTTTTGCTCCTTGCTGATGTGCTTGCCCTCTGAGCTGAGCCATCGCCGCCGCTGTCTTCCTAACATTGCCTTGCCATAGATGATTTTGACTGCCACTATTTCCATTCCATAAAATCCATTATAGCCGGTGATATACACACCCGCCGCGCTTAGGATAAACGACTTGCCATTCCCGATTTCAGCTTAACCAAGAAAAAATAAAAGGAAACTATATAGAGAGACACTGGAAATGGGATTTCCCATTTTCGCTAGGATGTTTATTTTGGGTCTTCTTTGTTTTTTTTTTTTTTGGTATTTTTATATGTGTGTGTTAAAGAATAATAATAAAAATAATAATAACGATAAAAAGGAAAGTATAGCCGGAGAAGGAGTTCCTGCGAGTGGATCTTTATATATCTACTACTACATTGCTTCCAGTCAAAATGAAGTAAAGGGATAATTGTTTTTTTTTTTTTTTTTGATTCTCTCCCAGTAGAACATACATTCGGGAATTTTCTTTAGGGGAATTAAAGGGCATGCCGAAACTTTTGCGATTAATCTTCTTGGGTTGTAGTAAGTCCTTCAAGGCAATTTAATCCCCTTTCAGAGGATTGTGATTATATCTTCTTACAGTTGGGAGTTATTTTCTTTTCTTTTTTTTTTGTTTAATTTTAATCACAACTAATGCGAACTTACTTATTTCTCCTTTGAGAACATAATATACAACATTATTTCAATAAATAAAACATTTTTTCTTTATTTCTTTAGGTTCACAAAAAAACTGAGAAAACTTAATCTTAATCTAAGATTTAAACGAAAATCCCAATTCTCCAAGTGTTTTTTGGGATTTCAAAATGCTAGATTTGGCCAAAAACTATTTGAAATCACATTGACAATCCAACATTGTCAAATCCAACAAATTTGTTTAGTATTCAGCAAATCAGCTTTGTATGAATAAAACAAAATAGAGTTGTCATCATCAGCACATATCATCATCGGCGCATCATCATCATCCGAGATCCGGTTCGGGCCTCATTCAAAAAGTTCTTTCATACATCCCGATTTATGGCCAATGCCATCCAGTTGCGCTTCCCATTGCTTCAGGCGTTTTTGTTACGTCGTCGTTCCAACGCAAGCAAGGTCTGCCAAGTTGGCTTCTACCATTAAAAGAACTGTAAACTGCTGGTTCCTCTTTTTCCTTAATATATCTGCTTCGAGGTAGATTTCTTACAATTCGTAATAGTGTCTTCTGCGGAATCGTCCTCGCCCGCATACGGGGCCAACAATTCTTCGTATGATTTTCCTCCCGAATCCGGTTACGAGATCAGAGTGATTACTGGTTAGACCATAGTCTTGCATAGTAACCTCTTAGTTTTTATGGCAAGGTTTCTGGATTCGAAGAGCTTCGACGGACTATAATGTGTTGGATTTAGCAGCCCCTCATCCGCTTGCTTTCGATTTAAAGGAATAAGTCTTGTACAGCTTGTTAATGTCGTTTGCGTAAGCTAGGGTTTCTAGAACATCCCTTCTAAAGAGAACATGTTCTCTTCTTCTACACATTCTTTTTTCATTTAATTATTTTTTTATGTGTGTTCCTTGAGTCTCTTTAATTTTTCCCCATAGTTTCTAGAATCTAACAATTATTTCTCTTTATATTTCAGTTATATTTTAAAGAGAGTTTTTTTTAAAGAGTCGAACCTGAAAGCCTTATTTAGAAAATATAATTGTTATATTGTTTTTGCTTCCGTTGGAAGTAGCGGGGCGGATTGTGTTTCAAATTTGAAAATGTCTTCTTTTTCTATTTATATAATGGACGTGAACGCCCAAGCGGGCGCCAATATGTAGAGACCCGGCTGGACTTGGTGACGATCGTCCTCTTGTTGACGTGCCAGAGTCACGTATTGCTTTCTCCAACGCCAAGTTGAAGAGGATGCAGGCCAGACCATCCCATTTTCGGAATCCATTAAAGATGGCTAGTCTGAACAGCAAACCGGCTTCCTTTAGTTGGCTTTTTATATTGGCCATGGCCACCCTACACAATACACATAGTCGTGTCAATTTATTTGGGATGCCGAATTTTCATGCCCTTATAAAATTCTACCCTGGTTATGCTATCATAGGTGGACATATGCTTTCCCGCCAGTCCACATTTTACCCGTGAATTGGAGAATACTGCCACTTTTTTTTTTAGCCATAAAGCATTGCGTTGGTTGTATGGATGAAATTGTTGAATAAGGCCCGGATCGTTGTCAGCTTTGTTGCGCCCATGATGATGAGTTGATCCACTGAAATTAAATTTTGTTTTTCCACTCTCATCTTGAACATTTTTTTAAGATGCTGAATGAATTGCGCCCTCTGAAATTTGTAATTCATAAATTAAATGTTGATGTGCCGCAAGGCTCTCTTTTGTCTACGCAACTTTTTTCAATTTCTATCAGTAACCTCTTGAATTAAACTACAAATCTATTTAATTATTTTGACGCTGAATGCGGGTAAACGCAGTGTTTTTTCGTTTTCATTCGTTTTCATTCGTGTAGTTTGAAAAAAATGGGATAACAATCAAACATGACATTACGATGGTAGAGAAACATATTTGAGTATGTGCGTCAGCAATTAACTTTAGTCATTTGGAAGACATGCAAAGGAAAGCATTCAAAATAATTGGAGATGATCACATCATCAGAATGTTTTAGCTCTCTTTTCTACGATACATGTTCCTGAGAAATAGCAAATTACATTTCTCCATTTAAACAGGTTCATTGTAATACGCGTGCTTCCGAGAATGGCCACCAATTTAGTCTCGCGTATAATTTCGGTCGTACGGTTAAGTGATTTGTTCTTTAACCGTACACCTCGAATGTGGAATCTTTTGCCTTAATTGTGTTAATTAAATAATAAGAGTTACTAAATTCTGTCTGATCTGTACCGTTGTATTTTTAACATCTGCCTCAACGGTTGGGCCAATCTTCTTTAAATATGTGTTTACTTAAAAAAATATTAACGGTACCTCCCATATAAAGGTTAAGTACACAAAACCTTTTTTTTCGGAAACGGCTCCAAGAATTTTTATACAAAAAATTAGTGGATTTTTGTAGCTATCGCTTATGTTTTTGTGAAAAAAACAAGATGGTGGGTTAAAAATAACTCCCCTGGACCGGTTTTTTCAGTTAACCATTTTTATATTTAATTTATTTCGTTCGATTTTATTTTATTATTGGTTTTATTTTATTCTATTATATATAATTTAATTTTATTATATTTTTTTAAATTTTATTTTACTTTATTTTGTTTTATATTATTTAAATTTGTTTTATTTAAATTTTATTTATTTTGTTTATGATTTTTTATTTATTTTTTATATTGACTTTTCTCCGATTTTTATAAAATTTAATATAATTAAATTTGACTTTATTTTATTTTATTACATTTGTTTTATATATTTTTTTCTTTATTTGTAGTTAAATTTTTTTTTAATTATTTTTAATTTTCATTTTCTCCTGTATGCAAGTGGAAAAGGTGTTTGTATTGGGCTCATGGGTGATTATTCTAAAAAAAAGTTTTTTTTTCCTAAGAATGCCAATTAAAAGTCTGTATATATTTTACAGCTACTATACGACACAAAGGGCAACATAACAGTGGTGCTTACGAAAAAGAAACCAAACGTCACTTGTCAGCTTGTCACACCCTTGCAATACACATGTCTCTTAGAACACGAAGGACCCAACGCAAAGAAGTACTAACACACATACTATCTTTCTCAAACCCAGCAAAAGGGTGTAAACCCCCAAAGCCACTTTTTTTTGTTATATGTGTGTGTATATATACATTTGTAAATTTCAATTTTCGACGAACTAATTTCCAACTTTGCCATTAATTTCGTCGAAACTCAATTTCGTCCTTATTCATTTCACTTGCGAAGCTTATCTTTTTTGTCGTGTATTCCCGAACAAGTGTCGCCCAAAACTGCTGCGTATCCCTTTTAGTTAGTTAAGTTTTTTTTTTCTCTAATGTGTAACAAGAAGTTGACAACACATTTCATGTAACAGGACAACCATTCATGTATGTAGTCCCTAAATTAGTATAAAAAGAAAATCATCAAACTCTTCGGAACCGAAAACGAGAACGTCTTTGATTAGAGACCCAGCGATGTGATGATGAAACTCTACAAACAACGCCATGGCAGGCGGCGTACGTGTATTATGGAGAATGTGTACGTGCGGTGGATCCAATGAGTCCACCGACAAAGACGCAAACAAAGGCGTGGATCTTAAAAAAAAGGAAAAATATGCAGATTCCTATCCGCAATGGAGCCTAAATTGAAGAATAAATTTGGATAAAGAACCGGGGCCTACATTTCCTCTGCCTTTCTTCCAATTTTTTTTTTCTTTTTTGCATAACACACAAAGAGCTTGTTATTTCTTTTGCTTTTCATTTTTTTTCTTTCTTTTCTTAAAGTTTGTGCTGTGCTTTATGTCCTTTTTATCACCTACCCCAATCTAGGGACACAAAAATGAAGAAAAAAAAGGAATTTATTTGGGGTGTGGTCTAGTTATCTGTTTTAGATTTTCAAATGCATACATAGCTACCTACCTACCCAACTGCGATATGAGCTCAAACAACTTCTCTCCAAAATACATAATGGTTTTTCAGGTGAATCATTAAAGGAACAAGAGAATCTCTAGAATTTCAAGTGCAAAAGGCCCATCAGCTCTTATAGGAATCCATGGATGCGGGCTTTTTGAGGGCGAAAATCTTCCTTTGCCTTTAGCCAAAGTTATGTTGGATGTGTGTGCTCTTCTGTGGGATTTCGGGGAAAATGAAAAATTAAAATTTCATTTTCCAAAAGGTTTATCTTGATGGTTTCTTTGATGATAAAACTGTACTTGAATCTCTTCCTTTGTCATAATTTTTTCTGCGAGTGTGGTTCGGTTTTGAGAATTACGGGTCTGAATTTAATACTACAAAGGTTATTGCAATACAGGCCAGCTGTCTTGGCCCTAAGTGAAACTCAGGTTGGAGCGAACGCTGATTTATCAAAATTTGCTCTACCTTAGGGCCATTACTTTTTTCCCTTAATGATCTCCTCGTCTATGTTAAGAATGATTATGCTTTATGACTTAAACTTCTTGTGGCTCAAATTCAATCTCACCAGCATATCATTCATTATTGTTTTTTTTTTATAAAAAAATGTACCCAATTTCATTTCTTCCCTTAAAAATTTCACCCGTAAATTAGTGTTGCAAAAATCCTCATTATGCTTGAGACGTACCCTGATAAACAGAGATTCTTTTTTAGCCCAACAACACGAATTTTGAATAGTCTCTTCCTAGCGAGATTTTCTCTTGCCATTTCAATTCTTAAACATTCAAAACCAACGTTAATCGATACCGTCTGTCGTTCGTCCTAACCTCCCTTTTTTATAATATCATTGAAATGTTAAAAACATGTCGATGGACATTAGTTTTAATATTCTACATATCAGGTGGAGCGTTCCACATTCATGTGGTGCGACTAAAGAAATAATCTCTGTACTTTACAGTACATCCGACATTGGGCTTAAGGGTAAACTGATGGGCATTTGACGTAAGACCCCAAACATACGAAAACTAACAAAAAAAAATTAAAAAAATTCAATTTTTTTTTTAATTTCATAAGTTTCTCCTGAATCCTCACAGTTTTAAGACAGGGCTCAAAAACTTTGAAATATCGTATTAATAATATACAACATTGTAAACCTGTGACCTACGGTTTGACATTAATAAATTAGAAAAGAAGTTATGGAAAATACCTGTTTAGAATTCCCATTTTGTGTGTTTTTTTTACATTAAAACATATGTTTCAGGTTAGCTACAAGCTAGAACAACAATTATCTTACATAGCGTTCTGAAAAAAGTTCCACTTCCAATTAAGGACACAACATTTAATTAGAAAAACAACAATGCAAACAAAAAAGTAACAAACGTAACAAAGATTGCTCTCTTTTTCTCACTTCCTCTCTGGTTGACTTATTTGATCGCCATATTGAAATGTGCCGGAAAGATAAAAACAAAGAAATGAAAGTCCTCTGGTGTTAAGGCCTGTTTCAGTTGAAAACATTTCCTTAAAAAAAAAAAAAATCTTATTAAGATTATATATTCCATTATATTGCTATATACAATATTTTCTCGAAATTTGCATAAAATCATAATTTAAGATCAAATAAAATCGAAGGCGTAGCTAAATTAATGCATAAAAAACAAAGGACAAGTCCCAAGCTGACAGCCACCTGTGGAAATGTTTAAATTCTCACATCGTTCACTTGTCATTATCATCCGCCCGCCATTTGCAAAACTCCTTTCTTCCTTCCAAAAAGACCTTAACATAAGAAACGTTTCCTCTTTTCCGCATATTTTGTATATATCCATTAAACCATATCGAATCGATCCTTTCTTGTGTGTGAATTAATTTAATAGATTTCATCACTTGGATAGAACGAATGGGCTGTGTTCTCCAGTACCATCACCATTCGCACTCTTCCTTCCATAAGTCAAAACCATTAAGACCTGAGCATGCTCATAAATAAAGTTTTGAGCTTAAAATAATGTTTGGCACGTGATTTGAAATTTAATTTAATACAAAATAAAACAAAAACTGTTGTTTAGTGCATCTCTCTTTGATCAAAGTGCTCACAATTTAGACTGACTCTTCAAACAGGAAAGCAAATTAAAAAATCTATTCTTTTTTTCTTAAGTTTTGTTTGTTTTGGCATTTTTCATAAATTAATATATTTTCATATTCAATTGACTAATTTTACTTTTTTCTTCTTATTTCTTTCAGGTATGTTATGGATTATGGTTTTAAATGGATTTTTCTATAAAATTGTGGTAAATATTTAAGCAATTCGATTGGGATTTTCTTCGTTAAGTATTTCTTAAATGTCATTTTACGTTTTTTTTTCTTAAAAAAAATACAAGAAAATCTGACAGAAAAACTGTCAAACTGTCAGTTCATCAAAGTTTTATAATGCCTTTTAGATCTTAAAAAGTCCAGAAAAGAGAGAGATGGAAAAAAAAGATGAAAGAATATTGAAGATATTGAAAATTACAATAAAATATATCTACACGTTTTCTTTTACACCTCCGCCTCCTCTCGGCTTTCGGAATGAAATTGAAATTGCCAAATTGGAATCCCTTATCCGACGTCAATAAAATGTCTAATTCTGGAAGGACATTAGTGTTTGTCAGTTTTATTGTTTATTTTATCCATATTTAACTGAGAGACGCGTAGATTATGATCTTTTTGAACAAAATTGATATAAAAGGCCAACTTCAAATGATGATTTTAGTGGGGTTTGTTAAACAAAAAAACATTATGATTGATTGATATGGGAAAAATATTTGTATAATTGGCAGTTGAAAATTGTCTTGAATGTAGTAGATTTAACCGAAAAAGAAACATTTGACTTGTGTCAAAGGAGAATAAATGTTTTAGAATTGCAGACTTATGAAGAATGGAAAGAGACGGGAAGTTAAAAAATTGTGGTTGCCGCCTGCCCAAAAAATAACTTGAATTTATTAAAAAAAATTTATCGATTTTATCTCCGTTCAAATAGATTTCTAATAAAACAAAAAGTGATTATAATCAACCTCTCCTAATATTGCTTTTAAAATGTTTCTTTATTATCTTCTAGTCCCCGATATGCATTTACCTATCCGTCAGTTTGTCTTTAAGCTGATATTAAAAAAAAAACTGTAAAAACAAAAAGCAAAAGTCCTAGAGCTCTTTCCTGTGGTGTTCCATAATTTATTATTAAGTAAGTTAGAAAAATATTCATCAATCTTTGTTTTTCCCCTCTCCCTTTTTACTTCTTTGAATTAAATTAATTCTTATTTGTTATAAACCTTAGGCGAGGGTTTAAATCCCAAAAAACAAGATGAAGATGAATTTTCATCCCAACTCTTTTACCTACACATCTATTTCATGGAAAAATACAAATAATGTTCTATTACATCAAAACCAACCTTCTGCCTTTTTCAAATATTGGATGCATTTTTAATGATGTATATGGGATTCAATTAAGAAAGCTAATAACTGTTTTTCATTGAAAAAAAATATGCAGATGCCCAATGAGAAAGTCAAACAAAAGATGTTCATTAAAAAACAAGACCCTAATTTGTCATGATTAGCTGCAGGCAGAAACGTATATGAAGGCTCAGTCTTTCTAACGGTTTGAAATATAATTTATTCAAATACATTATTTGAACCTTTTGACAAATTTCAAAAGAAGTTTTGTTTGTTTAATCAAATAAAAAAAAAACATTTTAAGAAGCTTATTGTACAAAATTAAGATAAACAACGAATGTTAAAATATCAACTTTTTAAATTCATTTTATTGTTTTTAGGGTGATCCGAAATTTAGCGTGGAAGTTTTTTTCTTTTAAATAAAGAAAATGTTTTATCAGAAACATTCTTTTAGGATTTAAGTTCTTCTTATGACAATTATGAATGGAACATATTTTACCGTTAGGGCTGCGATATTATGCTAGAATCAGTATATCGAAATAAATATCTTCAAGTGGCAAATTCATTTGAAGTATTTTGTTTGAGGTTTGAAATATGTCTTAGATGTGGAATTGACTTTAAACATAGCCACATGAAAAGAAATTGAAGAGAGTTAAAACCAATTCATTTGAAGGTTAATCTGCTCTCTTTTGCCTTTTTTTGTTGAACAAATCTCCCCATCTTATGGCGAAAGTAAGATTATTTGCAACGATTCTTTTGACCGCTCGATACAGGTAGACGGTTTCAGGTCTGATAATAACAAAATAAATACTGGTGTTCCACAGGGCTCCATTCTGTCCCCGACACTTTTTCTTATATTCATCAACAAATTTTGCGTTGAATTCTTTTGACGAAGACAGTAGGTACTATTAACTAACTTCATACATTTTTCCAGATTTACAACCATATTCTTTGGATGTGGAAGTATAAGAAATCACGTCGAAAAACTAAAAATTCGTCCATGTTCTCCATTTCGATCTAACCGAATTGAAATTACTTTAATTTCACGTGAAATGAAATTACGTGTTCTACATTTCGATCGATTTTGAAAACTTCACAATTGCCCCGAAATGTCAAAATTGATGGTTCATCCTTCAATTAAAATTATGTTAATTTATTTTAAAATCAAATTACTACTGTAAACATGGATGCAACATTGTTGTCAATTTTAAGAGAAAAAAGAATTGCAATTTCATTCAATTTTATGTGAATGAAGTCTTTGAAAATTTTCCGACATGATGGTGAAAAGTCTACCACTCTACGATGACGAGTTCATCCAATATGGCGGCATTTTATGCAAAATGTTCGACATTTCTTTTGTTGTTCATTAATAACTTTTTTTGCTTCACTCTTACGTTAAAAGCGTTCACCCATATTTTGTAGAGCATACAATTTCCTACAGTATTGATTATTCAAACATATTTGTATGTCAATTAGTTACCAAGATATGGCGCTATGGTAATTTTTGAAATTTACCTAAAAAATGCAAAAAAATGCAGATTTTTACCTCAATTCTTCTGTTATACTAGAATTATGATCAAATGTTGTAATAATGCTTCCTGGATAAAACCTCAAACTTTTGACTTCCTAAAAATTTACCCAGAAAAAAATACTAAGTTAGGAGATTTTTGGTATATGGATCAGGTAGCTAAACTCAATATATATCTGACAATGCAAAACGTACTTAGCTAGGATATGTGAAGGCTTAAGTAAAAAAAATGTTTTTTCTGACAAGCGACCCTTCAATCCGCTCCTGGGTACGCAGTTATTTTTTTCGAAAGACTTAGTTGAACACGTAGCTGGACTAAATACCTACCTGAGTGCCAAAAATACTTACCCAGGATTTCTACATAACGAGATATGGGCTTGTGTAGGCTTTATTTTGTTGCATGTGAACCATAGCACCGACTATACATGTGAAACTGGATATTTTGCTTCCTACATAGGACGCAAATTTCACTCTCCGAAAGTATATCGGCAGGTGCTGCAATAGATGAATACTTATCTGGATAGTTTACAGTGGGAATCTGAAGTGAAAGATGGAAGACTGGCTTATTATTAATAATAAGTCAAGCACTAGTAATATAGTTCATACCTTGAGTCAAAAGTAGCAGCGGATAATTATATGGAGTCAGAAATACGCGGACGACTGCTTAAATCCAACAGAACTTACTATAGTCTGTCTAGGCTCTTTAAATCCAGAAACCTTACCATAAAAACCAAGCTGCTGCTTTACAATGCTATAGTTTTACCAATACTCACATACGAATCCAAGATTAAGGAGCTTACCAAAAAGTACTCTGATTTCTTATCCCCATTGGGGAGGAAAGTCTTAATGAGAATTGTTGGCCCCGTGTGAAGGAGATCAATTTCGGAGAAGATACAATCATGAATTGTATGAAATCTACCTCGAAACAGATGTTGTAGAAAGAATAAAGATTCCGGTGAACTATGCCCGAACATTGATTGAAATGGCATTATTTTATTAGAATTGAAGTACGTTTTTTAATTTGGTAGACTTCCGTGTTCTACGGAAAATTTCCAATAAGACCTCATTCACAGAAATTGTATTGAAATTAGTTCTAGGTTCGGTCACAATTTGACTAGACTAATATGTGTATGAGAGTATTTCAAGAAAAGCTTTTTTGTCGTTTGTTCTTATATGTTTTCCCCTAAAAATCTATAAATAAATACTTAAAATAAGCAGCCCACTGTAATTCCACCAATTTCGTAAACATAAACAAATTGATTTGAATTCTTTCAGATAATGGAATTAACCGATATGCAGAATATATATTTCCATTTGGGAAATTCCAATTCACAATAACGAATTGTGAAACACCTATGCAGACCATGGGTAGTTGTCTTTGGTCGTTGATATCTCAACAACCAATGCTACAGTTAAATAGCCAGCTTCATTCCTCTCTTGTAAGGATTTAACCGTAATACACAAAAAAAAATGCTCATCTGCTTTGAACCCAACTTTTTACATTAATAGCAACACACACTGTTATGCGAAAGCATTGCTTTTCCCTGAATCACTTTTTCCGGGATTTTCCGGACCCCAGACACGACATTTTTGTCCATTCACGTAACCCCCGGCCATCCAAAATTATATGTGAATCATTATGGAACAATTTTTGCAGGAAAAAATTAACAAAATTACGATTTTTCAAGCCAGAAAGAAGTTCTATCTTTTGTTCACAGAAATATGAAACATTTTACGAAATGTATTTTTTATAAAGCATCCGTTTCATAATAACATTGAATAATCACAGTAATTTGAAAAATTACGATTCAAATTGCCTGACTCTATATACTTGACATTAGTGTTTTATTAAATGTCATTTAATGACAACCAACATCTAAAGCTAATTATGGATCATTAAAGTTGAGCATCTTTAGTACAAAAAATCTTGGTCTTTCCGACCAGATGACACATTTAATATTCCGTTTCTTTATGAATCAGCTCTTAAATTTTATATTATATAATAAATTATAGCAAAAATAAAAAAAAACAACATTTTCTAACAATTCAACTGCTTTAACAAAGTGTGTCAGAAAGATAAGAATACTCGCAACATTTACTGTCTAGTATTCTATATATCAATATGCAAGTAATAGCCACTTCATCTATACAAAAACACACACATAAATAAATTATTAAAAAATTATCAAATCTAACATTTTTCATTTTGATAAGATAAGACGTGAAATTAAAAAAAAGAAAATGATAACACCTAAAGTGTATCTTTCGGTCATTGTAAAGTATCTACACAAGGCAAATTCATAAAATAAATGAAATATTACTTATTTTTTGTTTGTATGTGTGCATTAGAAGATTTTATATCAGTTATGCATTACAATTGATTAAAAGCACAATTTTTTGTTGGTATTTGTGATAAAGTTAGTCTAGATTTTGAGTTATGCCGCTCTATGAAAAAAAATATCTTTTTTATTTGTTACTAGGGGTATTTCTAAAAGTGGGTTTTCCTTCAAATTTTTTTTTGCTGTTTCTATTTAAATATTGATATTTGTTTAAACAATATAAAAGATGTTTTGATTTCGACAGAAAAAATATATATTGAACACGTGGTTCTTTTCAGCTGAGCTATTAGTTGTTTTGGCCGTATGTATATTTACAAAACCCTTATCTTGGCAGTGAGTCGTGTATTTTGTTGGATTAATATTTAATTTAAAGGGGCGTTTACACCAGACATCATGTGCTGTTCGATTCCAGATGATAATATTTCTTTTTCTATTATTTGTCTTTCAAGTGGTAGATTAATTTGCATAACCTTACATGTAAGGTGAATTGATTGTGTGTAGTTGGAAGCTGTAGGTACATATATATACACCGAAGTCATTGAGGTCGTTTTTGACCTATATATCTCAAGGGAGGGGGATTTTTTTAAATGTTGTTTGTTCTTCTATTTAAACAACTGGGATAGGTACTTTGCATTTGCTTTATAACGACAAAAAAAAAACTATTTTGTGGGTAAATATCAAACAAAACTTCATGTGGATTTAGTACTAAACTTAGAAGTTTTATACTTAGTAATAGAAGCTATATATTTGTCCATATATTGGTAGAGAAAATGCAGACTATCTTTTATCTAAAGTATCTTCTCTTCACCCTAGAAAAATTTGAAATAAGGTGAGGTGTAATTCTGTTTAATTCTATTTAATTTAACTATAATATTTATCCCTCTATAACAACCTCAACTAAAGTGGCAGGACAAAATACCGCCGACGCAACGTTTACTTCCAAAATATCATTAAATCAACTGCAACTCACATTGAATGGCCCCGCACATACAGAAGTGTTCCAAAGGGTAAGAAAAATCCAGTTGTTCGGATTTGTGCAAGACGAACAGAAGATGTAACTTGGGCAGAAGGAATAGTTTTGGGAAGGCTTAAAATGCCAATGGCGATCACCGCTTTATCTTTGGACGAAACAATAGAAACATCAATCGCATCATGGACGATTCAGATACCCATATCGAATTTCCGGACTCAAACCAGGTGAAAAAAGATCACCAGATAACAATTCACGGTAATTTGGGTGGTTTGTAAAAAGCAAGACTCTTACTTCGTCTCTCATCGCCCGTATCCCTGTCTTCATAGAAAAAGTCGGAACTCGTTTCAGGATACAAGTGATGTTTTCGCAAAGTTCCAAACAGAATACTTTGTTAGTTTTGTTAGAAGAAACAGCGAGGAGGTTGAATCAAGTAAAACAAGCGACACGAGCCCTTCTGAATTCTGAATTTGGTAGATATGCCCATAGAACGTTGGTAACGCTCAACTCGATCAGGAAACCGTGAAAGGAGAGGATAGTTCAAATGTCATAGCAATTATGGAACATACACGCACTAAAATATTCTTCCCAGAACTGTCGATTAGAGGTAGCGAAAGATCACAAGTGACAATAACTGGAAATATTGATGAAGTGTGCAAGGCAAGAGCAAGGCTCGTAAACGAATTTCCAATCGAATTGACATTTGATATTCCTGCCGAAAATTAAAGTGCTTCAGAAATGATGTATCAAGGAAAAAAAGCTGGAGTTGGCATAACAATATCTCATAAGGAACGTGAAAGTGGTATATCCGTTACAATAAAAGGCCCAGAAAAACTGACCGAAAAAACCTACGAGGTTCGCCGGAATATACTCCAATTAAAAAGAATTTTTACCGTTGGTCAATCTATGCCAACATCAACATTTCTTCCTGAGAGTGCCAACCAACAAGCTATTGATTCTTTTATCAAATTTGCGTGGAACATGTTGTGTTAGAAAAAAGCGAATCAATAAGCGGAACAAGTTCAAGACCTGCGTATATGATGTTTGGTGCATGAAGATGGAACCATCAAATCCAAGAAAACAGCCCACTTGCATTACATTGATTTTGAAATGTTTCTGTAATGTTTTATTATGGATTCCATGCTCGCCTTATCGTTCCCAATTGAAATTCTATCGTCCACATAAATTGCCTAAATTATGGTTATTTCATTTTCAAATGGCTTATAAGCACACATGGAACTGAGTCAGAAGCTTTGAACCCAAAAAGATTGATAAATGTCTTGAACTTTCGGTTTCAACATCGCGAATATTGCATCAGACCATAGGGACTTCTGCAATTTGCAAATGAGTTTACTTTTGTCGTTAAACCCAACTAGCTGCTGCATGAAGACGACTTCTTCCAAAAAATCCGCGTTCAAGAAAGCCGTTTTAACATCGAACTGCTTCATGTGCATGCATTTCTCAGCAGCAATGGCCAGAATCGCTCGCAATGCCGTGGATCGAACCACTGTACTAATTGTTTCTACATAGTCGATACCATATTCCACGATACACAAGTCGTGCTTGAAGCGTTGAATCGAATCATCTGGGTCCTTCTTAAAAACCTTACCTTAAAAACCCATTTGTTATCTTTAATCATTTGGTCCTTTGGTTTTTCAACAAATGTCCACGTCTGGTGTTTCAAAAGTGAAGCGTACTCCTCCTTCATTGTTTATAGCTTCTTCATATGACTTGGGATCCTGAGTGATTGACAACAAAGCCATTGCCATTAGTGCACCTTGACGTTTACGCAAACATGTGTCCAAGATATTGTCTACATTAATTTTTAATTCTGGTATCGGTTGACTCGGCACTTTCGCTGCCGCTTGGTCAATTTTTGGTTCCTGGTGATTTTCAGATTCTCCAGGATCGTCCTTTATGGAAATGTCACTTTCTATTGTTTCGCAGTTTGCACTATCTTCCTTGGCAATAGTAACACTGGAGGTTTTTTCTTCCAAAAAATTTAATTCACGGACCACTGGAATAGTTGTTCATTCGTCTATGATTCGAAATCCCTTATGAGTTTCATCGTAGCCAACAAAATCACATTTCTTTGACTTCGCATCTAACTTGCCACGTGTTTACTTAGGAATATGAACGTAAACCTCTGAGCCAAAAATTCGAAAGTGTTCAAACTGTGCGCGCTTACCGTATCAGAGTTCATGTGGCATTTTGTCCTTTAAAGTACTGATTCCTGTTCGGTTCAAAATAAAAACAGCTGTCTCTGCTCGAAACTTTGGTCTTCACATGAATCGTGAATCGCGCCGATTCCATAATGGTTCGGTTTTACGATGATGAATTCCATTTTCTTCCAACAGCTGCTTTAAAGGTCCGTTCACGAATTCCAGCCCATTATCGGTTTGATGAATCTTAATGGGTGATTACATTGCTTTTCTGCTATCTTCAATCAAGACTATTTTGAATTTTTCATTGACGTCAGGTTTATTTATGAGAAATCGTCTTTGAAAAGTACGAAGTACTTTGAGCCTCTGAGCGAGAGGATTCCATGGGTCCGCACACATCCGCATGGTTGATATCACCGATTTTTACTAATCTGTCTTGTTGCAAACAAAAGCTCTGTCGATTTTGTTTTGTTCCCAAATGCGAAGCCATCACAGTCAAACTTTTCATCGACAAAATTAATTTCGTTGGTTTGAAGAAAGCCGCGAACATGTTTTAGGTTTTGATGGCCTAAACGCTCATACCAAATGCGCAGCGATTCTTCGTCTTTCATAGTCAGCATTGATTTGTCGTGCCTCGGCTCGATTATTTTAAAAAAGCATTTGAAACATACCACCTTGTCTTGCTCCTATTGCTGCAACATTCTCGCCATCCAATAGCTTAAACGAGTTCTTATCTGGCCAGCTTGTGTAAAAGCAGATCATATCAGGGGAAATTTCTATATTCCATCTCAAATCCTTTTAATGCCCACTCTAGTGTACCTCAGGGAAGCCATCTAGGTCCTTTTCTGTTCTTGCAATAATTTATGTTACATCTGCAAATAATAATGATACATTCATTAAATTAATCAAATTTCAGTGCACCCTGTTTGATCAAATTCAGGATTCTAAAATCCTTTATTTTCAATATTGTTGTTTCCGCTAAAAGTTACTCCATACGCATATGTTTTGCTTAAAAAAATATAATAGAACAAATAGCCACCATCGACTCGTACTTGACACATGTTGTCCTTTAACATTAATTAATTAAACCTTTTAATCGACTAATCAATCAATCTAGTTGACATACAAAAATTACCTTCCTGCAGCGACCTAGTATACACTTACTTATACTGGACAATCCAATTGAACTTTGCCTTAAGTATAGTCGACTTTGTCGTCTGTTACATACAAAAAAATCAAAAAATATCTTTTAAGTACATAAGAACATATGTATATAGCATATGTATGTACGTATGTTTAAAAGAAAAAAAAATAACAAATTGCTTCCTTTGCTTTTTTATACAACCATTCTCTGTTGCATTGTATTAAAGTAACGAACCTCTCATCATAATCAACAATTCATAAGGCAGTCAGTCACAAGGAAGTCACTTAAGTGCACATCAAATCCCACAAAGTAGTTGATTCACTCACTGCAAAAGATGTGTGTACTGATTACACAAAAGAAAAGGAATAATAAAAAAAAGTAAACGAAACGAAAAGTCTGGCAACATGGCATGATTGCCACATATGTTATAAAAGTATAGTACAAAAAAAAAAAGAAAGTCACACATAGTCAATGGTAGGTACCATCTCATCACACCAGGGATCAAGTAAACTACATACTCTTCCTACGTAAAATATGCACATTATGTATACATATATAGATATTATATCTTTTGCATCATTCATTATGAGTTTGGATACTATAAGGTATAGATGGCAGAGATACTTTAGAGCGCTTATGTGCTGATATGCTGATGCATGGATAATGTAAATGACATTATTCATGTATACGAGTTAGAGATACTGTTATATTACTTATGTACGTAACGTAAGTACATCGGAGTAACAATCGAGTGTTGTGAATAAGGTTCCTTGTTACTTTATGTGTGTTATAATGTAAACTGGGTGATTGAATGACAGCTGGCGTTTTCTAGCTGTAGCTGCACCAAACGCCACCCACCTACGCAAGTAATGCACAGACAGGGCCGTATTTAAAAAAAAAGATCCAAATAAGGGGAACATTGCTATCATAGGTCAACTTAACATCTTAATGGACTTAAAACAATGAACAAGCGATTTTGATTTGATACGAATTTTCAAAATAGTTATCGATAACCGATGCCAACATTTTTGTCATAAGAAGTTTCTTATTTCGTTTAACACTCCGATAGCTTTCTCAGGACACAATGCATAGCGACTTCTACTCAACGATATCTGTGTGTGCGTTTTGTAAATTTGCAGGAACGGAGTAGACCTGCTAAGGCCTACATTGGATGCACTACGGTTGAGCAGCAGATTCAATAAAACCAGCAGATTAACGTTTGGTAATCAATCGGTTCGGTGATCAATCGGCCAACATTCGTACGTTAAAGGGACGTAAAAAACGCTGTCTGTAAAAGTGTACAGCAGAACCCGAGGCGGGTCGATTCCTCTCCGTGCCAAAGAACTCCGCCCTCCGCAGACTTTAATCAAGCCTTGCAAAAGCTGTTTACATCGACTTGTAGTGGAAAGCCTTATAGCCAATATTTATTTGTTTAATTTTCAGTAAATATATTCTGAATCTTTTACTACTTACTACTTTTACTTGTAACAAACTCACTTTTAAATGCCTTATTACAGCTATTTTTTTGTCAAAGTTTGAAATATGCGCAGGTGGCAAAAGACAGGCTTTATACAGGCTCAATGCAAACTGTTACTTGCCAACTTCGAAAAATTGGACCTTACACAAATTGTGAAATGGGAACGTCATCCTTTTGGTCAACATAATCGTATTTGTACATTGCTTGGTTAAATTTGGGCATATCAGATGAGGGTACAGAGTTTTTATAGGAAATTTTGTAATTGATTCACAAACCATCCCAAATCCTTGAAAACTAATTCAACAATTTTTCTAATTTGTTTAAATTTTCGAGGGAAAACTCATCAGCTAAGATTAGCTTTTAACCGATTTATAGCCCAATTACGATAGGGCTGTCGTTTTGAAATTTCTGTCGGAAATTTAGGAAAAAGATTGCAAAATTTCCGACAAATCGCCCAATCTGGCAAGCCTGGTTGTCTGTTGTGTTGTTCGTTGCTGAGAAGTTGGTACAGTTCGTAAGTTGGTACCATTGCCGTTCTAAATTTCAGATGGCTTACCAAATCGATCGAAAGCTCACAGAAAGGCAATTGATGACAGGATCGTTTGGTTTCCAATAAATACCGACCATTTCTTTGTAGGAGCAGCTTACTAATGAAAAATGATCGGCTCAGGTAAACATTTTTAATTCTAGATCCTATAAGTAAAACTTATTTTTTATTTATTGCTCTGCAATCATCTCGAGCAGGCTGCAAGCCTTCGTTAACCGTTGTCTGCGGTACATTCTGAAGATCCGGTGGCCGCAAACCATATCGAACGCTGAACTGTGGAATAGGACCGGACAGAAAAAATTGGACGCCGACATCAGACAACGGAAGTGGCGTTGGATAGGCCATACACTGAGGAAACCTAACGACAACATAGCGAAGCAATCCTTCGAATGGAATCCTCAGGGTAATAGACGCGTTGGAAGACCGAAAACAACTTGGAGGTCATCTGTTTTGGGGGAAGCTCGATCTCAAGGTTTTCAATCGTGGCCACAGCTAAGGTCAGTCGCGGCGAATCGGGACAGATGGAAGGATCTTGTTGCTGCCCTATGCTCCAGAAGGAGTTGAAGCGCTGCATTGCAGCCGGATAACATATATAAGTAAAACTTTAAATCAACAGACAACTGCTGCTGATCAAAGGTTTTTGAAGCATCTGATAAAAAAATGCGATCTTTAGTAGATGCAGTTCGAGCTCCTTTGCCAGAACTGAATTCCTCGAAATCCCTTAATGAAAAGTTGACAGGTCAACTTGCGTAAATTAAACCTAGCAGATTTTAACGAGTGCATATACCTAATCCATGCGGCCGGATTGAATATAAGATGGTGTATGATCCGGTGATGAGATAAAAAAAAATCATTAAGAATAGTCGCGGATGCTCGAGGATGTGTTTTAAAAGAATCTGTAGCTAACTCTTGCAAGACCTTTTCTTACAGCCAAAAATTTAAGCCACAGATGTTCCGTACATAAAAGTAAACAGACGAAAATATTTCAAAAATTCTCTCATGCCAGACAATCCGCTGAAAATCTTTTTGGTTTCGAAAGACCCCAGATTTGTCTATATATCTTCTCAATATCCCTGTTATGAGATAAGCATCTCGACGAGATCATAAAGACTATGTCACGCTGGGTAGTAAGACCAACGAGAAAAGTTTCTTTGTACCATTGAAACGATGAAAAGAACTCGAATTTTTGTGATACTTACTATCATCACCTTTGAAGACTTCATAATGGGACATATTTAGTTAGTTCCTGTTTGATTTAAGAAGTTAATTGCAATGTATTTCTTCCATGCCTTCAAGTGAAGTATATTATTATATAGTATATTAAAATGGTAGTACCAGAAATTGAGATTCGTTAATAATTTAAAAGTTAGTTATACTTTATATCTACCATCTTTACGTCGAGAATGAGTGTTGACAAAATTTTGTTCAACGAACTACTCAGTGCTCATCCGAAGACAGTGCGGTTTTTCCTTGGATAATTCTTTAAGTCTACAAAATTTGTCATCATTAAAATAATCAATGATCATTATTCAAACGAGTACAAAATTGTTGTATCCTGATACGACTGATGGTAATGGTGTGAATGATGACCAACTTAATGACCCAGCCGAACGACGAAATAAGAGTTCCTACTCCTTTAATTTTAGCAGATATTGAAAACTCTTATTATAACAGCTCTTCTTAATATGTCGATTAGACCCGCTCTAATAATCTAATCTATATAATATATAATCTATATAATATATAAAGAACAATCCAAATTATGTTTGTGCGCAAACTACTTTTTTCGGAACAATCGATTTGAATGAAATTTAAAGGAGATCTTAGGACATGTTTGGAGAGTGCATATTAGAAATCTGTTTGCTGTCCGATGTCTAGAACTGGAGTTATGACCAAAAATGTTACATGGTCCTAACATGGTCGTCTAGAGTCTAATCTTTAGTAGTATAAATACTGTGTTTTGTATACACACACTTCATTTTGGTTTCTCTTTGTGGTGCGTGTATGCACACAACTACATCATTGACGATCATATGCGTGTAAGCGGCACGAGACCGAATATGTGGCGCTTTGATCGGTTTTCAGAAAAATAAAAAAAAAAAAAACACCAGCAACGCCGGTTGGTTCAGCTAGTAACTAATATTGGCGAGTTTAAGATAAAAAAATATTTTGCGGACTTTCAACTATTGAGAGGTTAAAAGCAATGATATTTAATTTTATATTTCATTTAATTTAGTTAAGTATATTTACTAGCTTCTACCCGCGGTGTCGTCTCTCGTCTAGTCGTCTCAGTGTCTGTACTTCTCTATATATCTTTATCTTTATATTTCTATATCTCTATAGTACCTATAGTGAATCCTCCTTCGTCTACCAAACTTCACAAATTCCGTACAGTCGTTTGGAAGCATATCAAACAAACCTTAATGCAGTATTTCACATTTAAGTCTCCCACAGACACCGTGAATTTTTTTTGTGGATACAAAGTAGCCTATGTTTTTATCCAGAACATTCTCCAATTACATACCAAATTTCATCCAAGTCCATTAAGGCCTTGAGGCGTGATTGGGGAACAAACATCCACCCATCCAACCATTCAAACATGCAAACATACAAACATTAACATTTATAAAATAAAATAAGTAGGGTATTTATATAGTACTACTTAGTTAAAATTGTTTTATTTTTATTTAAATTTAGTATATTTTATTTTATTTTATATTATATATTTTTTTATATATATTTAATTAAATTTTATTTTATTAAACTTTGTGTTAATTTATTTGCTTTTATTAAACTTTTTTTTTGTTGTATTTGCTTTATTTGTATTATTATTTTAATTATAATTTCAATTATTATATATATATATAATTATTTTAATTTAAATTAGTTTTATTTTGTATAATTTAATTTAATTTGATTTTATTTTATCTTATTGTGTTTTATGTTTTAAATTTAATATTTTTAATTTTATTTGATTTTATTTTATTCAGTAGGTATTATTCTATTGAGTTATCTTCTTTTATTAGTTTTATTTTATTTATATTTTTTTTTATATTTATATAATTTAATATTTTTATTTTATTTGTATTTGTTTTTACTTGCGGTTATAGGAACTATAAGTCAAGTTAAAGATTCGTGAATATAAAAAAAAAAATTGCATGACATTCGATCATAGAGAAGTCTAAAAAAAGTGATCGTCAAAAAATCACTTTCTTTCTGTCTGTCTGTCGACTTAAGCGATTATTTTTTAATTTGTTGTGTGTGATTCTTTTGGCTTTCCCCAATTGAAATTTTATTTTTAGACCTAAAATCATTTTTGAGAATTTTTTGTTTGTATTGGCAGAATCAAATTTACGGGAATTAACGGTACCTTTTATATAACGATTTTTTTTTTTAATTTTTGGCCTCCTTGGTAACGGCTTTTTGGATTTCTGTCGAATTTTATATTTGAGAAGATCAAGTAAGCCAAATTAATTCTGCACATCAACATTTTGAATATTTTTTTTTTTAATTAAAATTAATTTTTGAATTTTTTTAAATCAATATTTTTAAAACTAATCAAAAAAAGTTATTTCAAATTTTATAATATTATATTATTATATTAATAAACTCTAAAAAAACTACATAACAAAATTAATTTTTTTTTTTCAAAAAAAACTAAAAATAAAAGACGGAATTTTATCAAATCCGTCCAACAATTTTCGAAATACTAGTGTTATTTTTCTAGGTTAATTTTACTTATTTTTTAAATTTTATTCGACGATGACCGCACATATGAGCAAGTTCATTTCGTTCGTCGTTCCATTTATTTAGTTTATTTTACTACATTTTATTCAATTAAATTTAATTTAGTTAATTTTTTTATTTAGACTTTTTGGTTTCGGTATTTGATTGTTTTGTCTGTTTTGTTTGTATTGTTTATATTTTTAGTATTATTTGGTTTTATTTTAATTATAGTTCAATGAGAAAAGTTGTTTTGTTGAAGTTTTTACCTTTTCTTTTTCCAGACTACCATAAAACATTTAAAGAATTTATAAGAACATAACAAATACGTTCCTGAAATGTTTCTCATATGTTTTGACATTACCTTTAATTGGCACACTCGTAACTGCTTCCCCCGTTTGTCAGTTTCGACTCTGTTAAGTATAGAAAGTTACGAAATGTGTTACTAGGGGGTAGGAATAGTTTGGTGCGTCAGAAAGGGTGTTATTCAGTTGTACTTGTACCTACTCAACAATAAGCATTGTCATCTGTTTTCTCAGTTTTATTATTATTATTTTGAATTGTTACTCGCACGATACAATCGCGTTTTATTACACAAGAATATTGTTACATGACAACCTACAGTGCTATCCACCATTGACGTAGGCACAGACATATCCATACCAAGCGAACCAAACAAACTTGAAACATTACACCCAACCAAGTAAAAGATACATTTTCAAACAGTAAACCCACTTTATTGTATCCAAACAAGAATTACAAAAGAAAAAAAAACAACATTCTACTCAGTCAGCAAGTTTTGTTTATTTATTTATTTATTTGTTTTAATTTATTTTTTTTCTCTGAATGACGGAAAAGTCAGGTCATATATGTGACAAGCGACACCTAAGCCGGCTTCCCGTTTGCGTTTGCACCTTCAGACATCAAATGAATGAATAAAACTGCAACACTCCCTTCTCTTCTAGTTGTCACCACAAAACTCAGTGTGGGGTTGGAAAAATAATTCTAGCTGCATGGTCCTCGAAAAAAAAGGAAAAAAAAAAATTAACTCATAATGTATCTAATGTGCCTCGCTAGACAGATACTAGTTCATAGATACATTCTATGTCACAAGCACTATATTATGTACAACGCGTATGTATATACATTTACTTAGACAACATTTAGTATCTAATAGAAGAATTATGCTAATTATATCAACGCAGAATAATTATTTATTCTTGAGGCATGTGGATTGAGGAGGACTGCGACAACTCTGGCGTGGAATTGCGGTTAATGCTGTGGCAGAGACGCTGGCGGTGCGGATGGTGCGATGGTACAGTGGCGGCTCTTGGACGCGTACAGTTCTATAGGATACACAGTAAAACAAAATTAATAATTCAAATATCTAATGTGGGGGGTCAGGCAGTACCTTTTGAGAATATTAAATGTGACTATTCACAGGGAGGGAGAAAAAAAACTAGTAATTAGATTTTACCATAGCCATCAAAAAGATACTTTATTCATATACATATACGTATATATGTACTATGTATACGAGTATATAGAAATAAATGGAAGATTGTATATATAAAACTTAGCAAATGGCACCTTTTATGTTAGATTTGCTTGGGAAGGGTGTGCGAGGTTGAGGAAAAGTATGAACTAAGCATTAAGGGATTGCGATAAGGCGGTTAACAGATTTTTGTCCTGTTAACAGAAAGGAAGGTCATTTTTTACCCCTTGATTGGGTATACTATTAGGATTTAGAAGTTTCGGTTATATCCCGTCTTTCCCTTAAAAAATGCATTGACTTTTGATTGATGACAAGTATTAATTACGCCATTAATCAAAAAAAAATTAGAAAATATATTGAAAGGCTAAAGATTTGCTACAGTAAATGGTGATTGTGGTACCGACGCATTGACATTGTCAAATGTGAATGAAGACGTTTACTAGCTTAACACAATGACGACGGAACTGGAATACGCATACGGAACTATAAATATTGCGACCACAATAGTACGGTACTGCATACGGAACTGCATTACACATGCGGAGAGGTTGTTTAACTTTTAACTTTTACGTACAGTAAATTTGACATATCATCTGATGCAGAGAGAAATTATGAAAGACGGACAAATCTTTCCTACGCCTGTCCCTCCCAAACCCTTTTTTTTTTGTTATACCTGAAATAACACCAGATGATTCCATTCTTCTTGGTTATATTTCAATTCGTTCTCTCTTTTATCATTTCTTTTTGTTATTCCATAAATTTTAAAACCCAAATGTCAAAGTTACTGTACGTGCATTGTGTTCCGACTGAAATTGTTACGTACGACAAATTTGACAGCTGCTCCTTGCTCCGTCTCCGTAATGCAATTCCGTTTTTTTCATTGTGTTCAGGCAGTAAGGTCCCATATGCATAAAGGTATGTCATCAAATTTCACAATTTAAGGCTGCGAGTGTCCTGGTCTACGCCATCCCTTCAAGGTATGCAGGGTCTTGGACAATTTGTTGAACTCTACCGATAACGTCGATGTCAAAATCCAAATCCTGATTCTGACTTGGAATTGCTGACAATAGCACACATCATTGAGGTGCCAGAGTCAGTCATGGATTGCTTTCTCTCTGAGCAATAATCCTACTACTTTTACTACTACTATTACTACTACTACCTTTACTATTACTACCTTTACTACTACTACTTATTTTACTTTGTTTGTATTGTTGGTGATGATCAGCCTAGATAATCGTATCATTTCATTTGGGATGCAGAATTCTCTTTCCACTTTCTGTTGAATAGTTTATCAGTTTATATGTCTTGAGCAGCGCCATCTACCGTGAATAAACCAAAGTATGCTCTAAACCTTCCGCGGGGTATAAGCAGCATACACACAAAACTTCATCATAATAAGTCGAGCAGTTCACAAGTTTAAGTGTAAAAAAACGAACAATATGCAGAATTAATACCGTGTTCGTTGTCAGTTCGTTTCCCTGGGTGAGTAGGAGTTTTCGAAATTGGTGCAAGCAAGTCTTAGTCTGTCTGAAAAAAATAATGACCTAATTGTCCACCTACTGCTTCGAAATTCCTTCCTATCTTTCTAATTTTTCTGGCATATAAAAAGATTTTTAGTTCTTGGCTATGATAATTCAAAACTTTGTCAAAATAGCCCTAACCGTAATGCCAATGCATTGCGTTGTCAGTAAAACATTTTAGCATCCATTCAAATAAGTCTTTGTGTATGTTATTACATTCTAATCGATAAAAGCCCTTAAGAAGCTTTCAAAAGCATGACGCATACAAATTTTAACCAAAATTATATAAATTATTAAAATCAAAAGCGAATTCGAAAAAAAATCATTTTTACCATTAATTTCCTTTCAAAATTGCATCATAAAAGCCGACAGAATCCTTTATATGCCCATATACCTACTTTCATATCCGTCATCAGTATTCTTTTGCCCAAATCCAACTTCAGCTTTACAACGAATTAAAAATCCAATAAATCTTTAATTTATGCGCAACGCATACCATAACTACCCATAACATCGTTGGTATTTAAAATTCCACATGACAGTTATAGAACGTCGCATAAATACTGCATTCAAATGAAGATTATAGCTGCGGCAACATAATTTATACATTTCCATCATATACGCCTCCATTGACAAGTACTATTATTTATTTCCTCCTTACATAGGTACAAATATAAATTTTATTTGTGTTACCTATATTTTAGTCATATCAATTCCCATCCCAAAAAAACACCCGTCGTAATATGTACATAATATAAAGTTCCATGCAATGAACAAACCGCATGTCACCCTGCACAGTGTTTCCGGTTCCGAAATAGTATAATTATTATTTGAGACACAAAAAAAATGCATTTCCATTCAACCACTGCAATCATTAACAGAAAATTGAAAAATGGATTAAAAAAACATTTGCAATTAATCTTTTACAGTTTGTCGATTGAAAATAAATTCCCATAAAAAAATTGGTTTATTTACGTATTTACACACCAATACAATCGATTATGTCACTTTCAAGCTGCTGCAGCAGAAAAAAATTAATACATGAATAAAAAAAAAAAAATAAATGATGCATTGTATTATGTGAAATGAAAATGACGATCAATTAAAAAAAAAAAAACTTAATTAATTTAACACACGTTTTAATTTATGTGTTTATTTAATTAGTTAGTGATCAAGTGATCATAATGAAAAATTGCGTGGTTGTGTGAGAATTTAATATTTGCTTTTTGTTGGAAAAAAATCTCACGATTTTCACTGGCAGAAATGAAAAGCAAGTTCAATATTTGTACCAATTAGTGTTAATTTATTTGTGTAATTGTTTATGTTACAGTTCAAAAGTAATGGTCCAAGTGGTGATCCCTGTGGCACTGCAGCTAAAACCACTTGTCTTTACAAATTGTTGCTGTTCTTGTTCAATAATCTGGAAAAAACAAATTATATGTTCTAAACAAAAAATTGGGATTTAAAATGAAGTCATAAAATGAGTTCTGGAAAAGATGAAAGACGTCAGGTCTAGATGGCTCACGATTCTTATCTTCAAACTTAGCACTAAATGCCTAATTGCTGGGGGGAAAGTTATCTTCTTCTAATCTACAAGGGAAACGATGATGCACGGAATTGCGATAGCTACCGTTCAATCAATCTGTGACATCATAAAGATCGTTGAGCGGGTATTGGATGGCCGTTTGCGAAAAATAATACGGCTTTTTGACGACCAGTGCGAGTTGCTTTCTGTAAAATCAACCCATCCAATGCCATCCAGAGTGAGAATCAGCATTCTGTATGGACAAATATCGGGATTTTGCACATTGTATTGGTCGATTATGAAAAAAAAAAAACCACCAGACCTATAAAGTTCCACAAATCTACAAGAGGATGATCATGGACATATACGAGCACGTCAGAATAAAGGAAGATACCCGCAGGAGTCACCGAAGAGTTTCTAATCAAAGTGAGTGTACACTAGGGAAGTGTCATCAGTCCTTCGCTCTTTATTTCAGTCCTTGACTTTCTGTTAGGGGGCAAGTTGACGGACTCGAAATTTATTCAATTATTTTTTGCTGAAGATACAACGAACACTTGATCTGGAATGAAATGAATACCGCTTTATCGCGAAAAAGACTGAATAACTATGTTGCCCTATTTCTGATCTATAGAGACCTTTTCCGACATAGAGCATTGCTTCCCAAGTGAGTAAAGTTTAAATATCTTGAATCTGTGAAAACTCTGCCATCAGCTAAAATGAAGGTTCTGCACATGACAGTAGAACTGCCAAAGCGTGATCGAAGAAAAAGCAACAACATCCAAGGAAGTGGAGGCTTCCTAAATAATACAATCTTGGAGATATATACAGCATGATCAACTAAGCTGGTACTACCATGTGGAAAGAAGATGCCATGAGAACTATCGTGGAAGAAAGGCAGGCGTAAAAGTGGATTAAATAAATGCAACGACACCTGCATTAAGTTGGCCTAAGGGATCGTACAATCCAAAACCGGGAAGCCGGCTGACGTTTTCTAAAGTCAAACCGGTGAATTCCACACCGCGAATCGAAGAAGTGGGAGTGTTGTTGGTCCAAATTTCTGACTTGTAGAAGTCATAAATTCTTTTATATCTTCTATGTTAAAGTATTTCGGGATGATCTTGGTGGGGGGTGCGGAAAGTGCCCAATTATAACACGATTGACACACGTGTACTTCCAGCAATATACCAAATTCGGTTAGATAAATAGACTACATCATCTTGGCTTTCCCTTCAACAACTAACTTCTTCTTGGGTATTGGCGTTGTACTATTGAATGGTTATTGGCCTTTTTCATTGAGCTAGATTTTTAGGAAACCTCAAAGAAAAAAATCAAGCCAACGCTGTGGCCAGTTAAAATCAGAAAAACGTGATAATATGGGATCACCAAATATTTCCCTCAGGAGAAACTTAGTTCCAGTTGTATGGCCGTTGCTCCATCTTGTTGGAACCAGAATTCTTGATTGTTCTTTGCTTCTGGCCTTAAAAACTTGTTCAATCATTTCCTGGTATTTATTAGCATCCACATTAACCGCAACTTTTTACTACATTAAAAAAAAAAGTAAAAAATATCTTCTAATGACTCTTGCCCCATACTTTGCAATTTTGTTAATTCACATTACCATTACCATAAAAATCAAAATGGTCCTCATCGCTGAATAAACTGGTTGTTCTCATTTCTTCTTCCGCTTAATAATCACCAACTACTGAGAATCCGCCTGTTAGAGTTTTTCTTAATGCTTGCTGTGCAATAATTGCATGCACTAGATTTTTCAGCACGCCGATAATCAAGGACATTATTCCTTTTTGCTAAAATCGCTTTCTAGATCGTAACATGAACAAATGGGCACAACTGGGTCGCACGAACTTGCTCTTATGTGCCTAACCACATTGGAAGGCAAGATCTAAGACATTTACATAGAAAAATTAGACTTTCTATAAAAATTGCCAAACCACAACAATTAACGGTTTTTAGTTTAAATAAAAATAGTTTTATATAAAAAAAAAAAAAAATAAAAAAATTCAAAAAAGTAATTTTAAATATAAAAATTAAATTATTCAAAATATTGGTATGCAGAACTAATTTTGCTTTATAGAACTTCTCAAAGATTAATATTTTATAAATCCAATGTGCCGTTACCGAGAACGCCGAAAATTAAAAAAAAACACTATAAAAAAGGTACCGTTAATTGACTTCCCGTAAATTTGGTTTGGATAAAATGATAGCTAATACCTACACAAAAAAAATGTCAAAAATATTCATCAAAATCGTTCCCTTACGGTTATATGGCTGGTACCTTTATTGTTGAGCCTACAAATAAAATTTAAATTTTCCTCTGAGGATTATAAAAAGAACCACACATACCAAATTTGAAGGTAATCACTTCCGCCGTTTAGGCTATAGATCAATATAAATACAGACAGACATTTTTCGTAGCTTAATTTTTTTTTATTTCATTTTATGATCGTAATTATCATGTTTGATTGTTATCTCAATTGTTTTATATTCTCGAATTCTAAACTTACCTATAATCGCAAGTAAAAAAATGAATATACATATAAGCTTCAATTTGGCTTTTTTGCCGTTGATAAATGAAATCAAAAGAACAGTACCTAAATGGCTACCCTGTGGTACACCAAGAATAGCTCAGATTGTTGCAATTGAAGCGTATTAATGATACCAAGTGAGATGTTTGAAAACAAGTTTATATGTTCATAAGTAGGTACTGCTTACTATAACGAAAGGTTTATATAATTAAGTTCAATATTTTAAATGTATTGAACAATTTGATAATTGCTTGAAATTCACCGGTAAAACAACAAAATAACGTTGCCACAATAAAAAAAAATACTAACATTTTTAAATATTGTTTTTGAAATGACAATAAAGGATCTGAATTCTTCTAAAAAATCCTAAATTGATTCTTTCTTGTCCAAAAGACCTTCTAATTCAAAAGTTCAATGAACTAAATTATCTATCTGACGATTATTCCAACAATTTTTTAGAATCAGACTGTGCTAGATTGTATACCAAAAAAAAAAAAAAAACATTCAAATAACTTAATGAATCTAATTTTTTGACAACTAGAATTTCTACACTATATCTATCAATAGATTGTACCCACAAACGTCACATGAACATTTTACAAAACACTCATTGTTTCTGTTTTCCTGTTGTAAAAATGCCAAATAGCATTTGGGGTGATAATTTAGTTGTTGTTTTTTTTTGCGTTTGCATTTTTTTATTCCTCAACAGAAACAGACACAACGACGACCAGCAACTTAAATTGAATTAAACTAACAAAAGCCAAAATGACAGCACAATAAATATTAAGGCAAAGGAAAGACAAACCTACAATACACTACAGTGCACATGCATAGATATACATATATACAAAATGTGTGGAATTGTGTCGTGTAGCGAATCGGAAAGAAAATTAAAAAAAAAAATGGGTGCACCATACAGGAAAATTGTGGAAAATTGAACATAAATCAATTCTGGGGATGGCATGGAAAATCTATTATGTGACTGTCACAGCTGTATTAATTTTGCCTTTACACATACAGCCATTGTTGCATCACAATCACATAAGAGAACAAAGTTGAATAATAAAAAAATACAAAAATTGGAAGTGAAATTTGCATGGAAGAATTGAGATCGTTTTTTTTACAATAAAAAAGTTGGTGCGACTTTTCATTTTTCAATTTTTTACCTACGATTATTATAGGGACTTTAAGGCAAGTTTAGGTAGGATTCGTGAATATAAAACAAAATTGAGATAACTATCAAACATGACATTACGATCATAGAGAAATCTTAAAAAGTTAATAGCAAAAAATGTCTGTCTGTCTGTCTGTCTGTCTTTCTCTCTTTCTGTCAGTATGTATAAGGAGCTGCAGCCTAAACGGCTTAAGCGATTGTCTTCAAATTTGGTGTGTGATTCTTTTGACATTCCCCAGAAATTTGAAATTCTATTTTTAGGCCTAAAATTAGAGTACCTGCCATAAGGACAGTTTAGGAAAAGCTTAAAACAACATCAACAAAAGTGCCAGGACAAAACGACGTTTACTTCCAAAATATCATAAAATCAACTGCAACTCACATTGAAGAGAAATCCAGTTGTTCGGATTTGTGGAAGATGTAACTTGGGCAAAAGGACTCGTTTTGGGAAGTCTCGAAACAGATCACTCTCTTCTGAGGCTTAAAATGGCCATTGTCAATGGCGATCACCGCTTTATCATTGGATACGCATCATGGATGATACAAATACCCATATCCAATTTCCGGACTCAAATCAGGTGAAAAAAGATCACCAGATAATAATTCACGGTAACTTGGATGGTTTGGAAAAAGCAAGACTTACTTCGTCGCCGATAACACTGTCTTTCGAATTACCAACTAATCAACCAATACCGTTCATAGAAAAGGTCGGAACTCGTTTCAGGGCACCAGTGATGTTTTTACAAATTTCCAAACCGAATATTTCGTTAGTTTTGTTAAGAGGAACAGCGAGGAGGGTGAATGAATTGAAACAGCGACACGAGTCCTTCTGAATCCTGCATTTGGTAGATATGCTAATAGAACGTTGGTACGCGCTCAACTCGAACAACAGCATCAGGAAACCGTGAAAGGAGAGGGTAGTTCAAATGCCATAGCAATTATGGAACATACACGCACTAAAATATTCTTCCTAGATCTGTAGATTCGAGGTAGCAAAAGATCACAAGTGACAATAACTGGAACTATTGATGAAGTGTGCAAGGCAAGAGCAAGGCTCGTTAAATTTAACATTCCTGCGGAAAATGAAAGTGCTGCGAAAATTATGTATCTTCGTAAAAAAGCTGGAGTTTGCATAACAATATCTCATAAGGAACATGAAAGTGGTATGTCCGTTACAATCAAAGACACAGGAAAACTGACCGAAAAATCTACGAGGTTCGCGGGAATGTACTCGAATTAAAAAGATGGACAATCTATGCCAACATCAACATTTCTTCTTGAGATTCTAACCAACAAGCTATTGATTCTGTTATCAAAAGTTGCGTGGAAAATCGATTCAGTAAGCGAAACAAATTCAAATGAAAGATCTAGTAAACTTAAACAGTCCCCGGCTATGAGCATCCCAGATTAAGGAAACGCAAGTGATCAAGATGATTTCCAGCCAAATAATTGGTCCCAGTTTAATGCGATGCAAGCAAATACAGAATTAAATTTAAACCACCATCATGGCTAAAATGTTCTTATCCTCAAACACATGGATCAACCGGACACCAAACTCAATATACGACTTATTAACATCCCCAGAATTGGATACAGCTCAATATAAATGTCCAATATATCAACAATCCTTCTCATGGAAGATGCATTCCAAATTATTCCAACACAATGACCAATACGTTTCCAGAAAAACATTATTCAAACATTCGGTCAGGTTCCAGTGCAACCTCAGCTGATAAATCCAACAGAACCACATCATCAAGCCGGCGGAGGTGATTGGATAATTTATTGTTATTAGGGAATTGAATTGATCCACCACATGAGTGTCCATCAAATTCAAGCACACGCAGATAAATCTGCCCATCTCATTAATCAAAACCATAACCAAATGTCTCTGCATGCAGTACCCGTACAAACCGTACCCGTTTAAACATATCACAATCAACATCAGCAGTTTGTTTTTGACCAACATTTCTCTGGACCAAGCTATCAACATCAGAATGAGACTGCAGCTCCACAACCAACTTTGTTCCCAAATGCCTTGCCCCTAATCGTTGGATCCGAGCAATTAGTTGCCGAACGACTCATTTGTAATGGATGGGGAAATTTTTCGGGGTGTATCTAATAAGTCTTGCTTGAAGTGAAGTCCTGCAATTAACATACTTCCAATACCTAACACTTATGCCCTAATATAAAAGCGCTATACATCGCAATTCCATTAACGTTAAAATGTTGTGTTTGGTAAAGTTTTGTGGAAATAAATTTTGATATTAACCTTGATCAGCCTTGACCTTTCTTCTAGGTCTTCGATGAAAAATGCCTGTCCCAAATGTTTTACTTTTTACATCATTTTCCATCAGATTCACTCCGGGATCCACTCATTCTGAAATATGATAAGTTATATATATGGTATGTATGGGTGCATGCTGCCCACCAGCAACCTCCCTGCTTGGGATCATTATAGGAGTTGGAATAGATGACAGAAAAAAAATTAAGGAGGCTCAAGCACACCTTAAAATTTAGAAATTTTCTGTGTTGTTTTTCAAATGAAATATTATTTGTGATTGTTGAAGAAAACTTGCAACAAAATTTAACAGAACATTGTAAGTACCTAATATTTGATAATGACGTCAAAGTAGTGTTGAAGTTTGTTTCCAACTTGGTCCCAATAGACAGTGAATTGATGACAATATTCCCAATAGTAAGAACAAAGAATCAATGTTCTGATGTCATTTCAATTTCTTCCAAAAAACCACTTATGTATTTATGCATGTTAGAAGAGCGTGAACGGTCTAACTGATGAGCTCACGACTAGTTAACGAGGAACGAATTCCTTTTAATGATAGCCATTCCTGTGTTTTTGAAATGGACTCCCAGATCGAGTCTCGATTAGTTATTTCAGGAAAATAGCATTATAAAAGTAAATATTGAAAGATAAGCTAGCTTCAATCTTAGCACCAGTCTTCTTCCGAGTATCAGCAAGGTATTCGAAAAAGTTATTAGAGCTCCGTTAAAGTTAAATATAATTCAAGGTACACAGTTCGTCTCTTAAGTTGGCCATGAAACCATTCATGCGGTGTCTGAGCTCATTTCTGATGTCCAATAGAAGAATCAATTTCTGATTCATTTGGAGAAAACTTTCGACACGATATGATAAGACGGTATGATTCTCATGCTATTGCGTATACTGACGATTACATCGCATAAAGAACTGGTTAAAAGGTGAGGTTGTCAGAATTCTCAATAGTGTTATGACTGGAATTTGAAATTATGGTAAAGTAACTTGGTATCTGGCTAAGATAACTCATCGAAAAATGGAATCAATCTTCTCTTTTGACTAATTAAGATTTTTTGCATTTGATATTTCTAAAGAATTTGATAGAGTTCAGCGAGGTCAATATAAGTAGTGTTGAATGGATTAAAATCTGATATTCAAAAAATTATATGCTGGTGTGCCGCAGGGTTCTGTTTTGTTTGCGACACTTTTTCTAATATTCATCAACGACCTTTTGTCTGAAACTAATTATCAAATAAATTGTTTTAATATGTGACAGTACCTACTCTATGTAAGATTCTTCATATTAATTTTTGAGATTCCGATGTCGAACTGCAACTTCAACACCAGATTTTCAAGGTCATTTAATACCAACTTGACAGTATTGTCGAGTTGGTAGTAAAAAATCGAGTAGAATTTAATCCTTTAGAAACTCAATGTTGTCTTTTGTCATTAAAGCGAGACGGATGTATGTGCCGCTATCAATGAGAGGTTCTTGCATCAAAGAAATCGAAAACCTTTGAGTTCTCGAAGTGTACAAATGAACACTACAGACCACCTTACATATTAAACGTCGCTTTTAGAAGGAATAAAATGCAAACATTTTTTTACCCCAAAATTTTAGTTAAATTCCTTTATTTGGACACGCTCCGATAACTCACTTGAATTTCTTTGATAGAATTCCAAAAAGAGCTTTAAAATGATGTAGTATAGTCGACCGAACAATAACACATATTTTCATCTTTTGAACACACGACTGTTGTTCATGCATTTCGTTATTTAATGGCTACTGCATTCTTTCCCTGAAACTATTCAACCATAATACTTACACTGCAAGAAATGCCAGTAAGTTTACCCTTGTGCCTAACCTCGGATGTACTGTTCAGTACAGCTATCCTTTCTTTATTCGCACCACACGAATGTGGAACACTGTCTGACTCTGTTTTTCTTTTCAATTAGTGTGAATCGACATCTCTTATGCATCATTTACTATTTCCTTATGCTCGCACGATATTCAAATATGTACTTTAAATTAGAAAAAAAAACTGAATTGGTATAAAATTTTATTCAAAAAATCAAGATTTTAATAATAATATTACTATTGATTTCTGTATTTTTTTTTTCTTTGCAGGTATGTTACCAAAAAAAATCACAAATTGGATTAGTGGATAAAAAACTCAAAAATGTGGTAACGTATTGATATTATATCTTTTGTCCGGTTATCATTTCTAATTTCTAAGATCTGTAGAAATTATATCTTAAGAAAAAATAGACAGACAGATAGACAGCTATCAGTTTCCATAACTGTAAAACTTATCCAATAAATGTGGATAAAGAATTTTCCATTACAAAGTTTAAAACTATATAGAATTGGAGAAAGTTTTTGGTCCATTTGTGATATTCATATTCGAAATTAGTGTTTCATGAATACGATTTTCGAAGTATAAGTTTTTTCAACTAATATTTAGTATTCTTCGTAAACTTAGTAACAGTCGAAGCTTTTTATCAAGCACCTTAACCGCAGTTTCAAAATATTAAATAGTAGCTTTTGAACCATGTATTTCTGTTATACTGATCCTACAACCCTTCCTTGTGGTACACCAACATACTACTGCAACTTTTGTTAAAGGTACCTAGACAAATGGTGCATTATCTACTGCAAGCTCCTTAATTTTACACAAATAAAAACATTTAAAGACTCCTTAGACTTTGTCTGAAAGTTGTCCAATAACAATTATCACATTTGCCTGGACCGGTTGTTAGAGTTTTCGACAAAAGAAAAAAAAGAAACCATAATGTAGTCGTCGCAACGAATTAATGTCCTTGAAAACCCTAAAAAAAAACCTTATGGTGTTTTATTTTTATGCTCTTTTGCGCAGACCGGAACACTTAAATAAAAACACCAAGTGCCCTCAACCTTTTAAATTCATATTTCTAAGAATTCATATTTTTTTTTAAAGAAATCATTTCGTTCGTTGAATTTAACAAAAAAAAAAAAGAATTAATGATCCACCATTCTGGTGTCGACTGTATGATGTTTGTGTATTCGAAAAAAAGAGAGAGAGGGAACAGAGAAACAAATACGTTTCCAGTAAAAACAGGGAAGCCCATCTGCGGATGAATGTTGTTTTTTGTTGTTGTTGTTGTTGTTGGATTGTAAAACAAGAACATTTGCAGTCTTTTTTATTATAACAGGCTTTCCAGATTCCTATTATTCTCTTCCTATTTATCATTGTCCATTCCACAACACAATAACAGCAATAGCGGGGAGTAAATACAACACATGGATGTTATAAAAAATACAAGACATGCCCTTCTGGCAGCAATGCTGTGGTATAAAGGAAATAAAAAAAAAAGAAAAAGACAAGCAGCAGCACAAAAAAAAACAAACGGAAACGCAAACGTAGAATTGCTCTTTGCTTGCTTTCAATTCTTCAATACTTCTTGAAAACTAAAAAAAAAACAAGTATCCATCAAAATAAATAAAAAAAGTAATTTGTGAAAGAGACTGACTCACTGTACAAAGTTCAAATTTGTGACATTTTGAGTTTAGAGGGCAATTCGATTCGCCATTTTGAACAATTCACAATTAGCAGTTTATTACAATTATGTTGTTTGTTGGATGTACTAGATCTCTCATACCAAACAGAACCATGATTGTTATTATTATTTTAATACTTGCTTTCAAATTTAGAATAAATGTCAGATTTTGATAACTAAATTAATTTAGTTTTTCTATGCATGTGTATATTTTTAAGCTATAAAAACTTCTCAAGCAAATCTTTTGTGACAGTTTTGTCAGTTATTTATAATTTTAAACTAAGGAAGACTTCTTATTTTGTTTCCAGCAAAGTTTTTACTTCTTAATTGTCGATTTGCGACTGTTTTTTGTGTAGGAGTTTATTAAATATAATTAGCCCTTAGGTAAAGGGGTTTTGGCTACCCTTATAATGTTAATTAAACACAGTGACGAATGGGTTGTTTACCATTTGTTTTAAGGTTCATTACTTCACAAGTGGGAGAGAAAATAGAGTTCACAAGGCATTCGAGATTCACGTTGTACTTGTACGGCCAAAAGAGAATCTCACATTTAGAAAACTGAGAGGTGTTCGGTTTTATTGATTTGATGCAAGTATCACTCATTGATAGTGCCACGTACTTCTGTTTCGCTTTTACAACAAAAAAACAACATTGAGTTTTCGAAGCATTACATTTCACGTGATGTTTCCTACATCGCAATGCTTTCAAGATCAGAATTCAATAAACTTCTCAAACGCTGCCGTTGCAGCTCCACATCAGAAGAATATGGTTTAGAAACGATTATGCAAATTGATGTCATACAATTATTTACGCTCTCGAATACAGAAAGAATTAAAGGTTGTTATTTAATAGAACTGCAAGAAATTAGATCGAAGCTTAGTTTTTTTTTTGTATTCATTCATTTACAGATGTTTCAAAAACTATCGAACAATTGCCTTTTCTTAAATTTTAAATTCTTTTGCGATTAACCTTTGGTGATCCAAATCTTTTTTATAAAACCAAAAGCTTACTTTTTTTAGGAAGGGTTTTTCTACGTAGCTTATCCTAGTTAATCCTGGTTCGATTAAGCTTCAACCAACAATTTATCAGATCCCACCCAAGTAACAATTTATCTTGTATAAGGTCCTAAAGAAGCTTATTTTCAACAGTCTGAAACAATAAAAGTTCTTATACAAGTTATTTTGGTACACATTAACCAAGCTAGTTAACTGTTATAAGGCTGTCCTTGACAGTTGTTATAGCAGCAAATAGCTTTCCATGGAATGTAATTAGCTTGGCTCAAAAATGTTATAAAATGGCCGTACCCAATCGAACCAATATTAATTTTGTTTGTATAATATCTCTTACATAAATTATTAGCCGTGACTTTTCGTAAAAAGAGCCTTATAGCGGCTACAATTTTCTTTAATTTTCTGTTAAGGCCAATTTTAACTTTTATCTACAAGCTTTTATAGAACTTGCAAAACCCTATATCAGCTATTTTTATAATTGTCAAAGTTTGAAATTTATGGTTTGCCAAAGTTTGCCTTATACAAACTCTATGCAAACTATTGCTTACCAAATTCGAAAAAATTGGACCTTATACAACCTAAATTCTTAATTGGGATCATTGGTGTGTGAATTTTTAAATCCTCTGAGTTAATTCCACCTTCTACTTAGTTTAATAATTTTAGCCACACATCGAAACATTTATATTTTTTACACATGATTTGAAAAGCTGTATCTTTAAGTCATCAATGTCCAGAACTAAATTCCAAATTTTTTTTTTTAAGCGAATAGACTTTTCAGTGCAGCTTTGTGCAAAAACGGAAACATTCACGTGATTTATTTCTTCCAGCATTCGTGCTCCATAAACTAGGTAGGTACTATACTGAGAGCATTGACTGCTTCAGTACTTCTAACTCGACAAACCACCGTAATTCATGCAATCTCATAAAATATCCATTTTATAATATTTCATGAAAAATGACATAAAATCGATAAACATCGGTTGTCGCTGTCACTTGTCAGTCACCTCAAGCTCTAGTACCTACGAATGCAAATATTTTGATGTTCCCTAGTAAATGGTTGATTTTTTCACGATTTAAACCCCGATTGTTTTTCAAAATGTGTTTTCCCATGGAGCAAATTTAAGAGTAACTGATATTTCTGCAGAAAAACTAGATATTTAGAAACTTCAAAAAGAAGGAAAAGTATATTTTACAGGAAAACAGCAAATTAACCTCCGAATAGTACGATTTTCATAAAAAAAAGAGTTGAATTTATGAAATAGCCGTTTGTTTAGAATTCCATTGTGACTTCGTACAACGATGTCAATTAAAAGAGATGCGTATTTCTAAATGGAAAACGTAATAAATTAGAACTTAGAACTTAAAACAAAACTACATATTTCTAAGGCAGAATGTTACAACTTCTAAAGACTTCTGGACTTCCAGGTAAAAGAATTGTTTTTTTTTCCGTCACTAAAAGAAGTACCACAAAGTAAATAAGTAATTGTGACTCTTTCCAAACAAAAAAACACCTTTGTTGCTGCTTTGACAGTGTTGTTTCTTACTATGTGGAATGTGGTTTCCTTGCCATATAGATGAAGATGATCCCAAAGAAAAAAACCAGCAAAAGACATATCCCAACATTATGAAGGTAGTTAGTAGGTACACCAAGAAAAAACAAGATCATAACGATGATGATGATGGTCATAATGGGATTTTGTCTGTATGTATCTGGAAGAAGCTGATGCTGAAAACGCGCTTTTATTATTGTGGAGCTGAAAATGGGAAGAAGAAGAAACCTCTAACGTAGATGGGACCAAACAAGACGGGTTAAACAAAAGGCGAACAACAAGACATAACCCGTCTTTCAAGTTTTCTTCGAGTCTTTTTTTGTTGCTTTTTCCTTCATCTTTTCTGTTTAAACAACAAATAACTTTTGTTCTTGTATTTGCTTTCTTTATCCTTCTCTTTTCTTGCTGTATCTGATTTTATATTTCTTCTTCTAAAAAAAAAAAAAAACCTGTTCACAATGTTTGGCTTCCTACGACTAAAACCCGTTTGAAGTGTAAAGGTATGTTTTCATTAGTTTTTTTTTCTCCCGATGACAGGTACATTTTTATGTATTTCATATGGATGTTGAAAAGAAGTATATTTATATAGCTGTGTATATCTAAAACATTATCGTCATCAGAGAGAGAAAAAAAATAAATAAATAGAAGGGGTAACGATGGTATATTATTAACGTCATCATCACTTGTTTTCCTTAAAACCTGCCATGCCGGAAAGATTTAAAAAAAAATTTTTTTTTATATCACGTGGCTGGCAAGTCCTACCAGCAACATATCATCTTCATGTGTCTTTAAATGAATTCGGATTTTTTTTGGGGGTAACTAAAGAACCACATTTATAGATGAACATGTGACCCTGACTTGTGGTGAAATTAATGTATACATAGAGGTGCTGCGACATTAGATAGAAAGGAAAGATAGATATATATTTTTTTTTATAAAGCTATTATGATTTTTATAATTTTTTCCCTAAACCGGCTTAAAGTAAGAATGTTTTGTTATAGTTTTTTTTTGTTTCATTTTGTGAGAAAGAAAATACACTCTTGCTGATGATGAGGATTTAAAGACTGTTCCGTGAAAAAACTATTTTAACAACCTCGTTTTTATGTAAAACCTATTGTAACCTATGAATTTGATGTTAAGTTCATTAGAAATTTCAAAATTTATTAGGTAGGTAGGAAATCGAAATCAGGATGGATTTAATAAATCCCCTTTTGTCAACAGGCTATAAATTATTTCATAGGGATTACCCACGAAATCCGATTTTTACGTTCACACCGAACGATTGCGTTTAACTAATAACAAAAAAAAGTTGGTGCCTCAACAGCCCGAAATAAGTTTTGATTTTGATTTGGTTTGAATTATGATTTTAATAGCAATACATTAATAGCCATATTATTCAGATTTTTCAAAACTTGAAATGAAACTAGTTTTTCGTAAAACTAGTTTCTAGTTTTGGCTATAAAACTATTTTTGTCGAAATAGCTGTTTTAATTTTGATAGCAAAAATTAAAAGTCAAACAATTTTTGGTTATTTTCAAAGAAAAAACCATTGTGTTGAATAGCTTAGCACAAAAACGAAAAGCAATAAGACCAAATGACGGGGACATACCCTCGATTTTGCTCCTTCCGCTTGTAACATACTCCAGCCCTTTGGTCTGCCATCTCATTGGTAATATCTCTTCATCTTTATCAGCATCCAATCGTCATCTTTACCCAACAAATTCTTTTCATTCATTTCGCGCAATGCAGTATTTCTTGCTTTAGAATGTATGCAGCAAATTGTGTTGTTAAAGTTCCGAAATTTTTTGTTTTTGTTGATTTCCCGATTTTATTTTGTGATGAATAATAAATAGAAAAAAAGGCTATAAAATTAGTTTTGATATCGTTAAAACTAGGTATTTTATGAATTTTTAGTTTTATCCAGAACTATTTTGAGATTTCGATTTCATTCTTTGTTTGAATAATACCGATTTGTTCAAAACTTGAAACTCGAAACCCCATTGAACTAGTTTTACCTTTAAAATAGTTTTGTACCGTGTGAATAATATGGCTGTAAGACTTTACATCTTGTTTACTACAAAGCTTAGATGGGACTTTTAAATTTCGTTTACCTTACCTAAACCTTACCTTTCCTGGCGCTACATAGCGTGGTGCTGCTGGGCCTGGTTCAACATGCCCCTCAAACTGGCTCGATCTCTAGCCTGCCGTCTACAGTTCTGTTCACCAAGCAGTCGGAGGTCTCCTACTACCTGGTCGCTCTATCGCAGATGAGGTCTTATCGCCTTGCTTCTGACTCCTTTAAGAAACGGCGTCGAAGACCTTGCCCACAATCCTCAATCATGACCACAAAAGTTGTTTTTATCAGTTCGAGATAGTCAGCAAAAAGATAATCATTATCACCTCCACATGTGAGAATGTTCTCGAGCTCGAATCGCATGTGCAACATTTCTAATGTGACGTAAAATGTGTTGCATTTAGCCCGTCCTTTTGAAACCATATGCCATTGGTGTCCATATCATCTAATTCAGGGCAAGAGAAGTTCGTAATTATCGACCTATAGTGCTCGCTATTAACATTGATGGACTGGTCAACGTCGTTTTCAAAGAAATAAAGACCGATGACACAGCCAGCACAAAATCCATACCAAATAGTAACTTTTCGGGATGCAATGGATGCTCATGGATCTCATGTAGATTGGTTTCGTTCCAAATTCGACAATTTTGTTTTTCATAACTCGATGATAGAGCGCACGTCGTTGTCTAAGTCGTTTACGTTTACCTTTCCCTCCTCAGTCAGCTCAATTTCAACGGATGCACGCCCTAGTTACGACGCAAAATTCGCCAATTCGTCAATGGCAACCAACTGTCAAAATTCGGAAGTCTTATTATTAGAAGATCAATTATATGCGAAGTTTTTTGGTTTAGATTTTCCTGTTTTGTCCTAAATATGGATTTCGTTTCGGAATAAAGACCATGTCTTTCCAAAACATCCGGATATTAGTTAAATGCTCATTGCAATCATAGAGATCCGTAAATATAAGCACTCAATCGTCAAAGAGCAAGTAAAAATTAAAATCGGGAAACTTATCATTAGGCATGTTCAAAGGGAAATTTTTTTTAACTATTGTAAAAAGTCAAGGCCTCAAGACATTCCCCTCATATCAACCAACTTAATATTTCAATTTGAATAGAACTTTCCGATCATGGACGCCTTAAAGATATGTCATAATCAACACAAATATGTATGTATATAAAAAATCGTTAGTTTCTTAAATGATCGTAGATGGCAACCCTGTCTGGTTTGAAGTCCTTAATGCCATTATGGCCTCTGAAGTCAATTTAAGTTTTAAAGAAGGATTTGTTCACTATACTTTCTTCAACTGTAAAAAACTGGACGAAATTCCCGACCTTTTCATATTGTGTTATCGATCAGAAGTGGGATTAGGTGTTTCTTCTATTTTTCTATTTCACATCCATCTGCTTTGAAATTGCTTTCTTAAGGCAACGTAAATAAATGCAAAACATAAGTAAATACCAAACATTCTTGACTATTTAGTCTAAAAAATTTAAATCTTGGGCAAAAATTAAATACGTCAATTTTTATTTCTGTTCTTTAATTTATAAAAAAAATCCGTTATAAAAGAAATAACTGCGATTTACGTTTAACGATCCAATGACTCATAATGTGAATTGTTCATTTCAAAATGGCACACAATCACAATTAAAATATTATTTTTCAGATGTGTAATTTTTTAACGATTATTATTGATGTGCCAATAAAATCGTAAAGGAAAGTAATTTTTTTTAATCAAATTCAACAATCATGTATTGGCCAGGCAAAAATATCGCCATTATAAAACCAACCAAGCTTATTTTTGCATTAAAAAATAAACTGAAAAAACTGAAAACTGATAAGATATATAATGACTACAATTAATTGATGATGCACTTCACCGCTTTGGCGTGCATGTCAATACCAATATGGGCATTGATTATGATGAGACTTGATGATACAGTAAAATGTATATTGACATAACATGACACATTTTTTATTTTATTTTATATTATAAGTTAAAACAACATTTAGTACAGATCATCTTTTAAAATATTTAATTACATAACCCAGGGGAATTTAATAATTATTATAAAGGTTGTTTCATCAGTATAGGTACATGTAGAGCTTTGTAGAAAACTAGAAAAGGACACAAGTATAAGGTCGACGACGAATAATGCTTCAACATCCACAAAAACATTGCTAATTGACAAACAAAGGCACACACCATAGCAAATATAAAAAAAAAATAGTTTACTCTTTTGACATTTGGCAAATAGGCTTGACCCTAGAATGCTTTCAGATTGCATCATTCCCCCTGGTCTTTAGACTGTGTTTGTTCTGTTCTTCAATTTCATTTTAATGGTTGGGTGACTTTAAGTCATGAAAAGTGGATTAATGATGGAATGTTTAAATGTTCAGGGGGGAACCTAGAAAAAAACTCTTGCTTTAGAAACACTCTGCGTAGAATAACTTACATTCGCGTTGTTTTGGTTGTTGTACTTACTAGATATAAAGGGTGATCCAATAATAGTTTTCTGACTTTCGATTTACACATAAATAGTCAATTCTTTGAATTTGATTTTCGACCATGGTTTCAAGTATATCGGCCGGTTTTCAATGAATAACAAGAGTTATATTGGTTTTAAAAGCTTCAATCGTTTTGAATTTATTGAAGTAAACAAGAGGTTTAACATATCCGCATTTAAAGTAAACCAATGATGTCAAACCAAAGATCTTGGTTTGCCATCTGACAGGACCATTTCTGTTTTTTCATCGAACGTTTTTTTTAATAAAGCGATTGATTCCTTGGCTGCTCTACGTCCCGATGATGCCGCCTGCTATATAAAAAGCTTATTAAAGTAGCTGTTTAAAAAAAAATGACCTTCGTCGCTAAAAACTATTTTTCGATAAAAAAAAAAATGGATCAATTTGAAGCTCTTTCTAGGCCCACAACCGATATTAAAACTTAAACAAACGTCAGAAGCCTTCAATTATCGAACAAGCCACACCGTTCCATAAAGTTGCCCAAACCTTGAGAACGACAACGAATTGATTCATTACGCTTTTTACGAATACTCTGTTTCTGCAGCAATTTTCTCCTTATTGGGGGCTCGACCAAAATGTCGTCAAAAGACCTCTATAACAATTGTAAACTGGGCACTGATTTTGAAAATAAGTTTTCACAATAGTAAGCTCTGTTCAGGCATATGTAAGTCTATTCATGATTAACTGGAAATGCCCACTGTGCATAAGCTGGATAAAGACAAGCCAGTTGACAAATAATAACTGTTAAAACAACGCTTTTGAAAAAAGTACCTCCTTTTGGAGCACACATTATATGTCAAAATGTCGGCCATCTTGTTTGTGAATCAAATGGAAATTATTTTTTTTTGTCTTTTTTCGTTTATGCGACAATTTCCTATCAAATGTTAATAACGGGTGGACCAAAAGAAGTCATCCATCTGATGTTGTTTCTCTCTCTTTTTTTTCTAAATAAAAAAAAAACTTCGATTCTGTTTTTTTGATTATGTTTATTTGAACCTTTAGAACCGTATTGGTCAAGTCGAGAAGATGATATCGGCCAAATGGGCGCCGTCGCAATTGCCATACGGGCTCGTGTCGAATATTGTCCTTGAGGGCTTCCAGAGTCTCGGGCTTATTCACGTAAACACAGGACTTCAAAAAAAACACAAAAAAAGTCTGAAACGGTTAAATCGGGCGATCTTGCGGGCCAGTGCAAATCACCAAAACGAGAGATGAGGCGACCCAGGAACGCCGCCTTCAAAATATCGGTTCATGTCGGTTTATGTATCGCTCACATGTATTCTGCATCTGACTAGTCCACAAATGTCAAAACAGATTTGACATTGGCGGCCATTTGCAAAAATGAGAGCATCTTCCAATAGGGTGGATCTCTTTTGGCCCACCTTGTAATGTAATGTACACCTTACATGTAAAAATGTCGGCCATGTTAGTTGTGTATCAAATGGTAATGTTTCAATGTCATGTTTAAATGTCAAAACCTAACATCTCCCTTTTTGACAGAATCAGTTATTTTTTGATTTCGAAAAAAAAACGATTCGTGTTCTTTTATTTGTTAGCTTGAACATCGCTGTCTTCTTGTTATCTTAAACATATTCCCACCATAATAAAACTGACGTTTCATAAAATATCTTCGTATGTCCTAATGCACTTTTACGGTTTCAAATGCAGGATTCGCCGAAATTTGATTTCCAACACTGGTTTTCCATTTGCTTAAATTTTGTAGTGTTCAGCAATCAATTTTTTGTTGCCAAAACAAACGGAAAGTATCAAGAAGGAGAGAGAAATCTCAACAATGTATGTATAGTTTTTTTTTTAACAATACAATACATTTAAGATTTAAGTGAAGTTAAGGATAAGCCTCTGAAATGTTTCTTTTGGTCTATGAATCTATTAAACAAACTTTAATGCTTATTCTCCTTAAAAAAAACATTCTTTCGAATGCCAAGGTGGAAAGTGTAAAGTATTTTTCACAGTCATATCCAATTGGCAGGGAGAGAACGGTTACTAAGATATGAAAAAATCTTACTAGCTGACCCTTTCGGCGCTGCTGTATTTTAACAAAATATTATAAAAAAAGCTCTGCGTCTGCTGAGAATCAACTTCGTTTTAACTGGTGCTTCATCTAAATATACTGTATGGAATGAACATTTTTAAAATAAACTTATATATTTAGGTAAAGTGACGCTATTTGTGTAAAAAAAGTGGAAATAAATTATTTCGCAATATTGCGGGTGAACGGTGAAAGAACGTCTTCTAGTGAATGAAAAACACGTGCGCATTTGTCTTTTTTTAATATCCAATTTTTAGAAACATTTTGATGGACATTTTATTTTATTATAAGATTTGATGTCTGAAATGCAAGCCGACATTTAATTTATATATTTTATTCCTGAATCCAAACAAAATCTATCAAGGGGAAACATAAAAGTTAAAGTTGCATTCATCGAATTAGATAGCTATAGGCTTTATGCTCTATTGGTTCAAATGCACTCCTGTATTTACTTGCCCTCCATACAGTTAACCAAACAATAAAACTATATGGATGATGCTTTTTTTTTTAAAAAACAACAAAGATCAGGTGATTTATAAGTTGATAGCAAAAGATTTTCTATTTTATCACAAAACTAAAAGAAGAAAAAACATTAAAATACACTTACATTACTAAAATAATGATCAATAAAAAACCACTGGGTATCCTTTTTCAAACTTTGATGACTCGTGCATCTAATAGCTACTTTATGTTTCCTCCACTTTATTGGCTAATAAACTAGGAAAATTGTAACATGGCTACACCCTACTTTGACACGTTGCAAATATAAAAATGTGAAGATATTTTTTTTTAATATACACTGCAGGTGGATTTCTATTCTTATTTGTTCCTTGTTCTTATATCCCCTCTGTATTACAACACATTTTCTTTGAGGAGTGGGGGAAGTGAATACATAGGAATCCATCAACATCATCATTATCACAGTTTCTACTGCATCTTTATAAAGGAAAAGTTGCACCAGCACAGCAGCAGAGGCAATTGTAGTGAAGCAACAAAAGAATTCCCGCAGCAACCAAGAAAGAAAAAACAACAAATTATTGAGATTTATGTGAGAAATGTTAAAATGAAGTTTGTTGCAGTTAAAAAAAACACTCAAGGGGCAGAAGTTGTTGTTTTTATAAAAAAAAACACCACTGACGCATGTGACTCGAAGGAACTAAAAATGTTCAAGAGTAGAGAAAAAACCCTATGGGAACAGAATGTATACAAGTGGACTTCGTCCTTGTAACATGTGCTGTTTGTATGGTGTTTGGAGAAGCCATGGGACATGGAACCACACGATGTTTATCGTATGTTGTGTTCGCATGTAATGGATGGTTATTAAGATTTTGCAGATCGCATCTTAAAAAAAAAAAAACGGGCCGTATTGTTACTGATTGCTTTATTTATTGATTCTGAGATGCAATAAATAAATACTAAGTGTTTCCCGTTTTCTTCTTTCCTTAATCCGGAAACTCCATGTTCTCAAAAGTTTTGAAATTCAAAATTATTTTTTTTTAATTATTCATGAACTGTAATAATTAATTTTAATTAGTTAATTTTTTATTCAATATTGGCATCAGTTTTCATTTTGACATTTGTGATAAAGAGTTGCTTAACCGATTTTTTATTGTTCTCTATCTGATGATAACAACATTTATGCAGGTGTTGGTTGATACATTTGTTTTGATCCAGGAGTTTTTGCGCCTGCGTTCCTTCCACGATAGAAGTTTTTCGACACTTACCTGCTCTATTTTTGTTCCTATTTCATCTCTCTATAACAAACTGGTGATATCCAGTCGTTTACATTGCACCCTTGTAGGGAAATATTGGTGCGTTAAAATAAAGTATATTGCAATTAAAGTCCATGTCACGTACGAGTATTTTTTAGAAACAACATATGTATTAAGTTTCCAAATTTATCTTTAGGATCCTATTTTAAATCGGGCTTAGGCTTCTGTAATAATAGGTGCCTTCAATGGTATTAAATGGTTTGAAGTCTCAATTACAATGGTGGGGTGCCTCAGGGCTCCATTTTGCCTTTGGCTTTCATCTTCAAATTGATCAATGATATCTTTCTTGACAATGGCACTTTGTCAGTTTGCCATATAAGGTTCCACATTCTTAATTATGTTAAGGAAACGGCGTTTCATGCTCCCGATTCTAGAGATGTGTGTGTTGGTAAGTTGACCACACCAGACAAGCGTTTTCAATAAGTCGTCGAACAAATGTTTGGTTGGAGAGCTGAATTAGATTGTGGGAGAAAATTGACATTCTGGTCGAAAATGCTAATTTCACGAATTACCTAATGGAATGAGTTCACGGTGGAGAAGATAGAAACCTAGAGATGATATGTTGACAAAATAGTTACCAAATCCTCGATACTACGCTGACAAAAAATTTCCTGTCTTTCTAATTCATATAAGATTAATGCTCGCACTGTGTAGGTTCATAATAGGGGTAATAGTAACCCTTAATTGCGAGCAGATTATAAAATAACGAATTTTTAATAAATATTTCCATAAGAAGGAAAAGAAGTGGACCTAAGATGGTGCCTTGGCTAAATAAGGCCGATCTGAAACGAACTATGTCAGTTTGGTTTTCCCGATAAGAAGAATTAATAAAAATAAATAGTAAAATTGGTTCAAGGGTTTTACTGAAATCCGTTGAAATAAAATCCACTTCCTTCTCTTTTTTTAAAGCTTCTTAAAGCACTTATTATGGACAATGGGGCTGCCCCGTGGCTTAGTGGTTAGTGTGTCGGACTGCTAAGCGAAAGAACCTGGGTTCAAATCCAGCTCATAGCCACCTTTTTTTCTGGGGTACTGCCTCTTGCGAAGAACTGACAAAACCTCCAAGAGTAAGTTTTGTCTCGAAAAAGTGCATCTCATGTAGCCGTTCGGACTCGGCGGTAAACTGTAGGTCCCTTCCATTCTTGCAGAGTAACAACACACACACAGGAATGGTTGAGAGTATAAGTCACTAGGCCTTGGCTCCTTAAGGAGCTGTCGCGCCAATAAATTTATTTATTTATTTTATGGACATTGGGAAAGTCTTCGATATATAAAAATTGAGCTACTTCTCTGAAAATCTTTTTCTAACACTAAAGCAGGAGTTCCTCAGGGCTGGCACCTAAGCCCTATATTTTTCTTTCATGTTGTAGATGGAAAATCTCAGCAACAAGTTCTTTTATCAAAAACGCTTGCTTTTGGGATCGATGAAACTCTTGGTCGTTGGATTAGAAGCTATTTTTGTTGCGGCTCCTTTGTTGCCGGCGGGGTCGTTGCTGGCATGCTTGACCGGCCTCACGCTCGTCGGAGGGAGTAGGATCTTAACCCCTGTCAGAGCACAACAAAAAAAGATCATGACGAAGATCTTGCTCGTCTGCGGAACTGCCCCTCTACCCACCCTACGTATCTTATCCTCCTCTTGACCGTTCAATACAAGTTGTATTGGGCGGTTTGAAGTCAGATTCCGACGGAATAAATGCTGGTGTGGCACAGGACTCTGTTCTGTTTCCGACTTTTTCCTCATTTTTTTAAATGGTTTTCTGTATGTTACCTTTAATCCACTAACTAAACTCTTGCTGACGACTCAACACTCAGCTTGTTATATACGTTCTAGGATTGACGTCCTATACCTTCGGACGTGGATTCGCAACGGTACCAAAGGCTTGTCAAATGGTAGTTAAAGGAATCGTGTGAAGTTTAATGCTTTGAAACTAAATGCTGTTTTCATTCTTTAAACTAAACACCTTCCATGCCATTGTCCATGAATCGAAAAGATTTAAATACTCGGTATATATGTCAACGACGATTTCCGTTGAAATGCCAAAAATGCCTAGGTGCTTAGTTTTTCTGTATCGATGCAAGAAGTTTTGTTCCACTTATCATCTTGCTACAATTTATAAAATGTTTAAACGCCAAAAACTTGAGTATAATACCACCTTTGGACAGGTGCTTCGAAAGCATCGCTATACCAGCTCGAAAAAAGAGTGTTAAAATTGATAGGAAATAGAACTATCTCTGAAACGTTTGCCTCTTTCGAACACCTACGTAATGTTTCATGTATCTTATAAAAAAATCTCACCAGGTGCATTCCGCCCCCTTAAAAAATTTTACCCGTACTTCTCGTCTCGTTTGGAATGCTCATCAGCCCTATTTCGGACATTCCGTGAAATAGAGAGATTCTATTTTTAGCCTAACAACACGAATTTGGTATACTCTACCCATTTTCTCTAATATTATCGGACTCTTTTGTCCCATTCTCCCTAATTTCCCAATGCAATGCGCCTTGTGTGTGTTAGTTTGCCATGCCTCAGAGGCCAACCCACCGAAGACTGAATTCCAACATTACATTTTTCATGGGTTTAAGTCCCTGATTCTCAAACTACCATTTTTTTATCTGATTAGCAATAAAGCTTCTAAAATATACAATAGTATGTAGAAATCGTGTTAAATTGTTTAAATTCCTATCAATTGTAAGTGAAAAAAAATATCACGTAACGTGGGAAAATGCAGAAACGTGCCATAAATGTAGTTTTATTTATTTTTTAGTACATTCTCTTGTACGTTCTCATCAAAATCGAACTTATTTATTAAATAATTTTTTTTTATTAATTCAGATAATAACGTTGGCATAAATATTATATTAAAAAATAAATAAATTACCCGAAATATTTTATTTCATAGAAACTTTGCAATTATGAATGCATTTTCGCATATTTTAAGTTCATTGCACCCGAGCACGTTATGAGGTTAATTGTAAAATTTATATTTTCGCAATAATCAAATACAAATGAAAAGAAAAAAAAATAGTTCTTAATTAAACAATTTCATATTAAAATAGATGAACAAAGTAAGTAAGTATGTTGATGCAATGCGTGAGTGTGGTTTATAATTTGCATACGTGAGCTTGTAAATGGCCGTCTAAAAAAAAAAACGAAAAAAAAATCACAATAAATTTGAAAAATAAACAATAAAACAAAAAAACCTTTAGTCTGACCCATCAATCTTGTTAAGGTGAAAGCGCAAACCTCATGATAGTTTCTGCTGGTCCATCAATGGTCATAAACCCCCAAACACAATTCGAAATAAAGTTGAGATTTTTTCACAATTTTTTTTTGTTTGCATTTGTCATTCCAAATTTCACCGATTTTTTTTATTACATATTAACTGCTTGTTATTGTTTTTTTTTATTTTTTTTAACGGTTAAGGTTCTTTACCTTTGGCGCGATTTAATTTTTAATGATTTGTATGTATTTGCCTCTAAAGCTTTCACCTTGTTTTCTGATGGATATTTTTTTTTGTCTGATCAGAGGTGGGCTGGTCTGATGAAGCGCCTATCTGTAAAGGGAAATTTGTATTATTGGTTTTTTGCCTGCCGTTGGTGAAGAGCTAAGTGCGCATCCGATAGCCATAATTTATGCGAGATAAGATTTTGATCAATAAAACTATTTTAACGTATAAAAAAGAAATATAATAAATAAAGGCTCCTCCAATCCAGTTGTAGATACATAGATTTTTAAATAAAAAAAACAAAGGCTTTAAATAATAAAATCTTGATATGAAAGAAAGTATAAACCTTTGAAGAATAGAAGGATTTGAAAGAAGATATGATCAATACGTAGAAATTCATTCAAAATAAATACAAAATCAATGTTCTTACTCATGGCTTGGGATCAAAGAGGCGGGCACTCCAAGTAGTTGGATAATTATGATCCAAATACAGGATACTGGTTTGACTCTTATAAAATTACCGTCGCTATCAAAAGTCTATATGGTGTGATATTTTTCATTTCTCTTAAGTGGCAGTTTAGTAACCCGGAACTAACAAAGTGAATGTGGGGAGGAATCGGGCTCTGACTTTGTATAACGTGCAGTCCTTTAAAATCTTTAGTGGAAAACAAGTGGGAAAGCATTCGGATGTTTGTGTGCACATTGATTAGGCTTAAACATCGAGGATGGTCTGGTCGATGTCATAATGAAGGTGAAATGACAATGTCGTCGAATGTACTACTCCTTATTTTCCTCGGAAACATTTGCTGGACGACCCTTCGACTTGACAATTGGTCTTAACTAACGTCACTTTTCGTTTTCAACGAAACTGCTCTCAGCGAGATTTTCTTCGTGTACGTCCTTCTTGCCGAAATCGTTATACTCCTTTTGGTCCTCGGACAGAGCTCGGTTCTTCCGGCAAGAGGAAACGTTTCACCACCGCAAAGAACACCTTTGAAACTGGAACTACCTTTGGCGGCGACATCGAATATGACCAGCGGGAAGAAACTCTTCGTCCTCTAAAAAAAACACTTTACAAGTTGCTAACGTCTTAGACTTGCCTCATACCCAAGTCTAGCCAAAGTCATAAGGGCAGCCAGAGCCCCAAACAGAGGAAGATGAAGCACGCAGCTGGCTCTGATGATTAGAGTGTAAGACTGCTGGTAATGTTCTGTATAATTTTATGAGAACTATGAGTTTTGTTTGGCTTAAGAGTTTTTTGTTTTCGTTACTTTGAAAACTCACATAGTTTGTTTTTGTTTTCGTTTTCTTTGAAAATGTTCCCACATATTTTATTTTTTTTTTTTATTTGTATGTAACAATAGAAATTCATTATTTAACCGTATGTGGAATTTCTTAACCAACTCTATATTACGTTTCCTTCCAATTCAATATCTATGCATTTGAAACAATTTTACCTCGATATATCCTTCGTAACTCTACCTTAACATCCTTAACGTTCGCACTGTCATAAGCCCTAAGGTTCGCAAAAAAAATTAAAAAATTCCCAAACGAGAGATAGCACTTTCAAAAAATTTACTTTTTTCAAAAGAATTGATTCCTCCTACGCATACCCAAAGTTTATCGCATCAATTTTTTGAATTAGAAAGTGGTACCTTCATAAAATCGTTGCCCATTATTTATTGATTAAAAACAAAAATTCGAGAGCGACATCTTCCAGAAAGTATATTTGCATTAAACCCTGATTTCCAGGATCAGAGAAGTGAAAATAAACACAAAAACATATTGCCCGATCTTACCCTGTTTTCCCGTAATAAATATCTTTATATACAAATATTTTATTTATAGCAGTTCCTCTCAGGTGAAATTTCAATTTCTCTGTATATAAAAAAATAATAATAAAATATAAATATATGTATTACCCCGAATTCCCCTAACAATTTTGTGCCATATTGTTTGTAAGTGAAATTAAATTCGATAATGAAAATTTTCCTCTAAGCCTTTATTTCGCCCTCTAACTTTTTCACATAGCTTAGGAAAGAAAACTGCATCCACCATAACTTTAAAGAACAAAATGTCTCCTTCCTGGAACGAACCTTTATTTCGAACATAACAAGTTCCATTGACATATTATTATTTATTTAACAAAAATTTGTATTACAATCTAAATGAAAAATATCTTCTATTTCTTCTCTTTGGAGGAGACATCACGATTTCAATGTTTGCAACGATGCAGTGCACACCTCGCCCTAAAAAAAACTTTACAATTTTTTTTTAAGTCTTACTTTGGCAAAATTCGTGCCATAGAAGTTGAATTTTATTGCAAAAATTGTTGCACACTAACTTACATACTAAGTAAGCAGCATTATTGCAAGTGCATCGTATTATTTCTAGTGCATGCATAACAAATAGGGTTGCCACATGTGTGTTTACAAAAGAATTTTCGCATTAAATTTCGCAGTAACTTGGAATAAAATTACTACCATATAATTATGAAACAAAAATGTTTTATGATTTCAAAATATTGATACAATTTCAATCATTGCAAAATTGTTCCAGTGTTTCATTAAGAATATAAATGTGGCAACTGTTCTCAAATCAGAAAATGTGTCTTTATAAGTTCTTTTTTCTATGGATCAATTATAAATTCCTAATTTGAGAAAACGAAACCAGAGCAGAAATAGAGGTAGTTTGGGGTCTAAAAGTCTAAATAATCTCCGAAATATCCGATAGCAAGAGTGGATTGTATGTAAAGCACTGTTTTCTTCGTAAACCACATTATGAAACATTTTTTTTCGACACTAACATATTTATTCCAAAATAAGTTTTTTGTTTTTCCTGTTTTTGTGTTTGTTGGCTCATAAGAATCAATGTTTTGTTTTTTGTTAAGTCAAAAATAAAACGTTTTGAGTGATTTTGTTTGTTTTTTTCTCAGCCTCGATTGATAGAATTGAATCATTCTTTTGAAACCCGATTTAACAGCATTTTTCTTTGAAATTGATAAAAATGAAATCTAATTTCAGTTTATGTGTTTATGGTATAGTGGCAACACTAAAAAACAATCTCATAGCTACACCTAAAGTTTCTTCACGAATCCACTGCCTCCTTATGGGTCGCATTGTATTTTGAACGAACGAAAGTCGTTTGACTATAGTATATTACCGCCTCCATATGGGTCTGTAGATTGCAACTTACCTCCTTATTCCGTATGTCTCAACTCAAGTCTCAACCCAAAAAGAAATCGGCATTTTGAATTTTCCATCCATATGCTCATTTACAATTTCCGGACGCTGAATTTGTTTTTTTTTTTTTTATTTGGTTTGCATGTTTCTCTTTCATATCGTGTGCTTCATGAAAACTTTTATTGTTACGAACGACTGCCAGCAGAGTTCTCTTCAATGTTGCAAACAAATATACACGCACACACACTTATGCAATTGTGCTATTCACCACCTTATTCCACCACCCATTGTTAAAAAAGACTTCTTGACGGCTGCGAGTTGGCGAAGAAACGAAGCCGGGCCATGGTGTCATTGACTTTTTCTCGATTTGAGATTTTCTGTGTTGTTTTTTTTTGCAATATTGTTATTTTAACTATTTTTTCCGCCATTTTTTTTTTTTTGCTATTCATATTCGTTTGGGTCACTTCATTATTCATTAGCAGCATGGCTGACTGAAAGAAACTTCACCACCACACGTTTGATTATGGTGATGATAATGATGATTGGCTTATTTCGTGTTGTTGTTTCCTTCGTGCAGAAATATTATTCTTTCATTGTTTAGTTTTAGTCAATGGTATGAAATTGAGGTTTATGCGTCAATTTTGGCGGCAAACGTTGGTGATGTTTGTCATTTCTCTGATGTTTTTGACGAAGGAATTGCTTAAAGATGAAATAAATTAAAAAGAATACAACTTTTATTATATTACTAATTTTTTACGTTAAACCTACGAAAAGTTTTGATTTTTTGAAATACTAAATCAAATCACGTCAAATGGAATCGTTGTCATTACTGTCTTTACCATAGATATGAAAGCTGAAAGTGTTATAGAATTAAAGCGAAAAAAGAAGGAGAAGTAAATCCGCCGATATGTAATTTCATTTCGATAGCAAAGTGATCTTACAAAAATTAAGATCTTAGTAACTTTTGTTAAACTTAGATTTTCGTCCCTTTTCCCTTTTCCAAATCAAAATCAAATCTTCCAAATCATTTCATTTCGAAAGCAAGCTGACGTTAAAACAAAATTGATTTTGTATATGGTTTTGGGAAAATCAAGAATTGACTAGAGATTTCGAAAGCGTTTTATAGAAACTGAACGTTGCTGACATTTAGGACTGCTCGATGAATGAAGTGTTTAACGGTTTCAAGTATAATATTCACAAAATAACAATTCTGGGAAAATTCCTGACATTCATTGTCATTACAATTTTTTTTATCTTGACAATTCTCTCAAATTTTCAGACAATTCTACGATCGTCTAATTCTTTGTGGGACAAGAATTTTACAAATTGTCACCTGTCGTGTGCCGCAAGGCTCTGTTTTGTCTTCGAATCACTTCCTAATGTATAGATGTAGCTTCGGGGAGATGTAATTGGCGTTTCCAAAAGAATATAATCAGTTTTTAGTGTGGATACATGTTTTCAACCCATTTCGTCAGACCACGCCGCATGACAATTTTTAAAATGAATTCGAAAATGCCAATGTCGGTGGTTATATCCTGGAATATCGGGAAAATAATAGAATTTTTGTAGACTTCAAAAGTTTCTGGTCTAGTATATTGAATGTCTTAAGAAAGCAGTCCAGCATCATTTTCAATTTTCTCAAAATATTCCCGATGTGATAATTCCTTTAATATTTGACTTTCCAAACGTGCAAAAGAGCTTTTATAGTTTCATGGTTTTTTCCAGTTTTTTCTGCCATAAATTGCCTTTATAGAATTGCACAAAATATCGTCAAATCTGTTAGTTGGACGGTTTCAAATATAATATTTACAATGTAAATAGTGGTGAGCCGCAGGGTTCCGTTTTGTCTTCGAATCTCTTTCTAATTTTAATGAATTAGCTCCTGCCTGACATCGGGCAGGGGTTTCTAAATCACTGTGGAGTTTCTTTTATTGTATCTTTTTATTAAATCGCACAACACGAATGTTAAATGGTCTATTCGGCTCTGTTTAAAACTTCTTAATAATTATCAAATATTCAATTCAATTCCATTATTCTCTTTGTCCCTCAAGCTCACAACACCCGCAAGTATACACAAAATTAAAAAAGTGTTCGGCTCAATTTTATGTAAATGCATAAAATCCTCAAGGGAGGCAACTTGGCCCATTATTTTTTTTTGTCTTGTGATACAACATTTTTCGATCCTTATCTACAGTTATAAATAAAAGATGATCTAATTACTGTCCTTGAAACAGCTATTAAGTTTATTTGTTAACTTGTTCCGTGGTAATTGATATAACATATTCCACTATCGCCATTTTGCCGGTATTATTTTCGCGGTTTAACGCGGGATAGCGCTCGGTCTTATTTGCCACTCCAGTTCATACCACACGAACATATAATTTATTATTTTTTTTTACCATCTTCATGACTATCAAATCATTTTGTTGCAATTACCATAAATAATTGTTATTGTGGCATTAAAACTGAATCACAAGAAGAAACCACCATCACTGTAATTATCATTGCGGTTGGGAATCTGTGCGTCGTCGTCGGTCTTCGGTCGTCGTGTCGACGCAGTTTGTAAAATTATTGTTATTTTTTTCTTATTTTTTTTTTTCTTTTTTAATATGATTTTTCTTTCTCTTTTTTTCTGAGTGTGTTTGTTTTATTTTAATTTTTTGTTTTACTTTTCTCCGGAGATGGAGGTCAACGATCCCACTGTGGTACGTTTTAATAAATTTACAAGATCGGATTTTGTGGTGCTTTGCATTGTTTTTTTTGTTTCTTTTATTTAGAAAAAAAGAAGAAAAAAAAAAACAAACTTAATTATTTCCTTTATATTTTGGTTGGTATTTTATATGTATTTATACTGAGGTGTATCTTGTTGATATTTTTTTGGTTTAATCCAACCGAATGATGATGGAAAACTACAAATATCAAATTATTAATGATCTGTATATATATTTTTTGTATTTTATATAAATAGATTTGAGGTAGTTTACCCCAGAGGAGATTAAGATCATTATAAATTGGATGAAAATGCTAATTTAAAAATAATTATTTATTTTTAGTTTATTAATAATTGTCATCCGCTTATATAATTTAAAAAAGGATAAGATAGCCTTGGGTTGTTCATACAAAAAGACTGTTAGTAGGGTTTTTTAATCATTTATTTAAATAAATAAATTTATTGGCGCGACAGCTCTTTACGGAGTCAAGGCCTAGTGACTTATACTCTGAACCATTCCTGTGTGTGTGTTGTTAATCTGCAAGAATGGAATCATTTATTTATTGAATTTTATTTCGCGAATATTTTATTTATTGTTTTCATATATTCACTAAAACACACAACAAACTTACTTCCTTTTTCCATCCTTCAAGTCAAGGAAGACTTTTTAAGGAAAGATCAACCCTTTCCTTCTTTCTGATCTCAAAAATATACGCCAAGTGGATTGTAAATTGTCAAACAAAATTGCACCTTAATATTGACTGGCAGATGTGTGGTGAATAAACCAAAGATTGGAGGGAGTGAATTCTTGCATGAATGAAATGACATAAAATTTTGTCTAGGTATATTTCGGTTTTGATTTTTTGTTGTTCTTAAGGTGAGTGATGAATTCAGGGCTGATTGTATTCCAACATTCAAAAATTAATATCTAACTTTCACTTAACTGTTTTATATACGCCAGCTCTTTTGGCTCTGAGTAAAACTAAGGTAGACTTCCAAACCTTAGGAAATCATCGTTGACAAGTATAAATTAGTGCAATATTATTCTTTTCCAATCACGGTCTTGCTAAATATATTAGAAATGATGTTGGGTACCCATTCCAACCAGAATACGGTTCTTGAAATAATTCCTTCGTTAACTTAATTTGATTGAAATTCAAGGGGAACAAACACATAACGAACGCTTGTCTTGTTTCCCTTATATCGAAGCCAAATTCTAGACGGAGTTTCAACTTCTCGTGATTTCGACTCTCTATCCGACTCCACTTAAAAATCGTTTCCTATATCCTCGCAATGAAACAAGTGAAATCCATCTTCACAATTCTGCCTCGAAATCATTTAACGAAATGTGTACTGAGAGCTTTGTTCAGATGAAGAATCTTTCTCAGAAAGTTGACAAGGCTGCTCGCATATCGGACGTTGATGACCGAACCGACTTTTTTCTTACATCTGACCCTGATATGTGCATTATTATTGTATTGGCACTCTCTTTCGCCTTTTTATGAATATCTATACTTAGATGTTCATATTCGTTTTTGGAATAGCATCCCTCCTTTTGGATGAGGTAAAAGTCGCAACAGTTTTCTTATGAATTACCCTCTGCAGCATACGAGTAATACGTTCATTGGAACTATAAGATGTACCGTGAGTAGACAGATAGAAGGGGCGAAGAGTTCTTAGGTTACAAGGATTTGTGCCGAAGAAGATAGAGTTTTTAAGAGTTTCTCAGTCGACATAACCTGATAGGAGTCGGTAAATGAAGGCTTTTCCTCTACGTTTTTTCAGAATATTCAGATTTATAAGTTGAAGGCCACTTTCATGGCGGCAAGATAAAACGAATCATTCCAAATCGAAAGAAACGAATCTCGATTCTCGAGATGTGTTTATCTCGGAACTCGGATATAGGGATCGCACTTGGCAGGCTTACTCAAATGTTATGTAGAAAAATCAGGAGACGTAGGGGTGAGAGAAATCTTTGGACTACTGTTTCACAAAGCCAAGTGCTGAGTTGGCTATGAATATAATATTGTAACTATGTGTCAAAAACGTGAAAAATTTATTGATTTGCTTCCGGCAAAATATTTACTTCTAATCAGTTTTTTTCAGGAACCAGACTGAGAAACTGGTAAAATAAATTTAAATGAAAGAAGAGTCGAGTGATGAAGAAATTTTTTTTCATAGAAAAAAACCTGATATCATCAGCGTAGAGTGAGATGTTCCTACCGGGTTTGAATTTTTTGAAATCTGAGGCGAATCAAATGCTGTTGTTTTTGCATTTGTTTGTACCAGGAGTGCTTAGAGGCCTGCCTCTCCTCTTTCGCATGAGATGCCCTATCTTAGTAAATTGGGGACATTTATTCATTAGTTCTAAACTCTGAGGAGATTGAAGAAGCTTTATCAAAATTGGAGGATGATAAGAGTGAAGGTCATGATAGAATCCCAGCTATTATAAAAAAAAGTGATAGCTGAACCACTTTCTTGCTAAAGGTAAATTTATGCAAAACTGGAAAATTTCTTATTTACCTCCCATTTTCAAATCGGATTCTACTCAAGAAATAATTAATTAGAGGCCAATTTGTAAGATTTCAGGTATTCCAAAATTATTTGAAAAACTAGTCAACAGACTCAAATCTGTTTCAAAAGCACATATCTGTCTGTCAACATGGTTTTGTGGCAGGTAAGTCAACAGTAACAAACTAGGCTCTTTTAACTAATGCTGTTTTATCTAATATGGAAAATAAATTCCAAACTTATATCATTTTTACAGATTTTGCAAAAGCATTTGACAAAATTAATCATAAGTCTTAATTCATAAGTTAGATTCTCTAGGTATCCATTCTTCATTGTAGAAACTTATATGACAAATAGAAATCAAATAGAAAATATCGTTTTCCAAAACCATCTCATAATAATAGTTATTTTTCGGCGATGTTTATAAGAGAAACTTTAAATTTCCATATAAATTGTCCTCCGTTGCTGTCATTAGTAACTGGAGAAAATGACCCCATAACCCGTTGCATCAGAATTGCAAATATGATTTGTAATAGACATGATTTTCATTCCAATTGGTCTCGTCATATTTTTAAACAAGAAGCTGTATTATTTATATATTGTATAAACTAATAAAAATAATCAAACATTAATTTTAACTAATTTTAATTGTAATTAAAACTTGTATACACGCATTCACCAAGTGTTAATTTTGAAGTAATCTTAGTCTAAGTGAATTTATAGTCAATTGATAAATTAAACTAAACTATAGAATGTGGTATGAAATTGCCTTTTTGACGGGGTTTTCAGAATCACTTCTTAAAAAATGACACTCCTGTTACTCCTGCTGTCATGGGAAGCATCATGATCATTTGAATATCGTTAGTAATAAGAATAAAAAAGAGAGGACCTAAGTGGCTGTCTTGGGGTACACTGGAGAGTGTAGATCAGAAACAAACATTGTAGTATTGGTTTTTTAGATAAGACGAAATCGTATTTATTTTTATGATTTGAAAGCCACGGGAGGATAATTTGTAAGTAAAGACGGTAGAAAGAAGAAATAGACCAATTCAGAAATTTGACAAATTATCTAAATTAATCGAATCAAGTGCAACAGAATCTTCGATGAAAGATTGCTTGACAAATGTGGCGAAGAACTTCACGATTGAAGGAGAGAGAGATAGTCTAACCATCTTTTATCTTTTTTTTTTGGAATTAACGAACTGGAAAATTTTTTTGGGATGAAATTAATGTTTTATGTTTATAATTTGTTTATAATTGCAAAATAATCTACAAAATATCTTATATTTACCAGATATTGAACTCCAAGTTGTAAAATAAAATTTGTTTTAAACTTCTACCACCAAGCACCAACAGCAGATTTTAATTTTTAAAGCACTGATTTCTTACACCGACCAAAAACCTGGGGCGTGAGAGTGTCCACTCAGTGCATGCTCGGGGTTGACATCGAACACAGTGCAAAAACACTGGGGCGAAAAAAGTGTCACATAAAACACCTCAGTGCGAATGCAGTGTACACCAGTGCGCCCCAGGGCAGACATCGAACAAAGCTATAGTTTATGTAATTTGAATTTGTTTGAACCTGTAGCATTAAAAAAATTCAATACTTTGAATTCTAACTCTGTTCTACTTTATTTGTTTTTGAATATTGATTTTTTTAATAAGAAATTTGAATTTATCGATATAGCACTTATTTATTAAACATATTTGTTTAAACTGCCGAATGAAAAAAAAAATCAAATTCTTTTCCTGAAGACTCAAAAACTCATTTAGGTTTGCCTCAGGGTTCCACATGTTACCTAGACTTTTTTTTACTTCAATGCGTAATGCTTTGCAACAAAGATGCTTTAAATACTGTCAACTGATAGGTTCCTCGTTGAAGCAATTTGCCTGTTTGTTGATGATTCAACTGCCAAATTAGATGTTAGGCCGAATAGAGTTGATGCAGAAATTAGGTTCTTTAAGGTATAACTCTGTCGACTTAATTCAGCTTTTTTTACATTGGGGGTTTCTGAGGCATGGTAAATAAAATACATAGTATCAGATTCGACAGACTCAACCGTGCTTTAATTGATTAAACCGCCCTCTTTGAGAAAACTTGGAAACAGTCTACACTCGCGTTTATAGTTAAAACTTAGAAGTCTAAGGGAAACAGTCTTTCATGCCATTGATCTATACTTTACTAACCAAAATACTTCCACTTTGCTGTACCCTAGGACAATAGCCCGAATGGTGTGTTTAAACAAAAAAATAAACAAATTAATATTTTATGCATTCGCATTCTGAATTTTTGCAGAATAACTTCAACGTTTTTGTAAGCCAAAACTTTTAACCTGAAATAGAATAGTTCTAAACAAATTAAACATAAAAACATCAAATATTTTCCTAACTATGGAGATTAAGTACTTTTTGTAGTTTCAGTTGGAAATATTAATGCAGGCCATACAAAAATAAATAAAATTCCAACAAAGCCTTTTCCATATCCATTCTACCAAGAGTTTTTGTTTAAAGAGTCCTTAGCGTTTTTTTTTTTGTATGCTCCTTTATTTATATAGTAGGCCAATTAAGCTCAAAAATGTCTGTGTTTGAATGAATGTGTGTATGAGTATGTTAAAGGGCATCTATCCATCGGTCGTTAACTACGATGAATAGGGGAGCATTCGGGGATGAAATAATCAACCTAGAGAGAGTTGTTTTTTCGCTAGCATATTATGCCTTTGTAAAATTTACTTTTACACACGGTTGTTTATTTTTTCTAGCAATTTATGAAAAAGGATAATTATTCAAATACAAAAAAATGGGTCAGATCTGTGTGAATTCATAACAATTTTTTATCGTTCTATACCTATAACAATGGTTGTTGGATATATTTTTATTTTTTTTTTACCTAAATATGAATAAATTTTGCACTTAACTAATTTTATTTTTATTTCTTTTTCTATTTTCAGGTATGTATTCAAACCAGGAAAATAAAATTGAATAAGGATAAAACGATCAGTAAGTTTTAAATTAAAAAAATAAAGTCATTTTTATTTTATATGATATGTGTGATGATTGTACCCGTTTTTCAGCTTGACAAAGTCTTGAAAATTCGTTACCCATCCATTAGATGTTAGAATATAGACACACATATCTTTTCCAATCAAAATAATTTTTTTTTTAAATTTTATTATGTGATAAAAATGTAAACAATTAAATGGAATAAACTAAAAAATAAATAAATAATAAAAAAATTATAAAATTTCTTATATATACATATATCAAAATGGATATATGCAATTTTCAGGGTAAATATAGTTTATTCCAGGGATGATTCCTGTGAAAGTTTGGCTGATCACCCGGCGTTGCTCGGGTATAATATACATATTTTGGATCCCGACAATAGCGCAACTTATCGGTTCCAACTGTTAATAAACACCATATATAAAAATGGATGTATTTATGTGTGTATGTATTTCCGGTATGGACTCCTAAACCCCCCAACGGATATTTATGAAATTTTCAGGGTAATTTTGGTCCACGAATAGTTCCTGTTGTGGTTTGGTGTCGCTAGCATTAAGATAAAATAAAGAAATTTAGCGCGTGCCGGCTACCGCTAGTATGAAATAAAATTAAATAAAATTAAATTAAATCACACAAAATTAAATTAAATTACATAAAATTAAAAATATTAAATTAAGTCAATATTTTTCTGTTTTTGTTTACTCATGTTGGTAAATTTTGTACAAATGCATGAATTAAGGAAGTAGACCTCAATTTTTACCGAGCCCGAATGGTTTAAATGAGAAGTCGCTTTTCCAAAAAAAAAAAAAAAGTTTTACATTTGGAGAATAAGGTATGTTCCGTCTTTTCAGGCGGTAGTATTCCGGAAATTAATTCAGTCTAAAACATAATACTACACCAGTGTTTTTTTAATTCAACTTTGTTTGTCTTCATGCCTAGTGTTGTCCTTTGACTTTAAAGATAAAAATATTGTCAATGCTCAATTTGGTTATTTCAATTTACAATTTCCAAAAAAAATTACTCTTTGCCATTTTTATCTAAATATAATTTCTAGATTATGGAAACTGTAATTGGCTCGTATAAAGTCCAATCTTGAGGTCCAGTTTGCAATCACTGCAACATTTCGGGTCGTACATATATCGGCAATAAAGCGGAGAATTTTGTTTTACAAATTCTGAATCGTCTCTGGCTTGTCGATGAAAACTAGCGATTTCAAATAATCTCACAGAAAATAGTCCATTGGTGTTAATGTTAACAATGAACTTGGAGGCCAACGCACAGATCAAAAACGCGAAATTATCCGCCAACCAAACGTTTCCTTCAACAAATCAAATATGGCTGCCCTAGATCAAGGCGATTCAATTCAAGAACGAAAAAAGTCATTTTTCATGGCTTTATAACGGTTTCCATTGACTGTAACCCTCTGGCCGTCATCTTTTTTAAAATATGTAAGGATCAAGAACTCCACCAGCCCATAAAAAGCACACCAAACTATCAGTTTTCTGGAGTAACAGTGTCTTAACAATGGTTTGAGGATTATCTACAATCCTAATAGGTCAGTTTTTCTTGTTGAAGTTCCATAGTCGACCATAAAATGGACGTAATGTGCGATGCGTTTCACGAACAGAACCATGTTTTTTCGAATTAAATCTGCATAATTTGCATGCGTTGTTTAGGCGTCAGTCGATTCATGATGAAATGGCAAACTAACCTAAGAATAAATCACATGGCAGATTATAAAATGGCTGTCATTGAAAACAGTGCTGCCAACTTAAGTATTGAACTTTTAAAAAAACATCCTTACACACAAGCTCGGAATCAATTTTTGGCTGTTCGAATATGTGTTTGAATTACTTTAAAATATACTTCCATTTACTTTTCATTGTGAAAGCATTACCAATCCAAACGTGAGAATAATCAAAAGAGAACACCTGCCATCACACCTATGTATAATTGAATATTTTTTCTTACCAAGTTCTACCATGGACGTTCAATTTCCACGTTAAATATTTATTCCGAAATACTATCTTCTTCATCTATTAGGAACAAACTTCGAAAAAAAAAAACTAAACTAAATCACAACCCAAAAAAAAAAAATCCATAAATGTCATTAAATATAGGGCGAATCCATAAGATATTCTGTGATCAATATAAGCTATCTGTCACACAGCCATCAATCACAATCTTTTATCCAGACAGCCTATATCCATAAGACCATGCGCCATTGGAATGAATAAAATTTCCACTTTGTTTTTTATTTGTACAAAAACAATAAAAAATTCAAAACGAAATTGTATGCCAGCGCACGATAACGAATGACCATCCATTAAGATTAAAAAAAAAGAAAAAAATCTGAATAAAAAACATTTTCATAAATATTTCAAAAGTAAGAATAAGTGCGCAGAGATCTGCACATGTGGTTCCCTAAAAAAAAAATTAACTTGGCTTACGTCGGTCGGTCGATTGCGTGCGTCATTCTCCCAACAATATAACAACAACAAAAAATGTTTTAAAAAGTATCTGAACATTAAAAAAAAAGATACTAATTTCCTTAGATGAACTAAGCTAAATTATATAACACAATAGTAGATACACGTCGACCATTTATTTCTACGTTATTACTTCACCTTTTTCGTATAAAAAAATACATAAACATACTTACATGTCTTTTAGTATTATTATTGTGAATGGTTCACGTTGAAAATAAAAACACGCACCCTTAAGTTAGTTAAGGGTGTGTGTTCCTTACTTCGCATTATTTTTACTCAGAACAACGTTGCGATGTTTTTGAGGGTTGGAGTGGCGACCTTGAATGTTCTTACCTCAAAAATAAATGATGGGTTGTGTTCGGCTATTGCTTTGCTCCCCTCAGTACCTAGCAGTGTCAGAAAGTTTGTCTGTTCGTGCGTTGGTGTGTGTGTTTGACATTAAAACAGAGGGCGGTTTTTCAGACGTCATAGATAAATGAATATGTATTTTTTTTTAATGGGGCACATTTCTGAGTACATTTTTTGTTCTCTTATCAAGGGTACTCGTTTTTCTTTTATGCCACACAACACAAATGCACACACCAGGCTTGTAGGTGGGTAATTTGCCTTTGTAATTATGAAATATTAATTTTATCTTAAGTGAAATGTCATGTCATATCTACCATTAGTGGTGAATATACAAAAAAAACAATGAAGTAAATGGAACTTTATGACAAAGTACATTTTAGAAAAAAAATTCCACAAAATTTAGTGAAGCTTGTTATTTTTTGGGGGAAATATTTTACTACCAACATTGTTATATTATTTAAATTCTTTAAAAATTAAAAAAAAAAAACAATAGTATATTAAGTTTTAAATGCAAATGAAATGCAATTCAGAGAGAAGTTTTAAAGAGGGGACAATATTCTTGAAATTATTGTCAACTTCAACCCAGAGTACCGATTAATATTGGAATTTAAGTTATTTTTAATTTAAGAAATATTTTTGTTGTTTATTAAAATAAAACAAGAGTTTTTTTTAAATACCGGTTAGATATATGATTGTGTCATTTTAGAATGGACATATTTTCGGGTTTATAGTTAATTAAATAAATGACACGAATCGACAATTTTTTTAATTAAATTTTAAAATCGTTAATCAATTCAACCATTTAGACTAATTGTTTAACTGAATTTTTTGTATAACAAACGCACGCACAAGGAATAAGTTTTTGGTTTTTTATTGTTTAAACACACTACGCGAGCATTTGGAAATAAGGAAGGTCGGACGGAAGTCGTCGATCTTTAAAAAAATGCAATTGGTTACACGCAACCGTGGGTTTCATGTTGTTGTTGTTGTCTTTGTCTTTCAACCCTTCTTTCAGAATTATGATTCCACCATTTGAATGCTTTCAATTGGTATTACACGATGAATCTAGAGGCATGACATTTCGAATAACTTGATTGCAAAAGAGAAAAAATTAAATCCGAAAGAATTTGACGAACAAGAAGCTACCCTTTGTCGCATTGGTAATATTTTCGATAAATCAGTGACGTTCTCTTTGCTCCTGTTTTTTTGTGCTTGAAATTAACATACTTACATATTCAAGAGCAAGACACTAGGGCATCAAAATACAGACACACCATTTTCAAAATGAAAAACGAAAGAGAATTACCAAAATGGATTCATGATTGTCATTTCATCGATCGTGTAATACTGCGATCATCCTACTAAGGGATGAAATAACAAAGAAGATTTCGAATATAATTCAAGACCATGAACATTCACTGTGTAATAGCAGACTGAAATCTTTTAAAGATGTACGGATAAAGAGCAGAACTGATCTTTGTCTCACTTCACTCTTTAAAGCACTTCAAAAGAGTTGGCATTTGAGAGATTTCTCCCTCCCAAATGCCTTTGTGTGATTCCCTCGTTTAAGTAACAGTATTTGGAGAAATTCCTCTTCCAAAACTGATATTCAGCAGACATCCTCAAATACTTATAAGGCTTTTTTCGTTCAGAGCAGAGTCGAGTTGTCAAACAAAAGTTTTATTTTTTTCGCTCAGAGCGTTTAGATCTTCAAAGTTGAATTTCTTTTTTTCGTTCAGAGAATAATCAGAGCGTCCTCTGAGCACGCTGTATGCGCTCAGAATAATTTGACGGAGTATTCTAAGTAAAATGCTAAAGGCAATCAACGCCAGTTCTGGCAAGCATAAAATACTAAAAAAAAAGTTCTAAACAATTAAAATGGCGAATGAGGTAAGTCGCTCTGGTGAAGAAACATTTTATTTAACATATATCGGGACTTCCGAACTTTGAGAGTATTAACTCTAAGCGGCCATCTTGGTGAAGCTACATCTGTCAAATTGGCTGTCATTTATTCAGCCTGTTTTGCCAAATCACAATGGACGGTTATAGCGTTCAAAACGTGCAAATGATAAAATTGTTTTATCAAAATGGGTGCTTCGCCCATTGTTCGATCGCCATAATCGTCCTACCGAGAGGACTATTCGCGATGAGGCCCATTTTTGGATGAATGGGTACGTGAACAAACAAAATTGTCGAAATTGGGACGATACCAATCCACATGAGATCCAAGAGCGTCAAATGCATCCCGATAAATTCACTGTTTGGTGTGGATTTTGGGCTGGCGGCATCATCGGCCCATATTTTTTTAAAAACGAAGTTGGCCAGCCATTGAAAATGGGACACTTCGGATGCGCGCCACCAAGAGAAGCCGCGGCGGACATTTAAACGATGTTAAACACCACACATAATGGCATGATAGTTCTTTCAAACGAATACAAAAATTCGATGATATCTCACACACACTTTGTTTTATTTAAATTTAAAGTTAGGAAGCGCTTAATGAAATAACCTATATATAAAGAAATAAATAGTTTTTGGCTCTTATTGTAAAATAAACAAAATGCTTGTTTTATAACTTTGAAGGTTTTTGCGGTTATTTTCATATTACTCACCGGTCACCGGGGACCACGCTACATATATTTCAAAATAAATCCGAGCGCTCAGACCAAGCTCGGTTCAGAGAATAATCAGAGTACGCTCTGAATGCTCAGACTCGGTTCAGAGGTCTTTTCTGCGTGAATGAAGAAAAACGCCTTTTGGTTGTCGACAGAGGATAAACTACTGCAAAAACCTGCTGGATGTCTCTTAAGTTTCAATTCGAATCTAACGTTTATCTGCTCAACAGTGAGCAGTGGCGCTATATTCTGTGGTGGAACGTTCTTGATTCAATTCTTTAAGTCGATCACTGTTTTAGGTTTCGTTGGAGAATATTTCCATTAAAAAATACATTTGAATCCCTTACAGTGTCCTGACTGTCTGCCAAATTCATTCGTGCTGGCGCTGCGACTGTCGGTGTAGCTGGTTCCGGTGTCGTTATCTAATAGGATTCGGTTCGCTCATCATCGTATATGCAGGAATGCCTCACTCAAGCATTCCTTTCCGAAGCTTTCTAAAGTGCCTGGTCAAGGGCTAAAACTCTTTCTAGATAAATGATTAAAATATTAATCTTGTTGGATATAGTTCACCTTAATGTTTTGACAAAAACTTTATGTAAGTAAAACTGAATAAAAGAAGGTTGGGTATTGACTGTTAACTGATGAGTCCAATTGAACTACCACCGGGGCGAAACAATTTTTTTGAAGAACTTTTTGTATTATCCAAACATCTGTCTCTTGTCACGTCTCATCTTCTATTCGATGCCATCTTGTCATTCAGTCTTTTCCTGAGCCTGTCCCTCAAGATTTATTTTCATCTTCAGCGATTTAACGTACGCAAATCCTTTATCCTAGTCAAGTATCTTTCTATATCCAGGAATCTTTACTCATATATTTGTATTTTTATTTTAAATTTATAATTACATATATCGTAGTTGTATAAGGGAGGCGTTGAATGCGAAGTTGTTCGACGTCTTCTTCCTCTTGCATGCGTCACCTAAATCTCGGTCTTCTTATACTTCGCTGTTCCTCTAGGAAGAAAGTACAATCAAAGATCTTCCGGGCCGAAGGTTTGATGTCCTTCCGCTCTTTATGACCCAGCCATCTGAGATGTTGGACTTTTACTCGTTTGACATGGTCTGTGTCGCACGTACAGTTCTTCATCTCTCCACTCGCCGTATGCATACGGGACTAAAATTCACCCGTATTTTTTTCCTTCGAGGTATCCTAAAGCATCTTCTCTTTTGGCGATATCCTTGTCTCTGTACTATACAACAGGACTGTGATGATGAAGGTCTTATAAAGGAATACTTGAATTGCCCAAAAGAAGGATTTGCTACTCATTTGCCTTCTTAGTCCGACCTAGTAGCGATTGGCAAGAGAAGAGAGTTATTCTTCGTTTGATTTCAGCGGAGCCCCAGTTGACAAAGTCTTTATCCTTAAAGTTTTAGCTCCCAATCGCTTACGCACTGTAGCAGAAAAAACCTTGAAGTCGATGTTGAGAATACTAAAGCCTCTGTATAGTTGCCGCAGTTCAAAGGGTCTTATTTCTTAAGGATCGGCAAAATAATTCTGAGATTCCATTCATATGTGCAGAATTGTTTTTCCCATATTCTGAACATCGACTTCGATTCTACTACTACGTTATTTTGATCGTCTTTGCAAGGTTCAGCATCAGCTAATAGATGCTTCATACAAAGCTTCACATTTTAAGGTCTAACGTTTATATATATTGAGAAGAGAAGAGGCCCGAGTATTGAACCCTGTGGCACTCCAGCAAAAAACGTTGGAAACACATTGTTGTTAGGTACGAATGAAATAACTTCCGAGATTCTAAATAAAACCCGAGGGAAAAATTTATTGTCATATATATACATGATACCAGTTGATTCCACTTCCATAAGGGATTCAATAGAAAAGTTTGGCTTGGAGTTGAAAGCATCACAATTGATGTTATCAGGTATCCTATTAGATAGTTTCCCGTAAGTCGTCAAATAAATTCTTATCAGAGAAAGGATCAAGTTCGTAATATCGTCTGAAATAAGATTGTGGAAATGCTCCAGTTTGTATCGCCTCCATTTGGTTATAAGGGGCTTCTCGACGTAAACTTTTTTCCCGATCTAAATTCCAAAAAAAAATTATTTAATTTTTCCGAAATCGGGCGCTTGTTAATAAATAGCAAAAAGAGGATAAGTCCGATAATAGAACCCTGTGGTACTCCAGCAAAGACATTGAGAAAAGAAGAAGAACGTTAATTTTCCACCAATAACCATTGTCCCTCTCTAAGTTACGAATAAACTTATAGGATTCTAAAGAAAACCTCAACCAGTTTGAACCAGATTTTTTTCTAAATCCCAGAATTTTATAAGTTTATATATAAATTTAAAACATAAATTATTTCAAATATCAAAGAAATTTACACTTCAATACATTCATTACGCAAACTTTTGTCATTTTGACACTTGTATTTATCAAATTGACAATAATGATGGCTAATGAAAAATCTGCAATCTAGTTCTCAAGCTAACAATCTTTTAATCACACTAAGTTGCTGGCATATTGCCAGTGTCAAGTTGCCACTGTTTGGACATGAGATTGTCAATTGTCAATTATTAATTTAATTATATGATTGAATTGTATTAATCATGAGTCATGACTATGATTGTCATGCGGTAACAAATACAATTGGCAACTGCACTAACGTAAAGCTACGTTTGAATCAATCTAAATAAAAAGTACTATCATCATATATTGCTAATTTGGTTAATATACATGAAAGTATAATTGAATTATTCAATTTTCATATCCTTGTTAATTAATTGCTTGGACTTAAATCTGTATTCAGATGTACCATTGAATAAAAATCAGATTGAATTATAATTTAATATGAAAACAACTTTAAGTAGTTCCAAACGATTTAATAAACTAGTGAGGGATGTAAGATTCAAAAACCACTTTTGTACGTTGGATTAAAAAAAATATATGCGAAAACATCAGAACTATTCGAAAGAACTTAAGAATGCACTTGGCAACATGCATACAAATAATTACTGATCCATCTCTCGGTTATATACATTTTCATTCCACTGGCTGTTATAAACCCAGTTGAAAAGCCGCATCCTTTTGGAAATAAATTTTAACAAATACCAATAAAATTTTAATGCTAACACATGCTCCACAATGAAAACCAGAAATGATTTTTCCTGATTCGTTTGGCTCACACTGATATCACATCCAACGCACCAACTGGCTGACTAAGTGAAACATTTGGATCAAAAGAAAAAAAAAGAAACCATAAAATATATTCTATTCTTCTTGAAAAACTTGACCGCATCCTCTAACCAAGCTTCCCATGCTGTGTTTGAATTTGTTAAACGCGCACCTTCGTTACTCATTTGCCTGCTGATTGTACCCACATGTCTGCCGCTCGCTCAGGGCAATCTATCTGCATGCATAAAATTCATTTTATTAAACCCAAAATAAAAATAAAAAAATAAAAATTAAAATAATTTTAGGACATTCAGGGTTTTTTGAATTGATCGTTTTCAATCAGTGTTTGAGATAAAATGAAAAATAAAAACTAAAACTAAAACGAACAATAGCAACTCCTTCTACCGAGGTCAGGTTGATTAGAGGCAGAGTTCTCCGCACTGCCACTAAATTAGATTTTAACTAAATAAATAAAACTCAATTTAGATTTTCAAATCAAATGCTTGGTTGATTTTGAATTTTATTACCTTAGTTTTGAGGTATGTGCAGTTCATATGGACATTAGTATAGAATACAGGGTGATTCAGGTGAGTCTGTTGTACAACAAAATTGGGTATATTCTTCAGTTGAAAATTTAATATCGACGAACCCCTTATTTGATAGATAAGAATTCACCTTTGGACCTTTCAATTCACGTTGTTTTGAACGGTTTCTAGTCTGATAGTAGTCACAAAATTCTCCGACACTTGTCTAATGCTTCTAATCCACTTAGTTGTTTTGCTGACGATAGTACCTACTATTAGCTACTCATATTCGTTTGCAGATTAACAACGCTGTTCTTCGGATTTCGAACTTCAATGGCCGCATATGTTAAGCTCATTAAATCCTGATCTTGTCAGCATTGATCAATGTGCACTTATTGACCATGTTTCAAAAACTCAATGCTATCTTCTGTCCCCTAAAATACTTACCACCCCCTTGTCACTATCTATGACTGGGACTTACATGGAGAAAACAACAACTTTGCGTTCTCAGAATGCGTATTACAAATCACCAATTGTGAATGAAATCATATTTGGCATCGCCAAAATTATGCGAGTTTGTTATATTTCCTAGAAAGATTTTTTCACCGTTAGATATGGCAACAATTTTTAAGGCGTACATTTACCAAAAGCTTGAGTTTAATTCTCATATCTGAGCAAATGCTCATGTTACTCATTGATGTTTTTTGGATAGAACCCAGAAGAGTGGATTAAAAATTATTGGGGACAACAGCGTAACAGAAGCATTTTATTCGCTTGAACATCGTTACTTTTATTAATAATACTCTAGCAAAATAGCCTGATGCATTGTTTCTTAAAAGTTTTTCTCGTAATATTCGCATCGCTAAGAATGCCAACAAATGTACTCGTAAGCCAAATTTTTGACGAACTCTTAAGTACAGAGAATCATTTTTTTAGCCGCACAACACGAATGTAGAACGCTTTAGCAAGCTTGATTTTTCCCTTATATATAAATCCAACCGAAACAGTCAGCTTTCCATTCGGTGTTGTTTCTTGTTCTGTCTTGATGTATCAAATAAAAAAAAAAGTTAAGTTCGAATTTTCGAACTTATAAGGTAAGTTCCCTAATTCAGTGTTCCAATGTTTTCTTCTTTCAAACTATTGAATTGCTGATGATATATGTATATAAGTACATGTAATCGACATATTTTGTTGCATCATTTGATAGAACTGGTCATTAATCTTCAAAAATTGTGAAAATATCTCGAAGTAACATACAAAAACTCTAAGCAATTTGAGTTTGAAAATTGATTGAATTAATCTACTATTTTTCTTTGACAAGCAAGCCTGCTCCCAATTTTTTGTTTAATCTGTCATTATATAACAATTTGACAATTTTATAAAAAACAATCTTGACGAATGATGGAATCTTGTGAAAACTACTCGAAAATACTAATATTTGGAATTTATTTTCAAATGAACGCCGAAAGATTGCTGATTTCATATCGTTTGTAAGTTAATTATGTTGCAATATTTGAGAGAAATCTTCGTTAATCTTCAAAATTTGAAAATTTGTCGAAGTAACACACAAATTCTAATCAATTTGAATTTAAAAAAAATATTGAATTAATCTACTACTTCGCTATGACTGCTAACTCTGAATTTCTTATTTTGTCTGCCATTATAACTTTATTAAACCATTTGACGAATCTATATAAGAAATACCTTGATTAATAATGAAATCCTTTAGTTCTTGTGAAAACTACCCAAGAAGATTTAGATTTTTTTTTCGAATGAACGTCGACGTTATTGGTCGAGTTCATTATTATTTGTATTTTAAAAATCATATTTCAAAGCACTATTCTTTTTACTTTTAAATGATTTTTATTTTCCTTTTACTTATATCTACTTAAATGCTAGACAAAAATCTTAAAACTAGCTAAAACTATCATCTTAATTAACTTACTGGCCCTATGCGGGCGCTCTAAATTAATCTCTAACTTAATTTTAATTGCCTTTCGGCCTAAAAATAACTTAATTATATTTTATCTATATTAAGGTTTTATTTTTTACCCAGAAAAAATTTAAAACTAGGTCATCATTATCGATCGTATTTTCTTAAACTACTTAAAAACTAACTTAAAATAATCTAGAAATAAGCTTAAACTTACTTAAAATAAACCTAAATACTTAAAATTACAACAGCCACAGCAGCCTTTTTTTTTTTTTTTTTTTTTTTTTTTTTTTTTTTTTTTTTTTTTTTTTTTTTTTTTTTTTTTTTTTTGGTGCCGCCGCAACTGCCCTACCTAACTTAAAGCTACAATAGATATATGTAAGTCGGCCATAGGCGATATTTCGTCTATGTCGACTGACAATTGGCGGGATTTAGCTAAGCCACCAAAATTGGTGGACCTGATCTAGGGCTTCCTTCCGATCCCGGTCGGGCACGGCCCTACTGAAACGGAGGCGCTCTGCTTCGCTCCCAGCGACTATGTCTCGGTCGTAGAGGAGCCGCCTATCGACTGTTCTGCGGCCGACGTGGTAGATCAACGGAATCGCCGATCTATCCTGAATCAGCCCTCGACTATCAAGGTATAGGAAAGCCTCGGGCGGGATAAAACCACTCGAACGTGTGCTTTCAAAATATTCCTCTTGGGGGTAGTAAGCCCCGAAGATTTGTCCATTAGTTGAGGTCATCGCCCTTGCAATGTGTCCGCGAATGAGCTTAATTAAAAAGTTATCTATCCTGTTTGTATTGGCCCCGTTGTATAGGACCTCGTTGGAATAATAATGTTTGTACTCCGACTCTGGTGTTCTATAAAGACCGAGACAAGCGCGAAGGCACTGTCTCTCGAACACCCGAATCTTTTCCATTAGAGATGGTGCAACGTTGAACCACACAGGGCATCCATAGGCAATCATCGGCCTGATTAGGGCCATGTAGCAAATCACTTTCACCCTGCTATCAAGGCGGCTGCTATAAAACAACCGTCTTGTCAGGGCAAAAGCTCCCCTAGCCCTGGCCAGAGCAGCCTCTACATGTCGATTGAAATATAGATACTGATCCAACCAGATGCCAAGGTACTTTACTACACTTTTACTCGCCAGTGGATGTCCATGTGGCCCAGCGATCACTAGCTTGCGCCAGTTCTTTCTCGTATCCCTAGAGGCCCCAGACAAAGGGGTTCTAAACAGGATAGTTTCACATTTCTGGAAGTTGATTTTGAGCTTCCAATCATTACAATATTGTTGAATTTTATCGAAATCACGTTGCAAGAGAATTCTGATGACTTCAACTTTTGGACCTGTTCTGTACGCAACTAAATCATCGGCATACGCAATTGCATGAGGTAGACTCCCAATGAGATCGCTGGTGTAAATACTAAAGAGAATCGGCGAGTTCACCGCTCCCTGTTGCAGACCGTTTTTAATATCAAACGTTGTGGTAGATGTTACATTGCCACTCTTGACAACAAACTTTCTACCATTAAGCATGTCATAAAGCATATATAGCAGTGGTTTACTTATGTCCCATCTGGTTAGCTTCAGATACAGACCCTCTAACCATACGGTGTCGAAAGCCTTCTCCAAATCAACCAGACAGGCACCCGTGCATTGATTCTTAGCATTGTTCCATTGGATAGCAGATACTAGCTTTGACGCGGCATGAATTGTGTCATGTCCCGCCTTAAAGCCGAACTGGGTGTCTGGAATTATATTTTTGTCCTCGGCCCACTTGGACAGAGCTCTGTTGATAACTTTTTCGAATACCTTGCTGATACTCGGAAGAAGACTTATCGACCGGAGATTTGCCGGATTGGAATTGTCCTTTCCCTTTTTGGGGAGAGGATGTACCACAGCTGTCTTCCAACTCACTGGATAATATGCATTATTCAGCGCGTTGTTGAACAGTGTTGTGTATATGTTAATTGCATCCTCGGGGAGATGTCGTAGTACAACATTGGGTATACCATCGACTCCTGCTGACTTCTTTTTCTTTAATGATGCGAATATCATTTGTAGTTCGACCTTCGAGATGAGCAGGGAACTTGGCCCATTTCGCTCGGCGACGGTGGCATTTGCCAGATTGTCTTCATTGAATCCGGTAAAACCAAGATTCTCAGATCGCCATTGCGTGATGCTATTTCGCAGGTAGAAGTGATTCAGCAGAGCTCTGTTCTCCAGGTCGTGATTTGGATGAATGGACTCATTCACCTTATACACTTGCTGAAAAGCAGAACCCACCGTTTCAACCTTCTCCAATGGATCTTCGATCACAAAGAATTCGTCGTCCAAGACGGCGTTTCCCAGATCTACTCCTGCGGTCAGGAGTATGTTTTCGTTGTCTGTCGTTCTTTGGAGCTTAAGACACGGAAGATCATTTTGAGTATTCTTTCTAAAGATTTTATTAATCTCGGGAAACATACTCGGGTCGTTAGAATTAACGGCTCGAATTCTGTTATCCCAGTACGAGTTAATAGACAATCGATAGTTTTGTTTGATGAGCGAGTTGACATTTTTGATTGAAGACTTCAGTGTCCTAATCTCCAGATCGTTTCTGTCAGTAAACCGCCTGTACAAGAGTTTTAATCTTGTCAGGAGGCCACTTTTTTGTCTATGTAGTGCGTCTATTGTCGCGTTCTTGTACATTTCAGTTGCGTTATGTTCTTTGTATCGGGGGATCGTTCTGTCCATCGTTTGTTTTATGACACCATCCATCTGAAGCAGGTATCCATCGATCTCTACGTTCCATAGATTCCTGTCATTTGGAGGCACAATGTCGTTAGAGAGGAGTTCTCTTGTCAGGATGTTGGAGAAACGTGGCCAGCGTGCCTTACTAAAATTGTAAGAGCGCGCAGGCACAAATTCATCCAACACCACAAGTTCATTTGGTAGCTGTATGACGGCGGAAAGTCCACAGTGGTCACTGTCGTATTCTACCGTCTGTAAACAGTTTCTTGTCTGTTGGCCCACAGAGTCAGTTACTGTCAGTCTTGAGTCTAACAGTAGTAGATCTAGAAAAGCACCGCTCCTTGGGAACGATGGTCTATCTGTAGCAAGAAGGTCGATTTTATACTCAATATGGTGTCGACCCATCCAATCAAAAAGATGGTATCCCCTTGGATTTTGGATTTGATTTCCCCAATCTTCATGTTTGGCATTGAAATCCCCAGCGATAATGTAGTAGTTTTCATCCGAGTGCAAACTAAGGCACTCGAAAAGTTTTTCGAGCTCTGCAATAAAGTTTGCAGGTTGAGGTGCTTCTTGTGCGTACACTGCAATCACATACATTCGCTTCCCATGTTGGAGAGGAATGCATATGATGCAAGCTTCTAACAACTCGAATCTTCGCACTTCACTATTATATATGACCTTATGATCTATACCTTTTCGTAAAAAGATAGCGACCCCGCCCCCACGAGTGGAGTTGGGCCGGTCCCTTCTTACGATATTGTATTTGTTATGAGTCAGTTTGTGTTTCTGGTTTAGCTTGGTTTCGCTAGCCAAAAAGACATCTGGACTGTGATCATGCAACAATTGAAACAAATTTGCTCTACGTTCGGTCCTGATTAGTGAATTTACATTCACAGCCAGGATTTTAAAGGGGTTCTCGTACAGCGCGCCCATTATGGTTTAAATTGCCCTAAGCTGGGAAGGTAAGCGTAGACACGGTCTAGTCCTTCCTCCTGCTTTCCGAGCTGTTGTTGTAGGCTGGTTAACTGGGCCTGCATGGCCAGCAACACAGTCATTATATCTGCCTGTCCCGCAGGTGCCGTAGGCACGGGGGCCTGTTTGGCAACCTTTGGTTGAGGCTGTACCGTTGTTGTTGCCCTCCCTGCCGCCATTTGGGCGTAAGAGATTTGTGGCACAACGGTTGTCGGTGCAGGAGCAAAAACAGGTCGCCTCTCCACCACCTTCGGAGCTTTTGTTTGCTTTATCTGCTGAAACTTAGGACAGCCCCGATAACTAGCAGGGTGCCCCTCGCCTCCGCAAAGCACACATTTAAGTAGAGTCTTATCTTCGACCCTTTCCTGTCCGAGTTTACACTCACCTATATTGTGGTTCTCACTGCATTTCACGCAGCGAGACTGCATACCGCAGTTCGCCGCGGCATGCCCGAACCTTTGGCAGCGCATGCATTGAAGCATGTCGCCGCGTCTCTTTAATTTGTCCCAGGTTACAACCTGGTAGTCTACGTTGGTAATTTTCCGTAGACTATCCAGTTTGCTTTTGGGCGACAGCTGAACCAGGAAGAACGGTAATTTCCGTTGCTCCCGTCTGGCTCTAACAGTCGTGAAAGGCTTGACCCCCACGAACTCAAGATCGTTCGTCGCTACCCGACGGAGTTCGCTTAAAAGCGCCACCGTGTCAGTGGAGCTATCAAGGCCCTTTAAGAGGACCGTCTGAATTTTTTCCTCTTTCGGCGTGAAACTGTAGTGTTCAGTGGCCGTTTTTTGGAGAATATCTTTAACCTTCTTATGCTGATCCACTGAGAAGCAGTGGATAGCATGTCTATCATTGCTAAGTCTTTTAATTAAAAAGGTATCGCCTATGGCGTCCTTACATATATCTATTATATCTGTAATGTTCATTTTAAAAGTGTTAATGGGCGGCACCTTACCTTTTTTTTGTGTTGGCTGCGATGGCTGTTGTGTCTGCTGCTGTTGACTCTGCTGCTGTTGTATCAGCTGCTGTTGTCTCTGCTGCTGTTGGTTTTGCTGCTGCTGTTGGTTCTGCTGCTGCTGTTGGATCTGCTGCTGCTGATGGTTCTGCTGCTGCTGTTGTGCCTTCTTAGAGGTCGATGGTTGATCCATCTCTATTTGCTGTTCTTTTTGCTGTTGTTGCTGTTGTTTTTTAGCAGGCTGTTGTTTTTGCTGCTGCTGTAGTTGTTGTTTCTGCATCTGTGCTTGCTGCTGTTGTTGTTGTAGTTGCTGCTTCTGCTGCTCAGCCGTCTGGAGGGCCTTAAGTTTGGCTGCCTCCTTTTGCTCTTTGGCGAGTCAAAGCACTATTCTGCTCATATATGTATGTACAAATGTATGTACAAATTTATCAAATCGAATTTTCATTCGAAATGTCAAAATAAGAATGATAGACAAATTATAGATACCATTTGTAGTTTCGAAACAGATGTCCAGGTCCATTTTCAGTATTTTACAGTAAATAAATAATAAAATTCATCCATTTTCATTAGTTATTTTGACAGGTGTCTTCATATATAGCATAGACACTCAGGCAGCGGCCATCTTGATTATTTCTCCACCCTAATTTACCTCTTTTTCAAATTATTAATTTAATTTCCCTTCCATGGAATATTTTTTCCATTTTTATATTCATTTTTGTATACCAAACCTGTAATCATTTGAATTTTTTTTTTTGTTAAAGACGACCGAACACGATTAGGAAATCAATCGGCGGAAGGCGAACGCGTCATGTCTGAACAAATTCCGCCCGCTTATTTTGAATAATCCCAAGGCTAACAATATTTACAAAACGAGAACACTCGGTGATACATATTGGTTTTTAGTAGAGTGGTGTGGCGAGGATGGTTGGTGAGCTGTCAAAACGTGTGTTTCTGGTGTTGTTTCATGTTTGCTGTTGATCACATGCGCCCGTCTGTTCAATCTTTAAAAAAAGAAAACAAAAATGTTTGCTACTAGGCACGACTGTCTATGAGTATATGCTATGAAAAATATTTTTTTTTTTTTATAAAAAATATATTTGAATATTTTTTTTTTTTTCAAATTAAAACCAATCTAGATACCTAATATAAATTATTATAATGATGCCTAATCTAACATGTATCTTTAATGACAGTTGTTGCATGCTGAAATTGACAGTTTGGTTGCCTGGAAAACATTATTGTGCTCATTGTGACATAACAGCCATTTTTTTTTCTTGAGTTATTTTTTTAACTGTGTGTCTGTGTGTTGTCATCAGTGATTCATGATTTATATGAAGAAGTTCTTTTTTTTTAATAGAAAAGCCGGTTTATTAAAACTTTGGCTGTGTGGACATTTTGTTGAGCAATAGGAATAGTCTATGTATATGAAAATTATTGGTAATCACATGCGCTATTCTATTACACGTGATTTATTTTTCTAAATGACAAATCGAGATGATTTTTGGTATAATTAAGGCATTTGTATTTAAACAACATGAAGTTGATGAAAGCGGACCTTAAAAGTTTTTAGGTAATAAAAAATAAATTAAATGTGTTTTATGATATTGTTTTCTAAAGATTACAAATCTCTGTCTGTCAAATTTGCTTCTACTACATTATTCATGTGTCTTGATTAATTTAAATAGTAGAACTTTAATCTTAAAACTGATTTGTTTTTTTTCAGCTTTAATTTCACCATAATTACTTCAGGTGCAGTTTTATATTTTATTTCAAATAATTTTTGGCATTTTGAAATTATTATCACGTAATATTATTTATAAAAAAAATGAGTCAACTTCAAATGGTCTTACTGTCTTTCTGACACCTTGTTTGCTTGTTTTGATAAAATTTATGGTTAAAATCGATAGCTATCACCTTGAATGACATTTAAGAAGTTTGACAGAAAAGGAAAAACGTTGGGAATCGGGAGAATTGCCATTATTTTGGTTGCATAATGAATAAGGAATAGTATTTCAATTTGAGTTAACGGAATAATTTCAAGTTTATATCAGAAATAAGGAAGAAGAAGAAGAGAATAATGTTTTGAGGTAATTTCAGTTTGGTCGCAACCTCAACTGACATTAATTTCAGATACGACATTATAGTATGTGTTGAAATTTGAATACGCCGTAAGGTGTGCGATTTTAATCGGTGCCTTATTATCGGAGACGAAACTGAAATACGAAAATAATTGCTTATGCTTTGTAAACGATTTGTCTTTCTTTCTTTCTATTTTCTGGTACATACATAGTTGTCATTTAAGTATTTAAGGGCATATATTCACTTTTCAATTTTGACAAGCCCAGCTATATCTATTCGTAAATTATTGTAGTAATTCTTGTTTTTGTAAATGCTATTATAACATAATTTCTAAATTCATTGAGGAAAGAGAGATAGGAATAGAGATCTCGAACGGTCATACTAAAGTAGTAGATTTTGCTTCTGGAGAAAAAAACAGCAGCAGAACGAAATTTTCGTATATGAATTCCAAATTAGACATAAGTAAATCCTGTGTATTATGATATTCGACATTTTATGATTTGATAGATAAGGGGCAGACTATGTATATTTATAAGCTTTTAGGATAAATGATAATGCTCTGATATGATTTCATTCCATTTGTTATTTTGACTGTGAAAAATAATCAAATTAAGGAAAGTACCTTTCAAAAACACATTTTCTTCTTATTCTCTCTTTACTTTTTTTTCCTTATATAAAGTATTCAGTATTATGAATTAAAATGTTTTTTTTTTATTTCACCAAAATTTCATTATTGTAAATTATAAAACGATCCTTTTGCCTTATGAAATTCAATTAAATGCCCAAAAAGTAACTGCCAGGAGAACAAGTTTGGGAACACCGCCGACCGCCTTCACGTGGCATTTTAATAACATGTGTCCTTTTTTAACCAAACTCACACCTCTATTTGAAAACGTTTTTGTATCCGTTTCCTTTTGTCTGGTTAGCTGTCAGCAAATGTACCACCCTTGGTGATAGATTTTCAGGAAATAATTGAATACATTGTGTTGTTATTGTTGTTGTGCCTTCATGTTCTAGCGAAAAAGAATTTAATTCCATTTTCTGTTGTTTGGGCGACGACACCGAAAAGGGTTAAATTGCTTTAATGCTATAATCTCTAAAGGAATTTGTTCAATTGTTACATTTTTTTGAATGCAACTTTCGCATATTTATTTGAAACGGCCTGGGAGAGGTAGGCAGCAAGGCATTCATTCTGTGCAACCAACCATGAATTAACAATAAATGTGCGTATATTTTTAGCACAGGCATAGCAAAAAAAAAACGTTAGGACATTGAATTGCAAACGCATGGATAGACTTACAATTTTTTTGTTGTGATGTCAAGATAAAAAAAAATAGAACAAAAATATTTTGTTCCACATACGCCCGCGTAAACCAATACCAGTTTTTTTAAGAATTCATATATTTTTTTACTTTAAAATTTGTTTGTATAAGGCATAAAAAAGTTAAACAATGTATTTTATGATCAGATTTCGAAATGCATGCATTCAAGTACAATTGCAGAAAAGAAGATCTCTGCTTCTCTGTAACAGAGATTCGATAGCAATATACGAAATCTATAACAACAAAAAAAGAAAGCGCATTTTAATATTTGTTCAATACTAGCTGACCCACCTGGCGTTGCTCGTGTATAGCATACATTTCTGGATCCAGAAAACTACTAACGTAATTGTGTTATAATACAATGTAATAATATTGTTAATAATAAAATATGTGCTGGGAAAACTACATTTTCGTATATATTTCCACCTCACCGCAAGCTAACGGATGAACATTTTGACAAAGGCTTTCTTTATATTATTTTTTAAATCGGTCAATAAAAACGAATTTTCGAAAAAACAGCGATCAGGCGCTAGGAGTAAAAAAAATTACCATTTTTTTCTGTGAAAGTCCGGTCAAAATCGGTCTAAAAATATGAATTTCCAAAAAAAAACATTACTTAAGTGCCACCTAGTGTAAAATAAAAAATAGCCTTACTGCCAGTGAAAGTCCCTTCAAAATCGTTGCAGCCTTTTTCGAAATTACTCAGAACAAAATATACAGATAGATGTTATAAGTAGGACAAGCCGTATAAATATTTTCATAAGCATTTTTGATATTGAAAAGAGACACTTCAATTTTATTTATATATACGTTTAAGGTTATAAATATTATGGGTGTGATTTTGATTCAAATTGTACCGTAAATAAGAATTTTCCAAAAAAAAGTGACCCCAGCGCCACCTATCGGTAATTTAAATAGCCTAGGTTACTACTTACAACATCAGCTAACTCCTTTTGAGAGTCCCAGTGCAGTGATGGGTTCATTGTAATGACAAAGTTTTCCCAAAAAGATCATCTTTTTGGACTGGAAATCATATATGAATACAGTTTGCAATTATTATATTAACTTGATTAACTTAACCAAAACTCCCAGATGTACGGAAGTCAAACTTTAATAAATCCATGAATATGGCTCATTGAAATAAAGATATAAATTAAGAGATATACATATCTACGACATAAATTAAATAGAAAACCGCTTGAAATTTCCTTGACTGTATTAGTTTACAAAACTTAATATTTTAATCTGTTAAGCCCACTATAAATTATGATGTCAATTTTTCTTAAATAAATTGTGCGTGCGGCATCTTGAAAAAATATATAATTAATACCTATCTACAAACTACAACCCTTGAGGAGTAAACTATAAACATGTGTACAACTGTTGACAATTTGAGATTCAGAACGTTGCCATTTTTTTGTTGGTTTTATAAATAAATATACAAGATCTTTCAAATATTAGTCATTTCCACCTATCAACGCACGCAGATATTAAATAAAAAAAAATGTTTAATTTTAGAAATGATTGGAGATGTTAGAATTTATTAAAGGAATCATTATTAATGGAAGTTTGTTTTATTTTTATTCGCCCTAGCGTAATTATGAATATTTATTTTAAATGTTTTTTCTTTCAATTCTCCTTATTTCACCATCACCTTGACCATAATAAAAGACGAAATTACGCTTAAGCTTGTCTCAAAAACGAATAAACATCCAGAAGTAAGCAGCATTGTTTTTTAGTACATCGCTTCTAACACTTTTTTTTCTGTTGGCTGACATTGATGTTTAAGAAAAAAGACATCCATTTCTAGAGAGTAAGTATAAAAATGTTTGAAATAACACTAGATGACATTTATTTCCTCGTTTCTTTCAATTGCTTTTGATTAATTTCGTGAAAGGCAACGTATCTGAGCAGGACAGGTAATATTGTTGAAGTGGTTTCCATTTTGATCATTATCTTTATCACTGTTGATAGTAGGAGCCTATAAAAAAAGTACCTTCATGGACATCAAAGTCGATTAAGTTCTTATTAGGTGCTTTAAAATAAGAATGAAGCGAGCAGGTTTAATAAATAATTTTTTTTAAGCACACAATTAACGAAAGCTGAGACAAAACGATCTAAAAACACAAAATTTTTTTTAATAAAATCTTGTTATTCCGAGACATATTAAAAAAATCTACTACAATGTTCTGTTATATCCTATGTAGCTATATACCGTCTAATATTAGTGAAACACTTTTTGGGAAATTTTCGAATGAGTTAGGATAAAAAAATGAGAGCAAGTGCAGTAAAACGAAATCAATCAAGCGGTAGTTTTGTTTATACTCTACTATCGCCACTGCAAAATGTATTTTTCAATCGCATTTTTTCACCTGAAATAAGTTTGCTAAACTCACTTCTATTTCCTTAGATCCGCATTTGATTTTCCCTAGATTTCTCTGTTGTGATGCTGCATTGTGTGACTGAACCAGTAGTATTTTTCTGGAGTTCAGATTTTTTCTGAGAATTATCGGCTCATACGCCTTTCGTTAAGTTGCGTTAAGCATGAGATATTTTGTTCTGAATCGTTCTGACTAATTTGACAGCTCTAAAAGCTCATTTTGTTTTAAGAGCATGACAAAACAGTTCGTTTAATTTTGACAGAAGGCCATGCGTGGTCATGCCCTTATAGTTTGGCTTTAAGATTTATGCAGTTTTTTCTCTTCAACAAGAGGGATTTTGGTTTAGATGTTTGTCATTCCTGGTTTATTTATAGAATTGTACTAGATTTTGAAATATATTGGAATTCTTAAGTAATAAATTCAATTGTTTTTATTAATATTTGTTTCGTGTCGTTATTTAAGGTCTTGTTTAGCATAATTTAGTTTCTCATTTAGTAAATATATAAATAAAGAAGTGAAGGACCCATTATTGAGCCTTGTGGTACACCACATTCATAGTTAAGAAGAGATCAAACAAATTGTTTTTGACTGACTTATCGTAATAATACTATATGTTTACTTAACTTAATATTTCTTTGAAGACTTATGACAAAACCACAATAATAACTGCGTCAAGTCTTAATTATTTTATTTTGATTATATGGTATTTGCTTTTTAATCCTCGATAACAATATTTATTTGTTTAGTTTTCTGTTGAAAATTTCTAATTGTAATATTTATTTTTCTCTTTGCAGGTACGTGTGCTTTTTGGATTACAAATGCGTAGTAATAGTGCATAACCAAAAATAATGATGTAAGTTGAATGATTACTATTAATTGTGTGAGTTGCAAATATTAAACTAAAATCAGCAACACGTAGTACTGACTATCTGAAAACCTACATAATTATTAAAAAAAACTATAATTATTATTATTAACCAAATCGCGATAACAACTACAGCTGCAACTTAGAAAAATTAATAAAATAAAAAAAAAAATCTTATCAGCCTCTTATCAAAACAAAAACAAAAATATTTATTTAGGTACAGCCATTCTACAAATATTTGGATACCACTTTTATGGAACTCTCAATTTTTTTTTTATTTTATTTTATTATTATCTTATCATTATTACAAACATGACTAATAAGCGAGATGTTTTTATTTTTCAGATTTTTATTTCCAATTCTGTATGATTTTTCTTATTTTCTTTTCTTTCAAATTAAACTCTCAGAGGAAGAAAAAAAAAGTTACCTAGTTGTTGTTTTATAATGTATATTTTGAAAAATATTATATTTTACTCTTGGTTTTGTACATTTTATCTGAATGCAAAATAAATTAAATATGCTATTCAACTTTTGGACTCAATGTTTTTTTTTCGTTTTGTTTAAATTTTACTAAAACCCCTCAAACTATTTGCAAAACTCTATTAACCAAGTCAATGTATCTTTTGTGTTTGTTTTATTTTTTGTTAACCCCTTTTCAACTTCAATTTAAAAAGTTTTTTTTTCTTAGCAGTTTAGAGTTGTGTAATCCCCAAACCAATGATGATGATGGTGAAACTTTTTCCGGTCGATAGAGGGGGTAGCTTTACAATTTTCTTGTCTTATCGCAAATTGCAATTATTTATACTCTTCTTACTCCATTCATCTATTCATCCATCCGTCCGTCACTCTACTAAATTCCCATGATGATGGTGCCCGAAATGGCTCCAATTGTTGTGTATGTATGTGTACAAGAAGTGTGGTCTTGCCTGAATAGCACCCCCATCTGACGTTTCACAAAGACGGCAAAATGGAGACCATCGCCACCGCTATCGCCACCATCGCGTTCCATCACCATCTTAAGTTCTTCAAACTTTTCATGCGTTACTGTCTCGGAATTTTTGGTCTTGGTTTTCGTTTCGTTTCTTGTTGGTGTTTTTTTTAATGTTATAGAAAGATAGAGAGTGTAGACTGTGTTCCATTGCGGCACGATGGCACGATGACAGATAGCACATGATGAAAGTTGAACAATGTTCTTATCAATATAGTGCTCCCTCTTGTGTCTTGTGTGGTGCTGTGGGCTTCTGTGCGACGCAATACAACGGAGTACATTATGTAGATTTTGACTTCCATGCTTGTTCGCCGTTGCTTATCTAGCCCGCAATTTATTGCAGATATTCTTACCAAACGTTTGTTTCACTATACACACATACATCCATATATACAATCTATCTTTCTTTATATGTATGTTTATTTTGTTAAAGAAGGACTTTTGTCGTCTCTGGATTTATCCGTCTTCCTTTTTTTTGTTTTTTTTTTTGAGGGTTTTCTTGCTGATTAACTGTTTTGAATGCTTAGATTGTATTACACACTTATCTGCAGAGAAAAGAAGCAGCACCAAAGTGTTTTTGCGGGAGGAGGAGTTGCATAGAGTTGTGCCATAATGAAAAGAATAAAAAGGAAGAAGTAAGAGCTCTTTGAGTTTTCTTATGCTATGTTGTCGTAAGAAGATTGTTGCCAAATTTCGCCATAAAAAAAGATATGAACGCAAAATGGATAAGACGAAATAGAGAAATGGTTTTGTGGAAATATTTGTTTTTTTTTTTTTATTTATTCATTTACAGTATCAATCAAAAGTATTTTTTTTTGTTTTATAAAATGGCTAGCAGATGATTGAAACAAGAAGTATAACGAAGGAAATGGCAATCTTCTGATACTGTTCAACCAATTAAACCTCTCACTAATTATGGTTTTAGGATTAAATTCTTCACAATTTCCTTTTTAAACTGTGCTCGTTAAGTTTCGAAAATTTTATCGAAGCCACAGAATGAAATCGTTTCTTACTGGCGACTTCCTAGTAAAAGATGGAAAATGTTGTTATTCATCGAAATTGCCTAAAAGTTTTGTAAAGTTTATGTTGATGAGGTTCTTCCATCAACTTAAGGTACTTTTTTTAAATAAGCTATTTCAGATTGCCATAAAAACACTAAAAGGCTTAATACAATTAATGTTGGGGCACATTACGCAAGCTATTTAAATGCTATAAAACTTTTCTCGCCAGATTTTTAAAGCAGAAGCTAGCTTGTCTGAGCAAGCCATTTTAAGGCAGCTAAATGCTAATTGCTAGGAGCTTGCTTTGGCATGTGTTATGTGTTTTCTGTTTTCCGTTCTCTCTCTATCTTCTGTTCTGTCCTTTATTAACCAGTGCTCGTAAGTGTGTCTACTTTGTAGATTTATCTATGGAGTAGAAAAAAAAGGAAATGTAAAGTAATCTAAAGTCTTTAATTAAAGACAGAAGTAAATGGGGCTGATATCAGAAGGGGGCTGTCAGAAATTTCATGAACATACAAATATTTTAATTTTTTCTATTGTTTCAGTATAAATCTTAAACTTTCGTTCAGTTACTTGTATCTTTCTATGACTATGTACGCAAAGATGTCGGAATTGAAATAACCAAACTGGATTTCTTATCCAAAAAATTTATGAAAATAAAGGTGTTTTGAACATATTTTTATTAATTTAGTATTAATTTAAAACTTTCGTTCAGTTACCTACATATATCTTTCTATAACTGATAAACCAAATTGTGATTCGCACAATATTTTTAAATGTTTCAATCATTAAAAACTGGTGCAAATCTAAGCTTACGTCAGAATTGAAATAACCAATACCTTCTGTGTTCTCATTACGCAACACTTAACGAAACTGGTCGAAATTGTCTATCTGCTATTTGGGTGCGGGAAACATGATTAAAGTTTCCTGTTTCCGTTTATATCTTATCTTATAGCTCTTTCTTGAGATCCAATGGGTCATCGATAAATAAAAAACAAAAGGGTTTATATGAATAATTTCGAGCTCTACTGTTTTCGCCCGAGGAAAGAAGAACCCAAGCAAAAAATAACATTGCTCGATGATGAGCTAAGTTCTCAAATAATGAAGAAAACACAAGCCAAGGCTTTTATTATTTTTTATAGCATATACGCAGCTTCCATTTACTTTGCACTTCTTTTAGATTTCTTTAATCGTTCGTCCTTTTATTCTTTTTTTTTGTTGTGTATTATAGAATATATCAATTAACTGCAAGAATGAATTCTATTTACACCCAGTGTAATATAAAAGTGTATTTTTAATAAAGTATGTATACATTATGTATGTAGTTATTTATTTGAGAACGTTTTTACGTTATACTCTCGTAAAGCTCGGTTTTTAAACTTCGTCAGCCATGCCATTGAAAATATCCTTAATGGAAGGATTGTGGATAATGATGATGGGTTTACGGTTTCCCGAACGAGAAATTTTATTAATTAATGTCATGTCTCAGAGTAGGGCTGCATGTTTTTTCTCAATAATTTATGCTCCATACAGCCAGAATTTGTTTATCGAAATAAGGACACTTGAAAGGATATCTTTTTTTTTAATTTTAATTGCTCATAAAAGCCTTGCCTTTTGAGGTTTACGACGTATATAAAAGGCGTTTAAACTTAATAATGCAGTTTAAAAGCATTTATATTTTGAAATTATTAAAATCACCGTCGTTACGACCGTTGTATTCAATAAAATCAACTTGATGTGGCGGAAAAAAATGATCGACAAAGTTTTCATTACTCACAAGCCTCCCACGAAATACAGTTTGACCGGATTTTCTTGAGAGTATTGTGTTGGATTTAATGGAATTGACGTAATTATCTAAAAGCATCACAATCACTTATTGATTTTATATAAAATTGGTTTGTGGTCAGTGTAATGTACTAGATTAAACATTTATAAATGGAATCAATGACAGCTGCATGTTTTGTGCTATGCAGTTAATATAAGGCTATTATTATTGAGAATAATAGAAAATAAATCGACCTTGTCCTTTAATTACATTGGAAATAATGTTTTTTCCACAACCAAATTACATGCAAATTGCAGCCTTTGAATGTTAGGTACCTAATATTATTCTAGCGATTGATGTTTTCTTATTAGAAGAATCAAATGATAAATATTTATGGCATTATATATAAAAAGTAATAAGCATTTGAGAAAGGTTATGACAAAAATGTAAAACAAGTGTCATTTAAACATTGTTGCAATTTTCAGATCTAGTACAATTTCGTATCACAAGATGTTATTATATAATTAAAATAAAATATAATTTAGTAAATCTCTTACAATTTCAATCAAATCGAAGAAGTACATCATCATATTGAATTGATATAAACGACAAAAAGATGTCAATGTTCTAAATCTGTCCGCTATCTTTTTTTCTCTTTTTCAAAAAAGTATCAAAAACTTTTAAACTGTTTTTATTTCCTGTCTTCATTAACAAGTGTTTACTATTTATATTCCTCCAGAGAAAATAACTAATCACCAATCATAAAATGTCAATTTTTGTAATTGTAGTAGAATTCAATTAAAAACTAGTGAATAATGTACTTGAAAGTGATTGAAAGCTTTCGTTACATTGTAATGTCAATTAAAATTGAAGCAGTTGTATTGCTGAATTGCATTGTTTAAATAATTAAATTCTTAAAGCTAAAGAAGCTATATTTCATACATGCACATGCACACGCAATCATATATTTCATCAAATTCACACTTAAATTTAATGCGGCACTGCGAACGGCAGGCATTCATGTGTAACAGGAAATTAAATTGATTTGCATGAGGGATTACCAGAAGGTGCTGCTGTTGCTGTAACAATTATAATAATCATTATAATTGCTTAGAATACATTATAATATATTTGTATGTATTGGCTTGGCCTTTCGGTGTGAGAGCTTGCTTAGCTAAAAGTTATGTGGTTTTATTGTTAACCACATCGGTTGCTCTCCCTCCCACACTTAAAAAAAAACATCATTAATTTCCCTTGCACTAACATAAAGCTAACCGGAAAATGTTTCAAATCAATGGTGCAAAAATCATTATATTCTATTTAGTCTAGTGAATTTTTCAAAAAAGAATCAAACATAGTAATAATAGTGATAATAATGGCCACATAATTGCACCATCATGGCTGGTTGGTTGTTGCTCTACTACTCTTTTCTAGTTAAATTTAATTGTACTAGTAGATGTCACCATATTCTAAACATAAGAGGAATGAGTAAACCGATTTCTCAACTAATTGTCATTTTATTATTCAAGCCTATGTTTATTTTCCAGTTAATCTAAATGAACAGCTATCTATGAGACACACCCGCAGAAATTACATTTGTAGTATATAGAACATTATTATTATTATAATTATATTCATCAGACTAGTTGGAGTTGGATATGAACTTTGTTCTGTGTGATATGTCAACCACTGGCTATTATTTCGCTGGTGCCATTATCATCGTCGCACCAGTCGTGTATTTTAGTTATGCAACAAATAGTGGAAAATATTATATTCAACAATTTAAATGTTATGAATGACTGAGAGAAAAAATGATGATGGTGATGACCTCAGTTTAGAGGAGAACCTTGGTCAGATTTGATTTGATAGACTTGGTGGTGCTTTAAGTGTTTTTGAAGGTTAGGTCTATATATTTGAAACGTCACTTTTATCCTAAATTTACATATTACAACACTCATATACTTTCGAGGTGAAGTTTTCTTGAAATATATTTAGCAATACATATGTCAAGTAACACTGTGTAATCTTTGGATCAAGCGCTAACAAAAATGCAACAAAAATATCTGCCTGTCAGCCCAACGATTGTCAATTTTATGATATCTCTATGTCAAACAAAATCTCTTAATATAGCATCGCTATTCCTTAAATACTCCATATGCATAGTAGACTTTTTGTGTGCATTTAACATTCCATAAGTTAAATTCTGTTCGCACTTAAATGTAAATAAAGTTCTCGGTTTTCGGTAAAAAAAATTTTAGATTTCAAAATGGTGTTTCGCCAACAAAAAGAATTCACAATTCACATGGCAGTGAGTATGTGAAAGAGATAACAAGTAACAACCTTAGATGACATGACATGATTCTACTGTTCTTGTTACCCCCCATTTGTTATTGTATTCAAATTTAAAACAAAAAATGATTGCTGAATAAAAAAAAATATTCGATTTGTCAAATTAAGCCACCTTAAATTTGATTTCGACAAAATCTGGCATTTCGAAATCGAAAAGAATTCGTAAAGATTTTCGACGAACTAAGACTCCCAATGAGATTTCGACTGAGTCTCGCATTTCGAAATTCGAAAAACGTATGAAGAAACGTGGATATTTCTTTTGAAATTTCAGCCTTTGGCAGAATCACGAGATTTCATTTTGGTAGGCACATAGCATTAGAAAATATAAAGCGTATTATTTCGGGAAATATGAGAATCACAAATAACAAAAAACATAATTGCCTTCATTTTTTTGGAAAACCATAATAATAAATAGATACACATTTTAGGGATGCCATTTTTTGATAAACGTGAAATCTACGGATCAAATTCTTTTTCCTTTGTTTTCTCTATTTTCCATTTAAAAATCGCAACCATGTCAAACTTTTTTTTAATGTTCGACATTTATATGACTGGCATCGAAAATTCGAACTCTATGACAGGAAATAAATGTGCTCGTATATCTGCCTCTATCTTTCCTGCGAAAAAAAAACAAAAATGGGTGATACTAGAAAATAATCAAAATAATAACAACTGTTGTTGTCCTTAATAATCTTGAGACGCCATTTTATGTTAAACGTCAAATTGACAGCGCCTAATTTTTATGGATGGATTATTTATTGAATTTTGAGTCGCATTAAGAAAATAGCAACTATGTCAACCTTTTTTACTTGCTATTATAGGGACTATAAGGCAAGTTATGCATTCGTAAAAAACAAAAAAAAAATTCTAACAATCAAACATGATATTACGATGATAGAGAAGTCAAAAAAAGTGGGTCCGGAAATTCCATCCGTCTGTCTGTCTGTCTGTCTGTCTGTCCGTATCGATATCTACAGCCTAAACGGTTGGGCCGATTTGATTCAAACTTGGTATATAGTATTTTTAGAGTGCTCTACCCGACAGTTTTTGGAATTGGCATTCTAGCTCCAAAACTAACGGTACCTGCCATATAACTTTTATTAAAAAACTTATTTTTCTCGAAAACGGCTCCTACGATTTTGATTAAACTTTCAGAATGATGTTTTCTGTGCAAAATCTATCTTTTAATTTTAATGGATTTTTCAGAAAAAGTTTTATAACGGTACCTCCCATATGACCGGTTTTTTAAAATCAGACTTTCTCGTTAACCAATTGACGGATTTTGATGAAATTTTCAAAATATGTAGTGTTTTATGATTTAAATAATATTGCTTATCAAAATTTTCAAAAACATTTTTTTTTAAGTTTTAATAATTTTTTTAAGAAAATATTTTGTTTTTTGAATATTTTGAAAACGGATCTATAGATTTTTTTTTAAATTTTTCTCCTAGTATAAACTATAGATTTCTTAAAATTGACATACTAAAAAAAATTTTAAAATATGTTTTCGAAAAGTTTTTCAAAAAAAACATTTTTTTGAAAAAAACTGGTCGAACGATTTTGAAATGAAAAATTCATAAAATATAAAACAGCAAAAGAAATAAGATGGCTTACAACATTTTTTCCAAAAAACGTTATGAGTAGTGTTTTTTTGAATTCGTAAATTTTTTTCCCCAACATTTTATTTCATATTGCTCGGCTAAGCCCTAGCCAAGCCATTAGTCAAATAAAAGAAAGTGACAACCTACATTACATACATACTTACGTATTTTAAAGGATTTTTCATCATCATAAAAGCACAGAATAAATAAGGAAGCCTTTGATAAACACACAAAAACAACTAACAAATAAAAAAAACTATTCGATTACTACTGAATGCAAAAATTTCAATCGAGAAAACAAAAGTTTACACCTTCCTATAAATAAACAAAACCACTGTGTTAACTTTTAATATTGTCGCTTTACATACTCGCTTAACAGTAGTTGGAACGTGTATCTTATATTTAGTACCTACCTTCCTTCCAACCTTATTATAGGTAAATAATATCCTTAATAAATTCCATTATTATCTACCCACATCATACGTTTATCGATCCATCAAACATAATTCAGCTATTTTAATTAATTTGATTTAAAAAGTAAATTATTGTTATTGGGACCTATATAGGTCCCTTTATCTAGCATTATTGCCCTACTGCTGATTCCCACGAATCTTTATGCCAGTTGTTCAATTTTTTCCATACCAAAACGAAAATTAAACTGAAAAAAGTCCTTTATATCTTTCTATTAGCAAATTATATTGTAAGCACTAAACAACAAGTGGAAAGATAATACACTAAAAAACTGCAAAAGCTAACAATCCTATTAATTTATTTGTTTATCCCTTTCTCGTGACGCATGGTCGTTCGAGCTTCAAACTACAACGATTCTAAAGAAGTTGCACGTCAAAAAAACATTAAAATTAAATCTTTGTCAAAAAGACGCCTGTACCTGAAAAGGATTAGCACACGGGAGCAAGTACGTGCGACCCAGTCGTGCCTTTTATTTTTGTTGACGTTCGAAACTAATGTCTGCATCGAAGATAATTTCGTTAGTTTTTCGAAGTTGGTCGGGAAATAAATGTACTAAACTTGTAATTTTTTCTATATATCTGCCTCTATCTTTCCAAATAATTTTTGAAATATTTAGATTCATAAATTCCTCCTGCAAAAGTCAAAAACACCTTGAAATGACCACACAATTCTAAACATTCTATTCGACCCCCAAACTTTTCATAAACAAGTACCTATTTGTGGTGAAATTAAATATTGCACATCCTCCGTCTAGCTGTCGCTTATGAAATGGTGATTGCATAGATGCAACGCCGCCATGTTTTTAATTTCTCATATTTGTTCAACGCACACACATTTGATTTGTCACTTTGTAATAATGTCATTTTTTTTTACTTACTTTCATTTAATCCACATCAACATTGTTACTAATTCAACAAATTGGGTGCATAACCGTGTACCTTCCGCCCCCTCTTTCGAAGCGCCTAATTAGTTTTGCGGTAATAGATTGCCAAAAAAATAAGATTTTCCGTCCCACTCTTTTGAAAAAAAAGAAAGAAATAACATCGCCTCAGTGCAGCAGCGACAAGTTATTTCTATTTCTATCGTTTCGTTTGACAATTGCCAAATTGCTGTATAAACGAGTACATGACGTGCGCTTGGCGAAACCGCTTGTTATGTATCTCGTAAAAAATTCCTCTATATTGCTTACGCTGTGCTTTGGCTATGGCGACGATTTAGTTGGTCGTTTTTCTTTGAATTCGCTTGTCATGAAGTTGGTTAATTTTTTTCTTTTTTAAATAAATAAATACAATACAAAAATCTAGGTGGGATTTCCCTATGATCATCATCATTCCCAAGCTATTTCAGAGTTCCTTTTTGTGTTGAACTTTTGACCTGACGTTTTTTTTGTTGTTTTGACATTTTTTTCGAGAATTTACATATCGAGTCACTTAAGTCACCGCTCGCTAACAATGGTAGATTTTTTATTTCTAATTGAATTTAAGTAGGAAAATCTATTCCAATTTTTTAAAAAGGTGTACAATAATAATTCACTCGTGAAAGGTGAATTTTGAAACTAAAAAAGTCACCGTGTTATTTTATGAGCATTTTCAACCCAGTCAGTATTCCTCCTCCTGACAGATTATAGGGTATGCGAGAAAACAATTTAAACTGAATGAATTGCATTTCTTTTTAAAACATGAAAATCCATTTGTGGAACACCGATAGAAGAAATAAAAAAAAAATGGAGAAAAATGCATGGTAATAGACTAGAGATGTGTACGGAACGGAGCGGAGCATTGTGGGCTCAGACGTGAATTGAAGGAGGACATTGAATGACTTTTGTGGCCGCACAAAAGTTCATTTGCGCCTTACAATGTGCACCTAATTTGCATTATAATGTGCAATGGGTGACTGCAATTTAGCAAGCATTCTTCATTTTCTTTTTTTTTGTGTATTTTTAATATTTGTACTCAATTTGCTTGGTATTATTCGCTTGAGTTAAAATCCCCGTTATTGAAAACAAAAAAAAGTATCTGAATAATATATTTATTTTTGGAGAAATCGTACATTTTTCTATTCTTGCAGAATAAAGACCCGATTTTATTCGGAGGAAGAAATCTGGATTTATTTTTATTGGTTTTCCTTTTTAGTGCGTCCTATTTTTAAATTGAAAACACGTCACGATGTCTATCTTTTTTAGTAATTTTTTTTATTGGTTTAAGAACTTGCCTTTGTACTTGTCTGTTTTCTGTAAATTAAAATTTTCTCTAGTCCTTGGTCCATATCGAGAATGCATAAGGACTAAGATAAGATTCTGGTGTGCCTCAGTGTACTATTTTGTCTCCGACATTTTTTCTTTTCTTCAACATATACATTTGTTACCATATAGTACTTCTCGCTGGTTTTTGTTCAAAGAGTCATAAAATGATTTAACTGTCAGACTGTTACCGAACCTTGATTACTGAAAAAAACGATATAGGCACAGACAGCGTGACGTGACAAAAATTTGGCTGCACAGCGTGGCGTATAAAATGTAGAGCTTTATCCGGCTGGAAGGACCAAACGTATATGTACGATTCCAGAACGAAATTGAGATTAAAACAAATTTCGTGGTGAAATTTGATTTGGGGAGCGGCACTTTTCACACTTTTTGATTTTAATATCGTTTTCACGAAGTCGTGTGAACACTTGTCAATTTCGAATCCATGAATTGCTGCTAAACTTCACAAATTGTACAAACACATTCACATTGACATGTCATATTAGTACTTTAAAACTGAAATCAGCTTTTATACATTTCCACCACCCCTACACACTGTAGATTGGCATTAATGTTTTCTTCTCGTAACTAATTGCATTCACATCGACACAAATAAAACAGTAAATGCATTTGCATAAATTTTATGGCAAATTTATTTTGATTCATCTGTCTCTCTTTCGCAGTTTATACCTATAATTCGTCACCGTTGTTGCAATATGTTCTTTTTTATTTTAAGTTACTCTTATCTTTTAACCTGGAAGACGTTTCTGTCGTCTGTCTGATCATTTGACATTGTTTTTTTACGGCGGCATTTTTTTCTTGTAAGGCACTCCGCATTTTTAATTTGCCATTGTGAACTAAGCAAAAACCTTTATTTATAGACCTCACTCAGGCGCATAATATAGGACATAGCCACATAAGTTGTAATAAAAGATGTTCTTTGTGTTTGCTCTTCCTTGAATTGCTTTTTTTTACAGTAACTGAATAAAAGTTCAATTCATGAGTTTTTGGTTTGTGTGGGTGTTTATGCAAATGCAAGCTGAAATGCATACGCATAAAAATAAAAATAAAAATTTAATAAATTTGACATCACAAATGTCAAAAACAAATTTATTAAGTCAGTGCCATGGAAAAAAGAAACTTAAATTACGAATTGTACCTCCCCCTTGTCGGAATACTCCAGGTTAATTCTTAGTCAACAAGCTAACTTTGTTTATGAAAAGCTTAAACTTCAGCTTTGCTTAGTCATAACTTCTTATCATTTTTTAGTATTTAAATGTTGACAAACGAAATTTTCAAAATTTGCTATATACATATATTGTTATATGTATATGTATAGCCAGTTTACGTTTCTCAGAGATCTCTGTTTTCCCAACTTTTCTGTCAAAAAAATAATCCTAATATTTGTTCTTTGTTTTTCAAAGAGAACTCTGTTAGAAGGAAAGAGATACTATGTACATATTTTTGGCGTTTGCTGAGAAATTTTGTTCACATTAACTTTTCAGCTCCATCAGAATGTGATCAATTTTATTTTGCCCCAAAACGATGCCATTTTAAAAATCTACTAGATTATATTATTTTACAAGCGAAATAACTTTTCCGATACTTTGTTTTTGTTTTGTTTTCTCTTTATTATTTTCGGTCTTGGTCTTGTGTTTGTGCCTTCGTTTGCAAGAGAAGAGAAGAGTAAACGTAGCAACACAATCACGCTTTGCAACCGACTTGGACAATATGAAAAAGTTCAAATATACGGAAATGTTTAAAGTTTATTCACAATACTGGTTTTTCTACAAACGCTTTGTTTGACGTACATACGTATTGATAACGTAACAAAGCGAGTGATACACAAAAAAGTTCGAATTGACTGAACTGTTGCTCGCTTTCTGATATTTTACTCAATGAATACGTTGAAATTGCATTTTATATTTATTTTTACAGTAGGTTCTCAATATTTTCACATTTACGATGACAAAACAGCGCTCTAAAGCTTTATATACGTAACGGGACGAAGTCGGTTTTAAAGCATGTATGTGTCTTAGCCTTAATGAATAAGAAACGTAATTGTAAAAAGAACACGAGAGAAGTAAGAAAACTTCAAGAAATTTTCTGTTTAATGTTTTTCTTGATGTTATACTATATAGGTTTCTACCGAAGTATAGAAATATATATATATATACAAGAAATAGATTTTTTTAGTTTTCAAAATGATAAGAAGAAGATTTTCAATTCAATTCAATTCAATTTATTAACAAAAATAGAGTAACATTTATAACATATAATATTTAATTCAAATAAAAATGTAAGCATGACATATAAGCCGTCTGCCGTATATGATATCGATTAAGTTTTATTTTTTAAGAGATTGAACAAAGTTAAACAGTTTATACAATTAAAATCTGATGGTACAAATATATACTAACAAAAATAAATTAACAGAAATACATTAACGGAAATAGATTAACAGAAATAAGTACTTTTATAAAACACAATTTTTATATTTATATTTAAGCAAAAAAAAATGATAATTTTATGTAGGAAATATTTAATATTTACACAAGATATTACGGATTACATTCAAAAAAGTCAAATAACTGCAATAAGACGAGAAAAAAAAAAGAAAACGTAAATGAAAAGTTAGTGATGGCATACTTGGGCTTCTAGTTTAGCTAAAAAAATGGTCTTTTTATATAAAATAACTAAGAATATTCGAGTCAAAACAAATTCAAATATGAATTCCTGTAATTGTTTGCGTGTGAAACAAATCGCAGAAGTATTTTCCAACCTCTCTCACCATTTAAAATACTGATAAGCTCATCGAAAGACAAGAAGCTTTTGCTAAAATAAAGCCTGCGTATTTCTTGAAGAATAGGACATATTGCAATGAAGTGGCGTACGTCTTCAATTTGGTTAAGGTTGCATAGAAAACATATAGCGTCTAAATCTGTTCTGTGAGGCCTATAATTAAGTTCAAGGGTTTCAGTTCGAACCTTAAAGATTAAACTCATATCTGAGGTTGAAAGTTCCTCCCTAAAATAATTATTATCACACAAGCTCAGATTCAAACGTCTATACGTAACCCTAGAGGTGGAATTTGTTACCCTTTCTAATTGTTGTTGATAGATTTTATCATCTACCACCGATATTAAATCATAAAAGATGTTTGTCCACTCTTCTCTGTTGCTTACATTCAGATCTAAAGAGACGCTGTGAGCCGACGCGAGCGGGTGCCAGTTTCTAAAAGGTGAATAACCACAGCGGAGTGATACCAGTAGAATTCTTTTATGTAAATTGCTATCAAATCTATGCATTACTTTCGTGAGATAGTCTGCATTGGCTTTCAAACTCCTCACATAAACTTGTGGTAGACCAGATTCAACATATATTGCGTAATTGGGGGTATTAAAAGGCAACCGGAAAATTCGTTTGAAAAAGTATCTTTGAATCAGCAGTTGTTAGTTCTTGTCCGAATAAATCATCTTTTATTTCAAATTGGTATGACGAAGGGTGTAAAAAAAAGAAGAAGATTTCAGATGTCAAAATTTGTAGTGGAGTAGGAAAGAGAGTACATGTGAGATGATCCTTATTACACCTTCATTTTGTTATATTCAACTATAAAAAAAACTAATAGCTGAAAAAACTAATAGCTGAATTCTTAAAAGATTTGTTCGATATGATGAACTAGAATTTACAATGATACTTCAAAAAGAGGAGCGGGGTTTTAGTTAATCAAATTTTGGCTTAAATCCAAGATTTTGTTTCAGTGCATAGCATTTATATTTATCTTTTGGCCGAACGAAGTTATCTTAAACTCCTCATTTGTCAAAAAAAAAAAAATTGTCACAGGTAATTATGCAGAAATAATTTTGAAGTGTCCACAAAACAATAAATTGGCCGACACAAGAAGCTGTTAGACTAACGTCAAACAGACGCGGTAAACACTGAAACTATTTCCTCGAACTGATGCTCGGTTTGCCGCAAATCAAGGAGTTTTCAGTATATTCAGTACTGTGTAACATCGGTACTGAAAGTTTACCGAGCCTACTGACAGAAATGATATAGCAATCGACAAGTCAGGGAACGGCCTTCGTTCATGGTCAATAAACACAAGCATTTTCTATTGCTTTGCTAGTTTTGTTGCTGTTAGATATAAGTATGCAAAAATGGAGGGATAGATGACTGATAGATGACAATTTTTACATTAATAAAATATTATCCACCGGATAAAAGAAGAACTTCTAGAAAAGCACAATTTCCTTGGCAAGTATCAATAATGAATCTATATCAAGTGTCAATGTATTTCCTTCTGTTTAATCAAAAAAATCAATTCCATGCGAAATGTAGGCGGAAATTAAATGTTTAAGCCCTTTTACTGTAAAAGCCTTTTGGGCGAAGTATCCTTCAAATATTTATACAAAGACCTACCAAACCTACCGGCAAACGTCCATTTTACCCCCGAATAGAAAATAAAAAAAAGTAACTACAACAGAATTCCTCTTTGAAAGGAATAAATTTTGTAGTCCTATTTCATACTGTCGCTTAGTGCTGAAGCGTATCTTCAACATTCTCTGTGATTCGGATCGATCCTTGTCAACTAACCATCTCCTAAGCTCCTTTTTCGACAAAAAAAGAAAAAAATTTGTCACAATAAACACCATTCTTCTATATATATACATATATATGTATGTAGTATATGTTTTACGTTTGAAAGGCCTTTATTCGAATGGAAAATATAGTGTGGATTGCGTCACACCCTGTCAATCTAATTCAACCCAACCCAACCACCCACAATAGCTATCACATCTAACAATAGCAAATTGCCGCCGCCGCCACCGCCCCCCACTCTGCGCCCATCATATAATTCGATACAAGAAACACCAGTCCCTGAATTGAGCCCGAGAAACTCTGTTATTGTTGTTCCTTGATTAAATTTCCCTAGAATATATCGATCTGAAAATCAATTCTAATTACATGACGAAAGGATGGGCTGCCTCTTAGTTTGTATGTATGTATGTATATGCTTATAGATTTATGTATGTAGTTGTTGTTGTTTTACTGCGAAAGGCTAGAAGAGATGTGATGTGTTACGACGGGAATTTTAAACGAGCAATAAAAAAGGACTAGATGAGTGCTTCGTGTGTAATGCAATCACTTCGATTGTTATGTTACGTTACATGATTGCATTACACAAAGCTCTACGGAGGTCTTACTCCTTGTCTGTGTTTTTACGCAAGCAAACAAATTGAAATACGGAAGAATTGTGATGTTTTTAATTATTTTCATTTCCTTCAATTTACTTCTTAGTCCTGATGTTATAAATGCTTACATAAGGTATTCCTACAGAAATCATAATGTGTTATTTAATTACAAATAATTTTTTTCTCAAGACGAATTTTCCTTGAATCGTAATTTTTTTTAACGTAATGAATGGCAATGTGTTATGTTTTCGAAGCCCTTAGAAGATGTTAACAAATGGATTACGAAGGTCACTTTGACGTATGCGTACTTTTTTATTCAGTTAGATAGTTAGTGTTTGACATTTTGTGTGCATATCAGTTTTTATTTCTATAAGTCTAAAATCTAAATTGACAATTGTGAATTGATATATGTATTTCTGAGCTTTGACACCAATGACTGCGTTTAACTTGAACGGAAAAATAAACTTTGACGGAGTCATCAAGTTTTGTCTACCTGATCGACGCAATTAAATTATATCAGAGGATTCCCTTTTCTTCTTAATACTCTTTGACAAACGAGTGATGATATGATGGGGCATGTATAAAAGATTCATGATAGCTAAAGTTGCTTGGTTTTTTTTTTATGTGAAGAAATGTCAAACTCAACACGGATGTCAAATTTCTTTCTTTTTTTTCTAGAAACTGAATTTTTTTTTTATTGGTAAGACTGATTTTATAATAAAATGAAACTCTTTTTCTCTTTTACTATCTTCAACATTTTTTCACCATACCCTTTAGGTATGCCAGATTTTTTAAAACAAATAAACTAGCTGGTTTTAATATTGATTAGGAAAAATCCTAGATTACTTAATCTTATTATCCACCATTTTGTATTGTTTTCCCAGTGTATACACGAAGCTCTCATCGTTAAATGGTTTTTTGTTTATTTTAATGTTCCTTCATGTTTTAAATAACCACAAAACTGTGTGTAAATTCCTGACCAAAAGTCCTATATTTTTTTTGTTTGATGTTATCCTTCGGGGCTATCAGGATCTCATTATACCGTCTTGTCATTGCAAATATAAATTTTATTAGGATCTCATTATTCGGACAAGAAAATTGCTCACGTTGGCAATTTTGTCATTTTTGAAATGATAAATGAGAATTTTGGAAGTGAAATTATAAAAAACAAAATCTCACAAACCAACTGCTTCTGGTACCGACGAAGATGAATGGAATGGGGGAAAAGCGCTTGCTCTCAGGATTACATTCGGGATATGTTGGGATTGTAATAAGGGAATTTTTTAGTGGAATTTTTTTTCAAGGAGGTGGGTCACATTAAAATTGGGTGTGGTATGATAAAAGGCACGTGAAGCAAACAAATACCTTTCAATCGAACAAAAAGTGTATGTATTCAACAGGAAGAAGAACAAAAAAATACTTGAAATATATATAAAATAATACCTTCCTACACTTATGTAAAATCCAATTTAGATTGGATTACAGTATCTGTATTATTTGACAGCCAAGGGATAATTTGACAGAAAAGAGTATTCTCTTACTTCTATGGTTTTGTTTTCTTAAAAATGGAAGGAGGAAATTCGGACAATAGTTTACCTTCTAAAGTCTTGAAACTTATTTTTCGGTTGTGCTGCAATTTTGTTCTTGCTGCTGTCAAAAGTATGTTAGAAATATTCTGACAGCCTATCAAATACAAAAAAAAAAAACAAAAACAAACGAGAAACAACTAGTATTTAACTCATAATTTTTAGTAACAAATGTGTTGTTACCTTTAAAGAAGACGTTAGACAATGAACCGATAAATTATCTCACCGATGTTGGTGCTTAACGAACACCTTGTCTTAAATAAAAGTCAAATTAACTGGAATGGCATGCCAGCCAAGTGGTGCCAACTTTTTCAATAGTATACATTGAAAATAGTACATTGAATGTAAAATAAGTTTATTATGTAATTTGTTTAATTTATCAAACGAATAAGTTCACTATCCGTGTTGGATGAAACGTCTGTTGACGAACGGAGCGGGCTGTAAATCTCTTTAAAGGAATCCAAGAAACCATAACGTTTCATGTTAATTTGACAGTTAGCGTTACTTCTTTTCAGCTCAGAGAATAGCCGGAGTTTTCAAGAGAAAATGTTTGTTTCCCTTTAAGTTCCGAAAATTGAATTTTTGTTCATTTAAAGAATGGTTCTGAGCACATTTAAGTCATTTGGAATAGTAAATATAGTATAAATATAAAATACTATATATATTTTTTTAAGTTAAAAGTGTGTTCCAAAAATTATTTTAAGAAACAAATATTGTTCAGAGCAAGTTCGACAATCACAAAATCCATTCAGTGTGTTATTCTCAAAAGCAAAACGCCATTATTAAACTGAGCTGTGTACCTTCAATGCCAGAAATGTACAAGATTTTTTTTTAAATGGCGAACAAATCTAGTGTTTTTTTTTAAGTTGATGCGTTTGACAATTAAATCAGATTTCGAAAACTTCATGTATAGTGAGAGTTGTTGATGAGTTTCGATTTACTATATCAAGTTAACTGTCAAATTTTCGAAATAAATTTTGAATTTGCCACCATTAATGAGTTTTCTTCTTTTTGTTTGTTTTTTTTTTAACTTGAGATTTATTCAAGCGAGTTTAAATTTTAATTGAAATTGCAAGATAGCTGATTTACTGCAAAAAACCTGCAGGGTTTCTTCTCCCTTCTTATATCATCTATTTTTATTCACATAGCTTAACCTGGGTTAAAAGGTTCGCTCACCGGACGTGCCATGGATACAAGAATTCAATAAAACCGGGACGCAAAATTGAAATAACCACCATCAGAAATGACACTACAGACTTCTTCTTCTGTCCAGCAAAGTATTCTTGTTGTATTTGTTATTGGCACTACTACATTTTGGACGATAATAAACACCATGGATGCCCAGCGTCCATTTTCTATATCTGCCATAGATACGACCCAACCCCAACTGCGTTCGTAAGGTATGTGTGCACTTACGCTTTTTGCATTCAGCTCATCTGTCAGTTGTACGTACGGTCTAACCAAAAAAAAAATAATACGGACAGAAACATGAGAGAACAAGGAACACACCCCACAGCTACATAATCGGCAGCAGAATCAGCACCAGCAGCAGCAGCTCATCAGGGTTGCTCTCATGAGCTTTCGTTTTCCGTTTCTTCGACCTCATTTTGGCCATAAAGTGCAAATTTTCTAGATTAAAACGGGGGCCGGGGTTGTACAATATACAATGTACACGGATTTTGAAACCGGTGACGGTGAGTGTCTGACACATGGTTAAAGCGAAGATTTTGCAAAATTTCTCTCCTGTTCGCTCTTTTTTCTCATTGTCCTGTCAATGTACCCTGAGTATCTATATCTGTAGTGTACAGTTAAACGAGCTGCTGGTGCTGGTATCTCCTCCTTCACACAGCCCTGAGTTTTGCACTAGTGTACTCAACCCAAATAATCATTTACCAAAGCCCGCGTATACATAAAACATAAATTCTGAAAATGGAAAAGGGGAGCGTGCGGAACGTTGTATGTCATTCATGTTTCCTTTTTTTCCGTTTTTTGCTACAATCCACCAGGGTGGGTCGGTTGGGTTCATTCCAGGGTTTCGAAAGAGAATAAACAATTTCTCACTCTTTCTCTCTGCAAGAGGTCGAAAGTTTAAAACAATCTCTCTCTCTCTCTTTCTAGGGTTATCCTTGGAGTTGGTATTTTTCCTGGATTCCATGCGAACTCCGTTGCACTCAATAGATACTTTTTTTTTGTTAGCTGGGTTGTATCCTTTTTCAGACCGACTGACGGCGACGGGTTAAACGAGGGCGTCCGCCATGCTATATGTGCTATGCACATCATCATCCTTGCCACCCACCCCCACCTCTCAAATTGAGTATTTTGTGTTTGTTTTTTGAGAGTGTATTACCAATTCTAGTATTCACACACTGGGCTGTCTTAAATTCTATTTTGTATTCCATTCACTTACGCGCACACCACAATTTTCTTCTTTTTCTTTTTTTGACATAACCCATCGATTTGTGGAGAACTTTTTTTTTCTTTTCTCCTGAGGTATTTTTTCCATTTAGAGACTTTTTTGTTTCTGATATGCTTTTAGATCTTCAATGGAATTTCTTTGAAATATTTATGGTAAATCCAGCGAGGGATGAAATTATAATTTATAAAAAAAAAGAAAAATGGATTTTTTTTATGTTTTAAAAGATATACATCTGGATATATCGTACCCGTACTGCCCTCTGTTAGTGAGGGATTGGGGGAATGACTTGAAGCAGGTTATGTCTGCCGGCAGAATGTAGCTTTATTTAATGGTCTGCGGGCTATAAATTGAAGCAATTTTATGAGCTTTGGTTATACACTACCTATTCTACGGACAACTTCATCTTCTGGGATTTTGGGGGTTAAGTTCATTCTAGACTTGGTAGGTAAATGTCTTGAGATAGTTTAAGGAGTTTTCAGCGGTATGCAGGAAGAAGTTTTCATATAATTTTCTTGAAAACCATAGACTTGTGGGAACAACATTTGTTTGAAATATGTAGCTGTATTAATTTAGTGTATGGTGTGTGAGTAAAATTTTGGTCGGAAAAGTGCTTAAACATTAGCAGTTTATTTTAATTTTTAAGACAGAGGATTACCTCAATTTTTTTAGTTAAATAATATAGTTTAAAGCATTTGCTTCGGAAGGTATTTGGTAAGGTATTGTTGAGACTGGAGCAATACAATACCATTATAAGTTCACCTAGGTTTTCATGGAATTATAAGATATGAAATATTCGGTTGTCAAATCGATCATAGCTTCAAAAAAGTTTTTTTTTTTTTTTAAGAATACACTTCTTGAAAACATAAACATGAACGTTAAGAAACTATTTAAACAAACTTTTCTTAAGACTTATAACCTACCAATAATGATTAAATTAACAAAGGTTAATCTCATATGTGCAAACATACATAAATATATAAATATATATTGTAAAATAATAAAAATATATAAGAAACGATTTTAAGCTTTAAACTTGAAATTCCATTTATTTATTTGAGCAATAGGTTCCGGCTTCGTGTTCATACCCTGGCATTTGCTTCACAACAACTGTCATCTGTTTGTTTTTATTTGTCTTTTCTCAATAGAATGACCAATTTGTTTTGGACGATAGAAAGAGTCCCACTGGTTAGATATTTTGTCTTTTGATAGTTCCGATCCGAGACGATCGCACAAAGTAATAGAATTTCTAACTGTGAAGTTACATGTGTTAATTTTAAATCAGTACATGTTGTATAACAATATGTATATATTATATATATATATATATTATACATATATATATATATATATATATATTTAAATAATGAGTATTGACCTTTTTATTTGTTTTTCCTTTTTTTATTATTGTGATTGTCTGCTAATGCGTTCTTAACTTGTCTTTTCTCCGCCTAATTTTGACTAATACATATATTTATATAAATTTAATCAAAAAACGTTATTTTTCAAAATTTTTAGGTGTTATTTTCAGGCATTATGTTATGATACAAGTGAAAAGTTTGAAAATAGAACACTCAAGTTAAAGAGCAACAATACATTTATAAAAATTGTACTAGATGAGCTTAAAGTGGAGTATGCATTAAATTTTCGCTTGCAAAACACGAAAAAAAAATAAATAAAACAAACTGGCCGAGAGATTAAACTAAATCACATCAATTGACTGAAATACCATCAAAGAATATAACAAAAAAAAAATGTAATGTATAAATAAACAACAACAACTTACTGGTTATTTGTTATTGTTTTTCAAGGGTAGAGTATGTAGTTTATTGAATTATTTGTCAGCATGTAAGCACGAAGTCGACATTTTACTTATAGCCAATGTACACAATTGGTGTTTTTTTTTATTAATTTTAAAAAAATTAAAGGTCTTCCATACAATGGGGAATTGCTGGTCGACGCCATCTTGTTACGCACTTCTAGGTTTCGGGCGTCCTGTTCTACGCCATTCCTCCTCAACCTAAGCAAAGTTTTCTACGTTTACACCTCTATTATAAAAAAAAAAACCGCAGACAACTTCCTGAGCTAGTTCTACTGAGTTCATTTTTTCCTCAACACCCGCTTCGAAGTAGATTTCATACAATACATGATTGTATATCTTCCCCGGAATCGTCCTCCATCACAATCGGGGCCAACAATTCTCCCTTTTGTAAGCACCGAAGTCTCGCATCGTATGTGAGTACTGGTAAGAGCACAGTCTTGTACAGCAGCGGCTTAGTTTGTATGGTTCAATGTCTGGATTTGAAGAGCCTCGACAGCCTATAGTAGATTCTGTAGTGCCTATATCCTTCTAATATTATAAATGCGAAAGTGAGTTTGTTTATTACACTTTTACGCCTAAACTTCTCAGCCGATCATCTGGAAATTATGTATAATATGTATTTCCGGCAATACAGAAAATGCAAATTTTTATCCTGAAAAATTCTGTTCATGGGGGATAGAAAACCGTTTGAAACGCACTATATGCACTAAATTGAAAATTACACTTCTAAAAGTATACATAACTTCGAATAATTTTAATTGGGTGTTTCTTTTTCTTTGCTTGCAAAATCTAGTACATTTGTGGCTAAGCTGGAAATTAGATCACTTATCCACGGGTTGCTATGGTAAAAATATATAAATAGAACTTAAATGAAATTGACAATATTTCCCTTTTGTTAAAGAAATGCAAAACTTTCCTATTGATACTAAATTTAGTACGATTAAGTTTAAGATGTGTTCAATACCAGGATTTCTGGTACTTAGCATTAAGCCTTACTTTTATGTCAAAAGAAACAAACTCATCACCTGCTCCACTTCAAAAATAAAATATTATTTATCCTAAATGAAATAAACTTCTTGTAACAACATCTACCGAATGAAAAAGTACTAAATATTAAAAATGGCCCTTAACTGAAGCCTATTTCCAACTACTACGCCTTAATGTGAGAAATCACTTAGCAAACACCATTAACTTAAAAACAAATATAAGAAAAAAAGTATATATATATATATACACATATGTATACATATATACTGTTACATTAGCTTATGTAAACCATTAAGTAAAAGTTCCAAAACAGACGATGCATTCTTATCAAACTTTGGGAGTATACTGTCTCAGAGGACCCATCTTCTCAATACGGTATAAAAACACAAATTTAACAGATGATGACATGAGGACTGAACACTGCCGTTGGATCGGATCCATGTTGATGCAACCAAAATACATATACATAATATAACACAAACACATGTGAACAAATGTTTTTTTTTCTTTTTCAAAAGATACCCTACTTGTACTGTTTAATGTACAGATGTACTCATAGATAGAGTACAAGTACATAGCTTACTCATGAATAATATTGAATTTCCTCCTTTTTCAAGCATTTCCCGGAAAATTCCATCAGCTTATGGGGCAGATGATTGGCATGGTGAAGTAGAGGTCATTTGCCACTTCCACCCATACTAACACTGAGATACGATAAAAATTGTACTGTATTAGTATTGGTTTAACCTCAGACAAGGACGTTTTTCTCCAAGGAGGATTATGAGTTTATATACTGAATGTACATGTTTCGAAAATGAATGAAACACAGCTTAAGTTGGGGCAAGCTGAATCCCCATTCAAGGGGTTTTTGTTTTCATACATACAAAAGTTCTGCGGATAATGGGGCGGCTTTGCTATTTACAAGAACTATGTGGGGTATCCAAGTACAAGTGGAGAAAAATGTAAATGAAAGTAATGGAAGGAAGTAGTAACTATGTACGATGGAAGGAGGATTGTTATAAATTCAGGAGATGGGTCATAAAGAAACTACCAGCAATGGCAATGGGTGGTGGAGGTGGTGTGATGTGTACATTGGACATAAAATACTTTGCAGTGGTTTTTGGGAGTGCAAACTTTTTATCCCATTACTTTAATGGTTCCCAGATCCACCACCAACCAGTGTGTCGGGATAAACTATGGGTCTGGTGAAAAATGAACTCCTATACTTACTTGTATTCCGTTTTTGGTATATATGTACCTGCAGCAGGAGCAGCAAGAGCTCCATCTCCAGTCTCTCACGGCCCGGTCCCGGTATTGTACATAGCTGAATTGATTTTTATGTAATGTTGAACAGAGTCGTTTTTGTTGTCGTTTCTCTTTTAAACTCTTCTCTGATCCTTGCTTGCTTTATGGATATGGCTAGGTATATGTTTGCCTATTATTAAGCTTACCCAGGGTAACAGCAAGAGGGAAGCTTTAAATTGCGAATTGCGATTTTTTTTCATATAATGAGACAGACGATGTATGATAGTGGTTGCTGATGTTGCTGCGATGTGGGCTACATGAGGGTTTCGTTGTTGTTTTTTTCCTGTGTACATTCAGTAACTTTTTCCGAATTTCAATGGATGCTCTTAAAGCTGAACTGCTGTTACATTGGATTTGTATCTGCCTAGGTGTTCTTTTTTCCAAGCTTGAATGTGTGTTTCTGGGAGATTAAAGGCTTTCAAAAAATACATGGTGATTGCTAAAATTTAATGACGCCTTTATGATAGTTCTTTTCCTTTTAATTAGTTTTGTAAAAGTTTAAACGTCGCTTTATGTGTGTATGTTTACATAGAGTTGATAAGCTAATTGTTAAATCATGTAACCTAAGCTTTATACATACGTTTTTTCAAGCCCAATGTACAGAAAGGAGAAGCAGGGCCAGTGGAATTTAATTGCACAAAATAATTACAAATTAAATGGATAGACATAGCATTGTTATTGCACGTTTTTAAGTTTGATTTAAGTTTAGCCAAAGTTATTGTTGATTTAAAAAAATGTCTTCAGTGAATTGGGAAAGTATTTTGCAATACAGCCCGTACAATTCCTCGATATATCTTCTGTTTTATTCACCTTTTATGCGTACGGGACCATGAATCGCCCAGAATTTTTTTTCTCTTGATGCAGTCTAAAGCGCCTTTATAAATTTTTGATTTTGTCTTGGTCTTATAAAAGGACACTTTATGTGTCCAAAAGAGGGCTTTAACACTCAGTTGCCTCCTTAGGCCGAAGAAGCAGCGATTGGTATGAGTTATTCTTCATTTGATCTCAGTAGAGAAAGTCCATAACAGTGTGGGAACTATGAAGTAGCTATGACAGTATTTTGCGCCGCAGCAGTCCATTAGTCTTAATCTCCTAATCCGTTTAAAGTGGTGTCGTGCAGGCTGTGTTCTTCAACTGTAAAACCTAATATCCCTTCTCTTTCTAGCTTGGCGTTGAAGTTGCCCAGGACAATTTTAATAGAGGTAAACCACTGCTCATGTTTTTTTTCATCATCATTCTCAAATTATAATTTTTAATATAATAAATGTGTTCTAACTTTAAATACTTATCTCACCGATTTTGGTGTTTAATGAGCGGATAACTTTAACTGCTTGTCAAATTTGAAATAAAACAGTCTTCGAAAATGAAAATAGTACCAGAATATTTAGTACTTCTGGGAAAAGTGCTGATAAGTTCGTTTGAATAGGAACATAAAATGAGAATAAAATACATTTTTGTATTGTTTAACTTATCTATCGAATAAGTACCCCACCGGTTTGTTAGATAAAAGATCTGTTAACAAGCGGATTATTAATTTGACAGAAATATCAAAGAAAAAAGTTTTGATTGAACAGCATGCTACTGGTTCTATAGGTATTTCGAGAAGAGCCACGCTGCATTTTTTCTTAAGAAAGTCGATAATGTTTTTATTTATACATAGTTCATTTCTCAGCTAGTCTATGTGTCTTTGACTTTTAATTTATTATCGAAAAGTTCATCAAAGCTAAGACAATCACGACTATTTGACATTTGTAGCAGATGTTATGAAAAAAAAATTCCACCTACTACCCATAAATTGTTTTCCATCTCGCTTCAACTTTACCAACCTATAAAAAAAATTATTGAAGCACTTGCATATTCCTGCCCGTTGATTCTGTGACATTTTCCCCTGGTAAACGCATTCGAGCAACTGTGTGACCTTTCATCTAAGCTTTGTTGCAAATGCACTAATAGATCTCATCTAAAAGAATTTTTTTTCTTCTTTAAGATGTCTAATTCATTATAAGCTCTCCTACCAAGCCATAACTTGTTATACGCTTCAACACAGCCCCAACCATGTGTGCAGCACTTGTGTAGCTTCAATTGGCTGCAGGAGTTTTAAACGTTAAAACGTCATGCGGCGAAAAAAAAATAATAATACAAATTGCATCGTGATAGTGCAGCAGTTCTATATGTAGTAGCAACTTAAATATACAGAGACATATAACGCGGCATGCATGCACTAAAGTGCTAGCATTGCAACCAACGAAAAAATTTTGTTCTCAAATGAGCAAAAAAAAAGTAAAAAAAAAAATAAACGTAAAAGTAGGCCGAGCTTTTTGGATTCCCACAGATAGTTTTCAACAGAAGGGAGATACACATCCATATGTATGTATGTATATATTTGTACACCACAGTTTGTCGGTATATGCCTGCTGCAGATACATAAAAAGAGGTTGTTACTGTCGGTAGAAGCTGCTGCATTTTTTTTAAGACGCAAATTTCAGTGCTGCCATAGTAAGTATAACAAAAATTTTAATTAAAGATATAAACGAGATTTTTTGTTTATATTTCAACTATTTGACAAAATACTTAAAAAATAGATGATAAACATATTTTAATTATATCAACTTCGTTGGGAAGTTTTTTTTTTATTAAAATGACATTTATGAGCCAATACATTCAAAACAGGCCCTTAAGTGCTTCTTCTTTAAATTAAAAATAAAAAAAAAATCTATTACGTTTTCTGTGATCCATTCAATTCTCAAAATGCGAACACGGTTTCTAGAAATGAAATGTTTACGTTCGAGGTCGCAGCCCTTTTTACACAATTTAAAATTTCTGTCAAAACTTCCTGCATTTGCCCAACCAAAGTATATTTTATTAGAAATTTTGCTTCAGTTTAATCTGTATATACACTGCCTTTAGTATTCTCATGGATGTCATTTTGCCTCTGGCATTTTCCTGGTTGGTCCGTAACTAAATCTAAATAGTGGAGACGAGAACATTTACCGATATTTGACCAATATTTAATACACTTTTGTTGTTTGATGCTTTATGATAGAACTATAAGCAGTTTTTATACAAAGGTTTAGTTTGGGTTTCGAAATCATGTTTAATCCATTAGTCAGCTGTCCGTCAAATTAACAGTTTTACATGGAATTACAATAACATCGAAACAATTGAATCAGAAAGTAAATGCAACCTCGAACTTCCCTAACAAGAGATTAGTAAAGCAGACTTAAATTGTATCATTTTGGACGTACAACCAAATTGAATCAAATCATGCAAAATATTCCTTCTTGTTTATACATTTTCATCAGTTCTATGATTTCACAAAAAAAATGCAATACGTGCCACAGGGATTCGACCGGTAGGTATATGTCAAAGTAGTGAAATGAACTGAAATTAACTGAACTTTTTGTTTTGCATTTTGCCTACACTTTGGTCGAATCATCATCAAAGAATTAGTCCTTCAACAACAATTGGTGGGGGGTCAATATCGTTCATCCTAAGCGTTCACTTTTGATAACAAGTAATACACGCAAACTTATCAATAATACATCGCAAGTTACCAATGTAAAAGAACCTTGAGCTGTCAAAAATTAAGTTATATCATTTTCCATTGGCAATGGGTTTCACTCGAGAATCTACCCATTCTTAAATCCAATGGAACTGCAACATTTGCTTCTGTTCAGATTTGACGTTTTTGTTTATGTGCGTCTTGAGTAGATTCTGATTTCAAATCGATCGAATTCTAGAATGCCAATGAAAAATGATCTTAATTTAGTAGTTGTATTTGCTAATACGTACTAGATTTTGTGATTTGCTCCGATCTACAATATGACGGAAAAATTCTTTCGCATGATTATTTAATAATAATATATATAACTTTTCTTGGTTGATATAACGAAATTGTTTTGAGAATTCATATTCAATATTCAAAATAACGTCTTAAGTGCCCTGTTCTTTAAATTATGGTACACAAATCTATTACAATTTCTTTACATTTTAAAACGCTAACGCAATTTACGACATCCAAAAATAAAAGAAGTGAATTAATGTCAGTAAGCTGTCAAAATTTAAGTTGTGTTTGAAAAAGTCGCACTAGGTTTTCTACATATATGTACATACATATCTCCCTGATGAACAAATTAAAATTGTCTTTCTTAATGTAACGAACCCCTTCATATTCAATATAGTGTTGGGTAGACAGGTAGCCTTGTCAATATCTAAATGCTGTCTACATATTGCACCTAAGAAAACTGTACATCAACAAAGAAAAAAAGAAATATACGATAGGTTGAATAGAAACAAAAAAAAAAGAAGAAAAACAAAGTCAACTTGACATCATTACGGAGTCAGTCACATTTTATTTGAGTGTTTTGCTATTTGTTGTTTTTTTTTTCTATTGCTAAATAATATTCAGAGTTGTGTTGAAAATAAGTGGCACCAACCTAGTTGAAGGTAAAATTTTACAAAAAGAGAAAAAAACAAACATTTTGTGACAATTACGTTCTTCAATTATGCTGAAAAGTTGGTTGGTTTTGGTACCTAGTTATAGAAAAACAAAAAATATACATACCTACTACACGTATTTAACATTAGGTGCGTTTTGTCTTCTCTCTGATCAGGGTCATCTAAGTTGTAACCGATATGAAGGTAGGTAGGTTATTGGCCGCGTAAAATAAAACCAGGTATTTTAAGAGTTGTGTCTGTTTGTGAGGGGTGTGTAAGAGGGTATATTAGTGATCTGATTAATATACAAATCCTCACATCTGGCTATTTGTGGTTTTCAAGCAGAACTAAGCCAGCGTAAAACAACCTACTCTGCAAACACATGTCAGCTATATTTATTCTAATAAAATCATATTTCAGTAAGTTGCTGCAAAAAAAAAATCAAATATACCTTCATGCACGTATCCCTACATACAAAAATATTTCTATTGTCCAATATCAAAAAGTCAGGTAGGTAGGTATATAATTTTTATTGAGCTGACTCTCTAGTCGTTTAAGGTTGCTTGTTGCTTAATGCAATCAATGGTTGGGTAAACAATAGCAGTAGAGGTAGAAAAATCGCCCCTTTTTCCGTGTCGCTTTTCTTTATAATTATATGTTAGATATTGTATTATATAGATTTGTAGGTAGGTATAATGCCTTACCCCTTGCAATACCAGACACAACGTTTTCTTGTTGTCAAATTTGAATACCTACCCAGATATATTTATAACACGAAAATGTTTAGCTTCTTCGTGTTAAACATCTCACGAAATATTTGTAGCATAGATTTTTTCCTAAATAGAATCACTTTTTTCTTTTCATTTTATACTTTCTTGGAAGTCTTACAATTTGTCGTTAATCTGGATTATAGCCCTACATAACTAACTTTTTGCTAGATTATAATCGAGTGGATCTATATTAATGTGCATTTTAAAAATATTAATAAAAAAGGATAAGTAACTACGTCCTATTTTAATATGACCGAATATCAATTCGTTCTACACAAAACGTATTGTTTTATTAACGTATCTGGAATAACCCCTGAAAAAATGAAAATTACATTATAAAAAAAAATTACTTTCCCAAGTCGCATACAAAAGCATCTAAGTGCCTCCAAATTGATTTCCTATTTTGTAAATCGTTCTTTTTTCAAGAAAACGAACTCTGTTAGCAAACAAAAAATACCAATTTACCATTGATTGCTTACTTTTTTATTTTTTTTTAATGGTTTTGAAATAAAAAAATGGAAACAAAGTAGTTACATTCTAAACGGAATTTAAATGATGCTTCTTCAAGAAGACAATTTTCTTTATTTATTAATTTTAGTTACTACCAACTATTAAAATACAATTTTTTTAATTGGAAAATTCATTTAAACGCAAATAACTAAGTGTAGGCCACTCCTCAAATTCAATGTTTCAAGAAATCTAGTCCATTTCAAATGTGTGCTGTCAAAATATTCAGCTGGTCAAATGCATGATACAACCAATTATCATGGGAGAAATGCATCTGACGCCATTTTGTATCTTGACATTTCATAACTATTTTCAAAGCGAAAACAAAAATTTACAGATTTTCATTTTTTCTTCGAAATTTATTCTGTTGTATAATTTTGTGTTTATTTTGTTTGTGTGTTTGGTGGAGTTGGAGTTTTCATTCTGCCAGGGAAAGAGTATTCTTGTGTTTTTTTATTCGACGCCGCGTGCAAAGTTAATTTTTGTTTATTTTTATTTATTTTAAATTCGTGTGGAAAGTGGAAAATTGATTGCGCCTGTGAAAATACATTTTATAAACATTTGATTCTACCACACGCGTGGTAAAACAACGATTAAAATCTCACATATTGCTGTTGAAATTATTTTGTTTAATTGATTTTTCTCATTTCACAAGCAATGGAATAAGCACAGATTATTATTTAGCAAATGATTTGATGATTAAAAAAAATCAGAATATTATAGATTCGTGTTAAAGTGATCATGAAGTGACCGCGGCGGGGTGAGAGAAGTAAAAAAACAAAAACAAAAATCAAAACCATTGTTAGAAACTTAAGTTTAAACAGAATTCTTCTTTCCAAATGAAAAGGTATTCCATTGAAATTGAATTCAAGACAAAAAAAAAATAAAAATTAAACCAAAAAACACCTCCCGAGTCTGTGATTTATAAATGCTTACGTACTGTTTATTTGATCTCTTACAGGTCCACAGAAGACGTATCACCACCGAATTTCGAACAGCGTAGCAGTAGCTACTATGAACGCAGTTCGAGATTAGTTACTGATACAGATCAATATATTAGACGACCAAATGTTAACTATCATTCTTCGTCTGGCGATAGCCGGGGGCGTACTAGGGATAGACTATACAGAAATGGTCCTTATAGTTCGATAATCGATAGGTGAGTCTAATAATTTTTGTTAAACTTTTTCTCTTCATCAAAGTCTGTTGTTTTCCTTTCAATTTTTTTTTCTGTCTTTAGATTATACTTGCTAACGATATCTGGGGGAATAGAGGTTTGTCATACTGAAACTTGGATATTTTAAGCATCTCTTATGGTTTTGCCTTTGAATTTCATTCTTAGCAGATGGCAAGGGAAGGGAATACAAGGAATTAATGCAACAAAACAAAGTACTGATACCCTTAATTGTGTCTGGGTACTTATTATGTGCATTATATGCGTTTGAACTAAAGATATCCTAGTATACAATTCCTCTTGTACTTCGAATGTTGTTGATCCTGGAACTATCAAAACTATCGCCTTGGCGTGGTCTCCTCTTTCTGCACAAATACTCTGAGAAGTTAACAGTTTGTTGCTTATTTTTTTAACAATCATTCGGACTGGTGGTGGTCTGTGAAACTTCGCTCTTACTTACTTTACTTTTGGTGGCGCTACAGGGGTGGTGCTCCTGGCCCTGGCTGAATACCTTCAGCCGGCTCGATCTCTAGCCTGTCACCTCAAATTTTGTACTCCAAACCTGGTCGCTCCATCGAAGATGAGATTGGCTTTAGCTTCTGACTTCCAAGACTGCGAGCTGGAGCGACGATATTCATCCGCTCCACTGACCTAGCCATCTTAACCGCTAGATACGGATTTCTTGTATCTTCTTCGCTATTCGTTATTTTTTGGGTTTTTAGAACGCCCCAAGAGAGGTTTCATCCGATTGGGAAAGGGTCTGTGCTGCTGCACCACAGCAGGACCGGGATGATGAGTGTTCTGTATAGCGTCTCCTTGATTTCTCTCGATAGAGCGTTATTCCTCAAAGAAACAGCTATTAGCAAGAGCGATTCTACGTGTGATTTCTGCGTTGATATTGTTTCCTGCGCTTACAGCTGTGCCCGGAGAGACGATTCACTTACTGACTCAAAGTTATACCTACCAATTGTCACGTTCTGACCAAATCAATGGTGGGATTGGAATTTTTTGATAAAAAACATATACTTCGTCTTGTCCTCTTGTACAATCTGTCCCATTCTGCTGCTGCGGACTTCATGGAAGTGAATGCACGGGTTACTGCTCTCTTAGTTCTTTCAATGTCATCAGCAAACCCAAGAATTGTGTATAAACTTGACCAGGTCATCTCCAGCGTGTCTACAAAGTTCCACTAGTAGCCCATCTGCTATCCATAGCTACTTTGAGCTCGTTTTGATCGGGCGTATGTAATTCTTGGTTCTCATCTAAATTGACTGGACCAGGTCGATAATTGGAGAGATATTGGCCTTCATCGCATTTTATAAACTGGCTGAAGTAATCTCTCCAGATGATTAACATCGACTACGTATCTGGATAGGTGTTTCCATACCTATCTTTGCAGAGTGTAATGTTGACTGTTTCACTCTTCTGTAGAAGTTTCGAACCTCTTCCTGGACAAATCAAAGTGGTCGAATTATCAATGACTCTTCCGCATAGATACGGATAAATTTGAGCGATAGCCTATGTTATGTCCACATTAAGGACATCGTTTGATTGTCGAACTGGGTCAAATCGCATGACTTTGTTAGCCAATTCACATCACCTCTGCGAGAGGTAAAAATACTCTAAATCGTTCATGAAGAATGCCAATCGTGGCGTCCGCTGTGTGTCAAGTAGTACCATCCTACTAGAACCACATGTTGTCTAGGTCCATGTAGTTCAATTTGTTTTACAAGAAATTAGTTATCTTTGTTCTGTAGCTTTCGCCATAGACGGTGACCGTCGTTTTCGAAAAAGTACGGTCAATGACGCCGCTGGTAACTTTTTGACAATGCAATACCATCTGGTGGTTCTTCTCTGCTTCTTGCGAGAAACTGACAAAACCTCCAAAGAGTAAAACTTGTCTCGAAAAAATGCATCTCATGTAGCCCTTCGGACTCGGCGGTAAACTGTAGGACAGATTAACAACACACACAGGAATGGTTGAAGAGTAGAAGTCACTAGGCCTTGGCTCCTTAAGGAGCTGTCGCACCAATAAATTTATTTATATAATTCACCTGGTCAACCTCGCGTGGGTTGGTTGCGTCCCATATACGACAATTTTACTTGTTAACATTGCTATTCATTCATTGGGATCCTCTTCGAAAAGCTCCAAAGCCCAGTCAGCGTTTGCACTAACGATCACTCGTTTTTATAATACAGATTTTTCATTTGAATGGTTATTTGACATGATATGGCGTCAGTAACTTTATAATAAACAACTGATTTTTTTTGTTGTATAATAATATGCTCGCACTCCAACTGACGATCTGTGGGCAAACACCTTATCTACTGCATCATTGCAGTTTGTGCAATAAATAAATAAATCTTGGCCTCCAAAATAATCCGCGCATATTGAAAAACTCTAGCTAGAGGGATCATCGTGTCGAATGTTATCAAAGGCAATACTAAGATGTTTTTTTTTTTTAATCAAAGTTGAATCAAAAACAGCTATAAAGGACTTAGTTAGTTTACCCAACAAAGATCCTTTCCTGTTTAAGAACTTGTTGACTTACTCTTACTGTCGTGATGATGCTAAAAAAAAAAACAAACAAAACTCTTCACTCTCTTCCTTGAAAAGCTAAAAATATTACAAAAAATTCACTAAAAATGTCAAAGGATGGTTTCTACTGTTTTAGTAAGAGTCGAGTCCATGTTTCTGCACCTTTGATCATAACTTGGATGATAAAAGTCTTAATAAATAATGACAATACAATAGAGCCGTTATAAATGAAGATCCTACATCCATGCTTGTTGGTGTTTTGGAGGGACATGGATATCACATCAGTATAAATCTGAATACCTATGCTGCCCATTTTCTGATCCACCCAAGACTATTCGGGACATTTGTTTGAATAGAATGGTCGTCAAGAATATCTTGAAAATGTGATCATTTGGATCTTGTCATGAAATCTTGTCTTGACCTCAAACGTCGGCCGCGTAATTTTTAGGGCTGATGAAGGGCGGAAATCTCAGCCAAAATTGCTCGAAGAATGCTACCGAAGAATGAAACAAAGGCAGTTGTTCGTCCATCGCTAATAAATGGTTCAGAATGTAGGAGGAGATTGATGGGAACTGAAATGAAGATGCTCCAACTGATAGAAGTAGTGACAAAGCAAAATGGAATAATTAGAAAGAAATTTCCGGGGCCTTCTGTGGTTTACCTCAACAATTTTAGATTTTTCCATGTCCGGGCTCTGGGGCCAACTCTGGTGTCTGAGCCTGCCTTTCTTCCAAAGCTGGGCAGAATTTAAATTCAAAAAGATGTGGATGGTAAATTGTGATTTTTGACTTTGCTGCCGGTTAGGATCAGGGGTGCCAGCACGTAACTTGATACAATCGAGTTTATTCTATACAATCGAGCACTGGCAGCACATAATTTGGTTCAATTACTTGTCCTCGATTGTATCTTCCCAGGTGCACGTTTGAAACAAACGTTTTCAGTCGATATAAAATAGTATAGTTATCGTCTGGAGTATTTTTTTCTGAAAAAAAATATGAAATCCAAACAAAAAATGTCGATTGATAAAAACCAGGCAGAAAATTTAACTACTTTTATGAGTAGTCATCAAGACTTGTCTAAATGCATTTAAAAATGAAAAAAACCAGCGGTTTTCTCCAAGAAAAACTTGCAAACTGGCTTAAAAGGTTTCTCTGTACAAGATCGGAAAAAAATTATTATTTTATATAGGCACAGGCGATGGTCTGAAAGCACAATTTAGCATAAAAAGCTTCCTCATCTTCAATTTCCGAACAATGTTATTGAATGAGAATTTCAAATTAATTTATAATTTAATTTTTTAAATCCAATTGATTTCATTAGGAAAACATATTCGAATTGTTTTTTTTTACTCTAAAAAATATCCATTTAACATTTTACTTATAGTTCACAGTGAAATTTCTCAGTGCAATTCACAATAAAACTCGTTTCAAGTTACGTGCTGCCAAAAAACATTTGTTTCGAGTTCAACTACGAACAACAATGCTCGATTGAATAAAGTTACATACTGGCACCCCTGATTTGAACCAATCATGAACCAAGATATACAATATATTTATAAGAAGACTTATAGATGTGTCATATGAATTGGCTCCGGAATATCTTCTTTTTAAAAAATTCCTATCAATAAAACCTTAACTCGATTGTAACCATTGTAATTGCCAATTTATATCTGAGTATCAACATTAAAAAATAAAGCTTGGTGGTTATCTCAACATGGATAATCTTCATTTTTAATTCTTTAAATATTTTGACTCCTCTTATTCCCTATTAATCTATGTAGCTCTGTATTAAGTTAACTGTTTAAAGTCTCATTCAATATAAAGAGAGAAATTATTCAGTTCCATGTTCTTATCAATCAGGCATGGACCTCGAATCTCTTTTTAAGCCCGTTAAAATTGAGATTTTAAATAAATTGAAAATGGTGGATGCTTATGTTTTTGGTACTGTTTTGCTAATAGTTTTGCTTGCCTAGGATTAGATATAATATTGGAAATTTTGCTTGAAATTTGAAATTCGAAAGGTTTACGAGGACTCTCCTGTCCAAAGGATTTTTATCAAAAATGTCCCTTTTTCCGTCCGACATCTTGTACCCTAAGAGCAATGATTACCCTATCACTTGATAACTTTAGCACTAACAACATTAAACATATTAAAGTTAAATTCAAATCTTCTTCTTCTTCGTATAGTGCCTCTCCTCTTAAGAGTTTGATGAACATCCTTTTTGTGTTTTTTCGTAATGATAGGTTTCTGAATAGTTCGATTTTAAACATGTTGAACCATTGACTCAAATTTTGCATCCATGTTAGTCTCTGTCTGCCTGGTACTCTTCTTGTAGGATGACTTGTAGAAATTGGTATTTTTCATTTCTAGTGATATGCGTCTACCCTCTGGGATGGAATCGAAGATCCTGCGAGCCGGAGCATTGTGGTCCACTCTACATATTTCTTTTGACCAGGTCAATGTCGCTGTACAGCTCGTAAAGTTCTTGGTTGAACCTTCTCCTCCAAAGTCCGCTAACGCAGGGAGGGCCAAAAAATCTTTCGAAGAATCTTACGCTCAAAACGACTGGATATCATCCGCTTTAGATAGAGTCAATGCCTCGGCGCCATAGAGCAGGACTGGGATGATTGGATTCTTATACAGTCTCCTTTGTCTTTCGAGAGACGGCTTTGCTACTTAATTGCCTTCCTCGCCCATAGAAACAGCGATTGGCAAGAGTAATTCTTCGCTTTATTTCTGACGAGATGTCAGATGTTATAGCGTATCCGAGGTAAACAAAGTCCCTAACTACCTCAAAGTTGTACCAGTGTATTGTGATGTTTTGTCCAATCCGCCGGTGTTGTGTGTCCCTTTTTGTGGACAGCAAGTACTTCGTTTTGGCCTCATTGACTGCTAGTCCCATCTTAGCCGCTTCAGCTTCAATGCTCCAGTGACAGCTCGCCGAGTTCTGCCAATGATGTCTATGTCGTCAGCGTATGCTAGCAATTGCACAGACTTGAAAAAAAAATTGTCCCACTACAATTGACTTGCGAGCTTCTTATAATTTTTTCAAGTATTAAGTTGAAGAAATCGCACGATAGCGCATCACCTTGTCGGAATCCTTTTTTGACGTCAAAAGCTTCTGTGAGGTCAGAACCAACCTTGACGGAGCAGCGAGAGTTCTCCATCGTTATCCTGCACAGTCAGACGAGTTTTGTGGGGATGCCAAAACCGTACATGGCTCTGTCTCTATAAATGCTATCGTACGCGGCCTTAAAATCGATAAAGAGGTGGTGGGTATCGATTTGGAATTCTTGGGTAGTTTTGGTTGCTGACGAAAGGTTTCAGGCGTTCACATAGTACGCATTGTACGGCAGAGAGGATAAATTCTGTTATGTATTATTTTTAAAAACAGTTTTAACATGTGACTGACTCATCAGGCTAATTGTTCTTCACATCTTGCAGCATTGTTTTTCTTTTGAAAAATTAAAAATAATTCAATTATAAAGCTTTAGATTTGAGGTTTTTGGAGAAAAATGCCAGACAATTGTAAACTCCACACAACAAACTAACAACATAATATGTACATAATGTATTTCGTTCATATCCAAATATTATAATTTTCTCAACTTGCAAACCTATGTGGCCTCTATTGAAATTAAAGTTCTAATCATTTCTTCACAATTTTTTTTTAACAAACAGTGCTTTTCTCACTTCTATAAATGTTTTTCCCTATTGAAAATAATACAAGAAAACTATTGGCAAAGTTCTTCTTTTTTTTTGTGTGTGTTTGTGCCTAAGTGCTAAGCAATTAACTCCTAAAGCGTCAATATTCTTTTGTTTTCTCTTATAGTTGGCAGGAACAACTGCACAAAGTCGAATTCTGGATTTAAAGGAGTGTACAAATGTGGTGAGCCAGGTGGTAAATTAATGAAAAAAAAAAACAAAAGCTACTTAGAAGACTGCTACATTGAAATAAAATCCAAAATCTGTTTCTTAAAGTTACCATGTTAGACAAAGGACATATGCGAATTCTGGCATTTCTTCACATAAATGATACGACTGAGCCTGACTTAAGCAAATAACAGTAAGCCTTCCGTTTTCGCATTATTCTTTGCAGCAGAAGTCAGACATGTCCATCCATGGCCGATTGGTTAACAGCATTGTATTCAATTTGAAAAGAGAATGGTACCTTGGATTTATGTTAACTGCTTTTCCTTTAACCTCATAGTTTTTACTTTGCAATATTCTGAACTCGAGCTAATCTTCAAACTTCGATGATCCTTCAAAACAGAATGTAAATCTTCTTCAATTGCATTCTAAAGTAGAAAGAACCTCAGCATTTCGCGTGTGAAATTGAAGACAGTAGGCCGGCCTAGCTGTCTGGAAAAGTTTTTTGGTTGAGGTCCAGGTCCACCGCAAATTCTAGCGTATTCATTAAGTTTCTATAACTGCCAATGCTATCTCCTGGTTTAACCACTGAAACCAATCTACAGAAAATACATAACTATTTAAATAGCAGAGTGCGGAGTTTTCTTGTGCCTAGAAGATTTTCGCTTGCTAGGATCAGTGGAATTTAGGCCATTTTTTCTATTTCTTACCAACAAAATAGAACATTCCTTTCCACTCCATTACAAAAAAAAAAAAAGAAAAAGGAAAAATATAGTTTTCATTAAATGCCTGTAAAAATCGCTCAACTGTTATTTGTATGTTTTTTTCTCTTTTTATTTTCATTTCCAGACCGTCACCCTCATCAGTTGGCCACCATAGAGTGCCGTCATGGTACGACACCAGTCCAGGCAACAGCGGTGGAAACAATGGAAGCAGCAGCGGCAGCAGTCTACCAAATCAAACTTCTACGCCGAGCTCTGCGACCGTTTTGTCCGTCGCCGCCGCTTCCTCATCATCTCAATCACCCGCCGCTTCAAGAACTGTCTACGGCAACGTAGCCAGTGCTGTTGTTCAACCAGACACAAATAGTAACAGCAGCAATAGCAGTATAGGTGGTGGTGGTGCTACCAATAGCTACAACAATGATTTACACATCTTAAAGTGTAAAAGTAAAAAATCCCGCTGTGGTTCTGAATCGCCATGCAGCGGTAGCATACATAATTTAACATCCGCGGTAGCAGCAGCTGTTGTGGCAGCAGCAGCATCATCGGCGGGCGTTAATAGTAGCGCAAGTAGTAGTAGTAGTTGTAATAGTGGTAGTACAATCATCGCTGCCCCAAGCAGCAGCACTAGTAATAATAATCTAACAAGTAGTAGTGGTGGTGTTTTAAATACTGTCCATAACCCCTCCTCCTCTTCTTCGTCGTCGTTTAACAACAATACAACGGCAACGCCAGCAAACAGTAGTCATAGTTGTCACCTAGTAGATCGGGGGAATAGCAGTGGAAGCAGCCATCACAGCCAGAACAATCACGATGGCCGTGATGGCGGCAGTACGGCGTCGAGTAGATCACATTCACGCAGTCCAAGCAGCTATAGTTCGACGCATAGTTCGTCGTCTAATTCACATGCGTCCAGTCCGGTATCAGGCAGTGAACAACCCCCGACTCGTACAAGAAGTCTACAGTCGGCTGTATCGGCGCCCGGTCAATGTAAACGTAAGTAAACAATTTTGCAGGCTGGCGTTTGAAGATTTCTAACCATTTTACTGTCGTTTTTTTATAGGAAACAGCACGGCTGCCTCATCATCTTCAACATCCAGTGGCGGTAGTGGTGGAGGCAGTGGCAATCCTGTTGTGCATTCCGAAGATAACCGGCCACTGGCAATACGTGTACGAAATTTACCGGCCCGTTCCTCGGATACATCCCTTAAGGATGGTCTCTTCCATGAGTACAAAAAGCATGGCAAAGTTACCTGGGTAAAGGTAGTCGGCCAAAACTCAGAGCGTTATGCATTAGTTTGTTTCAAAAAACCCGACGATGTCGATAAAGCACTCGAAGTGTCACACGACAAACTGTTTTTCGGCTGTAAAATCGAGGTTGAACCTTATCAGGGTTATGATGTTGACGATAACGAGTTTCGGCCGTACGAAGCCGAGCTGGACGAATATCATCCGAAATCGACGCGCACCCTGTTCATTGGTAACCTCGAGAAAGACATAACGGCAAGTGAACTGCGGGCTCAGTTCGATTGCTTTGGGGAAATCATCGAAATCGATATCAAAAAGCAGGGAATGAATGCGTACGCTTTCTGTCAGTACTCAGATATTCTGTCTGTCGTTAAAGCAATGCGTAAAATGGACGGGGAACATCTGGGCAATAATCGGATAAAGTTGGGATTTGGCAAGTCTATGCCAACAAACTGTGTGTGGATTGATGGCGTAGCTGACAATGTCAGCGAAAGTCATCTAATGGGACAGTTCTCTCGGTATGGATCCGTTTCAAAGGTGATCATTGATAGAGTGCGTCAATTGGCCCTAGTTATGTTCGATCAAATACAATATGCGCAAACGGCTGTGAAAGAAATGCGTGGCACAACAATGCGTGGCCGCAAACTGCAAGTGGACTTTGCATCACGAGAATGCCAGGAGGCATTCTACGAGAAGCTAGAAAAACAAAGTACAGGTAAGAAGGAGATTGAAAGAGATTTGTACAACTGTTTGAAATTCTTTTTTCTTTAATTTCAGCTGGCAGCCGTTTTAATCGATACGATTCACAATCGTCAAGATCGCGAGCCTCTTCGTTTAGTCGTCATCAAAATTCCAGCGGGAACTGTTCGCCAAACAATTTATCAGCTGCACTATCAACTAGTGCTAGTGGTACCACAAGCAGTGGTAGTCTCCAATCTGTGGTTGGCTCTACAAATCTGCCAACAGCGGGATTAGGCAGTGGCAACGTTGCTGTTTTAGGTGGTGCATCATCATCGAACAGCAGCTTATCCACTTCTGGTGTGATCACGTCCGTAGGAGTATTGGCAGCTTCTGTAGCTGGTGTACTCCCAGCTGCAGGCAGCACAACACCTCGAGGTCCTGGACGATCTAGGAGTTCCCGCCACAATACCGGCGATTATGAATATTTGTCGTCAGAGCGTAGATTTCGCAGTTACGACGAATACAGCCAGGGATCGGCGGCTTCACACGACGAAGATGCGACACCGGCGGGTCAACATTGCAGCGGATATGCACAGCGATCAGACTCGCCTTTGTCGCGACTGTGTGGAGGTGTTGGTGGTGGTGTTAACATCAGTAGTACTGCTAGTTCTACTGGAGTTGCAGGCATCAGTAACACGATCGATACGTTTGATATTAGTAATTCTAATAATGGACGACGTCGTTGCGACAAAAGTCCTGGAAAGCAAAAAGGTACCCGAATGAATGGAGCCGGAGGTAAATTGGCAAAGCTAAATACTTTTTCTTCACCAGGTGATATACGAAATTTACAAAAAGAACGTTCCCATCTGCTGGAACAACTAGAAGAATGCCCGTCCAGTGGTGATGAGTTAGTTAGCCCTAAGAAACGCATGAAGTTCGATCATTCATCGTCTTCGCATCACCACAATCATCATCACACATTAATTGGATTGGTAAGTTTTTTTTGATCGATTTAATAGCCTTTTTTCTATGTTATGGCGAATGAATGTTGTTAGTTAAGAGGCTGATAGTAGAGAGGTTGTAATAAACACACGCAAAATTTAACTTACATTTTTGCTTTGCTTATGTTTTTTTTTTTTTATTTAAACTAACAAGACAAAATTCATGTAAAGACTTTGTGCCGTTTGCAATTTTTCTTTTTCACATTTTATTTTTATTTTTTTTTCAGATTTCTTTTATTGTTGCCACATTTTATTTGCATGACTATGTAGTTTTTTTAAGTATGTTTTCTTATGCACTTTGTCCCGTCTCAGACTTGGAGACCTGGAAACGGACTTAAAAAAATTATCAAAAGTTTTGATAACAGATTTTGTTCTATTGATAGTTTAGTGTAGGTTTGAACTCCAGATTAAAGAACCCATATCAATGGAAGCTGTCAAAACGGACGCATGGCTTTCCTAAAATGTTGCTACATTCAAGGATTTTTCAACGATACTGCGCTCTAGAAATACGAGGATAAATTCTTGAAATTTACATGTCTTTGGTTGGTGCCATTTACTACAACTGCCTAAAAAGTTGTTATGGATTTTGACATTACCTGTGTTTCACCAAAAAAAAACATGATACCGATAATTTGCCTTGAGCTCTTATCTTAGGTGATTGAAATCTTACAGTTTGTATGTCTCTTAAACAGCGAACACTTTTCAAGTGCTGAACGCACACCCTATTATATTGAAGCTAAACAAGGCTTCATTCATCAATGCAGAACAATTCCTGAAATCCTGTTTTAATTGAGAAAGCTACATCAACACTTCTGGACACTGCTGGTGATACTCAGTTTGACGATTATATCACAACAAAGTATCTTGTACTTATCATACAGTAACTTGCACAGATAAATTGTCAGCATTTTGTAGTACCGTTTGTTCTTATATTATTATGTTTTTCTTTATAAATCACAATTGATGCTTAAAATTTATAATATATGGCTCTCGTAGTCTCGTACATATACACTCTCTATATTATTTGTTAATCTTGAAATCACCACGCTTATTTTATATAAATATTCTTAACGAACTCAATTTTAATCAATATTGTTTTTTTTTCATTTTCATTACAGCCGCAGTCGCATTCAATTGATGGTAGCAGCAGCATCAGCAACACCAATAGTAGTAGTGTACAGCCACCGACGTTAATAGGTGATTCCAACTGTGATGTTATAAGCACTGATACAAATAGTTCAGCAGTAATGCAGCAGCAGCAACAACAACAACAACAACCACATCAACAACAACAGCACCCACACCCTCACCCTCACCGGAAAAGCAGCATGTGTGGCGGCGTTGAAGTTAGACGATTATCAGAATGCAATAGTCTTAAGTATGGTTCTCAGCAACAACAACAACAGCAGCAACAACCACCTCCGCCATTGTTGCACCATTTACACCATCAACAGCTGCAGCAACAGTTATCGAATAGCAGTAATATTAGCCGACGACCGTCCATTGAAATATCCTCGTTGGCTGCAACTGCACGTTCTAGCAGTAGCGATCATACGCACAACTCAACTCTTAACTCCTCTGCCACATCGGGCTCCTCCTCGGCGTCAGTGCTAACAATGAATTCATCGATAGCTTGCAAAAGACGAAGGGTTGTGGGTAGTAGTAGCCTAATGGCCGGAGGTGTACTTGGTGGTGCGCAATCCTCTTCCACGGCGACAAGTGGCGGAGCACCAAGTTCATCAACAAACACGCTTAACGATGCTAACCACGAATACCATACTTCAAGAGGTCGCGGTCATCAATTACATTCCCATCACTCGCATGAAGCGTCCGGTGGTGAAAGTGCGGACGGCTCACGGCCCGGCACTCCGTTGTGCGATGAACGACCGGAAATGCCAGTACCCAGTGAACCGCGAAGAATACCACGCGATCGGCCGCACGAGCCGATGATTTTACCGCTGCCAAAATTCGGCATACCATTTTTTCAACAGTATCGAATGGCCGCCACCAATCAGCAGATGTACGCTCCAACAACTTCCTCTATTGCGGGAGCGCTATCATCGTCATCGTTGGGGACGGCGACAGCAGCGGCAAATCATAGTAATAGTAATCCTAGTAATAGCTTAATAAATTCAAGTTCTTCTTCTTCTTCTGCAAATTCGGGACCGGCGTTACTGTCAAACAGTAGCTGCGGTCATCATTCTAGTCTTAATAGTACATTGTCGAGTCCGCCTGCTTCGATGCTGTTGGGTGGCTCTAGAATATCCACTTCGGCATCTTCGTCGGCGTTGCATCATCATCCGCACCATCATCATCATCATCACCATCACCATCAGCAACAACAACAACAACAGCATAACAACCCAAGTAGTGGACACCCTCATCATCTGTCTTCTCAATTGCATCATCAACCGGATTCATCACTGGCTAACTCGTTGCGATCACGTTCACTAAGTACAAACTCGAGTGATTCAGATGTTGGTGCGAGACGCAGTTCGAGTCCGACGCTTGAAGAACGCATTAAGTCCTTGGATGAACTCTATGAAAAATGGAATGGGGGAGGCAGTGGTCTAACTTCACGTCTTAACCAATTGACAGCATCGACAACGCCGTCCTCAGCATCTTCTGTAGATAGTTCGTCCCACCCTCTGCAACATACCACTTACCCGCACTATCAACATACCAGCAGTGTTGTCAGCAACAATTCTTCATTCACACCCACGCGACATAAACTCTTCGATCTGGACGTCAAAGAAATGAAACCTTCAGACATAGTGAAATCAGTTTTGGCGAAAAAATCAATTTTCGACGATGACCTGCAACGCCTAAAGAACATTAACGAGAAGTATGAACCAGCAGAGTCTTCTCATTTGTCAAAGTCCGTTCTTGTGACGTCGACATCACCCGCGCTTCCTAATTTGGCTGCAACCAAAACGCCAATTGTTGGCTGTATTACACTCAACAAGACGATTCCAGTTGCTCCACAAAGTGGAACAGTAACAGCGACGACAGTGCTTCAGCGTCTGGGCAATGCATCGCCAATGAACAGTCCTCAGGGTTCAATGTCGCCTTATAATAGTCCATCACCTTCGCCCGTTGTAACTGGCGGTATGGCTCCAAATGGAAGCAAACTATTGCCTTCAGTTGATGCAAAGTTGGCTAATATAACACCTAAGCCTGCTAAAGGCTTACAGTATCCATTTCCCAGCCACCCACCGTTGGTTAGTTCTGCTAGTGGTGCTTCGCCTAGTAGCTCAGAGCACAGTAGTTGCAGCAAGCAAGATACTGCTGCAGCAACGCCACAACCACCAACAAAACCAAAGACTAATTCTATAACAAAAAGCTTGAGTATGCCTGGAGATAAGATGTCTTCCGTCCCAGTGGCGACAGTGGTAGCTACGGCGACGCTTGTGAATACGTCAACTCCCACATTGACGCATTCGGTGGCTCAGCCCTCTAGGGTTCTTGTTAAATCCGCCTCAGTTCCAGGTAGCACAAACATTGGTACAATTAAAACAACCACGACCGGTAGCAGTTCCTCCCACTCGACAACATCAACAAGTCAGAAGCAGCACCAGCATCATGCCACTACAACGGTTGATGATGAAACGGCGACAACAGCGCCGACGCCAAAGGTTAAACACTCAACGTCAACATCTAGCAGTAGCAGAAAAAGTTGTGAAAAGAGCGAAAGAAGCTACAAACATAACCATCGCAGTGATTCAATGAACAGTGAGAAAAAATCCTCTTCGACGAAAAGTGACAAAGTAAAAAGTGAATCGTCAACAGATAGAAGAAAACATTCTTTTTCATCAGTTTCATCAGTGGCTGCTGAAGAATCAACACCGATGTCTTCTGCAGCGACAGCTGAAAGCGAAAAAACAGAACAGAAACATCAACAACATGACGATAAAGAGAAGGAACAGCATCAAGAGCGTGAGAGACTGGAAAGAGAAAAAGAAAAGGAAAAAGAGAAACATCAGCAGAAAGAGAGAGAACGACGTGAAAAAGAACTCAAAAAGCAGCGAGAACGAGAAGAAAAAGAACGAGAAGAGAGAGAAAGAAAGGAACGCGAAGAGCAACAGCAACGTGAACGTGAGGAAAAAGAGCGCAAAGAGCGCGAACGTCGAGAACGCGAAGAAGCTGAACGAAAAGAAAAAGAGCGTGAAGAGCGCGAACGACGTGAGAAACAAGAACGTGAAGATAAGGAACGAAGGGAACGCGAGCGTCGAGAAGAACACGAGCGCATATACCGCGAGCAGCAACAGAAGCGTCAAGAGCAAGAGCGACGCGAACGTGAGCAGCCAGCCTTACCTCTCGAGCCGCCAAAAGATATTCCAACACCAGCACCTCCTCCAAATGAATGTAATGAAAAAGAGAACCGCCAAAATCACATTCGTGTCGATGGAAGTGATCCTACCACAACAGACACTCTCGATTTTGAAAAGCGATTCTTTCGTCATATGCAGCACTACGAGGACAAGCATAACAAAGAGAACAGTGGGGATGATATAATTCTGCCATCGCCCGATGGACAAAAAAATCGTAGCCGCAAATCTTCGCGAAATTCTCCCATTCGTTTGCCAAAACGTCGCCTTAGTTCGCAAGATAGCATGGATACGAATGAAGATCCCGCAAAGCGTGTTCGTATCACATCCTCAACAGAAACTTCCGCAAACCTGACGAACAATCATAAAATCGCCGATCGACGTGACTCGAAAGATCCGAGTTCAAAGAAGCACCACAAGTCATCATCGTCTTCCCACAAAAATAATAACGAAGAAAAACTTCAGCATCCAATGAATGATGCCGCATCAACTGAACACAGATATCGCAAAGATTCTGGTTTTGAAGAGAAGAAATTCAAAAAGAGTGATCCAGGTACCTTTTCAATGCTAATGCAACGTTTCAAAAAGCACAACAGTAAGGACGACAAAGATGTTATTACAAATAATGTCAGCGAAAAGCATGAAGAGCATCCGTTTAGCAATAATCACCCTGAAGAGCCAGAGAACGCAGCGCCTAAAACACCACAACACACCGGTGCAGTCGCCTCCTCAGATGAAGAAAGCCATCAACGGCAGCAGACGCAACATCATCATCATCACCAGAGACATAAAAGCAAACGGGAACACCGAGAAAAGAAGCGACACAATATCGAAGACTACGAAGATCGTGAGAAGAAAGAGCAGTGTGAAGCATCCGCTCGACATCTTGACCGAAAGTCTTCCCGCTCTGATGAAGGTTCGCATTCTCATCATCGCCATCAGCCGCACCATCCACCAAAGCCTTCCTCTTCGTGTGGTAGCAATAGCGGAGGCGAGAAGTCATCCTCACATCGCAATAAATCAACACCAACTAGCCGCCTGATGCTAAGTGATTCTAACGACTCGGATTCGGATGCACAAACGTCTAAAAAGCATTCCATATTTGACATCCCAGATGAAGGACCATACGTCTCTATGTATGATAAAGTCAAAGCACGGTCATGCAAAAATATGCAGAAGCAAGAAGAGGAGAAGAAAATCAAGGCTAAGTTCTCTCAGCTTAAGCAGTGTCGAGCGAAACGGGAAGAAAAGAAACGATCAACGTCCTACGACGGAGATTCTGATTCTGACTTTGAAGATCGCCAACAGCGCTATCGCAGTGGCTACATATTAGATCGCGGTGGTGGCTTTTTAAGCTCCTCCGATGAAAGCGTTATAATCCAACGTCGAGTTAGTGCAACTGGCTGCAATAACATATCTGATGGCTCCGATTCGGACACTCGGCGAATGAGCTTTAATCGCAAACGGCTCAATGAACTTTGTGACGCTGACGACAGCTCTGAAAACGGTGTCTACATCCGAAAAAGTTCATCTTGTAAACAGATCTCTTCAAAGCGAAACTCGCGTTCAACACGCATAGAATCAGACTCTTCTGACATGGATGCAGATATCCCTTCGCAAACACCTGACGTAAAACAAGAAACTAATGACACCGATGAAGTAGAAAACAAATTCAAGCCGGACATTATCAAGAAAGAACCGTTAGAAGATGAACACATAGATACTTTAGTTAAGACGGAAAAAATTAAAACAGAAGTTGAAGAAGGACAAGATGAAGAAGAAAAACTAAATATCCTTCCTCCTCCACCAACATCCTTGATTTGTGAAGTTAAAAAAGAAAACAAAGACTTTTTCGAAATGATTACGGAATCAGAAAACAACAACATACATTCTGAAAGTGCTCTCGAAAGTAAAGAATCTATATTTGATTCTCACTACTCGCCCGAAGGCAGAAGGAGGCATAAAAAGAGTAAGAAACGACAAAAGACACCTCTACCTCTAGATAGTGATACAAATGTGTCAGAAAAATTAGAAAAGGTTGATAATCCCGAGAAATTCCAAACAAACTGTACAGCTCCAGTAATCGATCTATTTGATAAACTAAAAGAGGAGACACTGATTGCCCCATGCCCACCTCTTACGACACAAGTAAACAATATCGCTACTCCTCATACGCCAACAACTGCATTAGTTGAGAGAAAGCGCCATAAGGACCGAAAAGATAAGAAACGCGAGAAGTTTCGTAGTGTTGATTTCGACAAATCGACTCTCTCGAAAGAAGAAAGACATCGTCTTAAGAAATCCAAAAAGTCGAAGAGTACTGATCTGGCTCGTTATAACCCGACGTCTGCTAACACGACGGCTTCCATTAATGCAATTTCAGCTCAAAATCAAAAGAGAACTGAAGAAAAAATGGAATACATTTTTGGGCCAATTTCGGATGAGGAAGAGTCCCAATTGTCGGGCGGTGAGCCAGTGCTCCATACAAAATCAGAGTGTGGTCCTGTGGTATCGGCTGCAATAAATCCCTACAAAACAGAACCTCTAACTCCGAAGTCACATACTGTGGAAGAGAATGAAGAAAACATGCAGAAATCTTTGAATTTAAATACGCCGCACATCGAGCGTGAGCGGCATCGCAAGGAAAAACGAGAAAAGAAACGCAAGGAACGTGAGAAATCTAGAGAACAACATGCCCTGGCGGCACTCCAAACACCTTTGTCAACACCCACAACAGCAAAAGTGGAAGATGACAATAGCGTGGACTTGGACGAAGCCGGTCGAGCGCTAGAAGCACAACTCATGGAAGATTCTGATAATAAAATGACTGACGAGACGACGCCTTCAACAGCTGCAACATATCGCAGTGATATGACAGACGTTTTTCGATTTTCCGACGGTGACGAAAACAGCATGGAGGTTCTTGCTTCCCAAACCTCGACGGGGACATCAGAAAAGAAAGAAATACCTCCTCAGATACAACAACAGGATCATCATAAGAATAAAGAAAAGAAGAAGAAAAAGAAACGTTCCAAAGAGGAACGTCACCATCAACGACGAGAACACCATCACACCCAACAACACCAGCAGCAGCAACTGGGCGAGGCAGCAATTATGTCGCCGCCACGATTATCGTGTAGCAAGCTCTCTATTGAGATTGAGGAAGATCTCAAGGATGCTGCTCCGATTTGTAAGCCCTCTCCTAGTCTTCCGTGCCTCTTGGATGATGATGTACCTGCAAGTATGCCCAAAACAACTCCAGAAATTCTATTAAAGTCACCGATAAGGGAGAAGACATTAATAAGCCCGATTCCGATGACTCCGACACTTACATCCACTGCAGTCACTACAGCTTCAACTGTTTTGACATCAACAACGCCACCCTCCTCGAAGCTATCGATGCCGACCGCACTTGTACCGGTTGTTGAACCAAAGAAAAAACCCGAGAACTTCATCCCTGGATTTGACGGTGAAGTCGATGAGAAAATCAGCGAATCTGCAGTGCAATCAATATCGGCAGACTTTACAGCATCGGCAATTGATTCAATTGTTGATGTGGAACCCAAAATTCCAGTTCAAAGTCCACCGGATTCACATAAACATCTGGACAAAATTGAGGAAAAATCACGTGTGATTATATCCCAGGAAGAAACTGAAGATGCTGTAGCAGCTCTGCTTGGCGAGAGTTTTGGCAACTCCAGTACTGTTGACTATTCCCTCACCGACGATCCTTGTGATCTACAATCCACGGCTATCGATGAGGTAGTTTCACAGAGTGTCGAAGAAGAACAAACCGCTGCAGTGATTCCTGAAGAAGACGCTGAAGAGATGTTGAAAGCAGTTCAATCGCTCAGTAATGAAGACATCGACATCAAAGCTGACACACCTCAGTCAGAACAAGATTTGCAAATTGACACTGACACTGAAGAGGCTCCTGAAGATGAAAGATCCAAGACCCCAGATGTTGATTTTGATCAGTTGAAGGGTAAGAAATCAGAGTCGGAAATGTCTAGTAAACTGACCAAAGATACAAAGAAGTCAGTAGTTCAGCCAACTCCTGTGATTACAAAAACTGCCGATTCAAAGAAGGTCGATGAAAAGAAACCATCGGAGTTACCAAAGAAACCTCTTCCTCCTAAAATTGAACCACCAACGATAACTCAAGAGCAACCAGCTGTGCAACCAGTGCAGACTGTTCTTCAGCCTCCGCAACAGCAGACACTACAACAAACGACTTCCGCCCTAAAAGTCGATACTGTCGTTCAAAAGCTACCACTGTTAGGTAATGTCCCATCAGTGGTACCTCAACCACCGAAAATTCCAATGCCCAATACTCAATCGGTGTTGATGGCTCGGCCGCAATTTACTATCCAGCCGCCATCAATCAGTATTCCCGACACTCAGCCAACACATTTTATACATCCATCTATAAATGTAGTTGTCTCGCCAAGATCCACAACAGACCAAAAGATGCATTCACCTCGGGGACAGCAACAACCGCCTTCGCCATCGATCAGTGGTGTTCGAGTGCCTTCTCCTCATAGTCCAAATGTTCAGCAACGTGGCGCAAGTAACATACGCCAACAATCAAGTCCGGTTACTTCACCTTCTCCGCCACAACCCCATGTGATCCTTCAACAAAGGCAATTGATGTCACCTCCAAGTACAGCACCACCCCAAACCAGCAGTCCAAATGCTATGGTTTCTGGACTAAATCGTATGACGGTGACTACGGTTTCCTCTGTGTTGCCTCCGGCTACCAAAGCTAGCGTTCATCCAGTTGTGATTCCCAACGTTATTAACGCAACTAGCAACATGAATGTCTCCGAATCACCTGAGAACAAAGATAACAAGCACTCTAAGAACCATCAAGCATCTCCAATGAAATCAAATGCATTCGATCAGCACATGATGCAGCAGCAAAACCAATCTATGGTTGCCAACAAAGTGGGCCAATCAGGGCCAAATCCTTACAACAGTTCCACGCAACAACAACAACAACAACCCCAATCACCGCATCGCATGTCACCTCATGTCCTTCAACAGATGTCTAAATTGAATACCCAACATCACCAACAATTCATACATCATCAGCATTTGCTTCAAATGCAACAAGTTCAACAGCATCAGCAACAACAACAGCTCTTGCAAATGCAGCTTCAAATGAAAAATTCTCAGCAAAAGAATTCCTTGATGAAGCAGCATCAACAACAACAACCGACACAGCAACAGAGATTACTCCAGACTTTGCATCCCCCACCACCAACTACAAGTGCAATGACATCGAGCTCGCCACACAGTGGTGCAAATATGCACTGCAATAGCAGTGGAAAAGATGCTTGCGGACGGCCATTACAACAGCAGTCCCAACATGTTGTGATTGTCCGACAGCAACAACAACAACAGCAGCAACAATCACTTAACTCCCAAATGCCGCAAATGCAAAAGGTATTGCTTCAACCACAGCAATCGCAGGCTAATGCCAAACTACAGCCACCAATAATCATGCAACAACAACAACATCAGCAACAACCACAACATCATAAGTTGCCACCAACAGGCAATATTATCATTCAACAAAAACAAACTGGCCAAACTTCTTTCACACAACAGCTGCCTCAACAACAGCCAGTGCAACATCAGCAGGCCTTGCAACACCAACAACAAACGCAGCATCCACAAGCAACGCAGCCAATGCAAGTTCAACAACCACTTCAGCAACAAATGCAACACTCGCTGCCGATGCAACAACAGCAAATGCATTCCAGATCCCACCTTCCACCTCAACCAGAACAGCAGCCTAATATGACTAAACCCTTGCAACAAGAGTCACAGTCTGTGCAAAAGAATCATGCACCGCATATGCCACAATTGCAAAACGACGAACCGGTGAACACGAAACCAACTACACCAGCTAAAGACGTTTCGAATAAGATGAATGATTCTGATCAGCCAAAGGCATTAGATAAGACTCAAGCAACCCCTGTTCCCTCTGATGTTAAAACGCTTGAACCAAAACCTGTTGAGGAAAATGTTTCTGTAATTAAAAATCAACTGACGACAGCTCAAGCAGTTGTTGCCCCATTGAACCAACAGAATAAAGAAAAATCTCTTTTGACCGAAGAAAATGTAACAAAGATCTCTCCACCGAAAGAAGATGAAATCGAACAAGATTCTAAGGAAGACAGCGATTATTGGTCTGCTAAAGAGTTGAACATCGATTCTGTAATAAAGAAAGTCGATGCTGCAATCTGTTCAAGTGAAGAGAACAAGAAACTTGCTACTCCTGACGACAGTCCAATACTTCCTCCAACATCTTCTGCGAGTGTCGACAAAAATGAGAAGAAAGAACAAAGTCCATATAAAGCACCCGCTTCTGCACCAACCATTGAAGAGAAGTCGAACAATTCCCTAACGAATTTGGATAATAGTGAAACTGATCGTACGGGCGAAGATACCCATGACGATGAGGATGACACTACTGAAGAGAGTCAAAGTGAAACGACCGACACATCAGGTGCTGGCAAGCAATTGCGCGGAGGCACTGCGTCCAAACGTGGTCGTACTCCCAGGGGTGGTAAGAAATCATCAGTTGTTGTGGCAGCTACCACACCGCCAGAAACAGGTGTACAAACGCGACGTGCGAAAGGAACACCAAGTACACGTGGTCGCAAAGGACGTCCGCCAACTAAATCGCTTCCACCTGTCCAGCATCAGCCACTCCCGGCAACTACGGCTCCAACTGTGCTTGATAAGAAACGTAATGCGGTCTCAGCCTCTGACCAAGACGTATATGAATTTCACGAAGATTCTGGAGAAGAAACACAACCAAAGACAACTGTGTCATCCTCGGGTTCTGGTGATCGCCCTCGCTTGATTTTAACCATAAAAAGCCCGGGACAACCGGCTGCAGCTGCTATTGTGAAGCCAATCGAAAAGGAAGTGGTTCCGATGGATGTACCAGTACTATCGCCATCCCCATCGGTAGCACCGCTTCAGCCTCCGCAATCTCCTTCGACACCTGAACCACAGGAGGGCCATATGAAGGAATCAAAGAAAGACTTTCAGACACCCAACACTCGAAAATCACGCCGCCTGCAAGAGAAGGACCGTAATACAGTTGATGACATAATTGAAGACGTTGTCCGAAACACGCAGACATCGCCAAAGGGTGGACAAACACCACCGCGTCGCTCAACGCGTATAGCTCAGCCAAAGAAGCCAGGTCAGCCGGCTGATTTGTCAAATAATCCGGCAACACCAAAGCCACGACGATCCAAGGATCGTTTAAAAGCCACTGGTGAAAACTCTCTAGAAGCCGATGACAAATTTGATAAACTCAAGTCTCCTCAAACTGATGAGGATGGAACCATTGAAAAATTACCTGAACCGGACAAGAAAGAATTATTCGATAAGGTTGAAAGTGGAACCGATTCCGTTATGCAAACGAAAGTGGTTGTCACATCTGCACCAACAGCAACTGTTACAAGCGTAGCACTAACAACCACAGATACAAAAACAATAATAACCAACTCTTCCATGCCGTCTGCAATTAACGAGTCATTTTTGATAGATCCAGTGACAGGCCTCCTTACCGTAGTTAACCAAAATAAGGAGAGTCATCAAGGTAATCACCCGGCAAGTGGGTTAAAACAGCCAATACTTGAAAAGAAATCTGTGCCAGTAGCGACAGTTACCCCGTTGGTTGTTCCAACTATCTCTAACATTAAAGAAACATTCAAAGTAATTGATTCGGAAAAATTGACTCCTTTCTCCGGTGTCCCCACTTCTGGAGCGAGTCATATGCCATTGAAAGTAGAGTCCTTACCACAAGGAGCTAATCCAACTTCGCAGCCAATGAGTGTTGTTGTTAAGCCATCCAGCACTCAGCAACCCATTGGAACACTACCATTACCAGCACAGAATTCCCAAATAAATCTTCCTAAAGCACAAGCAATAGTAGTTCAACAGGTGCAGCCACCATTGCAACCACAATTGAGCACTGCACGCCCAACAACCCTCAAGGCACATGTGCTTAATAGTCAGAAACAACAGCAGCAACAACAACAGCAACAACAACAACAAATGCAACAACAGCAGCAACAACAACAACAGCAACAACAACAGCAGCACCAACAGCAACAACATCAACAACAACAACAAATGCAGCACCTTCACCAGCAACACCATCCACAGCAACAATTGAGCCAAGGTGTTGTTAAAATAGGACACACCAATGCACCGCAATCCCAAGGCCATGCTAATCAACAACAGCATATTGTTGTGACGAATGCTAGTCATGTGATTCAATCAAGTATGGTATCGCGTCATCTACAACATGCAGCTGCTTTAAGTGGGTTGCAATCACAATCCTCAGCCGTGCCACCAACAGTGACGCATCCAAATTTAGTTGTAAACATTCCTGCAGCTCATTCACCCCACGGTACAGTCCATTCGCCTAGAATTCAACAAGGTGTGGTTATAAAACAAGGAATGCCGCAGTCGCAACAGCAACAGCATTCGCAACTACATCCAGCGTCATTTGGCACTCAACAACAACAACCACAACAACAATTCCATCCACAACAAACTCAGCAGCAAATTGTTCATCTGGTGACTTCGAAAGCACAAAACACTCATCAACAACAATTACCACAACAGCATCATCCACAACATCAACAACATTCACAGCAACATCAACCTGTTGTTATGCATAGCAAACAGTTACCCCAACAGCAGCAACAACATTCACAAAATCTACCCTACGGCCCACCACAAACGCAACAACAACTCGTCCAAGGTGGAAAGATTATCCATCAACAGTCCACAATACAAGCAGTGGGCAAGCAACAACAACTCCCAACAACTATTCAAGTCCCTATTCCACCACATGCGCATCTTCATATGCAACAACAGCAGCAGCCGCAACAACAAAAGCCAGCATTATCTGCAGTGCCTATTGTGACTCATCAGCAGATAATCAAGCAGCCAGCTCCGCAACAGGCGCCACAACATCATCTTATCCAACAACAGCAACCACCATCACAGCAGCATCACTTAACAGTGAAACAACAACAAGCCATTCAATCCCAGCCTTTGGTCTTGACCAGTCAAGCTGTGGCTGCAGCCAGTGCAAACACCGCTACAAGCAGCAACATCATAGCTGGTTCTCAGCATATTATGGCCCATGCACACCAGTCCTCCCATTTGCATCAACCAACCGGTGCATCGTTGCTGCAAGCCAAACCAGCACATCAACAGCAAATTGTGCCACCAGCGGGTAAGGCCGTTATAGGACTACAAGCTCCACAAATAATGACGGGTGCTGTAGCAAGTCCACCGCTCAAGCAAGCACATCATGCTGGACAGCAGCCAGTCGTCACGGGTAAGTTTATTGAAAACATCATATTACTAAGGTTCTTACTGATTTCCTTATCTTATCCCAGGTGCAAGTAGTCTTCGTGCGACAGTCCCACCAATTAGCCCGCAAGGACAATCGCGGCACTTGTTGCAACCTGGTATGCCGGTTGCTGCTTTTGAAGCGAATATGGTGAGTTATTTTATTTGTTTGTTCTATTCTAGCCTTATATACATAAATGTAGATATAAATAAACTCACTTATGTATTTATCGAAATAAGTTTATCACACTTACTAACTCAAACCTTTTTTTAAATGGACGCAGCATGAAATTGGAAATTACAATTCGACTAGATCTCAAAGCCCACCGCCTGCTCATCAGCAAGCCACACCTATTACACCGGTAATCCTTAGAACAAGCAATTATATATTTTTTGGGTTTGATTTGAATAGATATTGTTGTTTGGTAGTTAACTTTTTAGCTGCTTTGGAGAATAGAAAAGAAATGCTTACGTCTGTCAAACTAAAGATTTGTCTAGATTCTAGAAAACAATTAAATATTTTCCTTTTGGTTGCAAAATTGCTTAGACATTTCACATTAAAGAAAAATGTTTAGAAGAAGATTGTTTAACTCAAAATGTGCATGTTCTTAGTCTTATTCTTTAGATGGTAATACAGCTCGCGATGAACTTTTCCAACCAGTCTCGCCGGCATATTGCACATGGTCCATCTTTAAAAAAAAAAAAAAAATATTAATCACTGAAAGCTTTTTCAATGATATTCAATTCTATAATCATTATAATGAACAAACGAGATCTGGTCGGGGCCCCATCCAACGGGTTCTTCCATACATCCTCATTGCTAACCGACGCCATCCAGTTACGCACCCTAAGGTTTCGGGCTTACTGGTTTCCGCCATTCTTTCAACGTAAGCAAGCCATGCTGCTAAGCCCACCGGATTGTACCCGAGTTGTATTGATCCACACCTGCTTCGAAGTAGATTTCATACAATTTATAAATTGTATCTTCTCCTTAATTTTCCTCCCTCGCAAACGGTGCCAACAACTTTCCGTAAGACTTTCCTCTCGAACGTGGTTAAGAGATCAAAGTGCCATTTGGTAATCACAGAAGTCTCGGATCCGTATATGAGTACTGGAAATAACATAGTCTTTTACAAAAGTTCGATTCCCGTCAGAGCCACCTTTTTTCCGGGGTACTACTTTTTTGCGAGGAACTGACAAATCCTTCAAGAGTAAAATTTGTCTCAAAGTGCATCTCATGTAGCCGTTCGGAATCGGCGTAAATTGTAGGTTCCTTCAATTCTTGCAGATTCACAGCACAAACACACGAATGGTTGAGTATAAGTCACTAGGTCTTGGCTACTTAAGGAGCTGTCACGCCAATAAATTAAAAAAAAATATGTACACCAGCAGCTTAGTTTTTATGATAAGATTTCTGGATTTCTGGATTTGAAGAGCCTCGAAAAACTATAGTGGTTCTGTTGGATTTGAGTAGCCGCTAGAGTGTTTCTTCCTCAATTATATTGTCGGCTGCTCATGCTCCACTACCCTGATTGTTAGACCAACACTTAGCGTTGACTTAGCCACCGTGTATGTACTTGGTTTTCCTTTCAATATTCCAAGTTACCAGGGATTTGGCTCAGTTCCAGGAATGAAACGTTTTTGAACATATGTATATGTCACAGTGTTCCGGGATCCATCGAAGGGTTATAAAATTTGTTTCACTGATTAGATCATCAATCGATCATCGATCAACCATTTTGGAATTGGAGACAATTGAGGATATGGCCTTGATTAGCGCCTGTCTATGAAAATATCAGTATTTTTCTTATTACCAGATTACATGATAGAAAGTGTATTGCAGCTCACCCACTGCAAGCACTTCTGCCAGGAAAACACTACTGATTTATGGAGGCTTAATTAATTTACTTATTGTTGGGTTTACCGAGAAGATGGTCAGCTTCAATCTAAAGGCACTTTTGGCCGCCAGCTTTTTTGTAAAAAGGTCGTTAGGGTTAATGTCCTTATAGCACTTGTCGTACCAATCCACCGTCTTTGAATCTTAAATCATGGATTTGAGATTGATTGCCTTGTCTAAGGCTTGCCACCAAACCACACATGCGTACGTCAGAATTGGCCTGTTGATGACTTTGTATAACCAGTCAATGTTTGTACCCATTCATTTTGATTCCTATTTTATTCGTTCAACAAGTTCTTCCATTCATCCAGATTTCTGACCGACGCCATCCATTTGGGTACCCCAAGGCTTCGGGCGTTCTGGTCTACGCCATTCATCCAAAGAAAGCAACGTCTGCCACGTTGCCTTCTACCACAAAAAGAACTGAAGAAGACTCCGAGCTGGTCCCTCTTCGCTCATGCGAGCTAGGTGCCCAGCTCACCGGTGTCTACCGAGCTTTATTTTTCCACAAAATCTGCTTCAAGGTAGATTTCATACAATTCATGATTGTTATCTTCTCCGAAATTGTCCGCCCTCGCACACGGGCCAACGATTCTCCGTAAGATCTGGGTGAAGGAGTCTTTTACAGCTTTTTAGCTTGTTGGCTTCTGCCGATGATGTCGAAGTCGTCTTCGTAAGCCAATATCTGGCTTGACTTGGTGACGATAGTCCCTCTTGTTGACGTGCCAGAGTCACGGATTGCTTTCTCCAACGCAAGCCAGACCACCCCCTTGTCGGAGTCCATTAAAGATTTTGATTGGTCTGGACAACAAAGCGGCTACTTTTACTTGGCTTGTAATGTTGGTCATGGTCAGTTTACATAGTCGTGTCAATTTATTTGGAATGCCGAATTCTCTCATAGCCTTATAAAGTTCTACCCTGGCTATGCTATCGTAGGCGGCTTTAAAGTCAAGACAAAGATGGTATGTTGGAATATTAAATTCCAGACTTTTTTCCATCACCTGCCTAAGGGTAAAAATCTGATCAATTGTTGATTTGCCTGGTATGAAACCACATTGATATTTGGCGATTATGGTTTTAGCGTATGGAGCTATTCGTTCTTGCAGGATAGAGGAGAATATCCTATAGGATATACTCAACAATCTTCTTATGTATTTGACGCCTTTTCACCAGTCTAATGGCATTTCTTCGTATTCCCATACGTGTACTATGATTTCATAAATTGCTTGGTGAAGTGTTGGCCCTTCATGTTTGATCAGCGCGACCTTATTATTTTTGAGCCGACAAATCGCCTTAAGTATCTCCTCAATGTACACTTCCCATCGCTACAGAATGCCTTCAGTATCGGTAATCAGATTTCCCTCTCCGTCCTTACAGTATGTGCAGCGTGGTGTATATTGCGACATGTTTCTGACCGATTGGTAGAGCTACCGCGCCTGGTGCGGACCTCGCTTTCTATTTCTTTTCATTTCACATACAATGTTTTTTCCCAGGCTGCCTTTTTTTGTCTGTGAAGTCTTTTCTCTATTCTTCTAAGCTCTTTATATTCATTTTCGCGTGCCCGCGTTTTATGGAACTGTTGTATTGCTCGGTATGCAGTATTCTTACGTTCAGACGCTAGTTTGCATTCACCATCAAACCAGTCCCTCTGATCTCTGCTACTCATCCCGACTGTATTGGTTGCTTTTGTTTTCATCGCGTAGGGCGTGTTGATTCGAGCCTAAGCGGCGGATGCAATACTTCTTCGCAGAGCAATCCGCCATCGGAACATCATACCAACAAGATAGGGGTCCGAGTCGATGTTGGCACATCTATACGTTCGTATTGTCATTGGGCTCGAGTAGTGGCGACTCCATCAGCCGATACATAGGTGCCTTTGTAGATATCTTTACGCGGGAGACTGGTACTCGCAACGACCAATATCGTTGATTCTGCAATTTCTATTACTCGTAGTCCATTGTCATTAGTGTTCTCATTCAAACTATGGGATCCTATGTACTGCCTGAATACTGACCCCGTACCTAATTTAGAGTTGAAATCGCCGAGGATGATTTTAACGTCATACCTTGGGCAGGCATTGAGGGTTCTCTCTACAAGTTCGTAGTAGGAATCTTTTCAGTTTTCTTTGGACTCATGGCTACATGAAATACACTTTTTCGAGACAAATTTTACTCTTAGAGGTTTTGTCAGTTCCTCGCAAGAGGCAGGACCCCGGAAAAGAAGGTGGCTATGAGATGGATTCGAACCCATGCTCATTCGCTTAGCAGTCCGACACACTAACAACCACTAAGCCACGGGGAACTACACCCTTGGGGACAGCGCTTGCAATTTTTGCTAATTTGTGTATAAATGTATACACAAATCATTGCCCATGGACCACCACGACGAGGTAAAGCAAGAAAGAACTTCGTCGTGAAGCCGCAAGTCACGTTACCTTCAACAAAAACAAACCAAAGTATCCCTTTACACTTAAAAGTTTCAATTCACACAGTTCTCCATAATTCGTCCACAAATCCCCTGCCAAGCAAAGACATATTGAGTATACTATTATCACCAAATCTAACTATGTTTGGGTTTAAGGCGTCAATATTCCTTTACTTATGCTGGATAGTCTGCGGTTAGAAATTAAAACTTGTTTTTCTACTAGTCCGTTTCTGCTAAATTTGTTAAGCTTAATGTCCTTCATCCATTCCACAAACTGCTTGCAAATTCTAATATCGAGGCCCAGCTAACGTGCAGGATTCGTCTCTTATTCTCTGACCTGGGAATATCACCTCTTATTTCTTATTTGTTGATGCAATCTTTTTTTCTTGTGTCCATCTGTTAGACAGACTTACAGATCAATAATTCTCGGAAGCTAATAAGAATTTATTTTATTATCATCCTACTGCTTCGTTTCGTTGTTCTTTTAGAGATTTTATGTTTTGTTGGTTGAGTGGGCATCATCACATCACCGAACAAAATTTTCTCGTACAATATTTCTATTAAATTTCATACATACAGGATAATTCATGGAAGCTGTCTTTTTCTGATATGATACCTGCTGCGTAACAATATTTCAGGCGTAGGCGCTTCCCAGAACGCTTCTGGAATTAGTCTTTGAAACTTTTATCTGTAGCTGGCATTCTAACTAAATCATCTTATAAAACAACGAATTGTAGCAATGTCCTTGCCTCCATAGAACGAGTCAGCTATAATATGACGTGTAGAGTGCTCGCTTTGGTCAAAGGACAAATCTGTTTTTTTTTTTTAACTAAATTGCAAACACATGGCATCTCGATCTTACGAAAGGTTGTCATTTGCATGAATGTACATTACACTGAGATATTTTTGTTTGCTGCTTGTTCACTTGTGTCTACCTGTCTACTTAGTATTTCGTAGACGTTTTGCAGATAAATATTGTTTTAAACATTGTTCCTACAATATTAAAGATTTAACTAAGAATTCGGGTTTAATTTTTGGGTTTACAAAGGGTAAATATTTTAGCATGTATTTGGCAAAGAAAAAATGTATCTTGCGGTATTATTTAACTACATATATATAGTTTTTTAGTTAGTGTTTTGGTTTACATTCGCTTTTATATGTATGTAGAACATATTTGAATTGCTATTTATTTCATTTTAGGGTGAAGGACCATATCCAGCTGGGGCTATTAGAGGAGCTGCCCGTGACCACATAATAATGTATCAGCAATATTTGAGAGCTCAAGATGCTCTTGGAACGGCAAGAATACCCTACATTGCAAGGTGAGTTATATTTTTCGTTTTCTTGCATATTTTTTTCTTGAGTGTGCATCAGAAAAAAACACCTGATTGTATATATACATAATACTAATTTCAATTTTAGATCACCTCTATTGCCTGGTGCCACTGATCAAAAAGATGTTGTTGAGCTTGATGAATCAATGGTGGCTAGTCCACCACTTGAACTGCGCAGACCGGGAAGTGTTCCGAGAACAGTTGCTGTGCCACATAGTTTGCAGAGTCCACAGGATAGAGCGACAGGTAAACCAATTCAAGAAATTTCGTTTGTTGTTTAAATGGCATGATACTTATGGCTTATGTTTTGAAAAGCTTTCAACTCTGTTTTTCATTTAAATATCTCATAATTATTACTCGTTATAGATTCACCACAAGTTGCTCAAGTGTACGTACACAATACCCGCATTCCACATCCTCACTTTCCCGAAGTTCCAGGACGTTTCTACGAACCGGTACGTCAATTACCAGCCGAACCGCCACCAGCTCATAGACCATCGCACAGCGTTGTTGCTCCAGCTCCATCTGCCTATGTTGCACAAGCTGCAGGACCAGCAAATCTCTCGCACTTGCATCCGAAGGTATTCGATCGTGAACGCGATCGAGAACGTGAGCGCGATAGAGAACAACGAGAACGTGAACAACGTGAACGCGAACTCAGGGATCAGCGAGATCATTGTGATTTGCGAGAAAAAGAAAGGATATCAATTCCAGGTAAAGAGATTGAAAACTTTAGGCAAAAGATTTATACTTCTATAATTGAATTCTTTGTTTTTTTTTAGGCGGTCACACAAGTATGCCAAGCCATGATAGCTTGGTCCCTGCTTTACCAACACCAAGTGGTAGAAGTCTTCAAGTTGCCACTCCACCACATGCCAGTCAGGTACCACCACCACAGCCAGACTCTTTGTTGACGTTGCTGCAACGTTACCCGGTTATGTGGCAGGGTTTGTTGGCGCTTAAGACAGATCAAGCGGCTGTACAGATGCATTTTGTTTTCGGAAATCCTTTGGTCGCTAGGGCGTCATTGCCGTGCAACAGTGATGGCAGTACGCCACCATTGCGCATTGCTCAGCGTATGCGATTGGAACAAACCCAATTGGAAGGAGTTGCTAAGAAAATGCAGGTAAGTTGTGTTTCTTCTTTTGGTTTTCAAAGAATCAATGTTTAATTATATTTTTTCTTTCAGTACGAAAATGAACATTGCATGCTGCTAGCGCTTCCATGCGGTCGTGATCATGCCGACGTCCTCCAACAGTCTCGCAATCTACAAACCGGATTTATCACATATCTACAGCAGAAAATGGCGGCTGGAATTGTCAATATACCCATGCCGGGCAGCGAACAAGCTGCTTATGTAGTTCACATATTTCCGTCGTGTGACTTTGCCAATGAAAATCTTGAGCGAGCAGCACCCGATCTTAAGAATCGCGTCGCCGAAATCGCTCATTTACTAATCGTTATTGCTACTGTGTAAATGAAAATCATCTCCTCAGTCAGGTAAACAATAAATGAAAAAAAAAAAAACTTTTCGATCGACAATGACCATTACAATGATTGTAAAACAGTTAGAAAAAAAAACAATCACGACCCTAGATGTATTTAAAAACACTTGCTGCTCCATAAACGTTTATGTAACAAAAAAAAAAAAAAAAAAAAATGCGATGAATTCACACCAACACCAAAAAAATGCTAGACTTAGACGAATAGCTACTAAAAAAAATTAAAAGAATTATGATAAAACCAGTAAAAGGAGAAGAAGAAGAAGAAGAACTTGTAATTAAGTTTAACAAATAAAAATAAATACAAATAAAACACATAAGAGGATTATAATAAAAAACATGTATAAATAGGTTAAAAATTAAACAAAACAAAGAAAAATAGTTAGCTATATATATTAAATATTAAAAAAAAAACAAAAAATTGAAATGTAAAAATAACAACACGACTATGTAGTGTATTAAAAAAATAAACAATAAAATCTTTTGTATTTAAACGAGAAAAAAAAAATCAACAACAAAAACCATGCTTGGAAACAAAACAAAAGTGAAGATATAAATTGTTTTTTTTTTCTTTTTTATATAATTTAAATACTTTTTTTTTTAATTTCTTATTATAAATAGGTTTAAACATTATAAATACACAAACAAAAACGATAAAATAATATTTTTTTATTTGATCTCAATATTTGAATATGTATATATGTTATCTACAATGCCTCTTTTTCTCCCCCCGCCCTTAACTTATATAAAAAACAAAAGCAAATGTATATGTTCTTTTCTTTTTAATTATTATTATTATTTACATTTTTAAGTTTGAATACGATTTAATTTTTTTTACGACTGTAAACAATAAAACAAAATATAATGTGAATAAAACACAAAACAAAAATAACAGATGATGTATGTGTAAATATAAAGAGAAGTTTTTTTTCAGTTTATATGAAAAAAAAATTATTTTTCGTTAATCTTTTAATAACAAAAAATATTTCTTTTTCTGTTGAAGGGGAAACAAAAATTGTTTATATTTCATTGTTGAAGTTCAAATAACAAATTTGGTAATAAATATAGTCTTTTATTGTCGACTTTCCCTGGGAATCAGAAGGACATCCTTTTAGATACATTTTCTCTGCAAAATACAAAAAATCGAACAATTTTTTTATCAAATTTCCATATTTACGAAACAATATTGGGTACCTTCAATCCGTAGACTGGCTTTTAGTCAAAGAAAAACCATTAAACGACAAATAGGTAATATCCTACCACACTAGCTTAACTATAAGTTGGATTTAAAAAAAAATGACACCCTTTGATTAAATGTCAACTGAAAGTCACCTATCTTTTGGGGATAGTGACCAATTAGATTGACTTTATGTCTACGCAATGAACGTACCCATATTGTGTACGAAAACTGTTTACGGATTCGGGGATAACTTGCGAATTTCAGGTTTTCCCAGAATTAAGTTTTCAAAACCTATGTAAATTAACAAAATCTCTGTATATACACAATGTAGGTATTCCAAAATGTCAAAATTCGGCTACAATTGAGGATTTTAATCTTGTTGGTGTAGTAATGAATAGAAGATACAATTGGGTTTTCACAGTTTGGAGTAAAGTTGAAGCTGAGAATACACTATAGAACTAGGTACTGATTTAAACTGTACCGATAGTGGTAGCGATACGGTTTAAGAACCATCAGTTACTATTGTTCACACACGATCGAATTAAAGTTGGTAGGATGGTCAGTACCGGATTTTATCCTGTATTCTCTGCTTCATAAGATTTCGTTGGTCCCTTAACAAAACATCTTTCAACTGATATTTTATTTTTATTTTCAATTGCTTTTTATATCTTAGTCCCGATTTTACGAAAGTATCAATGCTTTTAACATACCAAGTAATTTTAGACGTGTGGAAGGGCTAGAGAATTTTGAAACTGTATTTTTGCCCCGAATTAGAGAATTATTCTTTTCCAAATGTTTGCAGCTTCTTCGCTTTAATGGCGCTGATATTAGGAATGATCCCTCCAGCAAGGAAAATCCTTACCCAATAATTTTGCAAAATATATAAAAAAAATCTATAAATGGCTATTTATTTGCTTTCACTGCCAGTATACTTTAATACTATTTTGGGTTCCTTTCTCTTATAAAAAAAAGGATAAAACATGAATTTTGTTCTTCAACCCTTGTTTTACTTCTTTTGTTTTGTGAATTTCAGCAAAGTGCAAAAAGAAAACAAAAAATGTTTGTCCGTTTGTGCAAACTTATGTAATAAATTTGTAATATATTAATTATAAAACTAGACAAAAAAAAATTATGTCGAAAATTGTGTACAGTTTATTTAATTTTCTTGTTTTTCTTTTAGCATTAAATTGCAAGGTTTTTGTCCGTTTTTTTTCTGACACACCACTACAAAAAGCTGATGAGTTGTTGTTTTCTTGGTATGTATATGGTTTTTCGTAAACAAGCAAATTCAAAATTTACAAAAAAAAATACTAAAAATAAAATATACCATGTGCAACTTTATCTTAAACAAAAAAGATTAAAAAAAAACAGCAAACTATATAATATTATATAAAAAAAATAAATAGTAAATAAAAAAAGGAAGACAAAAATGTAAAAGAAAAGATAATTTAGAGTAGTTTTAGAAAACACAAAGAAAAAATGTTAAACAATATTTATGTATATATATATTTATGCAACAATATATATATACATACATACAAATAATTTAATTTAAAATAACGACAAGAAAAAGTTCATAATTGATTAAATTGAATTTAAATATTTAATTTAGCAATATACAAATTGGATAAATATATATATATATATAATAAATAAATTAAATACTACATAAGTGAAGTAAAGAAAAAGAAAAAAAAAACAAAAAAAAAACAGCAAACAAAAATATTTTAATGTTATGAGAAACACAAATAAATATATAATATATTATATAATATAATCTGTAAAAATGAATTTAATTTGTAGGTATTGCATATAAATATAGAATATTATTATATTATTATTATTATTATATTATTATTACTGAAGAACTAAAAACAAAAATATGGAAAACTAATAAACTATTGTATATAAATAATAAAAAGTCAATGGATTAAAAGAAATAAAATATGAGAAAAAATAATAAAATTAAAAACATGGCATTTTTCTATTTAAATGGTTTACTGGCAAAGCTTGAAAACTTTCTCACAAATGTGGATGTGAATGAAAATCCCAGGGTTGACACGGATGCATATCAGTGTTTTCGTTTACTTAGGGGGCGCTACAATTCGGAACGAACCTCAACCAACATGCCTCTCCAGCCAGCTCGGTTTTTGGCTAGCTGCCTCCAGTTTCGCACTCCCAGTTTGTTGAGGTCGTCCTCCACTTAAGATGAGGTCTTCCTTGACTGCGTCTACTCTCTGGGATGGAATCGAAGATCCTGCGAGCCGGAGCATTGTTGTCCATTCGCTCTACATTACCTAGACATCTTAAACGTGATATGCTCGTATAGTTCTTGGTTGAACCTTCTCCTCCAAAGCCCGTTAACGCAGATAGGGCCACAAATCTTTCTAAGAATCTTACACTCGAAACGACAAAGGATATCTTCATTCGCTTTAGATAGAGTCCATGCCTCGGCGCCATAGAGCAGGACTGGGATGATTAAGGTCTTATACAGAGTCTCCTTTGTCTTTCGAGAGAGGGCCCATACTAACAGCGATTGGCAAGAGTAATTCTTCGCTTTATTTCTGACGAGATGTTGTTGTCAGATATTATAGCGGATCCGAGGTAAACAAAGTCTCTAACAACCTCAAAGTTGTACCTGTAAATTGTGATGTTTTGTCCAATCCGCCGGTGTTGTGTGTCCCTTTTTGTGGACAGCAGGTACTTCGTTTTGGTCCCATCGTAGCCGCTTCAGCTTCAATGTTAACAAACGCTCCAGTGACAGCTCGCCGAGTTCTGCCAATGATGTCTATGTCGTCAGCGTATGCCAGCAATTGCACAGGCTTGAAAAATTGTCCCACTACAATTAACTTACGAGTTTCATATAATTTTTTCAAGTATTAAATTGAAGAAATAGCACGATAGCGCATCACCTTGCCGGAATCCTTTTTTGACATCAAAAGCTTCTGTGAGGTCAGTACCAACCTTGACGGAGCAGCGAGAGTTCTCCATCGTCATCCTGCACAGTCGGACGAGTTTTGTGTGGATGCCAAAACCAGACATGGCTCTGTATAGCTCGTCTCTATAAATGCTAAAGTACGCGGCCTTAAAATCGATAAAGAGGTGGTGGGTATCGATTTGGAATTCTTCAGTGTTATCGTTTAAGAAATATTAAAAAAAGAAGGTACCAAATTCACAAGTGGGGTCTTGGTAAAACAGTAAAGAATAAGTTTTTGGTTTAAAGAAGTTAGGTTGCAGTAGAAGCTTTTAAAAGCAGGGTTGGAATCCTTTACCTTAGGTGGCGCTACAGTCCGGGGTAGACCTGGGCCTCAACCAACAAGCTTCTCCAGCCAGCTCGGTATCTAGCTAGCTGCCTCCAGTTTCGCTGGAGGCAGCTAGGTCTGTGTCGCTGTACAGCCGGTACAGTTCTTCATTGTATCTTCTTCTCCACTCTCCGTTTATGCATATGGGACCAAAAATCACCCGGAGAATCCTCTCGAAACAGCCTTAAGCGTCCTCATCCGCTTTTGACAGCGTCCATGCGTCTGCACCATAGAGCAGGCCTGGGATGATGAGGGTCTTATAAAGGGATAATTTAGTTGCCCGAGAAAGGGCTTTGTTACTCAATTGCCTTTTAGCCAGAAGAAGCAGCTATTGGCAAGAGTTATTCTTCCTTTGTTTTCAGCACTGGTGTTGTTGTCTGAGTTAATAGCGGATCCAAGGTAGACAAAGTCCCTAACTACCTCCAAGCTATAGCTGTCTATGGTGATGTTTTTCCAAGACGTCGATGTTGGGTGTTTCTTCTTGATGACAGCATATACTTGGTTTTGCCCTCATTGACTGCTAAACCTATCTTTGCCGCTTCCGTCTCAATACTCACAAAAGCGCTACTGACATCACGCTGCGTTCTACCGATTATGTCAATATCGTCGGCTTATGCGAGTAATTGGACGGACTTTTGAAAGATCGTGCCTCTGGTGTTGGTGTGAGAGGTCTGAACTATTCTTTCAAGTATGATGTTGAAAAAAAAAAAATGACAGCGCATCGCCTTGTCTAAATCCTTTTTTGACTTCAAAGGTGTCGGTGAGGTCTTTACCAACCTTGACGGAACAGCGTGAGTTTTCCATCGTCATTTTACACAGGCGGACGAGTTTGGCAGGGATGTTAAAACTGCACATTGCTCTATATAAATCGTCTCTATAAATGCTGTCGTACGCGGCTTTGAAATCGATGAAAAGGTGGTGGGTATCGATTTGAAGTTCTTGAGTATTTTCCAAGATCTGCCGTAATGTGAATATTTGATCGACAGTGGACTTTACTGGCCTAAAACCGCACTGATATGGACTTATCAGCTTGTTGACGAATGGCCTTAGGCGTTCAAACAATACAGCAGAAAAGATTTTGTAGGCGATGTTGAGGAGACCGATACCCCTGTAGTTGGTGCAGTTCACAGGATCCCCTTTTTTAAGGATCGGGGAAATTATGCTGAGATTCAATTCATCGGGCATGCTTTATTCTAACCATATCTTGCTTGAGTTGGTGCATACTTATAACCAAGTCATCGCCTGAAGCTTTGAAGTGTTCGGCACCTAGGCCATCGGCTCCGGTGGGTTTGTTGCTCTTAAGCTTAGATATAGTTAGCTTTACTTCATCCAGATTTGGTGAGCGGAATTGTTGGTCTTCTTCGCCCAGATATAATGGATGATTTTGCCTGACAGCGGGATTCGTTTCGTCATCACCGTTATACAGTCTGCAGAAATGGTTTTTCCATATTCTCAGCATCGACTGCGATTCCATTACGATGTTCTCTTGATCGTCTTTGCAAGCTTCAGTTCGAGCTCTGTGCCTTTGACAGTGTCTTTTTACCTTTTGGTAAAACTTTCGAACTTCATTCCTGCAATAACACCTCTCCATTTCCTCGATCGCGCGCTTCTCATGTTCCCTTATTTTCTTTCTGAGAAGGCGGTGTTCCTCTTTCCTCTTCTGCTCGTAGAAAGCACGGGTAGTTCTGGCCCTTGTTTGCATCGCCGCCTTGTATGCTTCTTGTTTCGCTGCGTGTGCTTGCCGACACTCATCATCAAACGAGGGGTTCCGTTGTGGTGGCCGTGTAAAACCCCCACATCAGTGGCGGCTTCCCTGATGGCATGTTGGCAATGTTGCCACTGGTTCTCAGTACTTGATGCTGGCGGTAAAGGACTCCTTTGGAGGTTATTTGAGACTCGATCGGAAAAGGATCTGGAGATTTCTTGCGATTGCAGCCGTTCGACGTTAAACTTCTTCACAGTATTATCTCTTCTTGGCGTTAGTCGGGATATCCTCAGTCGTACCTTGGAAAGTTTGGACATCCATCATACTGGAGTAGTGCTTTGCATCGATCGCAATGTGGTCAATCTGGTTGACAGTGGATTGATCAGGGGATTTCCATGTCCCTTTGTGAATGTTGAGGTGTGGGAACTTGGTACTAGCTATTACAATATTTGGTTGGAATCCGCTTTCTGATAAAATGACTATCACTGTTTCTACTGTTTTTTTCTTGCGATTATAGGTACTATAATGCAAGTTATGCATTTGTGAAAAGAAATGAGATAATCAAACGTGACAAGCTCCAAGAATTTTTATGGACACATATCAGTGTACTATCGAAGGTGTACAACATATTTTGGTGAAAACAATAGCGAGTTTCTTTCAAGAAAAGATTTGCTCCTTCTGTCAAAAGATTTGATCTTTTTGAATTTTGAGAGTTTCATTGCAAGAAAAAGAGCAAATCTAGATAAAATCTCAACACGAAAGATTTGATCTCTGATGGAGTGGAAGATTAGATCTGCATGCACACATACATGTAAATAATCTTTTCTGCCAATGTCAATAGGGATGCAACATACAAGCGATACATCGATGTTTTAAGAAATCGATGTATCATTCATAAGCATCGATTTCGAAACATCTATGAAACCCACTTAAACATCGATACGTCGTTCTGGGTGAATGATAAGAGTGCCACGTGTGTCGAAAGGTCCGATCTCGGAAAAAGGAAAAATTTAATGTTTGTTACTGAAATTTCATGCAAAACCAGTTTTGTGTTGGGCAATTGACAACAGTTTTTTTTCTGAAAAGAAGAGAAAATCGATTCTTTTCCCAAAGAATCGAAACCACGCATCGTGGACACAGTTCATTCAAAATAGTGAAATGTCATTTATATATTAAACTAGCTTACCCACCCGGCGTTGCTCGGCCTTACCCTAGATTTTCTTGATGCCGAAAGCTCCAATTATATCCAAAAACGAAAAACATAAACTTAGTTACAAAATGTTTTCAAAATTGGCCAATTACAAACTAGGGAACAAAATTGAGCCAAATATGCCCAACCGTTCTGGATTGATGACTTACTATACATTTTTCACACCATTTGTATATATATAAGATTTATGGAATTACGATTGTTTATTTCCGGGAGATAACAACAAAGTAAACACAAATTCCAAGAAAGAAAAAATATAGAATTAATAGTGGAATTTCCCAAGCTACTCTTTCCTGGGTAATTTTTTTTTTTGAAAAAAAAAATGTTCTACAAAATGGCAATAGTCGTAATCGCCGGTGAAAAAGATTAGAATAGGGGAAAAATAAATTCAAGTCGGAGTTTAGGGTTTGAAAACTTTTTTTTCTGATTTCCGTCGAAGTTTAATTTCTGATCGAAAAATGGTCTGCAGAAAAGTTGTAAATAAATAAAAAAAACCTATAAGCAAAAAAACGGTCTTTCGATTTTTTAGTTTTGCTAACTAAAATCGCATTTGATGTTTTACAAACGCAATGAAATACAACCTTCAGAATTAAAAATAGCTGGCTAGTTATTGTTTTCTTATTTTATTACTATTCGTATTCAAGAAGTAACCGCTTATTGAGCATCAAAAAATCAGTTCATACATTTTTTTTTAAACATCGCGAAAATATCGATATCATCATCATAACATCGATGTTTTTATGAACGATGTTACATCCCTAAATGCAAATGACAAAGGAAGAGTTAAGCTAGTATAATACGTTCCTTGTAATTGGTCACTGCAGTGACATTCTGACGTCACTATGACGTAGTTTTCTGTCCTAAAAGTGTAACGTCGTATGATCGTCAACGAAAACGCACTATTTGTGACATGGGATGCGTATTGCGGTACATTACAACGCGGCTGTTTGACGAGACGTTAGAGCGTGGCTCCTCAGCTCTTAATTCTCGCATTAGTTTTGCGCAGAAACCTTCATTCTCACGTCGCAACAACCAATTTTTAGTCCACAAGGAAAGAATTCTTTGCGGGGGCCTTTGGTTGTTGTCGGAGTCATCGTCACTTGCTGCTTTCCAAAACGTAGGCCGGGAGAATCGCCACCTCTACCATATTTCGTGTGGACATACTTAATGTGACTTTTCACTTTTACTTTAATCACTGTAATTGGAAATGTATTATTTATTCTTTTTTTGATTAAATTAATTTAGGTAATTGAAACATTTCAGAAACTCACGTCTATATTTAACCAAAACAACCAAGACACAAGGACTCAATTGAGTGACGCCGTGTGATCATCACTGCTGAAAATGATAAATGCCATAGCAGTTTAGGCTCACCGCCAACGATCAGCTGTTTGAGAGTTGTCACGTCGTGTGATCGTCACTGTTTTGCATGTCCTTGCAGTGACACCGAGATACAGGCACAACAGTGACACACTTTGACGTTCATTGTATTTTGGGACAACGGACAGACATGTGTTATTCGTGTGATAGTCACTGTAGCTAGTCGTGACACGATTACCTTTGTCACGGCAGTCACGGTAGTAGGACCTATTTTGTTGTGACGTCACAGTGTCACTACAGTGACAAATTACAAGGACTGTCTAATACTAGCGTAAGCCTGAAAATAATAAATAAACAAAAAAATCCATGTAGCTAGTTCCAATTTTTGCAGGAATGTGTAGGGAAGGGTCCCCTCTACCCGCAATAAAAAAATTCACGTTAATCCGGTCTCCACGCGGGGTGGAAACAAAATTCGGAAGGAAAAATGAAGCTGATAAAATTTCCTACAGTTTACTATGGCACTATATTTGAAAATAAAGGACCGTTTTTGAGATATACGCTTTGAAAAATGGAAACAATTTTCAAGGAAAAAATTATTTTGCAAAACTTGTTCTAACTTCTTACCAATTTTTTTAATCAAAAAGTTGTGAAGTGAAGTTGTAGAGAATCTTATTTTCTACAAAAATATATGCATTAGTGTCATAGGTATATGCTTTCTTTAGTCGTAGCACGCGAATGTTGAACACCTCGCTGGGTTGTGTTTTCCTCCTGTTTTTAAAATGCTTTTTAATGAATGTGTATCGCTACCTCATTTTAAACTCATTTTGTGTTTAATCAACATTGTAAATGTAGGTATAAGGCTAACTACAAAAAAAAATGCAGGCCTTAGTTGGCTAGGATACTCTTCTCAACTGCTCTTACCTGACATGAAGTTGCGTTTCTATTAGTTTAAAACTTTTTTAGTGTTTTAAAAAGATACATTTTATAAGTTCTGAAATATTCTCAGATCCACCTCGAGGCCTTTTAGTCCAGTAAACAGGTAGTTTTAGGTCGATAAAGGTCGAAACTTAATAAAACTTTTGGATGTAAATTTCTCAAGTTTGGATCTAGAGGACCCTGTGCCTTTTGAAATGGATTCTTAGAGTATCTTTTTTCTGCATAAGAGCATCAGCCTAAGTTGCTGTGTTTTGTCCAAGAAGGTATTCTTAATGTGGGGGCTTCCTCGGAGTTTTTACTTCTTATTGACTTTCAGACTAAATGTATTTTTAATAGTAGATAATTTTTAAGTAAAAACTTGACTCGGCGGTAAATTGTAGGTCCCTTCCATTCCATTCTTGCAAATTAACAACAGAGTACGTCACTAGGCCTTGGCTCCTTAAGAAGCAGTGGCGCCGCCAATGAATTAATATTTTAAGCTGTTTACCCTTGTACGCGAAAACTATATATGGATAACAAGATGGCAACATTTTTCTTACCATACACAGTGGCAACACTTAATTCACCATACATAGATCATAGCAAACTGTATTTTTCAATCGCAGCACAGTTAACGGCATTATGATCTGATTTTTACTCTCTTTGCTGTGCTTTAGTTTTTTGGATTCTTTTTTGTTAGTCTGAGTCTTCTTTTAGCCTTCCGCTAGAATAAACATTATTTTACAAATTGATAGTCTCTTGTTTTTTTTGCAAATAATTTCCTTCCTAATTGAGTGTATGAAAAACTCAAATCTTTTTTCATACATTTTTGGTGCCTCCTGTGAGGAATTTTATTCACAAAATTAATACAGATACTTTGTTGGCTTGGCATAAGACGGAAGCAATTGGACGTCTTGTTGGTACAGTTGGCGTTTCTTTGCATCTTTGCTATTCCTTTGCTGTTTTTCCTGTTCCATAGTGGATGTCTGAGGACGAGTCGGATTCATCGGACTCGACTACTTTGGCTCTATACATGGCTGATTTGAACCGGCGTTCATCCGCAGTTATTGCAATCAGGCGGATGTCTACGAATATTGCTAAGGATGAATTCTCTGGCGATAAATTTGGTTTTGAACAAGAAATCAAAACCTTACAATGGCATTTCGATCGGTTTGTGGCTCCTCACGATGCATTAATAGAGGCCGCAAAGCCAGGCGAAATTGAAGCGCACGCGAGTCTATGGGATGAAATGGAGATACATCGCAACACTGCAATGGTAAAGCTACACCGCATGCTTTCTACTGCAAAAGCAGAACAAGCACCCGAAAATCAGGAAATGGCATCTGGGGAACGCTCGTCTATATTGGCTTTAAAACTAGATCCATTGTCAGTTCCGAAATTCGATGGCACGCTTCAGAACTGGCTTGCATTCAAGGATACGTTTGAGACACTTGTACATTCACAGGACTTCCCTGAGGCGTACAAGCTTGGCAAATTACGTGAGGCAGTTCAAGGTGATGCGGTGGCTTTGGTTGGTGGCACATACACTGGTGGCTATGGCGAAGTGTGGAAGGCGCTGAAGAATCGGTATGACAGCCCACGGCAATTGGCGGAGATTCATGTCTCCAGATTTATTGGCATCAAGCAACAGACAGTCGAATCTACTTCATCCTTGCTCTCCGTGGTAGACACTGTGAGGGAATCATTCCGTGCGTTGACCGTGATGAAATTACCAGTGGAATCTTGGGACGCACTAGCTGTTCCTATTGTGACATCGAAAATTCCGACAACGACCCAGCAGGCTTGGGGTATGAGCAGAACGACTAACGAAATTCCTAAGCTCGAGGAGTTGTTGACGTTCGTGGAGAAGCGCGCTCACAGTTTGGCATCGGATGTACTGCGATGGGATACAGTCGACATCCACAATCAACCTGGTGTAAGGAAGAATCCTAACCCTTCTAATAACATATTGCGTTTAGTGAAAACTAATTTGGCTGCAACCACACCTGGCAATTGCGAATTTTGCGACTCCAACATACATCGTATAAGTAATTGTCCTAAACTGTTGGTTTTACCTGTGGTTGAACGATTCAACAAATTGCGTGGCTCCGATCTTTGCTTCAATTGCTTGCGGCCTGGACACGCAACCAAGTCTTGTGCAGGTGGTAACTGTCGAAGTTGCCAAGGCAGACATCATACGTTGCTGTGTCGCAATGGCCCTTCCGGCCCAACAAATACGACAAACGCTAGGTCTAAGGCAATGACGGCTGCTCCAACGCCTACAGCAGCATCAACGCAACCACCTCGGAACTATACAGCATGACTACCACAAATGGCCAAATCATTTTTGGTAATAGGTGAACAATTGGTTTTGTTGGCGACTGCAATTGTTCACATTAAGGATGGCTATGGCTCTACCCATCGGTGCCGGATCATTTGCGATCCGGGCAGTCAGGTTAGTTTCATGAAATACAGCTTTTTTAATCAGTTATCTATCTGCAGAAAACCTGCTTCAATCCCAGTCGAAGGTATTGGTTCAGTTGTGACATACACACGTGGCTGTGCTTCAATCCATATGGCTTCGAGCGACAATACATTTGGCATTGATGTAGAGTTCTATTTACTTACTTCCATCACTACATCGACTCCAATTGCTGATATTGCACCATCTTGCTGGCAGCATTTACGTACCTTGGCTTTGGCAGATCCTTCATTTGGTCGAACGGGTCGAATTGATGGGCTTATTGGAGCTGACGTATGGGGTGAAATCATCCGCGAAGGCATAGTACGTGGCTCAGCAGGTGAACCTTTTGCACAATTAACCACATTGGGATGGGTGGTATTTGGCAAGGCAACAATCAACACTTCTTTGACATCAGGCATTAGCTCTTTGTACACCATTCATGGCAGCGTAGGAGAGGATGATGAACACCTAGACGTGGCAATGGCACGAATATTCGAGGTGGACGCTGACACACCGACAGCTTATAGCGAGAACGAGGCTTGTGAGAATTTATTCCTGGCTACGCACCGCCGTGCCCCCAATGGCCGGTACATCGTACAAATTCCATTCCGGCCTGATGCTCCGGCTCTTGGCAACTCTCATCCACTGGCATTGCGACAGTTTTATCAATTAGAACGTAGATTGGCTGTTGATCCAGAGCTCAAAGAAAAATACGTGACTTTCATGCAGGACTACATCACTTTGGGCCACATGAAGGATGTTTCATATGTGTCATATGAACCTACACAATGCTATTTCATACCACATCATGCTGTGCTGTCCAAATTTCGCGTTGTTTTCAATGCATCAGCGAAAACATCAAATGGCGTTTCCCTCAATGAGACCCAATTGGCTGGACCTCTCATACAAGAGTTGCTTGTTACAATCATCTTCCGTTTTCGGCGTTTTGCTGTGGCACTCTCGGCAGACGTCAAGAAAATGTTTCGCCAAGTTCAGATGGATGAGCGTCATCAACGTTGGCAGCAGATCCTGTGGCGAGAATCAACTGGTGAGCCGATTCGCACATATCAATTAACCACTGTAACATATGGCATGGCTTCTGGTCCTTACAATGCTATTAGGGCAATGCAACAATGCGCTCGAGACAATTGTCATATCCTGGCGGACGGCTTTCGAGAAGCAACCGCTCTCAAGAGCATTTTGCGAGATTTTTATGTCGATGATTATTTGGCAAGTGCAGAAACTATGGAAGAGGCAATGCAATTGGCAAATGACGTCGATAAGATATTGCGACAAGGCTGCTTTCAACTATGCAAATGGCAATCCAACGACAAGATTGCATTGGCTCAAATCACCGACAATCCATGCTCAGCAAGTGAAGTCAGAATAAGCACTTCCGAGGTGACAGTTTTGGGCTTAAATTGGAATCCATCGACGGATGAACTCTTCTACCGCATTGACATTGGCGATGGTAAAACTACATCTACAACCAAGCGACAAGTGGTAGGTGACATTGCACGGTTATATGATCCTACAAACATGCTGGCACCTGTTATCATCGTATCAAAAATATTCATCCAAAATCTGTGGCGTATTGGCTTGGATTGGGACGCGCCATTGCCGTTGGAATTACTTCAAGAGTGGTTGGCTTTTCGTAACAGTCTACATCGACTTCAACAGCTCCGAATTCCACGCTGTTTGCAAATGAAGGCATTGGTAACTACACATTTGCATGGTTTTTGCGATGCCAGCGTTAAGGCCTATGCGGCGGTCGTATACGTTTGTACGACGAATCCAAATGGTGACTTCACATCAGCACTGGTTACTGCGAAAACTCGTGTCGCACCATCTCGAGCGGATAACCAAGGCAATTCGATCACCACGATACCCCGCTTGGAGCTTTGTGCTGCACGACTATTAGCCGAAACTATTGGCCATGTAAAACACGCATTGGACTTGGCGCATGCACCCTGCTCACTGTGGAGTGACTCAACTATCGTTCTTTGTTGGCTACGTAAATCACCGGCGATGCTCAAACAATATGTTGCGCATAGAATTGGCTACATTCAACAACACACAAATTTTTCTGACTGGCGACATGTACGGACGCATCTGAATCCCGCTGACTGTGCGAGTCGAGGTATTTCTGCCGAAGCACTGGTAAATCACGCATTATGGTGGCATGGCCCAATTGAACTTATGCGCGACCACATGGCAGGGGAGATCCCTATCCCTTCGGAAGCGGAGGAAGAAGCTATGGCAGTGGAATCTAAACCAATTCAGGCTAACGTTGTGCATCTTGTCCCGCTCCATATAATTCAGACAAGATATCACTGTGCTAACGCAACAATCGAAATCGACTTGGTCGAACGCTTCTCAACCATTGGAAGGCTGATCCGAACCACGGCGTATGTGCTGCGTGCCAACCCAATCCGACGCCAATATTGGCATCACACACTAGTGGATAGCGAGGAAATGGCTGTGGCTTTGAAATGGCACATTCGAGCAGAACAATCCAGGTATTTTCTAAATGAAATTCAAAAGTTACAAACTGTACGGCAAGTTCCAACAACAAGTAAATTGGCATCTTTGGCACCGTACATTGACTCAAATGGTATATTGCGAGTTGGGGGTCGACTAAGGCACGCTGAACTTCCTATGGAACAGCAACATCCAATCATCATGGCAAAATCAAGCACCCTATCACGACTCATCGTTCAGGACCTTCATCTCACAAACTCCCATGCACAAACTACGCTCATGTTGCAAACAATTCGACAAAAATATTGGATCATTTCTGGCCGTGCGCTCGTGAAGCAATGCATACATGAGTGTGTCACATGTCGACGACATTCTCAACAGATGGCTAAGCAACAAATGGCATCCTTACCAACCGCCAGGGTCGTGGCTTCCCCACCGTTTTCATCATCAGGCGTCGATTATTGTGGACCAATCAACATTCGAATCGGATCACAGCGCACACGTACTACAAAGAAAACATATGTGGTTATTTTCATTTGCATGGCTACTAAGGCCGTACACATTGAGCATTGAGCTGGCGGAAGATTTGTCGGCCAGAGCTTTCATCAATGTATTTTTGCGATTTACTGGTCGTCGTGGCCCTTGTTATCATCTTTATAGCGATAATGGCACGCAATTCAAGAAGGCGAACAAAATCCTATTGGGAGACTGGGCTGAGTGGCGCAGTGAATACACCCAACAGCAGTTAGCAAACCAGAAGACTCAATGGCACTTCATCTCAGCAGCAGCACCGCATCAAGGCGGTCTGTGGGAAGCCGCGGTGAAGTCGGCGAAAAAACATTTATTACGTGTTGTTGGCAGCCAGACGCTGTACTTTGATCAATTGCATACCTTGCTAGTGCGAATTGAGGCGTGCATGAATTCGCGACCATTGGTGGCGGTATACGATGGAGTCGATGACCGTTTGGCACTCTCTCCAGCTGATTTTTTGATCGGTCGTTCTATTGTGGCTTTACCTGAACCATCGGCAATTGAAATCCCAATGGACCGACTCAAACATTGGAAACTTCTTCGACAAATGCATCAATCATTCTGGCAACGTTGGCATGACGAATATTTGGCCTCGATACAACAGCGATCGAAGTGGCAGCGACCATCTGAGAACCTTCGAGTTGGCGATGTCGTGGTTCTTCGTCACGAGAATCTACCACCATGCAAATGGCGACTTGGACGCATTGTTGGCGTACATCCAGGCAGTGACGGTTTGGTTCGTAACGTCACTGTCAAATATCATTTGGATAACGATGGCACTGGCGGAAATCTGAAGCTTACAACTCGACCATCACAGAAGGTGTGCAGACTATTAGGCACTTGTCCTGAGTCTACCGACCCAGCCGGGCAGTAAATGTACGCGAAAACTATATATGGATAACAAGATGGCAACATTTTTCTTACCATACACAGTGGCAACACTTAATTCACCATACATAGATCATAGCAAACTGTATTTTTCAATCGCAGCACAGTTAACGGCATTATGATCTGATTTTTACTCTCTTTGCTGTGCTTTAGTTTTTTGGATTCTTTTTTGTTAGTCTGAGTCTTCTTTTAGCCTTCCGCTAGAATAAACATTATTTTACAAATTGATAGTCTCTTGTTTTTTTTGCAAATAATTTCCTTCCTAATTGAGTGTATGAAAAACTCAAATCTTTTTTCATACAACCCTAAACTTAAACCATTTTTATCATTTAAATAAGCTTATAAGCTTAAATACTTAAGTGATTTTATTTCACTCGTGTCTATTTATTTATATGATGAACTATTTCACTAAACATCGGAAATAACAACAAATACGTATACTGTGCTTTCGATTGTATTTCGTAATTTATATACAAAAAAATATCACATAAACTTATATTAACATTAAAACTACTTACAAACGTACCATGTGTTGAGTACTTAGTATTTCAGCAACGACATACATATTGCTATCGTTTTTCCCCGAATGAAAATTAACTCTAAACCGGCAGTGTATTGGTAACTTTGCTTTTGAACAATTGGCCAAAGAATCGCACTCCTGTTGCTCCACCAGGCACTGTTCCCAAGACCATAAAGAGCAAAGCAATAATTTGGGCGACGGCAAAGAGCACTGTTAACGCAGTGCTTTGGGCAAATAACGAAAAATACAGCGTTGCAATCAGACAAAAGGTGTATGAAACTGAAACGAGAAGCCGTGGCTTAGAAAACATCTGCTTGAAGAAACTCGCGAATCCGGACAAAAAGCAGAAACTGTTAATAAAATGTTAGGATCGTTTTTATTTTTATATATATTTCTGTTGCAAATTTACCTCAATATAAAGAAGACACTACCAAGTGTATAAAGAAGAGCAAATTTTCTAGCTTTAAGAATCAAGACCGGAATGTAAAATGTTGAGATTGTCAAGCAAAGAGCCCCCATACCAAGACAAGCAACAAATCCAACAATTCTTTGTAGTCGAGACTATAAGGTAGGATAAGTAAACAAAGAAATAACAAAAATAATTTAATAAATGAAATTAATCACAGCAACTTACCAATTTGGGACAACAAGTATCTTGGGTTTCTTTTAGCCAACTATTTGCTTCAGGAGCTGGTTCGGAGCGTGAAAATAGTTTTCCAAATTCAGGAACTTTTATTTCGGGCATTTTAATACCGAAATTCTTCTTCTGGTCACTTTGCAGAAGTAAGTACTCATCGAGATCTTGCTTCAGATTCGCCATTTTCTACTCTTTTAAGCTTCGTTTAGATTTAAATAAACAAATAATCGTTGTAAGTTATCTTTTGTTTATTAGTTGAGGTAGATAAATAAATTTTTGATGAAAAAGAAAAACTAGAAATGCCACGAAATGTTTATTTTTGAGTTTAGAAAATATTCTGCCTGTTAGCTGTCAAACTGATGTCAATCAAGTCGTTCAGAAAGTCACCTAACACGACTCAGGAGTAGGGACTGGCCCCGTTCGGTTGCGTATAGCCTTACACTACAATGCTATTGAAATATACTGTGCGTTTGTGAACGCATAAAACCCAATAGGTAACAATTTCTGTCACAACGTACTACATTTGCACAAACAGCTGATTTCGTGGTCAGCTGTTCCATACGATACCAAAGTATATCAGAAATTTAGCGCTACTTGTATTTCGATTTGGAGATCATATGTTTCGTTGTTTGTTATGGTCATCAGCTGTTGATCAGCTGTCTTTTTACACGTATTACAACAACAATGCAATACTTTGGTAGCGCTTCTATGAGATACCGAACGGGGCCAATGTAATTGCATACCCCCGAACGTATGGTGAGGTTTCTGATAAAATATTTCCGTTCGAGGTTGCCGAAATTTCTGATAGATTGTTGAAAAATATCCTGTGTCGTTGTGAACGCATAAGACTTAATTGGTACCTATGGGTACGTTCGCGAACGTAGCTTTTGAATAAGTTCCTTACTTTTGCTGTAATTGACATGGTTAAAAACAGATGTTTTCCAGCTGATTTAAAAACATATGGAAATAGAGTGAAAATCCAAAGGTATCCTACAATTTCCTGGATATTTTTCTCAACACGTGAACAGCTGATAAACGTGACTGTATTTCTCTTTTGCTTCGAATTTTGAGAGGTAACCTATCTGGTTGGGTTTGTTCGTACACAAAAAAAAAAACAAACAAAAGCAAGGTAACCTATCCAAAAGATACATACGAGAACGTACGCAATTTCTGTGAAAACGTACTACATTTGCCCAACCAGCTGATTTCGTGGTTAGCTGTTTTCTACGATACCAAAGTGTATCAGAAATTTAACGCCAACTTCGTTTCGATGTGGAAATCATATGTTTTGTTCGTCTAATGGTCGTCAGACACTACACAGATAAAACATTGCGTACGTTCTTATTAAACATACAAAAAAACTGGTAAACAAATAAAATTTGTGTGAATATTGAATTTAGAGATTACAAATTCAAACAAATCCAGCAAAATTTTCATTTTATTTTAGTATCGCATTCTTATAGGTGAACGAAAAACAACATAACCATACAAAATATGATGAAGTGTTTCCTTTAAAGTGACAAGAGTGTGGTATATATCAGTAATGCCATTTATCTTTTATTTACTTTTTTGTCGTTTGTTGTTGTGGCAGCAATGAAACTGCAAACACTGGAGTATTTGGGTGGGCATGTCTCATAAGAGCCTCTGTAATTTTTTTTGTTGCACGAAACTAACTGCACATTTGTTTTGACCATAAGAATGCTAAAATCGTAAAGTTTAGGATGCTTGTTTCATGAACGCCCCTTTTTGCAAATGTTGTAATGTTTGTAGTAACTCAAACAGCTGTTTGTAAAACGTCATGCGTAAGGATTGTATGAGAAAATTGTTTTAAATGATATTTTTATTTAAGAATTATTGGGAACAAAAGATAATTTGTACATTTGTCAGTTCAAATTACTAGCCTAAATTTAAAAAAATTGATAAAATTGATAAACGTAAAAAAGTGGATGGGATCATAGAAGGCTTGGTTCATATGATGACGGTAGCTAAATACTCTCGATATACTGAACTGATCGATTTTTCCATTATTCAAATCCAAAACAACAATATTTTGTTGGTGCAAAAAGTCTTCGACGTTTACAACGTTTTCCACCAAGCTTACAACAAAAATTCTTGTCATAAAGTTTACCATTTGTTGTAGCTATTTTACGACGTAGTAAACATTTCGACGTTTAACACGTTTACGACGTTGCATGAATACCCCTATTTTTAAGGGCATTCATGCAATGTCGTAAACTTTACGACATTGCATGAATTTAAATGTTGTAATCTTTACTGTAACTGAAACAGCAGTTGTTATATATTCGTCAACTCAAATTCATTACCTAAATTTAAAAAAATTGATAAAATTGATAAACGTAAAAAAAGAGAATGAGATCATAGAAGACTTGTTTCATAATTTATTGTGATGCCGTTATCTAACGGTTCTCGATATACGGAACTGATTGTTTTTCCATTATTCGGTTACTATCCTTGTATTGTTATTATCGTTTCTAGGTACTGATTCTCACTGGGGATATTTATTTATATGACACCATAAAAATAATTAAATACAAAAAAAACTTCTTCATTAATGGCATTTAAATAATTTTCCAAGAAAATATTTTACGAAAACAAAAGTACAATAAAATAAATTGCAAACAAAGCCTTAATTATTCTGCTACATTAAATTCACATTAAGCTAGTACATTTAAGTGCTAATTGCCTGTTCTAAATTTACCTGTCAAAAGTGACATCGAAAGCCACCTTAGAATTGTTTTTCATTCTTCGTTTGCATTTCCAAGCGTAAACGTTTCTTTCTTTGCAACCCAATAAAATAAAACAAAATAAAAAAATAATAAACAATTATTCATTTTTAAAATGGGAACAAAACGAGTATCAACTGTTAGCGTCCTAGCTCAAGATAATAAACGGCCAAGATATGATATGACTGTATACTCGAACAGAGACAAAGCTTTGCTGGAATCGGTAAAATATTTTTATTTTGTATTTGTTGAATTAATTTATTAAACAATTCTTATTTCTTATTCACAACAGGGAGTTCAAAGAACATCCAATTTGTTGGCATCGATAATGCTGTTGGAGGGCCATCAAGGTGAAATATACACTTGTGAGTTCCACCCGGACGGAGAACTGCTCATGTCTTCTGGTTACGATAGACAAATATGTAAGTGGATTGCATTATCATCATTATTCTCAAGCATTTTCTAACAAAATTAATTTGGTTTAGATATCTGGAGTGTCTATGGCGATTGTGAGAATATAATGGCTATGTCTGGCCATCTCGGAGCTGTAATGGAAGCGCATTTCTCCACAGATGGATCCAATATCTATACTTGCTCTACTGATAAAACGCTGGCAATCTGGGACATTGTCACTGGGTCGAGAGTTCGACGACTGAAAGGCCACTCAACATTTGTGAATTCAGTGCATGGAACAAGAAGAGGTATGCAAATGTTATGTTCAGGATCGGATGATCGCACTGTCAGGATATGGGATGCGCGTAAAAAGTTTCCGGTGCACACCTTTGAAAGTGGTTACCAAGTGACGGCGACATGCTTCAACGACACAGGTGAACAAGTCATCTCCGGTGGCATCGATAATGACATAAAAATTTGGGACATTCGGCGCAATGATGTTGTCTACAAGTTAAAAGGCCACACGGACACGGTGACGGGAGTATCACTTTCTCCCGACGGTTCATATATCCTGTCAAACTCGATGGACAACACGTTGCGAATTTGGGACATTCGTCCATATGTTTCGGGCGAGAGGTGTGTGAAGATCTTCAACGGTAACCAACACAATTTCGAGAAGAACTTGCTGAGATGTGCCTGGTCACCAGATGGTAGTAAGATATCTGCTGGATCTTCAGATCGTCATGTCTACATTTGGGACACAACAAGCCGTCGGATTTTGTACAAATTGCCAGGACACAATGGTAGTGTAAATGACGTAGATTTCCATCCAAAAGAACCGATAATTCTCTCAGCGTCCAGTGATAAGACCATGTTTTTGGGTGAAATTGAAGATTAAATAAATATTTTTTTTATTTAACAAAATATGTATACTTTCTACTTGAAGCTGTTGTTTTTTCTATTTTGATTTTACCTACTTTTCGAATGTTTTTACTGTTTCAAGTTTTTACTCACGAGTTCTTGACTTATGAGACTACATTAAACAATAGCTGTTTGGGGCTTAAGTAAGGTTTAAAATCATAGTTAAATTATCTATGTATAGCCAAGGTTTTTTCATATATGTACCTAAATAGAAGACCTTGTGGCATATTTCCCACAAGGGAGAATAGGATAGGATAGTCGGTTGGTAGTAGGACAGGAATCAGGATAGAATATAAGATAGGATGGGATAGGATAGGGTGTTGGAGAGGATAGGAAGGGATAGAATATCGGTAGTAAGAGCAGTGGTATGCTAGCGGGCACGGCTCAGCTCGCCGGAATAGGGGGGATCTTGCCACCACAAACGGACCTCACCTCTTTCAAAAAAAAACAGAAAACGTGCCAATAAACCATAATAAAAGTCTAGCACTGAACCCCTGATGGCAGTACCACAGGTGGACACACCGCACCTAAAAATTGAAGGAGGCACTGCTGGTGACGATGCAGGTCTATGTTCCCGCCCCTCCTGGAAATCGATCAGTTGCGGTCGGCATTCCCCTTAATTTGATCTGGAACAGAAGAGCCTATCAGCCGTCAAGCGGATCCTCGGAGGACGGGCCCTGTAAGCATCGACTGCTTTCTCACCGCCTCTGTATGCGGAGGGATCGGATTCCCGCTTTGACCTACCTACCGAGAGCTCTGCGTAAAAATCAAGGGAAATTTTGTTTGCGCAAAAAAAATGCTCGCGGAATCGGGGCTTTTACGGGCTAATGCCTCCTCCTGGCAACACAAACAAAAATCTACAAAACCCGCGATTGACTCAGACCAAAAAATCGAGACAATTAAGAAATATTATGATAAAAAAAATAAAAAAAGTTAAAATCAACTAAACGCTACATATAAAAGTATCCAAAACCATTCGTTTTTAAATTACATTTTTTTTAGATTATTTTTATTACATTCGTTAGAATTTATGTACAATTGGTCTTAAATTAACTTATAACTAAAATAAATCAACAACATTGGCCCAACGTACATACGTTTAAGAAAAATGAAAAAATTATCTATCACGTCTAGTGTTTGAGAGTGCCGCGGGCGGTTGTGTCCCGTAAGGCCAGTAGCGGGAACTTGTTACGGTGTTGGCCTCAGTCCGGTCTCCACGCCCCAAATCGCTTCTTTAAAAGATTCGAAGATACACTTTTTTTTTTGTTCTTTATGCAAATAGTGCCACTTTTTAAGGAAATAACAAGGGCGATTCTGGCTTACTCTAGGTACAAATAAATGTCCGGGACTCCCACGGACGATGTTCCTTGGTTGGCTGGTGACTTTCCTTCTCTTTGTTTTAGGAACACCTTCCCGACGGCCGTCAAATATCCCTGCCTCGAACTCCTTACTGACGGCGGTCTCAGCTCATCCCAAGGAATTGCACATTTAAATTGTTTGTCTGTACTTTTATTTTCATTACACTCAACCTTTTTCTTTATAAATCCCTAGTTTCATTTAATTATCTTCCTTTGCGTCGTCGCGAAGTACCGGCTTCCTGTTGATCACTTCGTTGCAAAAAGCAAAAAAAAACTCACTTAGCCTTCCGTCAGTTAGGTTTTAATTTTTAGATGAAACTTACAGTACAAATAGTTAATTTTAATCTTTAACACAACCACCGGCAATTTAAGTTTGTAATTCGATTGAAATTTGAAATTAATATAAACCGTCACGTCCGACACTTTGGCTTTGCGATTTTCTAATATCCAACGCTTCGTGGGATAGAAAATACTTTGGTTGCGGCATCTCATATAGTTTGAAGACCTGAGTGCTAGCCATCACCGCTGCATTTTAAAATGCAGCACAGCAACGCGGTAGGTACACAACTTTTCTAATAATTTTCTACTAAAAACTCCTCAAAATGCTCTTACCATAGATGCAAACCATGTTTTGAACTGTTTGTGGACCTTTAAGCAGGAAATGTTCGAGCGTAACTCAGGAGAGGACCTGAGTTGCGCTCGAACCTTTCCTTCTAAAAGCCCTCCAAACTGTTCACAACATGGTTTCCACCATCTCCCAGTTTCACATCTTCATCTCACAGTTTCGTTATTAGACCACAAAATTTTGACTTTTCTGTAAGTCTTGAAACTCTTCATCTTTCTTTTCCAAAATTATCCAGATATGAACAAAAGTAATTAAAAATATTTTTGTTTATTTACATTTACATATTTCTTTTTGGAAGAAACATACATATACAAATCAGTTTTTTAATAATACATTATTTGTTTCATAATTACCAAAAAAATTTTTTTTTAAATACTATTTACGACTTAATGTACTAAATTTGTATATTTCTTAAATTGGATTAAAAACAAATTTTAATAATTAGAAAAGAATTTATTAAATACCTAATCATTCTTTTCTCGAAAATCCCAATCCCAAAAATTACAATTATTACCATGGATTAAGAACCGCAATTATATAATATTTACACATAATCTACCTGTAATCTAAGCCGTGTCAATTATGAGTTTTATTACCTACTTAAGTATTGGCTATAGTCAGGGCCGCGCCGCCCTTATGTGCAAAGTGTGCGGCGCACACAGGCGCCAAGACAATAGAGGCGCCGCTATCGAAATTATTTTTGTTACACTTACACAACAACATATTTCTTTGTAGTGGAGTATCGATAAGTAAGTAGGTATAATAGGCGCAACAAATGTCTCGTTAACAACAAAACATAATATTGCGCTTATTGAAAAAGTGCTCCAAGATAATATTCACGTTTGTGGTTTAATTTTACGCTTCGGGTTTTAGTTTAAAATAGGCGTTTTTTTTCATTCAGAAAAGAGCTCTGAACAGAGTTCAAGTATATCAAGCACGCTCTGAACGTCCTCTGAACCAATTGTGTTCAGAGCACTCTAAACTATTTATGAAACAAATTTAAGCAATTTACGGGTAGTATATAGAAACTATAGTACTATCATTGTGACACATTTTGCGCACGCCCCCTGTCTCGTTGATTCAGAACTAGCGGAACGAGTTGAATGGTAGTTATAAAGAGAGTCTTAAGAGAATGTTTTTTTTAAATAGAGAATAAAGATGAGGCAGGTTAGAAATAGACAGGGCTATTAGGAAAAGGAAAAAAAATACATGCAGTGAGGTGAATTAATTTGTTGTTGCTTTGTTGGGGAAATGTTTTATTTTTATTATGAATTTTTTTTTTGGTTGCTGTGTTCATAGGCAAGAAAGTAAGTATATATATAGGTATGTACAAACAATTTCAAATTTTATGAGGGGAGTTTTGGATTCGTAAATATAAACAAAAAATTGATATAACAATTAAGCATGACATCATGACATGGCGATAATAGAGAAGCCTTAAAAGTTAGTGAACAAAATGTATATTTCTCTGTCAGTTTTTCAGTCTGTCTGCATGTCCGTCTGTATATATAATGATCTGCAGCCTTAACGGCATAAGTCATATAATTACCTATAGCTTGAACCAATTCATTTGGCCATTCTACGGCGCAGCTCTCTTCAAATGTCCCTTCTCATCTCATGAATTTTAAAAGATGGACTTTCTTTACATTAGGTATAACGACGGCTTATTATACAGTGTGTTCAAGAAAGAAGAAAGTACTTTTTTTAAACATATGTATATGTATCTACGTATTAAAGAACACGAATGCATAACTTGCCTTATACAAGTATCTATGTACGGATGTATATTAAACTACAGCCTAAACGGTCGGGTCAATCGTTTTCAAATTTGGAGCATAAGGTTATTTTGACGACCTACAAAGGAAATTTTTCAATTTTTTCTTTAGCTCAGAAATTAACGGTAATTGTTATATAACCGTTATGTAAAAGCTTATTTTTCTCGAAAACGGCTTCAAGTATTAAAAAAAAAATCAGTGTACTACTAACTGTAGTAGGTAAGCATTATATTTTGGTGAAAAAATGTTGTAATATGGTGGGCTTAATTTTTTTTTCGAAAAAAATTACTCATTAAAATATACATACATATGTTATTAAAATATATGTACAAATAGGTAAATATACCTAAATTGAACAAAATATTTGCAATATTAGAAAACTAAGGCTAAATTACAATAGAATGCAACTTGACATACAAATTAACGCAAATAATAGTATCTTCCTTTTTCATCCTTATATTTTCACAAAAAAGTTTTTGTTTACAAATCTACAACAATCAATTTACAAACAATTCATTCATAAATTTCTTCTCATAGTTTGCACTTAATTTGAAACCTATGAATGGAAAGCAAAATTCAAAACCAAAATCCGTTTCTTCAAGGACGTTTGTATAGTATGCATAGCAAGAAGTAAGCTTGTGTTTAAATTTTAAGGCTGTATGTATATATTTTCTTACAACAGGGCAACGTCCCTTGAGTAAACCAAAATTTAAAAACCTAAAGAATTCTTGCCAATTTCGTACGAATGTATAAAATATGAATGTTAGTATAAGTTCTCGTATTCTCTATAAAACAGATGTAAACAAGACAAAATAAACAAAAAATCAAATCGCAGTCAATAGACTAACTGCCTATTCCTTCCAACAACAAATTCTGTATTTAAAAAAAAAAAACGTTGCTAGGGATTTTTATATAGCAACACGAGGGTTAAAGAAAATGTAAATAAAAATTTCAAAATATCAAAATAAAAAATATCTGGTCGTAGCGAAGGTTTTTTTTTTATGAATGGAATTGCACTACTTGATCGTTCGTAGTAGAAGATGTTGTTATATTTATTAAATCGTCGAGCCTTTTTTAAAATGTTGACACTGTATGTGTTTATTTACATACTTGATACATATACAATGCTAAAGCCTTAATCGAAAATATTTTAATGCAGAATTATTAGTGAAACCTTTATCATCTCGCATATCAATTTTTAAGGGCTTGTGTACATATGTATATGGACATATCGAATATGTAAATATACATACATACATATCAAACATAGCATTACGAACGATGATAGAGAAACAAAATGTTAATAGTGAACAAAATTCTGTCCTTCTGAATGTGTAGCTCTTTGCAGCCTAAACAGCTAAGGAGGTAACATTTAAATTTAGTTTGTGTAGTTCTTTTGACATTCCTCAGAGGGGTTTTTAAAACTGTTTAAGGGCTCAAGATAATGCTACCTGTTAAATAGCCGAAGTGCAAATTGTGTGGAAAATAGCTTTAACAAATTTGATGAAAATTGTTGAGATTATTTTGGTAGGTATTATTTTATTTACAAATACATTGCACAACTGCATCGCACGTACTTGCTCTTCTTGAATATGAGTTTTGGTTCTAATCGGCTTGCCAGTTCACGAGAAAATCGAATAAAAAAAAACGTCCTATGGAAGGTACCGTTTTTAGCCCACCGCACATACACAATTGTACACTGATTTTTGTTTATAAAAAATCATGGAGCCATTCCGTTCTAAATTTGAAGACGATTGGCAAAACCATTTAGACTGTAGTCGAAAATTCATACTTACAGACAGACAGACAGAATTTTGCCATTAAGTCAAATATTTATGTTTCTCTATCATCGTAATATCATGTTTGATTGTTATCTCAAAATTTGTAATCTACACAATGCTTAACTTTCATTATAGTACCTATAAACGCAAGTAAAAAATATGGGAAGGGTCTGGCTTTTTGAATCAAGCCATCTATCGACATCCCTTATATGAATATGCAAAAACCTACAAACATATTTGGTCACTAACTTCAAAGTCCTTACTTTCATAATAATGCCATTGTTGATTACTTTCATTATTAAGAATCCATAACTTGAATCCATAGCTCAACAAAATAACGAAAATAACATCTTTTCCCTTTTCTACCCATTATAATTATAATTCAAGTCCTTGTACCCATAAATTTTCAATAAGAGTTTTCTAATGAATTTCTATACACAATTTGCACTTAATTTGCACCTAACGCCTATCGGATTGGGAAGCGAAATTCACAATTTACAAATCAAAACCGAAATCTGTTTCTTCAAGGAAATTAATATATATACAAAAAGTAAGATTGTGCTTAAATTTTAAGAATGTATATGTATTTTTTTCGCAAACGGCAACAAAGTAAGTTGTAGTAAAATAGTTAACAAAAATTTGTAAATCTAAAGAATTCAAAAAATGTAAACAAAAGCTACAAAAACGGAAAATAAACAAGAATTCAGATGCTTGTCAGTTTTGTCTACTTTCCTAACTGCCTATTCCTACCAACAACAATTAATTGTTTACTTAAAAAAACCCGTTGCTAAGGATTTCTACCTAGCAACGCCTAAAAAGCTACATCAAAACGATTTTAACCAATGAAAATGTTTGTATCGTGTACAAATTCCAAAAAAAATTAATTCACCTCAGCTAAGCGAAACAAAACACCCTTAATAATCTTCTGGTCTCTTTCTTTTCCTTCCCGCCTTACGTTCTCTTAATTCTCTCTCACAAATCTAGCGGTCACAACTAGCGCCATCACACGAGCTGATCCCATGATAGTACTATAGGCAGTATATATACAATGACGCAGCTCGAGTTAAATTTTATTTTTTAATGAATGCAAACAAAATATTCTTTTATTTATTTTTTGGAAAAAAAACTTTTTTTACCAACTTTTATTTTTATTTTTTAGAACTGGCACTTTCTAGATCACGAAAATGCATTTTTTGAAGTCGCTTCGAAGTCAAGTTTAAAGATGTCAACTTTGATGCCTCTAGCACGTCTAGTTTAGCCGCAAATCGCGATAAAAGATAAAAGTCGAATTTTCATATAATGCGGTGCATCAATTGAAAGAAAATATTTTTTTGAAAGTTTTGGAAAAAACTTTTTACCAACTTTTTTTTTTTTGATTTTTTTTAGATGCGTCAATTGGATTTTTTTTTTGCCACGCATTCTTTTTTTCAGTTGTGGTTATTCTTGTAAAAATGTTTCGAAATCGGAATCCATTTTGCATGAAGGCAGCAACAATCTTGCTGTAAAAACAAAACAAAGTTCACACAAAATTAAAAAAATACCTGAACCTGTCAAAATTTGCTCGAGAATAATGTGCCAGACAATTTTTTCGTCGGTGCGCTGAAAAAAACCCTTACCCTTTACCCTTTGAAAATAAGTTTTCTTTTAAAAACAAAGTGGACAACGGGAAGACGGTGCTTCGCAACGCCACAAAGAACAGGGATAAGGAGTTAGGGGTTCAAATAGAAAAAGGGTGAGTGCTATTTTATAATAGAAAAAAAAATACAGATAATTAAAGGAAGGTGCTTTTCCTATGAATAGGCGAATTCTGGCAACCCAGAGCAGGGACTGCGGCGGCTAACCGCCGACAGTAAGAAATCGGAAGCTGAGAAATTTAAGGGCCGTCGGGAAAGTGCTCCCAGAAGTAAGAGAGACAAAAAGAACAAAAGTGCCAAGGAATAGCGTCCGTGGGAGTCCCGGACGCCCCTAGTAACCCTTTTAACTATTTCAATAATAGCCCGAATCGCCCTAGTTATTTTACTAAAAAGTGAACTTAATTTATAAGTAAAAAGCGCTGAATCCAAAAAAATCATATTGTTAACAAACAAAAAAAGGTGATTTGTATTTGATTCCGTAGCCAGAGCCCGCAAGCCAGCCTTACGGGACAAAACCGCCCACTAGTTAGCGGGAATATCCAAATTCACTAGGCGTGATAGTTTTCGTGTGTTTTTTAATAATAATTTTGTGATTCGTTTTTTTATATATTTATACATATAGTTAATTTTGGATCTTTATTTCGGGTATCGTACTACTTATTTTTTGTTGGTCTTGTGATTGGATTTTTGGGCTGAGATATCCGCGGGTAAAGTATAAATTTTCTTTTTGTGTTGCTTACAGAGAGCTCTCCGTAGGTAGGTTAGAGCGGGGATTAGTTACCGCCAACCAAAGAGGTGAACGAAGGCCAGTAAGTGCTTCCAGGGCTCATCCTCCGGGGACCAAGATTCCTAAACAATTCCACCCAGTTGTCCCGCACTTAGCCCCAAATTTCATGATAATTATTTACTACTTTCTATTCTTTTTTTGTGATGATAAAATTAGTTTACTTTTCGAGTGCGATTTATATTAATATATTGTTATTGTTATAATCACATTTTTGTATACATACTTCTTATTGTTTGCAATCGTCAAAGTCTATGAAGTTATTATAATAAATAAATCATGAAATTTTCGTGAATTACGCCAAGTGCCCATAAAAATAAGGTCTTATTTCTGAACCCAGCAACGGAGCACGATGGTGTGCTAAGTTTTTAATTTTTCAGGGTGTGCGATAAGGCGAGCGGCGACCTCCGGGTCGAAAGAGTAAGTAAGCTAAGCCGTGCCAGCCAGCATGCCACTGCTCCTACACCGGACATTTTATCCCTTCCTGTCCTCTCCTATCCCCTATCCAATCCTATCCTATATTCTATCCTTTATCCTATCCTATATTCTATCCTTTATCCTATCCTTATCTTATCCTAAAACCTTCTCTCATATTGGGTGTCCTAACCGAACCTATCCTGGTTCCCATCCGAATGCCTTCTCCACAATCCTTTCCTACTCTCCTACAGCCCTACATTCCCAAATCCCCTCTCCTATTGCCTCACATTTTACAGAATGAGATTGCAGCTCCACAACCAATTTTGTTCGCAAATGCCTCGCCCCTAATCGTTGAATCCGAGCAATCAGTTGCCGAACGACTCATTTGCAATGGATGGGGACTTTTTCGGGACGTATCTAATAAGTCTTGCTTGAAGTGAAGTCTTGCAATTAACATACTACTTAAGCTTATACATCGTTATTCCATTATAAACGTTAAAATTTTGTGTTTGTTAAAGTTTTGTAGGAAATAAATTTTGTATATTAACTAATCATAAGATATTTTTTTCGATATAAAAAGAGGTTTTCACTCTTCACACTTTTCATCCAGCGCGCCTCTAAAAATTAGTAAAGTTAACCTTAAGTTAATCTTTAATCAAAAAAGTTAGTCAACATTTCCATTAAATGTGCCCATTTTTATGAGAAAATATGTCATGTTACATAGTTGTATACAACTTCTTAGTGACTTGACCTTTCTTTTAGGTCTTCGATGAAAAATTCCTGTCACAAATATTACATTTTTTACATAATTTTCCATTAGATTCGAATTTTTTTAGCTTAAATATTAACGGTGCCTGTCATATAACAGTTATTTCAAGTGTCGATTAGCATCCCATCCGCTACACACGTGCGGAAGTCATGGGAAAGTCAAGTGACGGTCTACTCTATCCCTGTTCTGTGTTTCATCTCCAATTCCATTGCTTTATCTAAATAAACTCAATACAAAAATAAATTATCAAATAATTTCCACCATCAATAACCCAAAACAATAAAAAAAAATCAATTCACGCGCCGACTCGACTAAACATATTCAGTTTTCAAAATCATAATCAGTGCAAATAATATAAATTAAATTAATTGTGCTTTGCAATACAAAATCGCCCAAAAACAAGTTTTTTTTTTCCATCAATTCAAAAAAAATCCCCATCAACGAAAACACCACAGCGAGTAAGCTCCTTCTCTTGATTTGTTTCCCTATGTTCTTTCTTCACAGACGATTTAGTTTAATCATTGCGGTAATCCCTATGGTTAAGTTAGATCGATATCGGATATATTAGTTGATGTTCTCTGAGTAACCAGGGTGGATCAACTCAATTATTATTAAGGCGTAACACTAATAATAATTGATTTTGCGAAGCTCAAATTGGGACTTAGTGGAGCATTAATTATAGTTATTTGTTCGTCTTTGTTTTTCTTCTTTATGGGGGGTATTTTCAGGGTTGATTATTCCAACATTCGTGGGCTCAAAAAGAATTTCTGTATACGTTTATACTTCTTTAAACAAGCCAGCTGTTTTGGCATTAAGTGAAACTCAAGTAGGAGAAAATTCTGATCACTCGGAATTTAACCTTCATGGGTATAATTTAGTGCCATTATTCTTTACCTCTCACGGCCTCGCCGTATATATTAGGAATGATGTTGCATACCAAATTCTACCACAATACGGTCTGTGTTCAAATACAAATTTTAACTTCATGCGGTTAAAATTCACGATAAACAAGCGCATTATACATACTTGGCTCATCTATAGAAGCCCTAACTTGGAAAGAGTGTCAATTTTCAACGAATTTGATGCTTTGTCAGACTCCATACAAAGTATTGTTGCCCATTATCCTTACACTGAAATCATTATTACGGATCATTTCAATGTACACAATTCAAGTTGGCTTCGCTATTCTGGCCAGACAACACCCGAAGGAGGGTATGTTGAAATCTTTGCTGAGTTAAACCAATTTACTCAGGTTCTTTAACTGGTCGCTCTGCTTCCTCGGTAGCGACATAGACTCCAGCGCAGTAATGGTAACAAATGTTATTCTCTTAGGTATGAGAAATTTTGTCCCGAATAGGTCAAAAAGTATCAAACATAAAGACAACTCATGGTTTGAGCTGTAAAGAGGTTATCAGGTCGAAAGAAGTAAGTTTCCGATGTTATAAAGCCAACAAAACGGCCTGTAATGGTCACATTCGAAAGACTAAATTTTTACATGAACAAAAAATCCGGCAAAAAATACTGCAATGTTCTAAAGGCAGTAGACTTTTTTGGTCATTTGTTAAAAACATAAAGAACTCCTCGTCATCATCGGTTCCTACGCTTGTCTTCAATGATACTCTTGTTGTCAGTGCTTTTCCATCTCTCCTATTCCTCTGGTCTCCTTCCGAGTGGATGGAAAACAGCATTTGTCCAGCATATCCCTAAAAAAGGCGAATCTTCTTCTCCCTCAAACTATCGACCAATTGCACTTACGTCCCTTCTTTCCAAGTTCATGGAAACGCTGATTAATTTTCAGCTAAAGAAATATCTTGAGGACCGAAAGCTTCTTAATGAGTGGCACTTGCATATAGGAAACCGATCACCTCTCAGTTCTTGGTATGTTTATTACAGACCACCTTCTGTGGAATGACCGCATATTTGACGTTGCCAAAAATGCTGCGAGATGTTTAGGTTTCCTTCGAAGATGCAAGAAATTCTTTACCCCGTCTGATCTGGCTACAGTATATAAAGCATATATTTGCCCTAAACTTGAGTATAATTCCCACATTTGGGCAGGTGCTCCTGTAACCCACTTGAGTTTTCTAGATAGAATACAAAAAAGAGCTTTAAAAATGATAGGCGATCGAACAATAACAGAAACATTTACATCTCTGGAGCACAGACGTAATGTCTCCTGCCTTTCATTATTTTATCGCTACTTCCATAAACAATGCTCTAGCGAAATAGCCAGTTGCATTTCTCCCCTGAAACGATTCAACCGTAATACTCGCACTGCAAGCAATGCCCATCAGTATACCCTTGAACCCAACTTCGGACGTACTGTCAAATACAGGGATTATTTCTTTAGTCGTACCACGAATGTGGAATGCCTTCCCAGACTTTGTTTTTCCCTCCCTCTTTGAAGTGCAGAACTTTAAAACAAATGTGCATCGTTACCTCCTTTCACAACCTTCCCTATTTTCCTAAAGACCTCGCTGTGTTTAACTAACAATATAAGGGTAGTCAAAATCCCTTTAGTGAGGTCTAATTATAAAAAAAAAATGTAAAAGCTTATTTTTCTCGAAAACGGCTCCAAGAATTATTATGAAAGAAAATCAGTGTGCTATTGTTCGTAAGCTTTATGTTTTGGTGAAAAAAAATTAAGATGGTGGGCTAATCACGGTACCTCCCATAGGACCGCTTTTTTATTCGACTTTTTCGTGAACTGGGCAACCGATTACAACCAAAATTGATATTCAGCAAGATGTAGGTAGCCTAAGTAATATCATTTAAATATTTTCTAAAACTTTTTTTTTTGTATTTTTAATAATTTTTTTTAATTTTTTATTTTGAATTTTTTTTTAATGAAGGTTATTTTTGTGCTTAAGTTTGCATTCTTTAATAATTTTTTTTATAATTTTTAACAAAAGTTGTTCCTACGGTTTTGAAAAAAAAAATCACACTGTTTCACATTTTTTTATAGAAATAAAATGACGTTTGAATTTTTCCGCTGAAAACTCTTTTACGTATTTTTTTCAAATAACCAAAAGTCACAAAAATCGAATAAGAAACTTTGAAATTCTTATTAATTATTAGATTATAATTATTATTATCAAATTTCATTTGACGCTGTGATCGCAAATAAGAGCAAGTACGTGAGTTATATAATCGTAGATTAATATAAACTAAAATTGCAATTGATACAGTTTTGTTTGATTAAACAAAGAGTATCATTTTTCTGTTAGACCACACCAATTTGCAACGATGCAGATTGAGTTGTTATCTCGAAACTTTTGCGTGGGCATTGGCCACCCAAGTATCAAAAGAGGTTCATGTGGAACCAAAGATAAAATTAATAAAATGAAGATTAGTCAGTCGGTGAACACTCCTCTCTTAGAACGGTCCAGTAAAATACTTAAAATATAAACACATTAACCAAAGAAAATTCAAAATAAACGAAAGCTTTTTAATCATCAACGAAGTCTTAATAAAAATCTAATTCGTGCGAATCAGTCGTGGAATTTATTTACGTTGAAAATTGATGATTTTTACTTTTACGTAAGACAAGTCTGGAGGAGTACGTGATTGAAGTGGATCGGTGGATTACGAACAAATTCCCATCAAACAAAGGCACTACCCAATTTCGCCAGCCGTACAAGAGCTCCTGTACGATGAGTTTGACAGAATATTGGCACTGGGTGTAATAGAGAAGAGTAACAGTGCTTGGAATTCTCCAGTAGTTTTAGTGAGAAAAGGCGGAAGAAGCAGGTTGTGCTTAGACTCAAGAAAAGTAAATGCTAGAACGAAACATTTTCTTACCCTCTTTCTCACATAGAAGGGATTATTAGTAGACTGCAGGATACAAAATTCATCTACAGTATCGATTTTGAAGATGACTTTTGGCAAATTCCTCTAAAGAGCAAATCAAGGGAGAAGACTGCTTTTACAGTCCCAGGTCGGCCGTTATACCAATTCACGGTTTTGCCTTTCGGTTTGTGTAACGCTGCCCAGAAAATGTCTAAACTAATGGACAGTCATTCCCGGTAGACTCCGTCAGAATGTCTTTGTCTATCTCGATGACCTCTTGATTTGTTCTCCAGATTTCGAGACGCACATTAAGGTACTGGACGAGGTCGCTTTTTGTCCGCGTCAAGCAGGTTTGAAAATAAATGTCGAGAAAAGTAGGTTTTGTTTCAAGGAAATCAAGTATTTAGGTTACGTATGTAGTTGGTGATGGATGCATACGAAATGACAGAGACAAGGTATCGGCGGTCGAAGATTTTCCTATTCCTAAGACCCCCAAACAGCTCCGTAGGTTCCTTGGCATGACGCGGTGGTAGAGGCGCTCTATACCAAGCTTTGCAACTATTGCAGCCTCGATTGCTTGAAGAAGGGACATACATTTGAAATGACTGACGAAGTACTAACTGCATTTCGACTACACAAAACCAATTTAGTTACAATCCCCATACTAACAAATCCTGACTTTTCTTAACATTTTTATATACAATGTGACGCTTCAACTTCCGGTGTAGGGAGTGTGATTTAAAAAAGATTATTGCGAAGCAGGTTTCCCCTGGGGAACTTCTTTGGGGCAGTAAAAGGGCTGTGGCACGCTTGTCGTTGCACGGCTGGGCTCGACGGATTAAAGATGGCTTCCACTGTTATCGTGCCAAAGTGTAAAAAAAAATAAGGATAGGAAAAGGAAGGATGAGGATAAGGAAAAATCTACTCTAAAAGGGTAAGGAAATGGTTACACAAACACAGCGATCTTGACGCCATCCAAGGAAAAACGCAAGTCAAGTGCATCAAAAATTAAGACTAACTAAATCCTACAATAAAATAAAACTAATAAAACTAAAAAATAATACCACCACCAAAAATAAAAAAAAAATACTTAATCTAAAACCCTATACTAGACCTTAATCCTAATGCAACCTACTTTTTCTCTCCCCTGGACAACGCAATACTGAACCTCAGACGCTCACCAGATGGTATTGACGAGGTCTGGACAACCCACCCAAGTGTAGCAAAGGAGGGAAACAGCAACTTGACTTTCTCCAGCTGTTGTGCTTGCGCTAGAGAAAGATCTCGAAAAGCAGGCTGTTCCTTCGACGGCATAGGCATACCCACTTCACTCACAATATTGGGTGCAACATTAAATGGCTTCAAAAAATCTACACCCAGATATAGAGATTGTTGAAGACTAGGAACGACAAAGACTTCTAATTCGATGGACTTGCCACCTTGCCTCACCAAAGATCCGCTTTCTAGCTTCGTCATATTCAATCTTTCTTTGATGAAGGCTCTTTACCGGTAGCCTTACTGGATCACAGGTATGTATGGGGGCATGCTGCCCACCTGCAACCTCCCTACTTGGGATCATTATAGGATTTGGAAAATATAAAAAAAATTAAATAACTTTATTGGTGCGACAGCTCCTTAAGGAGCCAAGGCCTAGTGACTTATACTCTCATCAACCATTCCTGTGTGTGTGTTGTTAATCTGCAAGAATGGAAGGGACCTACAGTTTACCGCCGTGTCCGAAGGGCTACATGACATGCAATTTTTCGAGACAAATTTTACTCTTAGAGGTTTTGTCAGTTCCTCGCAAGAGGCAGTACCCCAGAAAAAAGGTGGCTATGAGCTGGATTTGAACCCAGGTTCTTTCGCTTAGCAGTCCGACACACTAACCACTAAGCCACGGGGCACTACATTTTTGGAAAATATAATGTTCAGAATAATCCAAAAATGACATATGTCAAGATTTTGAATATTTTTTTAATTTATAATTAATTTTTTAAATTTTCAATATTTTTAGAACTAATTAATTAATATTAATTTACATTTAATGATCAACTGTATATAAATAATCTCTAAGAAACTGCATACAAACATGTTCAAAAAACTTAAACACAGATAATTTTATAAAAGAATCGGTCCTATACAATTTACGAAATAGGTTTTCCATAAATTCATTATTATTTAAGATGTGTGATAGTACACCATTTAAAAAAAAAAACTGTTAAGTGTTGTGATTTTGACACTTTTTATAACTTAACACCGTGTTACTTTTTCTACGTAAATGTTTATTGCTTCTTTCAAAGATTTAGCCTTCCAATATGATTAGGCACATATGAAAGGATGTAAGTGCGACCCAGCTATGCCAGTCAGTCTGTCTGTACGTATAACGAGCTGCAACCTATACGGCTTAAGTGATTATCTTAAAATTTGGAGTGTGTGATTCGTTTGGCATTCCCCAGAAGTTTTATTTTTAGTCCTAAAAATAACGGTACCTGCCATATGACCGTTTAGGAAAAGTTAATTTTTTCTCGAAAACGGCTTCAACGATTTTGATGACAATTTTTGAGATTTTTTTTGTTGGTATTGGCAATCATTTGAGCAGAATCCTTATATGGGAAAAAGAATCCTTATATGAACAGTTCTTCATGATAGAAATAAGTAACATTTGTGATCAACATTAACACCAAAATGGCGAACTGAAATCAACAACAAACTAAACTTTCATATTCAAGAGCACTTGCGAGTAAGTGCTGCTTCAAATAAAATCTTAGAAAAAACACTAAAACTTGCGGAAAAGTTCCAGCATCTACCAAAAAACTTGAAACTAAAGCTAGTGATTCAGAAAAGCTTCATGAGTTATGTTTTCAAATAGACCGAACTAGACTGCGTAAGATGATAACAACTTCAACAAAAGTCCCAGGACAAAACACCGCCGACGTTTACTCCCAAAATATCATGAAATCAACTGCAACCCACATTGAATGGTCCCGCACATACAGAAGTGTTCCAAAGGGGTAAGAAAAATCCAGTTGTTCGGATATGTGGCAGATGAACAGAAGTTGTAACTTTGACAAAAGGACTAGTTTTGGCAAGTCTCGAAACAGATCACTCTCTTCTGAGGCTAAAAATGGCCATTGCCAATGGCGATCACCTCTTTATCATTGGCAACAATAAAACCATCAATCGCATCATGGATGATACAGATACCAATATCCAATTTCCGGGCTACTCAAATCAGGTGTATTGGGTGTATTTTTTTGTAATGTAGGTCGTGTATGTATATATGTTAGCATTCTTGCATTCTTTTTTAAAATACAAACATTTTTTTTTAGTATCTACCGTTCCTTCTATTTTGAAAAAAAAACTACTCTCACATATTTTAAAGAAATTTAATAGTGTTTAAATTTTTCGCTGAAAACTACATATTTTACGCACTTTTTTGAACGATCAAAATTCTCAAAAATCGAATAAAAACTTTGAAATTCCCTAATACTACATAATATAATATAATATTTTATATAATATAATATTTTTTTAACTGTCTGTAAGGCACATTGCCTTTTAGAATGCAACATGACGTTGCACGACACTAGTTAGAAGAATTAGAAGGATAAGAAAGAATTTTTTTCGGCGCAGTAGATCGAGAATTAGGTGACTATTTTCATGCCATGTACAGCTTAGTTTTGTTTCTTTTTTTTTTGTAAACAAAACATAGAATACAAGATGGCAGCCTTCGATGAAAGAGAAGTACTGATGCAGCCTATTTGGAGATTTCTCGAGTTTCCATAAAATTAGAAAACGAGAAAATGGACTGTTTTGTGTATAGACAGTGAAGACACATATTCTCCAAACTTCAATGCACCAACACCATGTTCAACCAGGCAGTGAAACATCACCATGCGGATGAATTCAGCAAAAGGCTTGCGAACATCAAACCGGGACCCGATGCCTTCAAGAAAATTAACCAGTTCGTTGCGAAAAAAAGGAAAAAAAGCTGCACGGTCAAAATTCTGCATCAACAACGACCGAAAAAGTAGAAGCTCTCGCTAAACATTTTGAGCAGACCTTGATGGATCGCCCGCCCAATCACTTTCCTGAATTCATCGAAGAAGCTGAAAACAAGTTTGAGGAAGTTGCAGCCTCTAATACTTCAGTAAATTCTAAGAAGTCAGCAGGAAATGATGGGATTTCTAACTTTGTGCTTAAAAAGCTACCAAATCTCGGCATCCTACTGCCGACGATCATCTTCATCATCTGCCTGAATAACGGCTACTTCCCCGAAACATGGCAAACGGCAAAAGTGGTGCCCGTTCCGAAGAAAAACAGCAGGACTAGCATCGAAGGATATCGGCCGATTTCGCTTTTATACAATGTCAGCAAAATTAAGGGACTTATCCAGAGAAAGCTTCATCATTTCTTCAGGGAAAGGGAAATCATACCTGAATGCCAGTATGGTTTCCGAGCACGACCTGGACGCAGCTGATTTTGTCTGTGCTGTTACTTGAAAGTAAGGAGCATACGTTGGTATATGTCATTACCTGGAGGCAGCTGGAGCTAAATTTAAAACTCAAAAAGTTTTCATCCAAGCCATTTTTTTTTAATACCAATGTTTGAGGCTACTAACAGAAGGCTCCTTTTATTAACTTTTCTTTAATTTTTTTATTTTTAAATACCTAAAAACACCAATAAAACGATATATAAAGTAATTGAATATATGTTAAGAAACTTCGGAAAACGACATCTAAAGTATTGTTGAAAATATGGTTCGCGAATTGAATATTTTTTTTTCATCTTTGAGGTCTTGTAAATAAATACATAAAATATATTTAGTCAAAAATTCTTTAAAATCGCTAAGAGTACTTTTTGAAAAGCATTTTTTCCTCGCTCAGACTACTGTGCTGCGTCCCATGGAGTTATGTTCAAATTTGTCTCACTGAGTTGGGTTTCAAAAAACTTGGTTTGATGGTAGTATATATCAAACAGTTATAATTTCTTCGGCAATAATTGTCAGAACGAACTGGTAAAGCCCATTTTCTTATTTTACTTTTAAAATAAAGGTACACATAATTTTAAAAGTAAAATAAAATTATTACATTGATCGCGAAAAAAAAATTATTTTTGCCTGCTAAATATTTCAACTTTCAATTCCATTTTCTTGTATATTTTTTAAAAGTATTATTATTTTATGATGGGTTTAATTATATGATAGATCTTAGTAAAGAATAAACAAAAAAATTAGGGACAATCCTGCGGTTTTTTTAATTTTCCAGCAGAACTTTGGGCTAATGATCGTAGTGTACAAGATCTACGACCATATTTTGAAAGAGAATACTCCAACCTTACCTCCTGAGCAAATAGAAATAGTGTTATCAGAAGTACAGAAACGTTTTTTTCTCATTTTTCAAATCGATGGATCTCAGCGCATAGAAACAAAAGCCGTTTTGGAAATACACGGATTGGATGGAAGGAGTTTTTGAAGTGGAATTCACCGAAATTTTACTACCCGAAAACGAGTTTTGGAGAATACTGTAATCGAGCTAAAAGGTATAAGAGAGACCAAATGAGAAATACATTTACTCAAGAAGAGATAAACTATGCAGCAACATCGGAAAGCTTTTCTTCTTCACACTTTCATCCAGATTAATTATGCAAGCTGAATTGTCGAAACAGCAGTATGAAGTATTCAGACATGCCCTTAAAGACGAAGGATATAAATATTACGGAAGGCTCAGCAAGTGTGATACTACAAACATTGTTAGACCACACTGCAACAAGGTTATTAGAAGGCAAAAGAGACGAAGAAATAACTACAATTGAAGGAGAGTCTTTAACGCTATCACTAAATGCGGTTGTGATGGTGCGTCAGGACAACAACAGTAATATGTAAACGCTATTATTATGTTTATGACATTTTTTTTACCAATTCAAATGACTATAAGGGATAAAAAGGATATAATTGTGTGGAATAACGATCGACCATCCTTTACGAGATACTGTTGAGCCATTTATACCAGACGATAGTTCAAATGGGCAATCGGTAGTTCACAATCAACCACGACAGCCCAATCTGTAACAGAAATTCCTGCAGCTTCTTCTTGTTTCATACGTGGAACAACAACTTCGGGGATGAATAACCTGGCGCAGATAAAAAAAACAAACCTCTAAACAGGGAAGCTTTGAAATTGGGAATGTCTCCTCTTCACGCTCGTATAATATTTATGGAATGCATTCTTCATGTTGCTTACAATTTTCCATTTAAAGCATGGAGAACTAATAATGAGACCCGACAAATTAGAGATGCTCAGAAAAAAATAATTCAGCAGGCATTTTATTAAACATGGGTAACTCAAGGATAAATTGAGTGCTAACACTTTAACTCTAACACTTCTTACAGTGTTAGCACAATGTGCTAACACAATTGTGTTATGACACTTTTTTTTCTCTTTTATTTGAAACACCCAACTCACTGAAAACTCAAAATCAATGACACAATGGACATGGCGCATAGAGCTTTGCGCGATTTAGTTTGGATAGAGTTAGAACTCAATCAAATCCAATACAATTATATGTTGTATTGCTTTGCAAACGCAAACGTGTGGTGTTGGTGTGGCGTATGGGTAAGATTGCTTGAACTCAGCTCTTTGGTTTGGTTGGGTGTGTGAAATATTGAAATATTGCACTAAGAAACAGGGTGTTAAATTTAAATTGTATGATCTTCAATAAATTAAATACAAACCAAAATATAAAAATAAAAAATTAAAATTACATTGAATTAATACTTGTTCATGTTAAGCGTTACATGCTATGAAATATTTTTTTAATTAAGGTACATATTGAATGCAATATGCTTTGATGAAAGTAAGTTTTTCTTTTGGAAGCATTTATTCACCCCATTTATTCTCTTTAACACTAGTTAGAACACCCTTAGGTAAAGAGTTGTTTTAAGAATAAATACACGCATATTTCATTCGAATAAGAAGGGAAGTTTCATTTAACTTAAGTGAGAAAGAGATTTTCGCGTCAATTATGATGTGCTGTGCTTAATGTAAATGTAATTACATTATCATTTAGATTTTTCATTACCAATCTAAATCAAATTTAATTATAAATTAAATATGTGTTCAAAAGGGAAATACTTCCTTTTAGTCTGAAGAATGTTCAACGGAATTAAATTCTATCGTATTCATACTATATTTTAATTTTTAATTACAACTTGTAAACTAAATATTGATGTATGTTTGTATGTAAGTCCGGTTTGGACTCTTAAACAGCCCAACGGATATATATGCAATTGTCAGGGTAAATATAGCTTAATCCATGGATGGTTCCTATGAAATGAAGGTTTGACTGACCAATTCGGGTTTGCTCGGGTCGATCCCGAGAATAGCGGAACTTATCGCTTCCAAACGTAAGGTGTTTACTTACGTTTGGAAGCGATAAGTTCCGCTAAAAAACAAAAATGGATATATGTATGTGTGTTTGTATGTCCGCTTTGGACTCCTAAGCTTAAAAACTGATTTTTATGAAGTTTTCGGGGTAAATAAGAGTTTGTCGAGGTATGGTTCCTGTGAAAGTTTGGTGACGATAACGATAACGTTAAAATAAAATAAAGAAATTTAATTTCACATTTCTCATTTAATCTCATTAAATCCATTGGCGAAGCAACGTACGCCGGGTTCCGCTTGTTTTTTATATAAAAAAGGGTTTGAGTTTTTATCTATGTGTATTAGACTGCGTTGAAAGTATGGCTACTTTGTCCGTTCGGTTTGCGTTGCTTAGCGTCACTTTTTATAATAACGTATAAGTGTGTTTTTCATTTTGATTCTGATATTATTCGTTTACGGGCTAGTCCTCTTATGCTATCAAATTAAAATAAAGTGAAACTGTACTGTGATTTATGCTTTGTGTCGTGTACGTCTATCTTGAGTTAATGTGAATTAATTTTGTTTGAAACTTTATATTTTTATTAGCATTATTTAAATTATTTGTGTCTTCAACTCTTGCTAGATTATAGGTACTAGTTTTATTCTTGTTGTGTTTTTAAAATCGTAAGTAACTAGGTAGCAACCTATTAAATTAAATTAATATGGCTTTTGGCTTAGTGTGTAATGTAATGTGTAATTTTACTTCTGACAATGAGTAAGTTAAAAGCAAAGTTCCAATTCCAAACAAGCATAAGTTAAATGAAACTCATAGACTTATTCGAAAGTAATATTTGTGTATTGATGCCTTAATCAACTTTTCACTAAAGGGTGTCCCAAAAAATATTACTTTTTATTTTTTGATTAAATTCAATAAATGTTAACTACATATGTAAATAGTTGATCACATCCTATTTAAAATAGAAGTGTACTTGAAATATTCGTGTCTCTAGAACAGACAAATATTTTCTTCTTCTTAATATATTCAATGCAATTCTAACCTTTTTAATACATATGCTAGAACAATTTCAATGTGTCGAGATAAAGTTGCTTATTTAAGCTGCCAATGTTTTTTTTTTGACTAGTAAGGTTTTTCTTTACTGTGAAATGGACTTTGACTATGACATATTACATAGATAATGATGATGTAATGGGGGTAGAACAAGATCCATTAAATTGGTGGCATCAAAGGAGGCATATATACCCAAGACTATACCAAATTGTGAAGAGTCGTCTCTGCATGATGGCTACATCTATCCCGTGTGAATGCATATCCTCTCACGCCTGGCAGACAGTAAGCGAAAAACGGGAAAGACTCAAATCGAACAAAATTGCACAGGTTGTTTTCTTAAATTATAATCTTAATAACACAAATTAAATATCAACTACTTATTTAATTATGTGTCTTTTCAATTAAATCTTTTCATGTATCTACTCTTAGTTGTTAATAATACCTACTTAACTTAACTTAATTTAACTTTACTTTACTTTACTTCTCTTTATTTAACTTAACTACTTATTTATTTATTTCTTTTATGATTTTAATCTTTCCATATACTCGATTTTGTTAGTACTATCTACTTAACTAAACTTATTTTATTGCATGTACATAATGAATATATACATACGTTATTTTTTAATGTTTATTTTGTTTAAAATTAAAAAATAAAGTGTTTGTGTTAGCCATTATTTTTTATTATCACTTATTTTATTACATGTTTATTCGTAATTTAATAATCAATTGAAGTTTAGTTTCAGTGAATGTTAAATTGTTTTTAAATAAAGAAATAAAGAATTGTGTTAAATTTTTTTTGCTTATTAAAAGAAATTCCGACGAAGTAAGAACACTAAAATCGGTGCACTACATGTTTTGAGGCAGTAATAAATCCTTTTAAAAGAAATTTTCTTTTTAAATAGTCATTACATTAAAAATAATAATTAATTTTGTAATATGGCAATGTGATACACCCTGTAATGCAGATTTACTAATAATGTATAAAAAAAATCTGTGGATAGGTTAGGTTTATGGACTTATATGTACCTATAAACAAAGAAAAATAGATTATCAATGCGGCACCTTGCCTAAACCTACCTAGAATTGTTTATTTAATTACGTAAAATGCGTGAATATAAACTATTCTATTTATTTAAACTTAAATAATTATAGCTTTTTTGAAACCCCCTGTATTGACAATAAGGGTATACGCTACAACTACAAAAAGCCAGAAGGATGAGAAAAAGAATAGTATTTTCTTTCCTATAAACGTATTGCATCCATATACATACACTACCAACACGCATCATATTCATTTCCTTCTATCCTATATACGATACGAATACGACACACGAAAAAGCATGGCACTTATTCTTAACCCTTTCTTCATTTGTGTTAATTCATTGCCATTTTCTCTTTGCTTTTAGCAAGCCCATTGTGTCTTATGTGTGGTTACAAATTGCGCTATTGTGTTATTGTGTTGATATGTTTCAAATTGAAGTATCAGCGCACATAACACAGGTGTTGTGTTTACTCATTGTGCCAACTTAACACAGTGTTACACATGTTTACATTTTATGATAGACTGTCAATCAGAGTTGATGTTGTTACTTGTCCCCGTACCCTACCTTGTACGGGGAAAAGTAATGACGGCAACACATCCAGGAGATTCTTTGGCAATCCAACCATTACTTCAGAAATCACAGGAGTCACTGAAGAACTTATTCGAAGGTTTGCTGTTATCCTTGAAGTAATAACATCGAACGAAAAAGTAGATTTCACAAAATATGCGGAGTACGCGTGGGAAACTACAGAACTTTTTGTCGAGAATTATAACTGGTACAACATTCCAGCAACCGTAAATAAGGTTTTGATCCTTGGAGAAGAAATCATTAGAAAATGTGCCTTTCCTGCTGGATCACTCTCTGAGGAAGCCCAAGAATGTCGAAATAAGGATTATAAAGTCTACCGCAGTTTTAATTCGGAAAAATTCAGCCGAATTGCGACGAACAAAGATGTGATGCATCGTATCCTCATAACATCAGATCCACTAATAACAGGCTTAAGGCCACATACAAAAAAGGATATACTACCAGTCAGCGCAGACACTAAAAATCTTATTTTGACACAGTAAAATAAGTACTACTACCTACTTATATTATTATACTATTTATTATTATTTGAATGCAAATGTTTTATGTTTTTAATATTATTTTTCAAGTATTTCTTTGTTTTAATGTCTGTAATTTAAATTATTTGAAAATTATATTTTATTTAAAATTAAAAATTAAAATCAGATTTTACTTTAAGAAAAATCTTTTATTTTAGTACAGCATCAAACCCTAAAATTTTAGAAAAATGTCAATAACTTTTTTGCGAGTAATTTTTTCTTAACCAAATTTTCACCAATTATGACTTAGACCAGTTTTGACATCTATGCCAAATTTAATTAAAATTATGTATAAGACCAGTTTTCACATCTATGCCAAATTTAATTAAAATCCGTTAAGTAATATAGATTTTACAGATTTTTCCCCTCTTCAGGGACGAAAACGTATCTATATGCATGTATAACAAATGCAACATTCACCACCCCAACTTGGAAATACAGCAACTACTCCAGCAACAACTAGAGCCCAACCATCGCTACCTCAACATTCGAGCCATCACAGACGACCGATTCGAAAATATAATGGACAATGACGGAACCCCGTTCTACGAGAGAACCAGCAACGGACACAACAGAGGATAAACAATACCGCATCCTAACCCCAATTTTTAAAAATCAAAGCAGACAGTTATAATTATAAATAAGAATTTCAATTAACAGGATTATGCAAACAAAAATATGATATAAGTAAAAATTTAGCATTGTATAGAGTCATCTGAAGTACGTCGGTCTCGCTGTTGAGCCGACATGATTTATTTTAGTTATAGGTTAGTTTAAGGCCAATTGTACATACATTTTAACGAATGTAATAAAAAAATAATCTAATAGACTGTTTTATGGGAAAGAGAGAAATTGATATGATTGGTGGTTGATATCGGAAGATATGGATTAACATTGAAATTGTGGAACGATAGGGTTTAGGATGGTTTCAAAACATCAGAAAACGACAGAATGTCCGCTGTAGCAGCAGTGGCATGGTGGCAGGCACGGCTTAGCTCGCCGGAATAGGGAGGAATCTTGCCCCACAGTCGGAAATAAATCCTTCACTAGGTGGAAGCCACACCTGTAAAAGTATAAGGGCCCTGCTGGTGGTGTCGCAGGGCGATCATTTCCGCCCCTCCTGGAATCTGATCACTTCATCAGAAATCCCCTCAATTCATGTTAGAAGAGCCGCACTGGCTGTCAAGGGATACTTACTACCCCTCGCTCGCCTTACTGCACCCCCTGTAAATTTAACTCATTACCACATCGTTGCTCTCAAGAAGGTCGAGAAAATAAGAACCCCTTGTTTCCCTAAGCGTCATTCACAAACTCATATTTCTTTATTAATGGCGAAAGATTTGGCGAAATAACAAAATAAAATCTATGAAAAAAATGTGAATGAAATTAAATTAAATTAATAAATATAACATAAATAGTAAAAAACAAAAATTAAAATAAAACAAAATCCACAGATTCCATGAAACATAAAGATAAGGTGGCCTAAAGTGCGGGCTGAATCGGCTAACTGCATTTTCTTTACATAGGTCCACAGACGACGGACCCTTGAAGCACCGTCCAAATCACGACCGCCTCCTTGCACGGCGGTATAGTAACCTCCCCTTCACCTACCTACTTAGACCTCTGTGTAAGGGATATTGGAGGTCTTGCTAGTTTGTACGCGGGAACGGGCCCTTCACGAGGCAATGCTCTTTGCCTCAAAATTTTAATTTATGTTAAAAAAAAACATATATACATAAAATAATGATTACTAACTTAAATTTAAACAGACTAAACCAATTTCCAAAATCGCCAAAAAAAATTAAAAAAAAAAACAAGTGCCGCAAACTAGCGGACTTCATTCTTCCGTCTCAGCATGTGGGATCCTGGGTTACGGGATTGGTATGGCCAGTTAAACCTCTTCTTAACGGGCACTTTTCTTGTAGGTACTTATGGTATTTTTTCACTTTTTATCTTTCATTTCGTAGAATATTTTTTGTAACTAATTTTCTTTTTTAAATGGGCTAAGGCGATTTGATAAAACTTAAAAAATTTACTTGGACAGCTGGGACTCCCAACGGGCGTTGTTCTTAGTAAGGGTGCTGCAAAACTTCTTTCTTTACACGGAATCTCGGTAGTCTTTATGTTCTCCTAGAGGCTGTTGTGGCCGCCAACCTATCCACAAGACCAGGAACCACACTCAACCTTTATTAAAAAAGGAAAAGGAATTAAATGCTGGCCAATGATTTTTCTTTCGGCTCTTTGTCACTCACCCTTTTTTTCTTTTAGCCACAATTCTTTGATCTTATTTGGTGTATCCTTCCGTCGCGTTCGTCCTTCGGATTTTCACTTTTATATTCAAAACCAAACATTTTACTTTATTAATTATATTATATTTGTATATTTTTTTAAAATTTTTTTAAATTTTTTTTTTGTTACATTCAATAACTTAAATTTTTCTTCTTTTTTAATTAATTTAATTTAATTTTAATTTGCAGTTAAATTTGATTTTTGATCTGGTATTTAAATTTCAACTGGCACTTTTGCTGGCTGAACTTTGAATGTCCAACAAGCAGTAATTATTTTCTTCTCCTGAGTCGATTACCGCATCGTTGGATAGAAAATCCACTTGCTAGCGGATACTTCGAAGGTACGACGACCTAAACGCTATCGACAACTGTTGCACTACGGGGTCGTACACGGCAACTCTGGGCGCACTTTTTGTCATTGCTTTCTAACTTAAAGTCTCCCAAACACTCCCATCGAGGACCCAAACCATATTTTTCACAGTTTGGGGAACCTTCCAAGGAAAGGTCGTTGGAATGCACAGGCCATCTCTTTCCTTGTGGAGAAATCCAATTGCCAGTGGTTGTTTGTCAGTTTTTTTGTTGTCACGATTCACGTGTCGTTTTTTCTTATAGTCCTGGTTTTGTTTTTTGTGCGTGAAAAAAAATTATATCTTATCAAAATCTTTTTGTCGTATAATGTTGAATTCGTTTTTAAATTTCAGAGATGATCTCTGATTTCAGATTTTCTTGCAAGAAACTTTTTTTGTTGTAGTTGTGCAGTATTTGACAACTTGCGGCCATGTTTTTCATAGTAAACAAATAGAAAACAGTACCAGTTGTAGGTACAAAAAAAATTGGTTTCGTTAGAAAATTTTATTAAAATAAAACATTGAAGCAATTTGTTTAATGAATATTGAATATTACCGCACAAAACAGCAAGTACGCGCGATCCAATCTTGCAATTAATTTAATCTGCACGAGTGTATAACTTGCATTATAGTACCTATAATCGAAATTAAATAAATTGCACGACTGGATCGCGCGTACTTGCTGTTTTGTGTGGTAATATTCAATATTCATTAAACAAATTGCTTCAATGTTTTATTTTAATAAAATTTTCTAACGAAACCAATTTTTTTGTACCTACAACTGGTACTGTTTTCTATTTGTTTACTATGAAAAACATGGCCGCAAGTACTTGCTCGTATGTGCTGTCACATCGTCGAATATTTTTTTTCAAAATAAGTAACACTAACGTAGAAAAATAACACTATCTGAACGTAAAAAGTGTCAAAACCGCCACACTTAACGGTTTTTAGTAAAAATGGAGTACGCCATAACACGTCTTGTATAATAACAAATTTATGAAAAAAGTATTTCGAAAACTGTAGGATGGATTTTGATAAAATCGGGTTTTTATTTTTAGTTTTTTGAAACAATTTTTTTTTTAAATTTTGGTTTGCAGTTTTATAGAGTTTATTAATAAATATATTCTTAAAAATGTTAATCAAAACCGTTGGAGCCGTTTTCGAGAAAATTAAGCTTGGCAGGTACCGTTATTTGTAGGCCTAAAAATAAAATTTCAATTTCCCCTCGGGAGAATGCCAAAAGAATCGCACACATCAAAATTTGACGATAATCGCTTAAGCCGTTTAGGCTGCAGCTCGTTATGTATACTGACAGACAGACAGATAGACATTTTTTCTCGATCACTTTTTTAGACTTCTCTAATATCCCTAATGTCATGTTTGATTGTTATCTCAATTTTTTTAAATTCACGAATCCTAAACTTGCCTTATAGTCCCTATAATCGCAAGTAAAAAGACGGGGTGTCATGATGTTCGAGTGAATCAAAATTTTCTGTTGTGTTCCCTTCTATTATTTCATGACAATCTCTTCTGGATTGTATCCAGAAATAAAAGTAAGTAACAAAAGCACCTCACCAAATATATAATTTGTATACCACCTTTGGCGGAATGTACAGTATATCATACAGATTGTTGCCAAATTTATCGGCAATAATAAATCTTGCAGGGGCTTAGGAAACCTAAATATTTCGCAGCATTTTTGACACCACATAAGGTGGTTTGTTATTCCACACATTTAGGGAAACCGAACATAAAGTTGATCAAGAACTATACTCTTCATAACTGCCAACAGTGCTCTAGTGGCGAATTGAGGAAGCACGTACAAGGAAAACTGATAGCCTTAATTGAAAGTTATTTATTTTTACTTTTATCGTTGTAAATAGTCCTAGTACCAAGTTTTTACTTAATTCTATTTCATGTGGCTAACTTTCCTGATCAAGAAAGATAATTCTTTTCATAAACAAAAAAGCAAAAAAAAAATGTTTTTCTGAAAAATTACTTAACATTTCGCAGTTATTCTTTAAAAGCATGGAACAAATATTATTGGAAGGGTTTTGTGTTTCCGCTTCTTCATTAAAAAAATAGTTATTTTTATGTTTATATTCGAATTAATATATATTTACAATTGTGTGTAGAAGCTAGTAATTTATAACAATTCGTTCTTAATTATTTCATCTCTATATTTCATGCATATACAAATTTTCATAGCTTGATCCAGATAAAATGATCGGTTCTTTGGGATGAAAATCAACGTCACATATGCTGCTATCGTGTCCATTTAGTTTATACAACAGACGATGCTTGATGAAATTCCAAACATAAACATGGCCGTCAGAAGACCCAGCAGCAATCTAAGGTAAATGAAAGAGCACAAATCAGTTTTGCGAAGAAAATAAAAACCAAAAACTTACTTTTTTGCCATCTTTTGACCAAGCGCAGCGCAATAAGTTACTTTCCGCAATATATTGATTAGCCAGGTAAACGTCAACACATCGACTGCCATTAACAAAGGGACGCATATCCCAAACACGGAGAGTATTGTCCAAGGAGTTCGATAGCAGATAAGACGCACAAGGTGACAAAGCAATACCAGAAATAATGTCCACATGTTCTTGCAGTCTGCTAACAACTTGATTTATACTAATGTCCCAAATTTTGATATCATTATCCACACCACCAGTTATGATGTGATCGTTCTTTTCATTAAAACAAGCTGACAGTACTTGATAACCGCTATTGTAAACTGCTGCTGAGTCACGTGCACGGATATCCCAGAGGCGGATTGTACTATCATTCGAGCCCGAGCAAACGAGGTTGTTTGAATAACTAGTATTTTTAACAGTATTGACACATTCATTGTGTCCTTCGAGAAGTCTGATTTGACTTCCAGTAACTGGGTCCCAGACTCGTACCGTGTTGTCCAAAGAACTACTGTATATTGTAGAGCCATCTGAAGAAAATTGAACTTCCGTTATGGTATCGGTGTGACCGTTTATGATCATTGAAACTGCTTTTTCGCCATAAACACAACGAATATCTAAAGAAAAAATGGACAGTATTAATTTCTTTGTCCATCACATGGAAAATTAAAATCTTACGAATTTTCTTATCATGACCAGCGGACATGACAAGGTCGCCCAAAGGATGGAATTGACAAGAATTTATTACGTCTTGATGATCTTCTAGCCGGACAATAGGTGAACAGAGCCCAGATGTCCTTTGAATTCCTGCTATTATAGTTTTTCCAAGACCTTCCATTTTTGATCGCTTGTGAGGTTGGATCAATCCAGGAATATAACGCTTTGTTGCCATTGTATTAAGAATTTTGTTTGTTTAAATTTCAAATTACAGAGATGTACTACTTCAAATGTTTCTGAAACTCAAATGATGCAACTTAACAATTGTGGTCTTTATATAAGGAAGAGAAAAAGTAATTATGTTACAATGCTCAGGTATGAATTCCAAAAAAAAGTAAGGGTAATTATATATTCCTAATTACTGACAAGTGGGAGAGAAGGAATAAAATGTATTCCGGGAAATATTACTATCGGCGCCCTTGTGTGATTCCTTTGCATACCTACGAACGCACAATTATTGTTTTCGAAATCGCAATCGCTAAAATCTACCTGTGTGTAGATTTGTGTTTTTCCATATAAAAAGGAAAATGTTTAACACACAAATAATTATTAATTTATGATCTATTAAAAAATCCTAGCTCTACAAATATTGAAAATGTATATAAATTTATTGAAACTCTTAAATTAACTCTCTCTCTATAATATTTTATAGATTGCATGTAATGCATGTAATTTAAATTACATGCTAGCTTAAAGCTAGAGTTAGTGCCGAATGCTCATTAAATAAAATAATCAACATAGTTGGTTGCAAGGTGAAAAAGTTGGAATAAAAGGTTTTTTTTACCAAAAAGCCATAATGTTACATTGTGTAGGAAAGAGAACAATACTCTTAGACTTCTTAAAGAGAAAGGCAATTTGTTAAAAACTGAGGGAGCAACTATTGTAAAGAATCTACGACAATGCATTCTGTTATAAGAAGGGATCGTTACTCTTAAATTTGATTTTGATTTGATTTATTAATTTAATAGTTTAATATTAAGATTTAATTCTTTTTTACTATAAAGCTTAAAATGGGGCATTTTCAGTTACGTTAATATAATTTTAAAATAAAAAAATACAAAATTTGATTAAAAATAAAGAACAACATTAAATACAATACAAATACATTTAAACTATAATTTAAATTATTTTAAAATAAATAAATAAATAGAAGTTAAATAAAAGTTAAATATAAGTATATGATAGTAAATTCAGAGTGATTTGCAACAAAACCTATGTACATAGAAAACAGAAATTATGTTTAAAGATAACTATGCCAATGAATAATAATTGAATAAATTTTTCTTGAAGACAGTAAGGTTATCCGTATTCCGCACATGACGTGTTAACGAATTCCATAACCGAACTACGTTAACAAAAAACTGTAGCTCTGAAGACAGACATGAGAAGCGGGGCATAATGAATTGATTTGATCGCCTAGATACGGATGTGTTTGAACAATATTGAAAAGCCATACCAATGTTCTCATTTTCAAAAGGTTGTCAAAAGTGATTCCATAAATACTCTTTGCAAATAACGATATATGATCTCGGCGACTTAAACCACAAACATACAAAGCGACATTATTAAATGCAATATTAATTTTTTCTGTCCACTTTGCAAAAAAAAAATTCGAACACATACAATAAGATTCGCACCACAAGAGTTTTTGCCAATATTTTCCTGGTTTCTACGGGAGTAAAGTTTCTACTTGGCCAAAGCAATTTAAGAGCTTTGACTACAGCTTGCGTTATATGGTTGTTCCAGCTCAACTCTCGGTTAAAACATATTCCCAGATTCTTTGCAGTATCAACATATTCCACTTGCGTTTTACTAACCACATTTGATTGACCAATCTCTGATTGATCTCAAATCCTCATTTATATTATCCACACAATCCTCAATCATACCTAAAGGAGTACTTTTTATCAGTTGCAGATCGTCAGCAAATATGTGTTTATCACAGTGACGAATAATTTTAGGAACTTCATTTAAGAATGATGGGCCCAAAATTAATCCTTGCGGAACTCCGGATGACAGGGGCAAGAAATTTGAAACCTGATCTCCAACAACAACTGCTTGACGTCTTTCCGAGAGATATGATGAGATAAGCTTCACCGCTTCTGGTGAGAAATTATAGATATGTAACTAGTAGCTTTTGACATAACATGCTGTGGTTGATAGTATCGAATGCCTTGGAATAGTCTAGTAGCACTAAGAAAGTGACCTTATCCTCGTCGATCGCATTTCTGATCCGCTCAATAACATCGACTAGAGTTGTTGTACTGCTGTGATTTTAACGGAAACTTGATTGCTTAGAAGCCATAATATTATTTTGACTAAGGAAGTCTATGAGTTGTTTTTGTATATAGCACTTTTGAAAGAAATGGTAGGAATGCCATTGGGACGGAATTCGGTGTTCGCACTATTTTTAGGTAGGTAAGATAGCTTTTATAAGCACAGGATGGATGTTGTCAAAGCCAATGGCATTCGATTTTATAGATATAATAGTTTCAACTACGTCAATACAACCTACTCCATAAAAACTGAATGGTAAGCCAGTATACATCGCAGTAAACTCTTCACCGGATAAGAGATTAGGCGAATTTGAATAGTTAGTAGTTGAACTTAGTGGAATCGATGAAAGAAAACATTACAATTCACATTATTGTAATCATCTGATGATTGTACAAAAATGGGCACGACTGGGTCGCACGTACTTGCTCTTATTTGAATAACTATATTGGAAAGCAAGATCTTTGACAGAAACAAGTAACATTTGCGTTGAACTTATAAAAAGTATTAAAACAACAATGCTTAACGGTTTTTAGTAAAAATGAAGTACACGTCCTAAATAACAAGGAATTTTTGAAAAAAATTATTTCAAAAATTGTATGACCGGTTTTGATAAAATCCTGTTTTTTTATTTTTAGTTTTTTTGAAAAAAAAATAGTTTTTAAATTTTGGTATGCACTTTTTTAGAATTTATTAAAATACATGTGATTATAAAATTTAAAATAATTTTTTTGATTAGTTTTCAAATATTGATTTTTGAAAAAAAAATTTAAAAAATTAATTTTTATTAGAAAAAAAAGTTATTCAAAATTTTGATATGCAGAATAAATAAAGCTACCTAGGTCTTCTCAAATATTAAATTTGACAAAAATCCAAAGAGCCGTTACCGAGAAAGCCCAAAAATAAAAAAACCGTTATATGAAAGGTACCGTTAATAGACTTTTCCCGTAAATTTGGTTCTAAACAAATGTTAGCCAATACAAACAAAAAATTTTCAACGAAATCGTTGGTCATATGGCAGGTACCGTTATTTTTCGGCCTAAAAATAAAATTTCAATTTCCCCTCTGAGGAATGCCAAAAGAATCGCACACATCAAAATTTGAACATAATCGCTTAAGCCGTTTAGGCTGCAGCTCGTTATGTATACTGACAGACAGACAGATAGACATTTTTTCTCGATCACTTTTTTAGACTTCTCTAATATCGTAATGTCATGTTTGATTGTTATCTCAATTTTTTTATATTCACGAATCCTAAACTTGCCTTATAGTCCCTATAATCGCAAGTAAAAAGACGGGGTGTCATGATGTTCGAGTGAATCAAAATTTTCTGTTGTGTTCCCTCCTATTATTTCATGACAATCTCTTCTGGATTGTATCCAGAAATAAAAGTAAGTAACAAAAGCACCTCACCAAATATATAATTTGTATACCACCTTTGGCGGAATGTACAGTATATCATACAGATTGTTGCCAAATTTATCGGCAATAATAAATCTTGCAGGGGCTTAGGAAACCTAAATATTTCGCAGCATTTTTGACACCGCATAAGGTGGTTTGTTATTCCACACATTCAGGGAAACCGAACATAAAGTTGATCAAGAACTATACTCTTTATAACTGCCAACAGTGCTCTAGTGGCGAATTGAGGAAGCACGTACAAGGAAAACTGATAGCCTTAATTGAAAGTTATTTATTTTTACTTTTATCGTTGTAAATAGTCCTAGAATGTTACCAAGTTTTTACTTAATTCTATTTCATGTGGCTAACTTTCCTGATCAAGAAAGATAATTCTTTTCATAAACAAAAAAGCAAAAAAAAATGTGTTAATTTTTCTGAAAAATTACTTAACATTTCGCAGTTATTCTTTAAAAGCATGGAACAAATATTATTGGAAGGGTTTTGTGTTTCCGCTTCTTCATTAAAAAAATAGTTATTTTTATGTTTATATTCGAATTAATATATATTTACAATTGTGTGTAGAAGCTAGTAATTTATAACAATTCGTTCTTAATTATTTCAACTCTATATTTCATGCATATACAAATTTTCATAGCTTGATCCAGATAAAATGATCGGTTCTTTGGGATGAAAATCAACGTCACATATGCTGCTATCGTGTCCATTTAGTTTATACAACAGACGATGCTTGATGAAATTCCAAACATAAACATGGCCGTCAGAAGACCCAGCAGCAATCTAAGGTAAATGAAAGAGCACAAATCAGTTTTGCGAAGAAAATAAAAACCAAAAACTTACTTTTTTGCCATCTTTTGACCAAGCGCAGCGCAATAAGTTACTTTCCGCAATATATTGATTAGCCGGGTAAACGTCAACACATCGACTGCCATTAACAAAGGGACGCATATCCCAAACACGGAGAGTATTGTCCAAGGAGTTCGATAGCAGATAAGACGCACAAGGTGACAAAGCAATACCAGAAATAATGTCCACATGTTTTTGCAGTCTGCTAACAACTTGATTTATACGAATGTCCCAAATTTTGATATCATTATCCACACCACCAGTTATGATGTGATCGTTCTTTTCATTAAAACAAGCTGACAGCACTTGATAACCGCTATTGTAAACTGCTGCTGAGTCACGTGCACGGATATCCCAGAGGCGGATTGTACTATCATTCGAGCCCGAGCAAACGAGGTTGTTTGAATAACTAGTATTTTTAACAGTATTGACACATTCATTGTGTCCTTCGAGAAGTCTGATTTGACTTCCAGTAACTGGGTCCCAGACTCGTACCGTGTTGTCCAAAGAACTACTGTATATTGTAGAGCCATCTGAAGAAAATTGAACTTCCGTTATGGTATCGGTGTGACCGTTTATGATCATTGAAACTGCTTTTTCGCCATAAACACAACGAATATCTAAAGAAAAAATGGACAGTATTAATTTCTTTGTCCATCACATGGAAAATTAAAATCTTACGAATTTTCTTATCATGACCAGCGGACATGACAAGGTCGCCCAAAGGATGGAATTGACAAGAATTTATTACGTCTTGATGATCTTCTAGCCGGACAATAGGTGAACAGAGCCCAGATGTCCTTTGAATTCCTGCTATTATAGTTTTTCCAAGACCTTCCATTTTTGATCGCTTGTGAGGTTGGATCAATCCAGGAATATAACGCTTTGTTGCCATTGTATTAAGAATTTTGTTTGTTTAAATTTCAAATTACAGAGATGTACTACTTCAAATGTTTCTGAAACTCAAATGATGCAACTTAACAATTGTGGTCTTTATATAAGGAAGAGAAAAAGTAATTATGTTACAATGCTCAGGTATGAATTCCAAAAAAAAGTAAGGGTAATTATATATTCCTAATTACTGACAAGTGGGAGAGAAGGAATAAAATGTATTCCGGGAAATATTACTATCGGCGCCCTTGTGTGATTCCTTTGCATACCTACGAACGCACAATTATTGTTTTCGAAATCGCAATCGCTAAAATCTACCTGTGTGTAGATTTGTGTTTTTCCATATAAAAAGGAAAATGTTTAACACACAAATAATTATTAATTTATGATCTATTAAAAAATCCTAGCTCTACAAATATTGAAAATGTATATAAATTTATTGAAACTCTTAAATTAACTCTCTCTCTATAATATTTTATAGATTGCATGTAATGCATGTAATTTAAATTACATGCTAGCTTAAAGCTAGAGTTAGTGCCGAATGCTCATTAAATAAAATAATCAACATAGTTGGTTGCAAGGTGAAAAAGTTGGAATAAAAGGTTTTTTTTACCAAAAAGCCATAATGTTACATTGTGTAGGAAAGAGAACAATACTCTTAGACTTCTTAAAGAGAAAGGCAATTTGTTAAAAACTGAGGGAGCAACTATTGTAAAGAATCTACGACAATGCATTCTGTTATAAGAAGGGATCGTTACTCTTAAATTTGATTTTGATTTGATTTATTAATTTAATAGTTTAATATTAAGATTTAATTCTTTTTTACTATAAAGCTTAAAATGGGGCATTTTCAGTTACGTTAATATAATTTTAAAATAAAAAAATACAAAATTTGATTAAAAATAAAGAACAACATTAAATACAATACAAATACATTTAAACTATAATTTAAATTATTTTAAAATAAATAAATAAATAGAAGTTAAATAAAAGTTAAATATAAGTATATGATAGTAAATTCAGAGTGATTTGCAACAAAACCTATGTACATAGAAAACAGAAATTATGTTTAAAGATAACTATGCCAATGAATAATAATTGAATAAATTTTTCTTGAAGACAGTAAGGTTATCCGTATTCCGCACATGACGTGTTAACGAATTCCATAACCGAACTACGTTAACAAAAAACTGTAGCTCTGAAGACAGACATGAGAAGCGGGGCATAATGAATTGATTTGATCGCCTAGATACGGATGTGTTTGAACAATATTGAAAAGCCATACCAATGTTCTCATTTTCAAAAGGTTGTCAAAAGTGATTCCATAAATACTCTTTGCAAATAACGATATATGATCTCGGCGACTTAAACCACAAACATACAAAGCGACATTATTAAATGCAATATTAATTTTTTCTGTCCACTTTGCAAAAAAAAATTCGAACACATACAATAAGATTCGCACCACAAGAGTTTTTGCCAATATTTTCCTGGTTTCTACGGGAGTACTTGGCCAAAGCAATTTAAGAGCTTTGACTACAGCTTGCGTTATATGGTTGTTCCAGCTCAACTCTCGGTTAAAACATATTCCCAGATTCTTTGCAGTATCAACATATTCCACTTGCGTTTTACTAACCACATTTGATTGACCAATCTCTGATTGATCTCAAATCCTCATTTATATTATCCACACAATCCTCAATCATACCTAAAGGAGTACTTTTTATCAGTTGCAGATCGTCAGCAAATATGTGTTTATCACAGTGACGAATAATTTTAGGAACTTCATTTAAGAATGATGGGCCCAAAATTAATCCTTGCGGAACTCCGGATGACAGGGGCAAGAAATTTGAAACCTGATCTCCAACAACAACTGCTTGACGTCTTTCCGAGAGATATGATGAGATAAGCTTCACCGCTTCTGGTGAGAAATTATAGATATGTAACTAGTAGCTTTTGACATAACATGCTGTGGTTGATAGTATCGAATGCCTTGGAATAGTCTAGTAGCACTAAGAAAGTGACCTTATCCTCGTCGATCGCATTTCTGATCCGCTCAATAACATCGACTAGAGTTGTTGTACTGCTGTGATTTTAACGGAAACTTGATTGCTTAGAAGCCATAATATTATTTTGACTAAGGAAGTCTATGAGTTGTTTTTGTATATAGCACTTTTGAAAGGAATGCCATTAGGACGGAATTCGGTGTTCGCACTGTTTTTAGGTAGGTAAGATAGCTTTTATAAACACAGGATGGATGATGTCAAAGCCAATGGCATTCGATTTTATAGATATAATAGTTTCAACTACGTCAATACAACCTACTCCATAAAAAACTGAATGGTAAGCCAGTATACATCGCAGTAAACTCTTCACCTGATAAGAGATTAGGCGAATTTGAATAGTTAGTAGTTGAACTTAGTGGAATCGATGAAAGAAAACATTACAATTCACATTATTGTAATCAAAATTCTCCAGAACTTACGACCCCCTAACCAACTTACTTTAACTGCACGTATAACACGAACAGTGATGTTGCGTAGACGACGATATTCTAAGAGATCATCCTGAATTCTATAACGTTTGCATTTTTTGAATGACATATTCCTTTGTATTATTTTTGCTTTTATTTCATGTGTGAACGACGGACATTGACCATTCTTAAAGGTTATTATTTGTAGGGGAATATGTGCGTCAAATAAATTACTTATTTTGTTCTGCAAGAACTCAACTTGTTCATCTGATGATTGTACAAAAATGGGCACGACTGGGTCGCACGTACTTGCTCTTATTTGAATAATTATATTGGAAAGCAAGATCTTTGACAGAAACAAGTAACATTTGCGTTGAACTTATAAAAAGTATTAAAACAACAATGCTTAACGGTTTTTAGTAAAAATGAAGTACACGTCCTAAATAACAAGGAATTTTTGAAAAAAATTATTTCAAAAATTGTAGGACCGGTTTTGATAAAATCCAAAGAGCCGTTACCGAGAAAGCCCAAAAATAAAAAAACCGTTATATGAAAGGTACCGTTAATAGACTTTTCCCGTAAATTTGGTTCTAAACAAATGTTCAACGAAATGGTTGGTCATATGGCAGGTACCGTTATTTTTTCGGCCTAAAAATAAAATTTCAATTTCCCCTCTGAGGAATGCCAAAAGAATCGCACACATCAAAATTTGAAGATAATCGCTTAAGCCGTTTAGGCTGCAGCTCGTTATGTATACTGACAGACAGACAGATTGACATTTTTTCTCGATCACTTTTTTAGACTTCTCTAATATCGTAATGTCATGTTTGATTGTTATCTCAATTTTTTTATATTCACGAATCCTAAACTTGCCTTATAGTCCCTATAATCGCAAGTAAAAAGACGGGGTGTCATGATGTTCGAGTGAATCAAAATTTTCTGTTGTGTTCCCTTCTATTATTTCATGACAATCTCTTCTGGATTGTATCCAGAAATAAAAGAAAGTAACAAAAGCACCTCACCAAATATATAAATTGTATACCACCTTTGGCGGAATGTACAGTATATCATACAGATTGTTGCCAAATTTATCGGCAATAATAAATCTTGCAGGGGCTTAGGAAACCTAAATATTTCGCAGCATTTTTGACACCACATAAGGTGGTTTGTTATTCCACACATTCAGGGAAACCGAACATAAAGTTGATCAAGAACTATACTCTTTATAACTGCCAACAGTGCTCTAGTGGCGAATTGAGGAAGCACGTACAAGGAAAACTGATAGCCTTAATTGAAAGTTATTTATTTTTACTTTTATCGTTGTAAATAGTCCTAGTACCAAGTTTTTACTTAATTCTATTTCATGTGGCTAACTTTCCTGATCAAGAAAGATAATTCTTTTCATAAACAAAAAAGCAAAAAAAAATGTGTTAATTTTTCTGAAAAATTACTTAACATTTCGCAGTTATTCTTTAAAAGCATGGAACAAATATTATTGGAAGGGTTTTGTGTTTCCGCTTCTTCATTAAAAAAATAGTTATTTTTATGTTTATATTCGAATTAATATATATTTACAATTGTGTGTAGAAGCTAGTAATTTATAACAATTCGTTCTTAATTATTTCAACTCTATATTTCATGCATATACAAATTTTCATAGCTTGATCCAGATAAAATGATCGGTTCTTTGGGATGAAAATCAACGTCACATATGCTGCTATCGTGTCCATTTAGTTTATACAACAGACGATGCTTGATGAAATTCCAAACATAAACATGGCCGTCAGAAGACCCAGCAGCAATCTAAGGTAAATGAAAGAGCACAAATCAGTTTTGCGAAGAAAATAAAAACCAAAAACTTACTTTTTTGCCATCTTTTGACCAAGCGCAGCGCAATAAGTTACTTTCCGCAATATATTGATTAGCCAGGTAAACGTCAACACATCGACTGCCATTAACAAAGGGACGCATATCCCAAACACGGAGAGTATTGTCCAAGGAGTTCGATAGCAGATAAGACGCACAAGGTGACAAAGCAATACCAGAAATAATGTCCACATGTTCTTGCAGTCTGCTAACAACTTGATTTATACTAATGTCCCAAATTTTGATATCATTATCCACACCACCAGTTATGATGTGATCGTTCTTTTCATTAAAACAAGCTGACAGTACTTGATAACCGCTATTGTAAACTGCTGCTGAGTCACGTGCACGGATATCCCAGAGGCGGATTGTACTATCATTCGAGCCCGAGCAAACGAGGTTGTTTGAATAACTAGTATTTTTAACAGTATTGACACATTCATTGTGTCCTTCGAGAAGTCTGATTTGACTTCCAGTAACTGGGTCCCAGACTCGTACCGTGTTGTCCAAAGAACTACTGTATATTGTAGAGCCATCTGAAGAAAATTGAACTTCCGTTATGGTATCGGTGTGACCGTTTATGATCATTGAAACTGCTTTTTCGCCATAAACACAACGAATATCTAAAGAAAAAATGGACAGTATTAATTTCTTTGTCCATCACATGGAAAATTAAAATCTTACGAATTTTCTTATCATGACCAGCGGACATGACAAGGTCGCCCAAAGGATGGAATTGACAAGAATTTATTACGTCTTGATGATCTTCTAGCCGGACAATAGGTGAACAGAGCCCAGATGTCCTTTGAATTCCTGCTATTATAGTTTTTCCAAGACCTTCCATTTTTGATCGCTTGTGAGGTTGGATCAATCCAGGAATATAACGCTTTGTTGCCATTGTATTAAGAATTTTGTTTGTTTAAATTTCAAATTACAGAGATGTACTACTTCAAATGTTTCTGAAACTCAAATGATGCAACTTAACAATTGTGGTCTTTATATAAGGAAGAGAAAAAGTAATTATGTTACAATGCTCAGGTATGAATTCCAAAAAAAAGTAAGGGTAATTATATATTCCTAATTACTGACAAGTGGGAGAGAAGGAATAAAATGTATTCCGGGAAATATTACTATCGGCGCCCTTGTGTGATTCCTTTGCATACCTACGAACGCACAATTATTGTTTTCGAAATCGCAATCGCTAAAATCTACCTGTGTGTAGATTTGTGTTTTTCCATATAAAAAGGAAAATGTTTAACACACAAATAATTATTAATTTATGATCTATTAAAAAATCCTAGCTCTACAAATATTGAAAATGTATATAAATTTATTGAAACTCTTAAATTAACTCTCTCTCTATAATATTTTATAGATTGCATGTAATGCATGTAATTTAAATTACATGCTAGCTTAAAGCTAGAGTTAGTGCCGAATGCTCATTAAATAAAATAATCAACATAGTTGGTTGCAAGGTGAAAAAGTTGGAATAAAAGGTTTTTTTTACCAAAAAGCCATAATGTTACATTGTGTAGGAAAGAGAACAATACTCTTAGACTTCTTAAAGAGAAAGGCAATTTGTTAAAAACTGAGGGAGCAACTATTGTAAAGAATCTACGACAATGCATTCTGTTATAAGAAGGGATCGTTACTCTTAAATTTGATTTTGATTTGATTTATTAATTTAATAGTTTAATATTAAGATTTAATTCTTTTTTACTATAAAGCTTAAAATGGGGCATTTTCAGTTACGTTAATATAATTTTAAAATAAAAAAATACAAAATTTGATTAAAAATAAAGAACAACATTAAATACAATACAAATACATTTAAACTATAATTTAAATTATTTTAAAATAAATAAATAAATAGAAGTTAAATAAAAGTTAAATATAAGTATATGATAGTAAATTCAGAGTGATTTGCAACAAAACCTATGTACATAGAAAACAGAAATTATGTTTAAAGATAACTATGCCAATGAATAATAATTGAATAAATTTTTCTTGAAGACAGTAAGGTTATCCGTATTCCGCACATGACGTGTTAACGAATTCCATAACCGAACTACGTTAACAAAAAACTGTAGCTCTGAAGACAGACATGAGAAGCGGGGCATAATGAATTGATTTGATCGCCTAGATACGGATGTGTTTGAACAATATTGAAAAGCCATACCAATGTTCTCATTTTCAAAAGGTTGTCAAAAGTGATTCCATAAATACTCTTTGCAAATAACGATATATGATCTCGGCGACTTAAACCACAAACATACAAAGCGACATTATTAAATGCAATATTAATTTTTTCTGTCCACTTTGCAAAAAAAAAATTCGAACACATACAATAAGATTCGCACCACAAGAGTTTTTGCCAATATTTTCCTGGTTTCTACGGGAGTAAAGTTTCTACTTGGCCAAAGCAATTTAAGAGCTTTGACTACAGCTTGCGTTATATGGTTGTTCCAGCTCAACTCTCGGTTAAAACATATTCCCAGATTCTTTGCAGTATCAACATATTCCACTTGCGTTTTACTAACCACATTTGATTGACCAATCTCTGATTGATCTCAAATCCTCATTTATATTATCCACACAATCCTCAATCATACCTAAAGGAGTACTTTTTATCAGTTGCAGATCGTCAGCAAATATGTGTTTATCACAGTGACGAATAATTTTAGGAACTTCATTTAAGAATGATGGGCCCAAAATTAATCCTTGCGGAACTCCGGATGACAGGGGCAAGAAATTTGAAACCTGATCTCCAACAACAACTGCTTGACGTCTTTCCGAGAGATATGATGAGATAAGCTTCACCGCTTCTGGTGAGAAATTATAGATATGTAACTAGTAGCTTTTGACATAACATGCTGTGGTTGATAGTATCGAATGCCTTGGAATAGTCTAGTAGCACTAAGAAAGTGACCTTATCCTCGTCGATCGCATTTCTGATCCGCTCAATAACATCGACTAGAGTTGTTGTACTGCTGTGATTTTAACGGAAACTTGATTGCTTAGAAGCCATAATATTATTTTGACTAAGGAAGTCTATGAGTTGTTTTTGTATATAGCACTTTTGAAAGAAATGGTAGGAATGCCATTGGGACGGAATTCGGTGTTCGCACTATTTTTAGGTAGGTAAGATAGCTTTTATAAGCACAGGATGGATGTTGTCAAAGCCAATGGCATTCGATTTTATAGATATAATAGTTTCAACTACGTCAATACAACCTACTCCATAAAAACTGAATGGTAAGCCAGTATACATCGCAGTAAACTCTTCACCGGATAAGAGATTAGGCGAATTTGAATAGTTAGTAGTTGAACTTAGTGGAATCGATGAAAGAAAACATTACAATTCACATTATTGTAATCATCTGATGATTGTACAAAAATGGGCACGACTGGGTCGCACGTACTTGCTCTTATTTGAATAACTATATTGGAAAGCAAGATCTTTGACAGAAACAAGTAACATTTGCGTTGAACTTATAAAAAGTATTAAAACAACAATGCTTAACGGTTTTTAGTAAAAATGAAGTACACGTCCTAAATAACAAGGAATTTTTGAAAAAAATTATTTCAAAAATTGTATGACCGGTTTTGATAAAATCCTGTTTTTTTATTTTTAGTTTTTTTGAAAAAAAAATAGTTTTTAAATTTTGGTATGCACTTTTTTAGAATTTATTAAAATACATGTGATTATAAAATTTAAAATAATTTTTTTGATTAGTTTTCAAATATTGATTTTTGAAAAAAAAATTTAAAAAATTAATTTTTATTAGAAAAAAAAGTTATTCAAAATTTTGATATGCAGAATAAATAAAGCTACCTAGGTCTTCTCAAATATTAAATTTGACAAAAATCCAAAGAGCCGTTACCGAGAAAGCCCAAAAATAAAAAAACCGTTATATGAAAGGTACCGTTAATAGACTTTTCCCGTAAATTTGGTTCTAAACAAATGTTAGCCAATACAAACAAAAAATTTTCAACGAAATCGTTGGTCATATGGCAGGTACCGTTATTTTTCGGCCTAAAAATAAAATTTCAATTTCCCCTCTGAGGAATGCCAAAAGAATCGCACACATCAAAATTTGAACATAATCGCTTAAGCCGTTTAGGCTGCAGCTCGTTATGTATACTGACAGACAGACAGATAGACATTTTTTCTCGATCACTTTTTTAGACTTCTCTAATATCGTAATGTCATGTTTGATTGTTATCTCAATTTTTTTATATTCACGAATCCTAAACTTGCCTTATAGTCCCTATAATCGCAAGTAAAAAGACGGGGTGTCATGATGTTCGAGTGAATCAAAATTTTCTGTTGTGTTCCCTCCTATTATTTCATGACAATCTCTTCTGGATTGTATCCAGAAATAAAAGTAAGTAACAAAAGCACCTCACCAAATATATAATTTGTATACCACCTTTGGCGGAATGTACAGTATATCATACAGATTGTTGCCAAATTTATCGGCAATAATAAATCTTGCAGGGGCTTAGGAAACCTAAATATTTCGCAGCATTTTTGACACCGCATAAGGTGGTTTGTTATTCCACACATTCAGGGAAACCGAACATAAAGTTGATCAAGAACTATACTCTTTATAACTGCCAACAGTGCTCTAGTGGCGAATTGAGGAAGCACGTACAAGGAAAACTGATAGCCTTAATTGAAAGTTATTTATTTTTACTTTTATCGTTGTAAATAGTCCTAGAATGTTACCAAGTTTTTACTTAATTCTATTTCATGTGGCTAACTTTCCTGATCAAGAAAGATAATTCTTTTCATAAACAAAAAAGCAAAAAAAAATGTGTTAATTTTTCTGAAAAATTACTTAACATTTCGCAGTTATTCTTTAAAAGCATGGAACAAATATTATTGGAAGGGTTTTGTGTTTCCGCTTCTTCATTAAAAAAATAGTTATTTTTATGTTTATATTCGAATTAATATATATTTACAATTGTGTGTAGAAGCTAGTAATTTATAACAATTCGTTCTTAATTATTTCAACTCTATATTTCATGCATATACAAATTTTCATAGCTTGATCCAGATAAAATGATCGGTTCTTTGGGATGAAAATCAACGTCACATATGCTGCTATCGTGTCCATTTAGTTTATACAACAGACGATGCTTGATGAAATTCCAAACATAAACATGGCCGTCAGAAGACCCAGCAGCAATCTAAGGTAAATGAAAGAGCACAAATCAGTTTTGCGAAGAAAATAAAAACCAAAAACTTACTTTTTTGCCATCTTTTGACCAAGCGCAGCGCAATAAGTTACTTTCCGCAATATATTGATTAGCCGGGTAAACGTCAACACATCGACTGCCATTAACAAAGGGACGCATATCCCAAACACGGAGAGTATTGTCCAAGGAGTTCGATAGCAGATAAGACGCACAAGGTGACAAAGCAATACCAGAAATAATGTCCACATGTTTTTGCAGTCTGCTAACAACTTGATTTATACGAATGTCCCAAATTTTGATATCATTATCCACACCACCAGTTATGATGTGATCGTTCTTTTCATTAAAACAAGCTGACAGCACTTGATAACCGCTATTGTAAACTGCTGCTGAGTCACGTGCACGGATATCCCAGAGGCGGATTGTACTATCATTCGAGCCCGAGCAAACGAGGTTGTTTGAATAACTAGTATTTTTAACAGTATTGACACATTCATTGTGTCCTTCGAGAAGTCTGATTTGACTTCCAGTAACTGGGTCCCAGACTCGTACCGTGTTGTCCAAAGAACTACTGTATATTGTAGAGCCATCTGAAGAAAATTGAACTTCCGTTATGGTATCGGTGTGACCGTTTATGATCATTGAAACTGCTTTTTCGCCATAAACACAACGAATATCTAAAGAAAAAATGGACAGTATTAATTTCTTTGTCCATCACATGGAAAATTAAAATCTTACGAATTTTCTTATCATGACCAGCGGACATGACAAGGTCGCCCAAAGGATGGAATTGACAAGAATTTATTACGTCTTGATGATCTTCTAGCCGGACAATAGGTGAACAGAGCCCAGATGTCCTTTGAATTCCTGCTATTATAGTTTTTCCAAGACCTTCCATTTTTGATCGCTTGTGAGGTTGGATCAATCCAGGAATATAACGCTTTGTTGCCATTGTATTAAGAATTTTGTTTGTTTAAATTTCAAATTACAGAGATGTACTACTTCAAATGTTTCTGAAACTCAAATGATGCAACTTAACAATTGTGGTCTTTATATAAGGAAGAGAAAAAGTAATTATGTTACAATGCTCAGGTATGAATTCCAAAAAAAAGTAAGGGTAATTATATATTCCTAATTACTGACAAGTGGGAGAGAAGGAATAAAATGTATTCCGGGAAATATTACTATCGGCGCCCTTGTGTGATTCCTTTGCATACCTACGAACGCACAATTATTGTTTTCGAAATCGCAATCGCTAAAATCTACCTGTGTGTAGATTTGTGTTTTTCCATATAAAAAGGAAAATGTTTAACACACAAATAATTATTAATTTATGATCTATTAAAAAATCCTAGCTCTACAAATATTGAAAATGTATATAAATTTATTGAAACTCTTAAATTAACTCTCTCTCTATAATATTTTATAGATTGCATGTAATGCATGTAATTTAAATTACATGCTAGCTTAAAGCTAGAGTTAGTGCCGAATGCTCATTAAATAAAATAATCAACATAGTTGGTTGCAAGGTGAAAAAGTTGGAATAAAAGGTTTTTTTTACCAAAAAGCCATAATGTTACATTGTGTAGGAAAGAGAACAATACTCTTAGACTTCTTAAAGAGAAAGGCAATTTGTTAAAAACTGAGGGAGCAACTATTGTAAAGAATCTACGACAATGCATTCTGTTATAAGAAGGGATCGTTACTCTTAAATTTGATTTTGATTTGATTTATTAATTTAATAGTTTAATATTAAGATTTAATTCTTTTTTACTATAAAGCTTAAAATGGGGCATTTTCAGTTACGTTAATATAATTTTAAAATAAAAAAATACAAAATTTGATTAAAAATAAAGAACAACATTAAATACAATACAAATACATTTAAACTATAATTTAAATTATTTTAAAATAAATAAATAAATAGAAGTTAAATAAAAGTTAAATATAAGTATATGATAGTAAATTCAGAGTGATTTGCAACAAAACCTATGTACATAGAAAACAGAAATTATGTTTAAAGATAACTATGCCAATGAATAATAATTGAATAAATTTTTCTTGAAGACAGTAAGGTTATCCGTATTCCGCACATGACGTGTTAACGAATTCCATAACCGAACTACGTTAACAAAAAACTGTAGCTCTGAAGACAGACATGAGAAGCGGGGCATAATGAATTGATTTGATCGCCTAGATACGGATGTGTTTGAACAATATTGAAAAGCCATACCAATGTTCTCATTTTCAAAAGGTTGTCAAAAGTGATTCCATAAATACTCTTTGCAAATAACGATATATGATCTCGGCGACTTAAACCACAAACATACAAAGCGACATTATTAAATGCAATATTAATTTTTTCTGTCCACTTTGCAAAAAAAAAATTCGAACACATACAATAAGATTCGCACCACAAGAGTTTTTGCCAATATTTTCCTGGTTTCTACGGGAGTAAAGTTTCTACTTGGCCAAAGCAATTTAAGAGCTTTGACTACAGCTTGCGTTATATGGTTGTTCCAGCTCAACTCTCGGTTAAAACATATTCCCAGATTCTTTGCAGTATCAACATATTCCACTTGCGTTTTACTAACCACATTTGATTGACCAATCTCTGATTGATCTCAAATCCTCATTTATATTATCCACACAATCCTCAATCATACCTAAAGGAGTACTTTTTATCAGTTGCAGATCGTCAGCAAATATGTGTTTATCACAGTGACGAATAATTTTAGGAACTTCATTTAAGAATGATGGGCCCAAAATTAATCCTTGCGGAACTCCGGATGACAGGGGCAAGAAATTTGAAACCTGATCTCCAACAACAACTGCTTGACGTCTTTCCGAGAGATATGATGAGATAAGCTTCACCGCTTCTGGTGAGAAATTATAGATATGTAACTAGTAGCTTTTGACATAACATGCTGTGGTTGATAGTATCGAATGCCTTGGAATAGTCTAGTAGCACTAAGAAAGTGACCTTATCCTCGTCGATCGCATTTCTGATCCGCTCAATAACATCGACTAGAGTTGTTGTACTGCTGTGATTTTAACGGAAACTTGATTGCTTAGAAGCCATAATATTATTTTGACTAAGGAAGTCTATGAGTTGTTTTTGTATATAGCACTTTTGAAAGGAATGCCATTAGGACGGAATTCGGTGTTCGCACTGTTTTTAGGTAGGTAAGATAGCTTTTATAAACACAGGATGGATGATGTCAAAGCCAATGGCATTCGATTTTATAGATATAATAGTTTCAACTACGTCAATACAACCTACTCCATAAAAAACTGAATGGTAAGCCAGTATACATCGCAGTAAACTCTTCACCTGATAAGAGATTAGGCGAATTTGAATAGTTAGTAGTTGAACTTAGTGGAATCGATGAAAGAAAACATTACAATTCACATTATTGTAATCAAAATTCTCCAGAACTTACGACCCCCTAACCAACTTACTTTAACTGCACGTATAACACGAACAGTGATGTTGCGTAGACGACGATATTCTAAGAGATCATCCTGAATTCTATAACGTTTGCATTTTTTGAATGACATATTCCTTTGTATTATTTTTGCTTTTATTTCATGTGTGAACGACGGACATTGACCATTCTTAAAGGTTATTATTTGTAGGGGAATATGTGCGTCAAATAAATTACTTATTTTGTTCTGCAAGAACTCAACTTGTTCATCTGATGATTGTACAAAAATGGGCACGACTGGGTCGCACGTACTTGCTCTTATTTGAATAATTATATTGGAAAGCAAGATCTTTGACAGAAACAAGTAACATTTGCGTTGAACTTATAAAAAGTATTAAAACAACAATGCTTAACGGTTTTTAGTAAAAATGAAGTACACGTCCTAAATAACAAGGAATTTTTGAAAAAAAATTATTTCAAAAATTGTAGGACCGGTTTTGATAAAATCCTGTTTTTTTATTTTTAGTTTTTTTTGAAAAAAAAAATAGTTTTTAAATTTTGGTATGCACTTTTTTAGAATTTATTAAAATACATGTGATTATAAAATTTAAAATAATTTTTTTGATTAGTTTTCAAATATTGATTTTTGAAAAAAAAATTTAAAAAATTAATTTTTTTTAGAAAAAAAAGTTATTCAAAATTTTGATATGCAGAATAAATAAAGCTACCTAGGTCTTCTCAAATATTAAATTTGACAAAAATCCAAAGAGCCGTTACCGAGAAAGCCCAAAAATAAAAAAACCGTTATATAAGAGGTACCGTTAATAGACTTTTCCCGTAAATTTGGTTCTAAACAAATGATAGCCAATACAAACTAAAAAATTTCAACGAAATCGTTGGAACCGTTTTCGAGAAAAATAAGATATTCCTAAACGGTCATATGGCAGGTACCGTTATTTTTCGGCCTAAAAATAAAATTTCAATTTCCCTCTGAGGAATGCCAAAATAATCACACACACGAAGTTTGAAGATAATCGCTTAAGCCGTTTAGGCAGCAGCTGACAGACAGATAGACATTTTTTCTCGATCACTTTTTTAGACTTCTCTATGATCGTAATGTCATGTTTTATTGTTATCTCAATTTTTTTAATATTCACGAATCGTAAACTTGCCTTATAGCATTGTATATTGTATATTGTATATATGCAGTGTATATACAAAGCTATAAGCCTAGTAAAGGTAAAGGTTCTCGTCTCCACTATTTAGAGTTAGTTCTGAATCAACCAGGAAGATAGCCAGACGAAAAATGACCACCATGAGAGTACTATAGAAAATGTATATGCAATGCTTATAGTCCCTATAATCGCAAGTAAAAATAAACTCTATCCCAACGTTTTCTTCTTATGCCAAGCTCATGCTATTCCCTATCTACGTTTTTGAAGTCTTGAAATTGGAAAGTTCTCAAACGTCTATTCACACAAAAGTCAAAAAAAAAAAAAAAAAAATCATGTTGAGAATTACTTTTTATTGCAAGATATCCACTTCTAATAAAAAAAAAACTTTCAAAACTTTGAAGAAGTACAGATGTCTTAGAGGAAGGACCTTTAATTCCTGAAATAAAATGAAGCTATTATGAAAGCGATTTTTCTACAAATAATTCGTACAATAATAATAAATAATAAGAAGACGATTGATCTTCTTCCCCCCCCCCAAAAGTTATTCCGTACTAAATTTTTTAATCAACAATACCGTAGTATATCATAACTAGTAATTTTTTTCGAGCAGTCCAAACCAATAGTATAAAACTACCTGCAGCAGCACAATAAATAATTTTTTAATGCGTTAGTTAGATCCGGACAGTTAATTTTACTATCAAGTATGACACCAAACCAAGGTATTTGAAAATCTTGACAAATTCTATCTGAAAGCAATGAGGTGAACAGAGGTCATTGGAAACAAAACTATCACCTTTATTTTCACTGATTTTGAATTTAAGGCAGTCTGATGAATGATAAAAAATATCGCAATCAACTAAAAAAGGAGATCCTGAAAAACTGAAGTACATAAGTTTTGTTTTATTACTCAACACCATTTTATGAAAAGCAAACCAGCGTCTTAAAATATCCTAGTCGGAGTTTATATCAGAAATTAAGTTAAGCATTGGTCTACAACCGTATGCAAAGTCAGAAAAAGCTGTAATTTTGCCTTTGAAATTCTGTTTAAAAACAGAATTGATGAAAATCAAAAAAAGCAATGGGCTCAAAACTGAACTTTGAGGAATGCCAAAACTTATATTGAATAAACTACTTGAACTTCCATTGATTTTAACTAATGGCTTTCTATTGGATAAATAAGAATCTAGCCAATCATATACACTCAGCGGTACTGAATCTTGGCCAAGCTGTTATCATCCGATTGGAAAGATTTCGAGTGTTTATAACATATATCGCATATAAAAGTAGGTCAATACAGTGTTTATCTCTTTTTGAAGGTCCGTTATTCATTACATTTAAGTCTTATAAATTGTTTTTGTGGGAATTCCGTCGAATTGCGTCATTCTTCCAATCATATTAAAATTAAAATATTGTGTTCCGTAAAGTGTACCGTTACTTTATTAAGAATTTGTGTCATTGTGGTTTTAAAAAAGGCTTAGGCATATTTTATAAGAATACAAAATGCCTCTAACGACAGCACAGGTAACACAGACTGAAGCTTTAATCAGCCATGGACTGACGCAACGGGAAGTGGCTTCTACACTCGGAGTACCGCGTTCATGGATGCAGTTTGCGTTAAAAAGACCGACCAGGCAGTGCGGGAGTAAGGGGCACATCGGCTCGATATGACCGATTCTTTCAACTTACCATTTTAAGGTTCCTCACCCCGTAAACGCAAGTGAGCGTACGATAAGAAGAATGAAAGCAGAGAATTTAAAAGCTAGCAGGTCTGAGATCAGTACGCGGTCCACAGCTGCTCAGACAGCACCGAATGGCTACTCGATTTGCTAGAGACCATGCAAATTGGACTCAGGAGCAATGGGCCAGAGTCATATTTACAGATGAGTGCAGAATTGCCTTACGTGCACCAGATGGTCGAAAACGTGTATGGATAAATAGAGGAGACCGGTTTCTGCCCATCACAACCATAGAAACAGTGGCTCTATAATGGTATGGGTAGGAATAAGATCCGAAGGACGTACAGAATTGGCTATCATTGATAATCGATTAACTGCAGCGCGATACTTTGAAGAGATCCTTCAGGAACACGTATTGCCTTCTAAGGGGTTCATAAGACATGATCAGTTCCTTTTAATGCAAGATAATGCACGACCGCATGTAGAACGTTGCATAGAAGAATACCTTCAAGCTCCAGTATTCAAAAAATGCAGTGGCCCGCTCGTAATCCAGACTTAAGTCCCATAGAGCACACCTGGGACATGCTCAAAAGAAGGATAAAGTGCAAAAATGTGAAATGTTATGTTACCGTTAATAAAATAAAATTATTAAATAAATAATTAAAATATGATTATTTTTTCATTTTACTTTAGTTACAATTCAATTAATTTTAATTTTTTTTTTTTTTTTTTTTTTTATAATTAACGCGCGCACAAGGGACTATTTGTTTCCCTTTTAATGTAATACACTGCGCGGGCATTAGGAAGATAGGGAGGGGAGAGATAGGAGGTGTCGATTAACATTGGTTTTGAATGTTTGCATGTTGAAATGGCAAGGGAAAATCTCGCCGGGTAAACCATTCCAAAGTCGTGTTGTACGGCTAAAAAAAGAATCTCTATATTTCACGGTACGTCCGAAATTGGGCTCAAGGGTGAACTGATGGGCATTCCTAGCAAGACGAGTATTACGGGCGAAACTTTTAAGGGGAGGAATGCAGCTGGCTACCTCGAGTGAACATTTTTTATAAAAGAACCGATAAAATAAGGAAAGACATGAAACATTGCGTCGGTGTTCGAGAGGGGCAATTGTTTCAGCGGTAGTTCTATTTCCTATCAATCTTAACGCTCGATTTTGTATTCTATCAAGCAGGTGAAGCGATGATTGTGAAGCACCTGCCCACAGGTGGGAGTTGTACTCGAGTTTAGGGCGTATAAACGCTTTATAAATTGTAGCCATGTATTTTAATAAAGAATAATAGGTTTCATTATGTAGTTATTAAAACTAGTATCGAATGAACCTTTATGTAATTTAAAATAATTTTTAATTTTGCAAGATTAAAGAAAACTACAATCATTGACAAAAACATATTTAGGGAGAGTTACAGCAAAAAATAAGAGTGGCCAAGGTGAGTATATACAAATACATCCACCCATTCTTACATTATTAAATTTTTTAAAAAGAATATTATGGTCAACTAAGTCAAAAGCTTTTGTTAAGTCAATGAATAGCCCAACTGTAAATAAATTATTGTTTATATTTTCATAAATTTCACTACAAAATTTAAGTAAATCATTCTTAGTTGATCTATGGGCTCGAAGTCCGAATTGAGATTCACTAAACAAAAAATTTCAAAATTCTTTTTTTGAAAAGGCGATGAACTTTTGAAAATTTTTTGAGCAAACAGGTAACAGAGAGATAGGCCTGTAATTATTCATAAGGCAAGGGTTAGAGTTTTTGTGAAGTGGGACGACCTCGGCAATTTTAATTGAATTAAATATATGTGTAAAAACATCCACAATGTTGTATGCTATTTGTTTAAATATTAAGCTGGAACATTTATCACTGGTAACAGACTGACAGACCTGACTTTTTAGCTTTTGAATGGTGAAATGTAGTTTACCAGGCATAATAAGAGCAAAAAAGACTCACTGTGGAAACAATATCATTAACTATACCTTCATTAAAAACACAGTCATTATTTCTATTCTTTAATACCTCAGTCCAAACATTCTCAGCATAAGAAATAACAAATTTATTGCAGTGATTAGCCATTTCAGTGGTATCAGTAATTTTAGTATTGTTATCTTCTAAAACCCAAGGCTTATCAGATTGGATTGGATTAGATTTTTTAACAATCTCGGATCTCGGTAGCTTTTCGAAGTTCTCTATTCTGATATAACAAACTCTTATTTGAAATTATTGCCAGAAACTTAAGCTTTATTAGGCGTTTATCTTTTTCAGTTTTGAGCGGGCCCAAAGCGGGGGAATAGAGCCCGTTCTGGACCAAGCATGACCTGAACGCTTTGATTTATTCAAGAAAAACAATTTCGTGTTATTGTATGTCAAAATGGTCATCTTTTATGTAAAAAAAAACTGGACCGAAGGTACTTGCTTTTATGTGAGGTCAAACCTTCGAAGAAAATTTGGAATATAGGTACTAAGACGTTTAAAAATTGTGTGCTACATTTTTGTGAGTTTTGATTATTCGAAAAAAAGTTCGTTAAATAATACATACGTTTCAGCAAAGATATTTACGCCATTGAATTTTTTTAGGAAATGTGAATAAGTATGAATTTATTTTAGAAAATCGTAGGTACAAAAAGCTTTTAATCAACGGTTATATGACAGGTACCGTTAATATTTGAGCTAAAAAAAATTGAAAAAAAGTCTTCGGTAGAATGTCAAAATATCCTTAAGATCTAAATTTTAAGACTATTGGATTGGCCCAACAGTTAAGGCTGTAAATCAAAATAATGGATTAAAAGCTTTCTTCTGGACCGTTCAATACAAGTTGTTTTGAACGGATTCAAGTCTGATTCCCACAAAATAAATGCTGGTGTACCCCAAGGCTCCGTTCTATCTCCGACTCTTTTCCTCATTTTTATAAATGATATTCTGTCTGTTACTTCTAATCAACTTAATTGTTTTGCTGACGATTCTACCCTTAGCTTTTCATATTCGTTCGATAATTCAGAACGAAACTCGAGTATAACCCCCACCTCTGGGCAGGTGCTTCGCAAACATCGCTTCACATGCTTGTTAGAATACAAAAAAGAGCGTTAAAATTAATAGGAAATAGAACTGCCACTGAAACGATTGGTATCTCAATGCATAACTTGTATTTTGTAGATCATATTGTTGAAATTCATCGAAACCATTGGAAATCTCTTTAGAAAAGAATCATTTGATCACAATATGAAAAAAAAACGTAAATCTATTCAAGCACATCACTCTTAAAAGATTTTATACAGAATTTTGTTATTTTTTTTTCGAAACAATTTTTTAACATCTTGTTTTTAACAGTCCTCGATAGTATAGTGGTCAGTATCCCCGCCTGTCACGCGGGAGACCGGGGTTCAATTCCCCGTCGGGGAGATTGTGCGTAGTTTTTTTTTGTGTATATACGTATTCTTTTGGATACTTCCTTAAGATTTATATTCGATTTACATGAATATTTATCTTTTTTCTTATATATTATAATAAATAATTATACAAATATAAAGATATGTATGTATGTATGTATGTGGCCATATGAATGAAGTCGAGTTCCATTTATAAATGTTTTGATTGTATTTACTTCAAGCCAATAATAAAGTTTTTGAATTATCTCAAATGGTTTGCGTTTTATTTAAAAAAAAATGGGCACGACTGGGTTGCACGTACTTGCTCTTATGGGCCTAGTTACATTGGAAAGCAAGATCTTTGACAGAAACAAGTTACATTTACGTTGAAAAGAACACAATTTGAACTTATAAAAAGTATCAAAACCACAAATTAAAAATTTGGCTTCGCAGTTTTTTAGAGTTTATTAATATACATATGATTATAACATTTAAAATATATTTTTTTTGATCAGTTTTAAAAATATTGATTTTTGAAAAAAAAAAAATCAAAAATTAATTTTAATTAGAAAAAAAAATTGTTAAAAATGTTGATATGCAATATTAGTTTGGCTACTTAGATCTTATCAAATATAAAATTTGCCAGAAATCCAGAGAGCCGTTACCGAGAAAGCCCAAAATTAAAAAAACCGTTATATGAAATGTACCGTTAATAGACTTTTGCGTAAATTTGGTTCTTAACAGATGATACCCAACACCAACAAAAAAAAAGTCAAAAAATTGTCATCAAAATCGTTGGAGCCGTTGGGCCGCACGATTTTGTTCTTGTGCTAGATAATTGCTAAGTGGATGCATATGTATGTAATGTGCATATATATTCAAATAAAAAAATTTAGTTTTTTCGAAAATTCTGTCATTTTTTTAATTAGTTTAAGAGTTTTCTGGGCAATACTAAGTATGCAAACAAATTTGAATGTCTATCGAGGAAAAAAAGATATTGAAAATCGTTCAACCAGTTTTTTTTTTTAAAAGTCGTTTTTTTGAAAAAACTTTTCGAAAACATATTTAAATTTTTTTTTTCTAGTTATAGTTCATTATAAGGAAATCGAAAACCATTTCTTTTAGAAAATTTAAAAAAATCGAAAAAAAAGTTTTTGAAAATTTTGAAATGCATTATTAATTAAATTATAAATGACTTCCTGTGTACAAAATTTTATTGAAATTGAGATAACGGTTTATGATAAAACCGCATTTGAAAAAAAAACGATAAATGTCAAAAAATATGCACATCTGCTTTAGGTGCGGTTCTGCACGCAGTTATACGTGAAAAGAGAACAACTGCACATCTGTTTTCGGCTTTATTTATATTTATTTATAACCACTATACCGCATTGTCCATGAATTGCCCTTATGTACATCGAAGAAAGCGAAACACTTTCAGTACTCGAACTCGAGGTATGTTTGTCAACGATGACCTCCGTTGGAACGGAAATATAGAGATTTTTTGTTTACCCAACAACACGAATTTGGAATAGTTTACCCGGCGAGTTTTTATCTTGCCATTTAAATTTGAAATATTTTAAATCGATATGTTAATGGAGAACTTCTGTACCACCCTCCCTAATTTCCACAAGCTCACGCAGTGCGTTTTAACATTATAAGGGCAACACACAAATCCCTTGTGCGCGCGCATATTATAAAATAAATTGCACGATTGGATCGCACGTACTTGCTCAATCATATTGAAAGTCAAGATCCTTGATCGAAACAAGTAACATTTTCGTACAAAAATAACACGTTGAACTTATAAATAGTGTCAAAACCAAAACCCTTAACGTTTTTTTTTAGTAAAAATGGAGTGGCCATCACACGTCTTGTATAAAAAGAAATTTATGAAAAAAGTATTTCAAAATTGTAGGACGGATTTTGATAAAATCCAGTTTTTTATTTTTAGTTTTTTGATTTTTTTTTATTTTTTATGCAGTTTCTTAGAGTTTATTAGAATATACATGTAATTATAAAATTTAAAATAATTTTCTTTATTAGTTTTAAAAATATTGATTTTTCCAAAAAAAAAAAATTCAAAAATTAATTTCATTTAGAAAAAAAAATTATTCAAAATGTTGATATGCAGAATTAATTGAGCTACTAGATCTTTTCAAATATAAAATTTGACAGAAATCCAGAGCCGATACTGAGAAAGTCCAAAATTAAAAAAATCGTTATATGAAAGATACCGTTAATATAAATAATAAAAGAAACGATTACTCAAAAATTTTCTGAAATGGCAAGGGAAAACCTTGGCAATTTCTCGGAAAAAGAGCAGAAAAATATTCGTAATGAGTTGCCGGAATTATCGTCTGAAATAGTAAGATAGCTAAGCTAGCCTAATACTTTGTCCCTATATCCGCAAGTTAAAATAAAAGTTTTTATTTGATTTTTGTTTGTAAAATTGTATTGAACGGAATAATTTAAACGGCATTTTATTACTTTAAAAAAATATTAAAAAGTGCATTTTTGAATATTTTTTTTAAATTTTTTTTTAAAAAAAGTTGTCAAGTAAAAACGGTTTGTCATGTTTGATTGTTATTTCAATTTTTTTTATTTTCACGAATACTAAACTTTCCTTATAGTGCCTATAATCGCAAGGAAAAAATATATATACATGCAGTCTCAAAAGATACAAAATTATTTAAGAATATATAATTATATTTTTACTATATGTATTTTATATACATATTTAATATACAGGTACATAACTCTCTTAACATATTTTTTCCTTATAAATACATAAACTACCGAAAAAGGATTTGGCATTTAAAGAAGAAGGTTTTCCCGATTTTTGCAATTATGCCCTTTTTGTTTTACCTAAGCAATTAAAGAGTATAAATTCTTGGCAAATATCAATTTTATTGCTTCGGTAGATCCTGAATTAACTCAACTTTTAAAACAAATCTTCCTGATCCATACCAGAATGATAATTAGTTAATTAAGTTAACAGGTAAAGGTCACTCTTATAAAAGGCAGGACAATGCTTCTTTCATCATCATTCACAATCATAATCGAGCGATTCAAACATACGACTACCTCAGCGAAATTTAAAATACAAATTTAAAATAATTTTTTTTTATATAAAATAATGGGTTCTTGCAATAATTCGCCGTGCATAATGCACATGAAGAACCACAAACGCACCCATTTTCATCCCATGGGAGCTTCTGCAGTTTCTTCTCTTCGTGCTCCTATTGTGCGCATTGAAGATCACAAAAGTGAGGTGTTGTCCTGCGACTTTCATCCTTCTGGAAAGTTTATTTTATCAGCCAATCGTAACGGAGAAGTTCGTAAGTTCATAATTCTTGTTCTGCTTATTTTTGTACTTAGCTTAAATTTACTCTGAAACTTTCACTTACGTATTTCTTTATTTTTATATTTTTTTTCCAGATATGTGTGATCTTTACGGAACTTTTTCAAAGACAATGGTAATGAAAGGACATGAAGGTTCAGTGATGGAAGCAAATTTTTCCAGAGACGGATTTGATTTTTACACTTGTTCAAGTGATGGCAACATTGGAATTTGGGACACATTCAGAGGACAAAAAAAAGCAAATTTAGAAGGTCACGAAGATGTTGTAAACAGTGTCCAAGGTGGAAGATTAACATACCCAATCCTTTGTTCTGGCTCCAAAGATGGTGCAATTAAAATATGGGATGCCCGAGAAAATGAATGTGTCTTGACTCTAGATAATGATGCAACTGTAACGGCAACATGTTTTAGTGAAAATGGAGAATATGCCATTTCCGGTGGAAGCGATAGTCACATTAAAATCTGGGATCTTCGTACGTGTGAAATTGTTTGCAAATTGCGCGGCCACATTGGACAAATAACTGGAATATCATTGTCACCATGTGGTTCTTATCTGCTTTCGCACTCTGTCGATAATACACTTCGAGTTTGGGATATCCGCCCGAAAGTTACATTTAAAAGATGTGTTGGCTGTTTTGCTTCATATCAATATGGTCCTAGTGCACTCTTGAGGTGTGCCTGGTCACCGGATGGTAGAAAGGTGAGTTATTTTAAAATAAAAATTAGACAAGATTATAATGTTTTTTTTTCTTGTATACTTATAGATATCGGCTGGAACTTCTGATCGGGAAGTTTTTGTATGGGATGCTGTTACTGGAGATACTTTACACGAACTACATGGCCATGAAAGCACAATCAATGCTATTACATTCCATCCAAAGGAACCAATTATTCTATCAGCGTCTGAGGATAGTTATTTGTTTTTACATGAAATTTAAGAATGATTAATGATTATAGTGATTTTGAATATTATACATACAGTTATAACCAAATTATAAGGATAATAAAGTAATTTTAAGCAGAACATGGAATTTTTTAAGTTTATTTAGTTCTTGAAACGCATCTGATCTTTGTGTTTTTTAGTTAAAATTTTCATTGCTCTAAGTACGAAATAACAGTTCATTCTCCCCATTCTTCTTATTATTGAAAATTTCCTGCTGAAGCAAAATCGATATAATCAACATAATTGGTCAAATTAAGTAAAATGGCTATGGCGTTGTGTTGAAAAAAAAAACAGTAATTTATGTTATTTGTCTATCCCAGTAAGACTTAGATTCGAATTTTAGGTTAACGGAAATTGTAAACGATATCTATGGACATGCATGTAGTAGATTACTGCTATTATATCAAAATTCGGTTTATTACCAAAATTTCCTTATCACCTGGTGGCATTAAAGGAAAACAACGCTTTCGACACATGGGTGGCAATTTTTAGTTGCAATTATAGTGACTACAGGATTTAGGATTCGTGAATATAAAAAAAAATGATATAACAATGAAACATGACATTACGAATATAGAGAAGTCTAAAAAAGGGATCGAGAATAAATGTCTGTCATACCTGCCATATGACCGTTTCGGAAAAGCTTATTTTGCTCGAAAACGGCTTCAACGATTTTGATGACATTTTTTTGAAATTTGTTTGTTGGTATTGGCTATTATTTGATTAGAACTAAATTTACGGGAAAATTCTACTAACGGTACCTTTCGTATAACGGTTTTTTTTTTAATTTTGGGGTTTCTCGGTAACGGCTCTTTGGATTTCTGTCAAATTTTATATTTGAGAAGACCTATCTAGCTTTATTAATTCTGCATATCAACATTTTTAATAACTTTTTTTTCTAATAAAAATTAATTTTTAATTTTTTTTTTGAAAAAAATATTCATGAAACTAATCAAAAAAAATTATTTTAAATTTTATAGTCACATGTATATAAACTCTAAAACACTGCATACCAAATTAAAAAAAAAAATCAAAAAATCTAAAAATAAAAAAAACAGGATTTTATTAAAACCGGCCCTACAATTTTCAAAATATTTTTTTTATAAATCCGTTTTGGGTACATTTGTGAGAAATTGAATCAGATGCTTTTGACTTTTGACTTTTAAAAATTGTTAATGTTAATGTCCCCGAAGACTTTCGCAGAGAGATTTTTATCCCAGCTCCTTAAAATTTCTAGCTTATGTGGAATAAACTAAATGATTATGTCCTTCGCTTGCACTTTTGTTTTTTTTTCTTATGACTATACGACTATACCGGAAAAGCTTAACCTGAATAAAAATTGTAATAGATATGTTTTCAGCAATAGAGATGACCGAAGTTCTTTGATATTGCATTGTTAGACACAATAATGAATATTTGTCTAAATTAAATAGACAAGACCAAACATGGCCTAATGTCAAACTTAACGAATTGTTTCTTAATGATTCTAAAAAAACATGATCAATACCTATTATGAACAAGGGTTTCTGTCATTGCCATACCTGTCGAAGTTGCATGTGTCAGGAAGATTCAGAATGAGATACCTCATGCTTATCGAAACTTATCGAAAGGCGCATTTGCCCATTAAAGCTGATGCCATATGACTGCGTGTTTTGATAGGTTTAATATGATTTTCGACAAAACTAGTTTCAAATAGAAGAAGCATTTCCTGAGCAATTAAAATCGAAGAATGAAAGTTTCATCAAAAAATCCTACGATTTGGATTTTAGATTTTTAGGTTTAAAACTACGTCAACTATAATTACTCTAATATTATTCGGCTAGATTAACCTCTGATTTTAGTTCTGAGAAGATATTATTATTTTATTACTCTAAGGACTAATTGCTTGTTAGTTAGGGCTTGCATAATCTCGAGTACTTCATATTTTGAAGGCCCTACGAATCCCCCACAATAAAAATAAAAATTCAGGTAGGTGCAACAAATAGTATAATTATGTTCTGATCCCTATGAAAAGTAATTAAATCCATCTTTATATTAATGAGTTAATGACTATACACACCCTTTTTAATCCTTTACCAATTTAAGTTTACAATGAACCTTATCATCAGGTGCAGGTAGTTTTTTAGGTGTGAAATACTTCCTATTTAAACTGCTCCTGTGAGAGAATTTCATTTAGTTGAAACCAAGATTTTGAAGCTTGAACTTAGCTAATTGTACTCTAAAAAGTAAAAAAATACCTAACAACATTTATATTATTTGTGTTTGTGTTTTATAAAAGAAAGAAAATGTTGGCATCACATATAACGACCGAAAAACCATTGGACACCACCTCTACCCCTGACAGCTTAAGAGGCGCAACACGGCAGAGTCAGTACGAATGTTCATCGCCTTCTACAGATACAACAGATAGTGACAACGACCAGTCAAGTCCTGATAATCTGGACATTTCGAATCTGAGTCATCTAACCAAGGAGCGTTTCAAGATCGATCGCCGCAAACTAGAGAAAATGTTCAAAAATTCCACCAACACGGAAGGACTAACCAACGCTGATTATTTCTTCAAACAAATCATGAAAACAACAGATACCTTCATAACGTACCCAAAGAATCTGAAAGTCGGTACAAGGACCAGAAAAGATCCATTTGTTAACATAATCGGCAGACCTAAAAATATCAATTGGGCAAAAGGACTAATTTTAGCCAGTCTGGCCACAAGTGGTCCACGACTCAAAATGAAAATATTAATTTCGGATACCGATCATTCGCATATCATTGGCCGTTTAGGATGTAATGTGAATAGTATAATGGAACAGACAGACACTCTTATCCATTTCCCCGATCGCAGCACAGTGTCAATATACGGAATTCTTGAGAACCTGGAACAAGCTAGAATCTCACTTCGAGCATCAACACCACTACTGATGTCCTTTGAGCTACCAATTGGGGCTCAATTGCCGAGGCATGATCTTCCCTATATTGAGCAGCTAGAAATTGATTTCAATGTAAAAATCATTTTTATGACAATACCACCACATACTTCCTATTTTGCCATCGTAAAAGGAACTGAAGGAGAAGTCGATAAAATACGCGAAGCGGTAAGACTTTTGATCATCTCAACGTGTGGCAACAGAGCTGCTTACACCATGCAGAACATTAATTTAGAAATTTCGAAAAAGCTCTTCGATTTGGCCACTGCAGACAACAGTTTAAACTTACTGGCCTTGAAGGAAAGAACACAAACAATTATTTCCGTCCCGGCAACTAGTGCGTATGGTGAAGAGATTCCAGCCATCATAACAGGATCATCTGAAGGAATATATGCGGCTAAGATGGAGCTCATATCTCATATGCCTCTTGAGCTGACACTTGACACAAACGAAGACCCGGACAACACATACGAAATCATGTGTCTGGGTTTTATGTATGGAATATCCATTAGGACGCAGCATGAACCGAAGAGCAATAGTGTGTCAATTAATTTGAAAGCAAGGGAAATGTCAGTTTCCCACATATATGAAGCAGCTAAAGAAGTTTTCAAAATGCTAAACACTGCCGATGAATACAACAAATTACCTAAAGCCTATTTATTGAAGGATAACATCAATAGCAACTCAAGTGAATATGAAGAGGTGTCGACGAGAATATGGGCCCCCATCGAACCAGGAAGTACGAGCAACTTCTTATACGTAGAACCATCTGGCGAGTCTTCAGGCAATAGAGTACGTACCGAATCAGAAGGAAGTTGTGATTTAATTAGAAGCAAATCATTGTCACCAGTTAGTAGCGACGAACACCATCAATGTGGAAGGCGATCCAGTGATTGGGTGAGAGTAGGAGACGATGGCCAACCTTTCGAGTGTGACTTTGACTGCGAAGATCTAGAAGTTGCATATATATTCATGTCGTCACCAATAGATTTTCTTCCATTTAGCCTAGGTGCACCTGCAGCCGAAAGAATTTATCAACGATAAATACAAAGTGATATTTAAAGCTAGAAAACTAAAACAAAGGACATTTGTCTGGATTTTGACAAAGATTAAAATAATTCATTTAAAATGACATTATTTATTTAATCTTATAATTTTCTGTAATTTTGTTCTCAATAAAAACTCGATTTATAAAATAAACTAGTTTATTTATTTATTTGAATTCCAAGAAGTCACATTCTTAATTGGTATACATCACTATGTGTTTTTTAAATCTTGAATTTAAAAATATTTGTGTTAAACTATGCAACATTATCTATTACAATAATTCGTATTCAGATTGATTGGTATAGTCGTATAGTCATAAGAAAAAAAAAGTGCAGGCGAAAGACATAATCATTTAGTTTATTCCACATGAACTAGGAATTTTAAGGAGTTGGGATAAAAATCTCTCTGCGAAAATCTTAGGGAACGCGGTGAACAAAAACATTAACAACTTAAAGGTCAAAACCATTTGATTCAAATTCTCACAACGTGTGAACACAAGCGGTGGCAAATCTTTAATACACAGCGCCATATGACGTCACGTAACGGAGTTTATGGCAAGGGAGGTGGGAAGTGAAGTGGGAACAAAATTCACGCCAGGCAACAATTTGTTTCGTTTACCTCATTCTTTGTTAGCCTCTTTTATTATTTTCAATTCTTGCTTTATTATATTTCGTGAGTGTGTTTTCAAATTTATGTTTTAGCATAGGGCAATGGCAATAACCCGGTTGATGGAAGGCAATAATTGCTTTCCATGGCGATGTCAATTTGCTCTCATATTTGAATATTGTCTTACTGGAAGTAAAAATTCCAGGCAACTTCCGGTTTGACTGCACTTTTAGACAGATTTTCCTTGAGTGTAAACAAATACATAATCATTTAATCACCAACACCATAACTCCCCATGTCGGACAAAATATTTGGTTCTAACCAAACTGTTTTCCCCTAAAATCTACATAAAACGGTAGCTGGTCACCTGGGGGTCGATTCCCGGTCTGTGGAACTGTGAAATGATTAAAAACTTATCATTTCAGTTTCCATAGACTTTTCATTTTGCATTATCATTCCATCTCATTGTGTTAAATCGCTGTCAAAGTGTGTACTTAAAAGCACTAAATGAAAATGCTATTGCTTTTACTCGGATTTATTTTTTCATGCATTGGAAGTGTTATAAATCAATATTTATTAATTAAACATTCCAAAATGTCGTCAATAATAAAACAAAATCGGAAACTGCCGTAGATTAGATCGGTCTTCCATCATTTGCCTTCGCTATACAGCGTTCCTTGATCTCAAAATTGCTGTTGTCTTCATGGGATGAGACTGCTCAAGCTTTAAAAACGATTTTGCTACATAATAAAAATAAAATAAATATTAGGTTAAGCTTCGCATTTTCAGCTTTTGTTTGTTTATTCGCATGTCTTTGATCAGATAGCTTTAGCTAAAACTGATATTTTATTAATCGGAGAGCATAGTTGTATAAATTGTAGTGTGTTCAACTCCAATATCTTGTCTAACACCAAATTGGAATCCAGGGGTCAAAAATATCCGCATCATCTCCTCAGAAGTAAGTACACCTCCTCTAGGCTCTGTTTACTCACCCAAAAAGTAATCAGATAGCCACTGAATATTTTCTTTCGAAAACTGAAAAAGAGTATCATCATCATCATCAGTCATCTTCGCCTATTTCCGACCGTTTTCTATAATGTTTTGGCTTATGTATTTTGCCTTGTTCGCAATATTACTAAAGAGAATTTTAAAACTAAATACTAGCCAAAGGTTTCTAGACAGGGGTGTAGGAATCTTGATATTTTTCTAGCTTTTGTTTAAATATTTTAGCTTCAGCTATTTTTATTCACACGAATTGAAGCTTTAGCGGAAAACACAAGCTTAAACTACATGATCTAAGTGTTTGCTATTTCAAAATACCAATTGCTAGAAAACTTCTTTTACTAGCTAGCTTAAGCTAAGTCTTATTCACACAAAAATCCAAGTTATAGCTTTATCTTTTTTTTTATTCATAAGACCCATTGGGTCACTTCCGCTTGAACATTATGTTACTACGAAATATTATTGAACCCACTTCGTGGATACACAACAATTGCAGATTTTAACTAGGGCTTACAAAAGGTACAAATTTACCCTAATGCTATGATCCCGCCGAAACTAAATCTCGGGTTTCATATTTTTAACAGCGATCTTGTTAAGAAAATAAAAGGCTACCAGGAACACCTCTAAAACAGTGGTAACGTGGAAAAACTTAAAAAAAGATTTTTATATACATACCTAGACATGTATTGGTTCTAACTTAAAAAAGAAGTAATCTTTAAATAAATGGCTGCCAAATAATTTTTAAGCACTGGGTTCACGAAAAAATGGCCAGAGACCCAAACTCAATTAGACAAAATCACCATATATTCGAAAACGATATTAAAAATTCGATACAAAACAATTAAAAATAAAATTATCGTTTTTGATTTCCGACTTGTGAATTTAAAGAAATATCAAAGCCAGGAGAAAAAAAAAACAAAACGAAAGCAAATAAAAATCAAAGAAAGATCCTTACTACAGTACATATAGAAGAAACAAGGTAATAGGTAACTTAAGTTAAATTCTTTGTTGAACTAATTTTGTAAGCAACGAACCCAAACAATCCGCTTGTGCATCTTAATAAGAAATAATAAAAAAAAATTTACTTCTAAAATTTAAATTTGGGCTAAAAGCTACCAAATTTCAAGGAGTAAGCAGCATTTAATGTAGCCATTCAATGTCATAGAATGGCATTGCCCGACGAGCAAGTTCAATTTCTTAGACATAATTAAAAATTAATTTTAGACCCTTATATACATATAAAGAGAAAAAAAGGTTTACAGCGTACCGAAATTCTGGTTTACTAGGGACAAGACAACTCATAGAACAACGCGACGTAGCCTACCATCGATGGAAGCGTTTTCGAATAGACGAATTATATGATGCATATAAATCTGTACGAAATACTGTAGTTCGCGAGATAAGGGCTGCTAAAATTCAACATTTTTTCCAATCGGTTAAAAACAAACCTAAAGGGCCGTGAACTGTGGAAAAATCTTCGTGATTTAAGTGTCGGTAAAGCTAGGTCTCTCAACTGCCATAATATCGATGTCAATGATCTTAATAGTAAATTCTTGAATTTACCTTTTTCGACTTTTTCAAACCCTCTGACAACCTTATCTGAAAGCTCAAGTGAGTTTATTGCTCCCTCTGATTTTCAAACACGGGAAAATCTGTTCGAATTTGCTGGAGTTAATCGAGTAATCTCGAATATTGCCATATATTACACATATTTTTAATACCATTCTCACTACAGGATTTTATCCCCACCAGTGGAAATTAGCTAAAATCATCCCTGTACCAAAAAACTCCAACTGCACCGAGTTTAGACCGATCTCAATATTACCTTTTTTATCGAAAGTCTATGAGCGAATCTTACAAATCCAAATTAATGAATATCTAAACCAAAATAACTCTTAAAAAATATACAATCAGGGTTTCGTACAAAGCAAAGCTCTTCTCAAAGTTACAGATTATATTCGTATTGGTCTTGAAAATGACAACATAAGTTTTTTGGTACTGCTTGACTTCTCCAAAGCCTTTGACATGGTTAATTACGACATTATATGTGACAAACTGCGTCACTTTTTTAATTTCTCCGAACCAGCAGTAAAGTGAATTTCTAATTATCTTTGTGGAAGAAAACAAGCAGTATATGCAAATAACGAATTGTCAGATTTTCTTCCATCCCGCATGGCGTTCCACAAGGATCAATTCTTGGACCGCTTTTGTTCTCGATGTACATCATAAATGAAATTCCTAGTGTTGTAAAAAATTCGATGATGCATGTTTATGCGGATGATGTTCATGTTTATCACAACTCTCCTCTAGGTCTTATTGAAAACTGTGTTGAAAACTTGAACCAGGATCTCAAAAACATTTCTAACTGGTCTTAACAGAACAAACTTACACTAAATCCAAATAAATGCAAATGTATCGTAATATCCCGTAATAAATTAGATCTTTGGTACTTCCCAGATATTTCTTTATATGACTCCCATATCCAGTACGTTGATTTAGCTAAGAATTTGGGTATAGTATTTAACCGACACCTTACTTGGAATGAACACATAAACGGCGTTATTGGTAAGACCTACGGAGTTCTGCGATCACTATAGATAGTCATATACCCCTCTACCAACTAGAATCATTAGCTTAATCCTTGGTCTTCCCTATGCTTTTAAACGGATGTGAAATTTTTCATAACTGCGACGCGGAAAGTTGGAGGAAAGTTGCTTTCAACAGTATTATTCGATACATTTATGGCCTTCGCCGATATGACCACGTATCACACATATCTAAGAACCTGCTACATATGTCACTCGAAAACTTTATTAAACACCGCACATAAAAACTATTTTCCAATGTTTTAAAAACTCGTCAGCCATTATACTTATATAATAAACTTCAAAGATCTTTGTGCATAATCCTCGTTTTTACTTGCGATTATAGGGACTATAAGGCAAGTTTAGGATTCATGAATATTAAAAAATTGAGATAACAATGAAACATGACATTACGATCATAGAGAAATCTAAAAAAGTGATGTCAGTATGTATAACGAGCTACAGCCTAAACGGCTTAAGCGATTATCTTCAAACTTGGTGACTGTGATTATTTTGGCATTCCCCAGAGGGGAAATTGAAATTTTATTTTTAAACCGAAAAATAACGGTACCTGAAGGTTTAGGATTTCGTTGAAAATTTTTGAGAATTTTTTTGTTCGTATTGGCTATCATTTGTATAGAACCAAATTTACGGGAAAAGTCTATTAACGGTACCTTTCATACAAGGGTTTTTTTATTTTTGGGCTTTCTCGGTAACGGCGGATTTTTGTCAAATTTTATATTTGAGAGGACCTAGGTAGCTTAATAATATAATAAAAAATATCAAAAATTTGAATAACTTTTTTTTCTAATTAAAATAAATTTTTGAATTTTTTTTTCAAAAATCAATATTTTGAAAACTACTGAAACAAAATTATTTTAAGTTTTATAATCACATGAATTTTAATAAATTCTAAAAAAGTGCATACCAAAATTTAAAAAATAATTTTTTTTCAAAAATTTCCTTGTTATTTAAGACGTGAGATGGCATACTTCTTTTTTACTAAAAACCGTTAAGTATTGTGGTTTTAATACTTTTTATAAGTTCAAACTGTGTTATTTTCAACGCAAATGTTACTTGTTTATGTCAAAGATCTTGCTTTCCAATGTAATTATGCACATAAGAGCAAGTACGTGCGACCCAGTCGTGTCCATTTTTTGTTGCTGATATTAGAAAGGCAGTTTTTCGTAGCTGCAACGCGATTGTGGAATTCACTTCCATTAAGTTTAGGGGAAATAGGCGACATGGGAACCTTTGTAAAAGGCTTACACTTATATTTTACTAATCTAAGCGATTAATAGTTTTCTTTTTATGGCGACATAGTTAAGTCATTGGCTTTTCTTTTCTTTTCTTCTCTTTTGTAATTTTTCTGAAATTCTCTTTTACTATCCTCTTTTTAATTTTTTTTATTTTTATATTTGTAAATTATTTCCAATTTTTTGCTTTTGTATATGAATGTATATATTTCAATCTTAAATTATTCTTTTTTGTATTTATGATGTTTTTTTTTTGCTTTTTAAATTTTTATCTTTTCTCCCATAAATTAAACCTTCACAATTATAAAAGATTTTTTCTTAACGTCTAAGACATAAATATCAAAAAAAAATTGAAAAATTATAGGGACTATAAGTCTGTCTGTCAGTCTGTTTGCCTGTATGTAGAACGAGTTGCAGCCTAAAGGGCTAAAGCGATTTCCTTCAAATTTTATGTTTAGGGCTTAGAATAACGGTACCTGCCATATAACCGTTAAGGATAAGCTTAATTTTTTCGAAAATGGCTCCAACGATTTTGATGAAAATTTTTGCGTTTTTTTGTAGGTATTGGCTATTATTAAATAGAAACCCAATTTACCGCAAAAGTCTATTAACGGTACCTTTCATTAACTACCGGCGTTCTCGGTAACGGGTCATTGGATTTCAATAAAATGTAATATTTTTTGAAAATGAAAAAAAATAATATTTTTAATCTTATGGTCAGCTGTATAAAAAATTCAAAACTGCATACCAAAATCTTACTTACTTACTTAGGTGGCGCTACAGTTCGGGACGAACCTGGGCCTCAACCAACATGCCTCTCCAGCCAACTCGGTCTTTGGCTAGCTGCCTCCAGTTTTGCACTCCAAGTTGGTTGAGGTCGTCCTCCAATTAAGCGCGCCACCTAAGGCGAGGTCTTCCTTGACTGCGTCTACCCTCTGGGATGGAATCGAAGATCCTGCGAGCCGGAGCATTGTTGTCCATTCGCTCTACATGACCTAGCCATCTTAAACGTGATATGCGTAATTTTTTTCACCAGGTCAATGTCGCTGTACAGCTCGTATAGTTCTTGGTTGAACCTTCTCCTCCAAAGCCCGTTAACGCAGATAGGGCCAAAAATCTTACGCTCGAAACGACTAAGGATATCTTCATCCGCTTTAGATAGAGTCCATGCCTCGGCGCCATAGAGCAGGACTGGGATGATTAGGGTCTTATACAGATTCTCCTTTGTCTTTCGAGAGAAGGCTTTGCTACTCAATTGCCTTCCTAGCCCATAGAAACAGCGATTGGCAAGAGTAATTCTTCGCTTTATTTCTGACGAGATGTTGTTGTCAGATGTTATAGCGGATCCGAGGTACACAAAGTCCCTAACTACCTCAAAGTTGTACCTGTCTATTGTGATGTTTTGTCCAATCCGCCGGTGTTGTGTGTCCCTTTTTGTGGACAGCAGGTACTTCGTTTTGGCCTCATTGACTGCTAGTCCCATCTTAGCCGCTTCAGCTTCAATGCTAGCAAACGTTCCAGTGACAGCTCGCCGAGTTCTGCCAATGATGTCTATGTCGTCAGCGTATGCTAGCAATTGCACAGACTTGAAAAAAATTGTCCCACTACAATTGACTTGCGAGTTTCTTATAATTTTTTCAAGTATTAAGTTGAAGAAATCGCACGATAGCGCATCACCTTGTCGGAATCCAACCTTGACGGAGCAGCGAGAGTTCTCCATCGTCATCCTGCACAGTCGGACGAGTTTTGTGGGAATGCCAAAACCTGACATGGCTCTGTATAGCTCGTCTCTATAAATGCTATCGTACGCGGCCTTAAAATCGATAAAGAGGTGGTGGGTATCGATTTGGAATTCTTGGGTGGTTTCCAGGATCTGCCGTAGCGTGAACATTTGATCGATTGTGGACTTTCCTGGTCTGAAACCACACTGATATGGGCCAACCAGGTTGCTGACGAAAGGTTTCAGGCGTTCACATAGTACGGCAGAGAGGATCTTGTAGGCGATATTCAGGAGACTTATTCCTCTATAGTTGGCGCAGTTTAGAGGGTCTCCTTTCTTGTGGATCGGGCAAACGATGCTGAGGTTCCATTCATCAGGCATACTTTCTTCTGACCAAACTGTAGAGATGAGTTGGTGTATGCACTCCACCAGATCATCTCTGGCCGCTTTAAAAAGTTCGGCGGGTAGTCCGTCGGGTCCAGCAGCTTTGTTGTTTTTTAGTTTAGATATTGCTATCCTTACTTCATTTTGGTCAGGTGGACGGAAGTTTTGTCTGTCATCATCCATGTTGAATGGTTCATTCTGCCTGACAGCGGGATTTTGGCCTTCATCGCCGTTTAACAGTCTGCAGAAATGGTCCTTCCATGTACTCAGCACCGACTGTGACTCTACTACGAGGTTTCCATTCCTATCTCTACAGGCTTCTGTGCGGGATTTTTTTCCTTGGCATGTTCTTTTTACCTGTTGGTAAAACTTCCGCACGTTGTTCCTGGAGTAGCATCTCTCATACCAAAATCTACAAATTTAAAAAAGCTAAATATAAAAAAATGGCTTTCATCAAAATCCGTGCTACAATATTCGAAATATGTACTTTGTTCACAAATTCTTTGTTATTTAAGGCGTGTGATGGCGTACTTTATTTTTACTAAAAACTGTTAAGAGTTGTGGTTTTGTCACTATTTATAAGTTCAGGATGTGTGATTTGTGTACGTAAATGTTACTTGTTTCGATTAACGATCCTGCCTTCCAATGTTAAGCACATAAGAGCAAGTACGTGCGACCCATTTTTTTAAGCTTTTGAATTATCAGAACTCAGAAGTCATGTTGATTGTGTTCAGCAGTTCATCATACTCTGAACGAAAAAAAAAATATAACTGCAGATCTGGACGCATTGACCGGAAAAAGAAATACGGCTTCTTTTTGAACAACTCAGAACCTGCTCTGTAGCTCTTACAATTGTTCCTCTTCCTTCTAAGGTACTATAATGCAAGTTATGCATTCGTGCAGATTAATCAAACATGACATTACGATGATAGAGAAACATATTTGAGTTACTGGCAAAATTCTGTCCATCTTTCTGTCTGTCTGTACGGATGTATTTTGGACTGTAGTCTAAACCGTTGGGCCAATCGTCTTCAAATTTAGAACTTGAGGTTATTTTGACATTCTACAGAGGAGTTTTTTCCATTTTTTAGCTCAAAAATTAACGGTACCTGTCATACAACCGATATGTAAAAGCTTATTTTTCTCGAAAACGGCTCCAAGAATTTGTATGAACAAAATCAGTGTACTACTGTAGGTAAGCAATATATTTTGGTGAAAAAATGTAATATGGTGGGCTAAGAACGGTACCTCTCATAGGACCGGTTTTTTTTTCTTCGAATTTCTCAAAAACTGGTGATCGGATTACTACCAAAATTGATATTAAAGAAGATGTAGGTAGCTCAAGTAATTTCGCATTAATTTCGTTTTTCGAAACCTTTTTTTTGTATTTTTTAATAATTTTATTTGAAAAATCAATGTTTTGAAAACGGGTTGTTGTTTTTTTGTATATATTTAATTTGATCAATTCTCTTATATAAGTTTGAATTTTTTTTAAATTTTAATTTTTTCGGCTCTTTTGGTCTATAATTCTTTGAATCAGAATAAAAACAAATTCATTCTATCTTTTTTCCCCAACGTTTCGTAAGTTTTCCTCACTTCTTTAGGGGATATATAAATTTAAAAAGATTTCTTTTTAATTTTTTTTAAATTAATGTTAATTTTATGTTTATTCTTAAAATATTTTTTTAATATTTAAAAAAAAAAAGTTGGTAAAAAATAGCGTTTTATTTAAAAACCGTTCCTATGATTTAAAAAAAAATTCACACTTTTTAACTTTTTTTTTAAAGAATTAAAATGCCGTTTAAATTATATATATAAATGTTTTGATGTTAACTTTAATTTTCTTAAATTGTATTCTACAATGTGACCCCACATATGAGCAAGTAGGTGCGATCCAGTCGTACAATTTATTTTTCTATCTTTGCATAAATTTGAAGTACAATGCCACATGCCATCTATGAACTATGAGACAAATATGCCAGAAAAATAGGTCCTTAGGGTTGGCGCCATCTTGAATTTAAGGTACATTGATTTTTGTTTAATAACTCGCTTATTTTAAACGAAGGCGAAGGACTTGAATTATCGAACGAATATGAAAAGCTGAGGGTAGAGTCGTCAGCAAAACAGTTAAGTGGATTAGAAGTAACAGACAGAAGATCATTTATAAAAATGAGGAAAAGAGTCGGAGACAGAACAGAGCCCTGGGGCACACCAGCATTTATTTTGTGGGAATCAGACTTGAATTCGTCTAATACAACTTGTATTGAACGGTCAAGAAGATAGCTTCTAATCCAACGAACAAGATTATCATCGATCCCAAAAGCACGCATTTTAGATAAAAGAGCTTCATGCCAAACTCTATCAAATGCCTTGGAGATATCAAGAGCAATAATCTTACTTTCACCAAAGCGATGTGAAGATTTGTTCCACTGTTCGGTGAGATTGAGATATGCCACCAGATCACCAGTGGAACGGTTGCTGCGGAAGCCATACTGACGGTTATGGAGAAGCTTTCGATCTTCGAGATATTCCTTAAGCTGACGGTTAATCAGTGTTTCCATGACCTTAGAAAGAAGGGATGTCAGTGCTATGGGTCGGAAGGAGGGGGGGGAGGATGGGTCACCTTTCTTAGGGACAGGCTGGACAAATGCTGTTTTCCATCTTCTAGGAAAGATTCCAGAAGAGTATAAGCGATGGAAAAGCTTACGCAGTGGCTTTGCCAGTGTGGAAGAACACCTCTTCAGAAGAATCGGGGGTATACCATCCGGGCCAGCGGATTTGTGTATATCGAGATCTTTGAGAACTCTTGCTACTGTACGAGTGCGGAAAAAAATGTGTCCCATGGAAAAATTTACATTCTCAAGTACAGGAGGGGCAACGTTGCTTTGAGGCAGCGTGGAGCTGGCAGCGAAATGGGCGGCGAGCAAGTTTGCCTTCTCTGAAGAGTAAACAATTGGTTTGTTATTGTCGATGAGCGTTGGAACCGAAGATGTCGAGGAGTTTTTTATATTTTTTACAAATGACCAACAATTTTTACTGCCTTTGGGACACTGCAGAATTTTTTGCCGTAATTTTTGGTCATGCAAAAATTTGGTTCTTTCAAAAACCAATAACAATAATAAGTTGCATGAGTTCCTTGCTTGTTTCTGCTTTTTCCGATGTTCCTCTGTAGGGTTGGCTTTGTAAGAACGGAAACTTACTTCTTTGAGCCTGATAGCTTCCTTACACTCAGAATTAAACCAAGACTTTTTTTTAGGTTTGATGCTTTTTACTCTGTTAGGAATAAAAGCACGCATCCCTAAATGAATCAAATTTGTGATCATTTCAGCACTGGCATCAATGTCACTATCGAGGAAGCATAGTGACCAGTTAAATTTTCTGAAAAAAAATATTCAGGCCGTCCCAGGTGGCTTTCTCGTATTGCCAAACGGTCCTGGTGGGAAGTTTTTCTTTAACTGGATGGGTGGAGGATGAGAAATTAGCTGAAAAGACACAATGGTCTGAAGTGCCAAATAGAGAAGTTACACTAATGGTATATTTATCAGGGTGAGAAGAAAGAAACAAGTCAAGAGTATGGGTGGTTTGCCCAGCAACATCCGGTATACGCGTTGGCGTATCGATCAGTTGGGTAAGGTGATGTACTCCTATCTTAAGCCTAGATAAGACGACAAATAAATACACAAATAATTGTGTATTCCTGTCAAAAAATACAAAAACCGTCTGAACCACAAATTTAATAAACAAAATTGGCATACACAAACGGTTTTTGTGTATCGTTTGTGTATAGCATACACAAATCGAATTTTTGTATATACACATAGCGTATGATGGTGTATGCCACATCATTTGTGTATTCTGAAAATTAATGAATACGATTTAGTTATCTATTTTTTAATGTTCGTATAGAAATGTAAAGCAATAAAAAATTGGGAAAATTTCTCAAAAAATTGGGGATACACTCAAACCTTCTTTTCTATGGGATTTTTGAATTAACCCAAGAAAGTAAAAATATTCGAACAAATTTCAAAATGGATATGTATGCATGTATTCGTTTATTATGTACTAGCTTCTACCCGCGATTAAATGACTTTTATAATTTACTAGCTTATATTTCGAAAAAACAACCCCGTGGCGTGGCGCCACCTAGTAATCAAAATAATTTCTTCCAAAATTAGCTATATCCTTATAAACCAACCCCAGCGTCACCAACGGGTGATTAAAATAGCCTTAGTTACTCCCTACAACGTCAGCTATCTGCCTGTCGAAGTCCCGTCAAAATCGAACCATAAATAAGAATTTTCGAAAAAAAAACAACACCAGCGGCACCTAGTGGCAATTTAAATAGTCTGACTCACTCTCTAGAACTTCAACAATCTGCCAGTGAAAATCCCGTATGAACATGCGTATCTGTCATTGTCATACCTTTCGAAGCTGCATGTGTCAGAAAGATTCAGGATGAGATACCTCATGCTTATCAAAACTTATCGAAAGGCACATTTGTCCATTAAAGCCGATGCCATATGACTGCGTGTTTTGGTAGGTTTAATATGATTTTCGACTAAACTAGTTTCAAATAGAAGAAGCATCTCATGAGCAATTGAAATCGGAGAACGAAAGTTTCGTCAAAAAATCTTACTCTAAGGACTAATTGCTTGTTAGTTAGGACTTGCATAATCTGGAGTACTTCATATTTTGAAGGCCCTACGAATCCCCCACAATAAAAATAACAATTCAGGTAGATGCAATAAATAGTATAATTATGTTCTGATCCCTATGAAAGGTAATTAAATCCATCTTTATATTAATGAGTTAATGAGTATACACACCCTTTTTAATCCTTTACCAATTTAAGTTTACAATGAACCTTATCATCAGGTGCAGGTAGTTTTTTAGGTGTGAAATACTTCCTATTTAAACTGCTCCTGTGAGAGAATTTCATTTAGTTGAAACCAAGATTTTGAAGCTTGAACTTAGCTAATTGTACTCTAAAAAGTAAAAAAATACCTAACAACATTTATATTATTTGTGTTTGTGTTTTATAAAAGAAAGAAAATGTTGGCATCACATATAACGACCGAAAAACCATTGGACACCACCTCTACCCCTGACAGCTTAAGAGGCGCAACACGGCAGAGTCAGTACGAATGTTCATCGCCTTCTACAGATACAACAGATAGTGACAACGACCAGTCAAGTCCTGATAATCTGGACATTTCGAATCTGAGTCATCTAACCAAGGAGCGTTTCAAGATCGATCGCCGCAAACTAGAGAAAATGTTCAAAAATTCCACCAACACGGAAGGACTAACCAACGCTGATTATTTCTTCAAACAAATCATGAAAACAACAGATACCTTCATAACGTACCCAAAGAATCTGAAAGTCGGTACAAGGACCAGAAAAGATCCATTTGTTAACATAATCGGCAGACCTAAAAATATCAATTGGGCAAAAGGACTAATTTTAGCCAGTCTGGCCACAAGTGGTCCACGACTCAAAATGAAAATATTAATTTCGGATACCGATCATTCGCATATCATTGGCCGTTTAGGATGTAATGTGAATAGTATAATGGAACAGACAGACACTCTTATCCATTTCCCCGATCGCAGCACAGTGTCAATATACGGAATTCTTGAGAACCTGGAACAAGCTAGAATCTCACTTCGAGCATCAACACCACTACTGATGTCCTTTGAGCTACCAATTGGGGCTCAATTGCCGAGGCATGATCTTCCCTATATTGAGCAGCTAGAAATTGATTTCAATGTAAAAATCATTTTTATGACAATACCACCACATACTTCCTATTTTGCCATCGTAAAAGGAACTGAAGGAGAAGTCGATAAAATACGCGAAGCGGTAAGACTTTTGATCATCTCAACGTGTGGCAACAGAGCTGCTTACACCATGCAGAACATTAATTTAGAAATTTCGAAAAAGCTCTTCGATTTGGCCACTGCAGACAACAGTTTAAACTTACTGGCCTTGAAGGAAAGAACACAAACAATTATTTCCGTCCCGGCAACTAGTGCGTATGGTGAAGAGATTCCAGCCATCATAACAGGATCATCTGAAGGAATATATGCGGCTAAGATGGAGCTCATATCTCATATGCCTCTTGAGCTGACACTTGACACAAACGAAGACCCGGACAACACATACGAAATCATGTGTCTGGGTTTTATGTATGGAATATCCATTAGGACGCAGCATGAACCGAAGAGCAATAGTGTGTCAATTAATTTGAAAGCAAGGGAAATGTCAGTTTCCCACATATATGAAGCAGCTAAAGAAGTTTTCAAAATGCTAAACACTGCCGATGAATACAACAAATTACCTAAAGCCTATTTATTGAAGGATAACATCAATAGCAACTCAAGTGAATATGAAGAGGTGTCGACGAGAATATGGGCCCCCATCGAACCAGGAAGTACGAGCAACTTCTTATACGTAGAACCATCTGGCGAGTCTTCAGGCAATAGAGTACGTACCGAATCAGAAGGAAGTTGTGATTTAATTAGAAGCAAATCATTGTCACCAGTTAGTAGCGACGAACACCATCAATGTGGAAGGCGATCCAGTGATTGGGTGAGAGTAGGAGACGATGGCCAACCTTTCGAGTGTGACTTTGACTGCGAAGATCTAGAAGTTGCATATATATTCATGTCGTCACCAATAGATTTTCTTCCATTTAGCCTAGGTGCACCTGCAGCCGAAAGAATTTATCAACGATAAATACAAAGTGATATTTAAAGCTAGAAAACTAAAACAAAGGACATTTGTCTGGATTTTGACAAAGATTAAAATAATTCATTTAAAATGACATTATTTATAATTTTCTGTAATTTTGTTCTCAATAAAAACTCGATTTATAAAATAAACTATTTTTGTATTTATTTGAATTCCAAGAAGTCAAATTCTCAATTGGTCAACCTCCTTAGTTTATACAGGATAATCCATCACCATTTGTTTTCAAATGTTGAATTTAGAAATATTTGTTTTAAACTGTGCAAATGGAAGCATTAATATTCAGCGTCATCTTGTATTCTGTTATGAATTTGCATCCTAAGTTTTAAACTGTTACTTGCACGACTTTCCAACTTCTCAGTATGCAGATGACACCTTAATCCTGGCTGGACATGAAAGACCATTTCTTGAAAGTTCATTTACAACTAGCCTTAAAGTACTAAATGCGAATTAATATGTTTTAGAAATGCTTCACCAAGAGGGCATTATTTGGCTGTGAGGGAAAGCAAACAACCCGCTTCAGATTTATAGGTCAGACATTCCGCCATAAAAGGACTTTAAGTACCTTGTTGATCTCCTTAATGAAATGGCCCTTCAGAGAGCAAAGCTGCTTCGGCTCTACTTAAAAGACTCCTGAATTCTGCCTTCCTGTTTAGTTCCAGCAGACTCTGCAGCCATCCATAGAAGGAGTACAGTTTGATGACTCTTGTCCAGCTGGTAATCCAAGGGACATCGTTAAGTACTGCAATCCGGAGGCGATATCGGAAATTTTCATCAGTTCCAAGCCAAAGAAATCCGCCGGACCTGGTGGAGTCTCCAATTATGTCTTAAAAAGGCTTCCACAAATAGTAATCATACTACTTGCAATCATCATTAAGAAAATTTTGACGAAACTAACTGGCATTAAATGAAAACAACGCTTTCGCCACATGTGTTGCATTTTTTTACTTTAAATTAACAGATTATGTTTAAATTCATTACATTTTTCAATACCAAATTTTAAAAGAATTAAAAGAAGTTTATCAATTAATTTTAAATAAATTTGTAAATTACAATAAATCACTACTAATTATATCTTTATACCTAATTGTACCTTAGAAATTGTACATATAAAATACTTAACTTTTCTATATGCATATACACATAAATACAAATTAAGTGTCTGTTTTTAATATCAAAATAACAGCTTTTTACAAGATGCATAACATATAACAAAAACAGAATTTAAAATTTTTTTCTCTGTCTGTCTGTTTGTTCCATTTAATCTCGGGAACTGCTGCACCATTCTTAAGGGATTTTCACTGGCAGATTGTTGATGTTCTAGAGAGTGAGTCAGGCTATTTAAATTGCCCACTAGGTGCCGCTGGTGTTGTTTTTTTTTTCTCGAAAATTCCTATTTATGGACCGATTTTGACGGAATTTTATAGGCAGATAGCTGACGTTGTAGGGAGTCACTAAGGCTATTTTAATTACCCGTTGGTGACGCTGGGGTCGGTTTACAAGTTTATAGCAAATTTCGGAAGAAGGCACTAAGGCTATTTTGATTACTAGGTGGCGCCACGCCACCGGGGATGTTTTTTCGAAATATATGGTATACCGGGTGGGTAAGCTAGTAGTAGATAATAAAAGTCATTTAATCTGAAGTCAACGCAGCCAAAGTCCCGGCTCGCGGGTAGAAGCTGATACTTAATAAACGAATACATACATATGTACATAATTATCCATCCAACACCTTCGGTTCGAAATTTGTTCGAATATTTTTACTTTTTTGGGTTAGTTCAAAAATACCATAGAACAAAAGGTTTGAGTTTATCCCCAATTTTTTGAGGAATTTTTCCATTTTTTTATTGCTTTACATTTCTATACGAACATTAAAAAATAGATAACTAAATCGTTATTTGTTGTGTATGCATCAATTTTGAGAATACACAAATGATGTGGCATACAAAAATTATACACAAATAATCATGAATTAAGTTTTTTAAACTATCATACAAAATGTGTATGTATATACAAAAATTCGATTTGTGTATGCTATACACAAACGATACACAAACCGTTTGTGTATGCCAATTGAGTTTATTAAATTTGGGGTTCAGACGGTTTGTGTATTTTGTGACAAGAATACACTAATATTTGTGTATTTATTTGTCGTCAGGATGTGCAAATGCACATCGCGCCAAGCTTTAGGGGCGCATTGTCAAGTCTTAATATATACAAAGAATAATGGATACACATACATACTTTCACTATGCATTACTTAAAGTTATCTGAATGCAATTATTATCTTCCAATAATTCAAATTAAGCCATTTCTTCTTTTCTCACAAAAGACTATTCACACACTTATACGAGAAACTAGTTTAAATGAAGTCAAAGCAAAAAAAAAACATCAAGAATACGTTGGTACAGGCGTGCAAGGTAAATTCTTGAACAAAAACCCATAGGAAATCAGCTACCTATCCTTTTACACAAGAAATAAATTGCACGACTGGATCGCACGTAGTGGATCATATGTGTAGCCACCTGTTTGTAAAATTTAAAAAAAATTAAAGTTAACACCAAAGCATTTATTCGATTTTTTTGACTTTTGATTCTTCGAATAAAGTACGTTAAATTGTAGGTTAAAATAATTTAAACGCCAATTTATTTCTTTAGGAAATGTAAAAAAGTTTGAAGTTTTTTTTTCAAAGTCGTAAGAGCGGTTTTTAAATAAAACGATTATTTTTTAACAATTTTTTTTTTTAAATAAAAAAAAATAATTTTAGAATACAAACTATAAAAATAATATTCATTTATAAACAAAATCTAAAACGAATTCATCTACCTGTTTTCAAAATATTATATTATAATTATTAAAAATACAAAAAAAAAGTTTTCGAAAAAAAATGTATGGAAAATTATTTAGGCTACCTACATCTTCTTGGATATCTAGTTTGATAGTAAGCAGATCACCAGTTTTTGCGAAAGTCGAAGAAAAAAACCGGTCCTATGGGAGGTACCGTTTTTTATCCCACCATATTAAATTTTTTTCATCAAAATATGATGCATACCTACAGTAGTACACAGATTTTTTTTTATAAAAATTCTTGGAGCCGTTTTCGAGAAAAATAAGCTTTTACATAACGGTTATATGACAGGTACCGTTAATTTTTGACCTAAAAAAAAATTGAAAAAAGTCCTCTGTAGAATGTTCAAAATTTGAAGACGATTGGCCCAACCGTTTAGGCTGCAGTCCAAAACACATCCGTACAGACAGACAGACAGACAGACAAAATTTTGCCAGTAACTCAAATATGTTTCTCTACCATCGTAATGTCATGTACATATGATTGTCATCTTAAAATTTTTAATCTGCACGAATGCATAATTTGTATTATAGTACCTACATATAATCGATAGTAAAAAGGTCATATGAGTCAAACAAAATAATCGCACCATGGCTGTGCAAGATAATTTTTTGCACAAGCACTCAACAATTTTCATAGGATAAAATCTCAAAATAATAAACTCAATCTAGAATTCCTTTGCAACAATTTGAGTAAAACGTGCAGATTTTAATCTTGCACGTATGAGATATTCGACTCAGAATTTGTTTGAATAGAATATAGTGAGTTAAATACATGTTCGATGCCAGAGAAGAAAAAAAGCAGAAAACGCGTGTGCGTTTCCGTTTGTTTTTGTGAAGCATATAAGTATATTGCACGATTGAATGGATCGTATTTGGCCTTATGTGCGGTGACATGGTCGAATAAAATTTGAAATATGGATTTCAAAAAGGCAGCCGTTTCAAAAGTTTTATTTAATTTTCCTGAGTTTTGATTGTTTAAAAAAGTACAAAGACAAAATATTTTTTTAGTGAACACATTTAAACGACATTTTGTTTCGTTTTTGTTCAGTTTAAAAAAAAGATTTTTTAACGACTTTTTTATTAAATAAAAACACTTACACATACACGACTTACATTAAAAAAATCGTTTAGTCCTTTTCGAAAACAACGTTTAAAAAATTATTTAAAATGCATAAAAAACTGTGTTCTAAAATATTTGAATGTCAAATATCTTTGGCTATCCACATCTTCCTGAATATCAGTTTATATTGTAATCACTTAAAAGTCGAGGAGTAAGAAAAACTGTCCTATAGGATGTACCATTTTGAGCCCATCATCTTAAGTTTTTTTTAATTAATCCACACCTAATAATACACCAATTTTTTCTTGCAAATTTTTGGGTCCCTTTTTAAGAAAAATATGCTTTCACTTTTTTTTTTTAATTAATGCGCGCACAAGGGACTAATTGTTTCCCTTTTAATGTAGAGCACACTGCGCGGGCATTTAGAATGAAGGGAGGGAAAAAATATGAGGTGTCCACTAACATTGGTTTTGAATGCTTACAGATCAAAATGACAAGGAAAAATCTCGCCAAAAAAAACTTTACAGTTTTATGGCAGGCACCCTTAATATTTGAGCTAAAAAAATTGAGAAAATACTCTGTAGAATGTTAAAATTAACTCAAATACGTTTTTCTGTTATCGTAATGTCATGTTTGTTTGTTATGTCATTTCTTATACTCTTTTTGCACTTGTTATTATTTTGTATTTAGTTCAAGCCTATAGAAGATCTTCTTTCACATTTTAAACTCAAAAACCAGTAACAAAAGCTTCAGGAGAACGTAGTGTTTCTAAGCTCAAAAATAATTAAAAAAAAAATAGCTTAGTACAACCATGACATATTAAAGATTGGTAGACTTGTCTTCTTTTTAACGTTAAATGCCAATAGAAAGGGAGTTCTTAAAGTCTTTAAAATAAATGATGACCTTGTAAGAGAATTAGCTGAAGTTGCGCCAGAAAAGTTTGTTTCCTGAGTTGATGTTTCTTCCCTGGACATGTTTTTACTTCATTTTAATACCTATGTATATACATTTTTTTTTTAAATATGTATTGATTTTGGGCGCAAAAAGCAGAGCTTGCACAGGGCGCTCATTTGGCTAGGACCGGCGCTGGATCTAGGCTTTTCGAATTCCTTGATCTTTAGCGTTGGCCGCCATTTCGCTTATTTTCATTATTTGACGGAAAATACTTACATATAACAAAAGTTGTTCAGAATTTAATTTTCTACGATTGATATTTTACGAGTTAATCCGGAAAAAAGGGTTTGAATTGTTACCGCATATTTGCTCAATGGAATATAATGCAGTATGCACCTAAAAATCTTCTGAAATGAAAAAAATTAGAAAGCGTTTTTTATCGTTACGAATCTTTAGGACTTTAGATGTGGCCGCCATTTTGAATTTAAAGTACATTTTTATTTAACAAACATTAATTTATTTGAATTCATGATGGCGGCCAAGTCTAAAGTCCTAAGAATTCGAAAATCAAAATATCGGGTTTTCCAATAGGGAAACTTTGAATTTAATTTGTGAACGCACCCTTTGACTAATCATAGAACTGTCATTGTGAATGTGAATTTATTCAGTAAACTCAAAATTTTCATCATAGTAAAGTACACGAGCGAGCAACGTCTGCAAGTTATAAAAAATTTCTACCGAAATTCAGAGTCGGTGAATTATTGAATTTCATCGCAAAATCATCTTCAGTGACGAAGCTCATTATTGGCTCAATGGGTTGGTTCATAAGCAAAATATGCATTATTGTTCGGGTGAAAATCCATTTTTTTTTTCATGAATCGCCACTTCATCCACAAAAAATAAGTGTAAGGTGCGGTTTGCATGCATGCCAGCGGCGTTATTGGGCCATACTTTTTCGTTGACGATAACGATCGTCACGTTACTGTGAATGGCTGTCAAGCCGATAATAAAGTTTTTGAAATATCTCAAATGGTTTGCGTTTTAATTAAAAAAAAGTTGTCAAGTCCTCACTCGAAAACCCTAACGATTAAAGAAGAATCAAAAACCTCTGTTTAATTATTTTTCATTTCAACAATTTTGTTTGGTATATTGCGTTTGGCAAATATGCAGTAGTAACCATAATTTTATTTTCCGGATTAGCTCGTGAAATATTAATCGTAGACAAAAAATTATCAGGACTAAAGTTGTAGAAAATTAAATGCTGAACACATTTTTCTTCAAATGTTGAAAATAAGCGAGTTATTAAACAAAAATCAATGTACCTTAAATTCAAGATGGCGCCAACCCTAAGGACCTATTTTGCTGGCCTATTTTACTCATAGTTTATAGGTGGCATGTGGCATTGTACTTCAAATTTATGCAAAGATAGAAAAATAAATTGCACGACTGGATCGCACCTACTTGCTCATATGTGCGGTCACATTGTAGAATAAAATTTAAGAAAATTAAAGTTAAAATCAAAACATTTATTTGATTTTTGTGACTTTTGACTTTGTATATAAAAGCTTTATATACAAAGCTTTCGATTGTTGGAATAAATTGTATTGAGTGAAATAATGTAAACGCCATTTTAATTCTTTACAAAAATTAAAAAGTGTGATTTTTGTTTTTAAAATGTAGGAACGGTTTTTAAATAAAACGCTATTTTTTAACAACTTTTTTTTAAATATTAAAAAAACATTTTACGAATACAAGCTTAAGCCTAAAATTAACATTCATTTAAAAAAAATAAAAAAAAAATCTTTTTAAATTTATATATCCCCTGATGAGGTAAGTAAAACTCACGAAACGTTGGGGAAAAAGATATAATGAAGAGCCGAAAAAAATTTAAATTTAAAACAATTTAAATTAAAAAAAGAGAATTGGTCAAATTAAATATATAAAAAAAATCACCAACCCGTTTTCAAAATATTGATTTTTCAAAAAAAATTATTGAAAATTAAAAAAAAAAAAAATTAAAAAAGTTTTAGAAAAATGAAATTAATGGGAAATTACTTGAGCTACCTACATATTCTTGAATATCAATTTTGGTAGTAATCCGATCACCAGTTTTCGAGAAATTCGAAGAAAAAAACCGGTCTATGGGAGGTACCGTTGTAGCCCACCATATTACAGTAGTACCCTTGTTTTTTTAATACAAATTCTTGGAGACGTTTTCGAGAAAAATAAGCTTTTACATAAAGGTTATATGACAGGTACCGTTAATTTTTGAGCTAAAAAAATGGAAAAAACTCCTCTGTAGAATGTCAAAGAAATAGTCGTGTTTTTGATCAGTTTCAAACATTCTTAAAGTTAAATTCTTTTTAATCCGTATTTCTTGAACAAAGTAAATCATTAAATCAATTAAATTGTTGGAGTTTTACTTTTCCATTCGTTTAAATCAATCTTTAAAGTCATCACCATCATACACATACATATATATTTCTTTGTTACTATGAAAAACACACTGCCTACCACTGCTAACACCACCGCCGTTACAACCCCGACCGCTGGATCAACCGCCAAATCTGCCGCCCTGGCTACCACCGAATCATTAAATAAATGCACCTCCGCTGCCTTAAACACTCGCTCCAAATTACGCAACTTAAATGAAGCTACAAAACAAAATCAAACTCCAGATAAATTAAAACTGCCATTGTCAGCTTCTAATGGAAGCTCTAAATCGACACCTCCCAACAAAATTGACATTAAAAAAACCAAAAATAAACCTTTTTACGGAGTTTGAATCTAGTCTTGTGGCAAACATTAACAATTTGTTTAAAGATTTTGAAGCTAAATTAATGAAACATGTAACAGCTAGCATATCAACACTTAAAGAAAGGTTGCAGCAATGGGAGAACGAAATCGCCGAACTTAAAAACGAAAACAAAAAAATAAGAGAACAACTCGAAGATCAACAGCGAGTACAACGTTAAGGTGATGTTATAGTCTGTGGCTTGCCAAAGGGTGGCAGTGCAATTGACCTTGCAAAAAAACTTGCCGCGCTAAGCTCAACACCTTACTTCGACGCCTTCCGATTAAGAGCACGAGAATAACGAACGGCATTTCAGTCATTCAACGGATGTTAACCCCGTTGTCATTTTAGTTCAGAGATTTTAAGGCTATAAACAATATTGCATTACAAGCCGATGCAATTTACTTCCCCTGGAATTTATGTCATAGATTCTCGGATTCAAATGACAAATTTGATTATTTCCAACCATTGGTATTTGAATTGTTCGATAAACATGTTCCACTTAAAACTGTTTCTGTACGAAACAAAAGTTGTCCGTGGTTTACATCTGATGTACACAGATCGATTAAAAATCGAAGAAAATCGTATGCTAGATGGAAGCTTAACCCATCAAATGTCAATTGGGAACTATTCTGCCGTTCTCGTAATGAAGCAACGTTTTTAACTCGTAGAGCTAAAAAATGCTATTTTATGTCGATTTTTGACACTAATCAGTCCTCTTGAAAACTATGGAGTAATTTACGTTCTATTGGAATTGGTAAGAAAGAAGAAACTCTAAATTTCCTTGATTCCAATTAACTAAACCAATGAATGACGTCCAAGAACTTTACTTTGTCCCCAACAACGAAATGTTTTTTGAACCTCCATCGGTTCTTGAGTTTGAAGTTGTATCTGAATATGATATCCTGGAAAGCATTCGTTCCATCAAATCTGATGCTCGTGGAGAAGATGGGGTTCCAATTAGTTTTTTGAAAAGGATTCTTCCACATATCTCCAATACCTTGACACACTTGGTTAATTTTTGTATAGCGTCTTCATCGTTTCCTGAGAGCTGGAAAAAAGCGAAGGTCATCCCTGTGGCTAAAAAACCGAGCGCTAGCTCTAGCTTAGACTTCAGACCCATTAGTATTCTTCCGTGTCTGTCAAAGGTCTTTGAGAAAATTCTATCGTCGCAGATATCTAGTCACCTTACTAGATTTTATTTACTGGCCCCAGTGCAATCTGGTTTTCGGGAAAAGCATAGCTGTCAAACTGCCATGATAAAGGTCCTTGACGATATAAGGGTTCAATATGATCAATGTGACTGTTCTCTGTTTACTGGATTTCTCGAAAGCCTTTGATAGAGTTAACCATGATATACTTTGCAAAAAGCTTGAATACTACTTTGGTTTTGATGAGAGAGCTGTGCAACTTATTAGGAATTATCTTTGTAGTCGTAGTCAAAGAGTTAATATTGGTCAGATTCAATCTCAGTCTTTGAATTTGCAAATGGGTGTACCTCAAGGTTCCATTCTTGGACCGATATTGTTTTGCCTTTATATTAACGACCTTCCTAGTGTCTGTTCAAATGTGCTCTTGCATCTTTATGCGGATGATGTACAATTGTATATATCTCGCCCAATTGGCTTGCAAGAAGATTTGGCGTGTAGACTTAATGAGGATCTCACTGCAATTTCCAATTGGTCACTTCATAATGGTCTTACACTTTACCCTGCAAAGTCTCAACTTATTGCAATTTCCAAAAAGAAGATTGATACCTCTTCTCTGCCTCCAATTTTCCTCTCGGAATCCCAGCTTAGTTTTGTGGACACTGTAACCAGTCTTGGTATCAAGGCAAATAAATCGCACTCTGCTGAAAATCATACCAACTATCCCATCTGGGATGTTCAAAATTTCAAATAATGTAATTTGTTAGCTACTTTTAATAATTATTAGTTAAGTCAAAATATAAATATTTATTATACCCAATGTTAGGTACTATAAAAGACTTACGTCTTACTTGTACATTTGTATCTTTTTAAAAATTGAATTGAATTGAATTGAAGTTCTAAACTTGAAGACGATTAGCCTTACCGTTCAGGCTGTAGTCCAAACTACATACGTACAGACAGACATACAGAATTTTGCCAGTAGATCAAATATGTTTCTCTATCATCGTAATGTCATGTTTGATTGTTATCTCAAAATGTTTAAAATGCACGAATGAATAACTTGCATTATAGTACCTAAGAAGGAAGAGGAACAATGGTAAGGGCATTAGGCGTTCAGAGCAGGTTCTGAGTTGTTCAAAAAGAAGCCGTATTTCTTTTTTCGGTCAATGCGTGTCCAGATCTTCAAAGTTATATTTCTCTTTTCGTTCAGAGTATGATCCGAGAATTCTCTATGCACGCTGTAGGCGTTCATAATAAGTTGAGAAGACTGAGTATTCGGTCTGAGTAAAATGCTGAAAGTTGAACTGCTGAACACTATCAACCTGACTTCTGAGTTCTGACAAGGCTAATGGGTCGCACGTACTTGCTCTTATGTGCTTTACAATTGGAAGGCAAGATCTTTGATCAAAACAAGTAACATTTACGTACACAAATCATACGTTCTGAACTTATAAATAGTGACAAAACCACAACTCCTAACAGTTTTTAGTAAAAATAAAGTACGCCATCACACGCCTTAAATAACAAAGAATTTAAGAAATAAGTATTTCGAATATTGTAGGACGGATTTTGATGAAATCCAGTTTTTTATTTTTATTTGTATATTTTGGTATGCAGTTTTTTTTTAAAATTTAATACAGATCATAATTTTTGCATTTTCAACACAAAAAAAAAAACCAAAAAATAATTTAAAATTCAAAAATTAAGTTGTTCAAAATATTAATATGCAGAATTAATTTGGTTCCCTAGATCTTTTCAAATATTCCATTTTATTGAAATCCAATGACCCGTTACCGAAAACGCCGGTAGTTAAAAAACCTGTTATATGAAAGGTACCGTTAATAGACTTTTGTGGTTAATTTGGTTTCCATTTAAAAACAGCCAATACCTACAAAAAACGCAACAATTTTCATCAAAATCGTTGGAGCCGTTTTCGAAAAAAATAAGCTTGTCCTTAACGGTTATACGGCAGGTACCGTTATTCTTAGCCATAAAAATTAAATTTCCATTTCCCTGTAAGGAATGCTAAAAGATACACACATACCAAAATGGGCGATGAGGTTAGTGGCTCTGGTGAAGAACTTAGGTACATTTTATGTAACAAATACCTAAAGAAAAAAGAAATTAAATATTTGTATTTCTTATTGCAAAATAAATTAAATGCTTGTCTCATTATTTTAAGTTTATTCATTTTATTTTTAGAGTTTTATTATAGAGTTGTGGCTTGTGGGGATTGCTTCATTTATCCTATACGTACATATGCAGGTTATAAAGCCATATGACAGCGAAGTATTTCAAAAACAAACCTGAGAAATAATATATGTACAGCCATTAAATAGACTTTTTAAAAAGTTTTCCGGCTAGTAATATTTTGACCTCCAAAATTCATCAACCTTCAATTCTGTTGTATGTATATTCTTATACAACTACGAAGCTGTGAGCTAATGATGGTATCAACAGATGAAAGAGGGAGCGTTATAAACTAAAATAAAATGAAGATTTTAAAGTTTTCAAAAAAGTGTTGCAAGAAGATTTCACATGTCCTCATTTGGAGTGAGCAATAAAAAGAGAATAATCTGAGATGATTTAACAGTCCTAGTAACACCTCCATTTTGTTGTATTCAGTGATAAAAAAAAAACTGATTTCTGAAAACTAAAAACAATTTTTCGATTTAAAAAGCAGTGAGATTACAAAACATTTCGACGAAATCACGCATGTTGAAATCCCAAAAAACTTGTGGAGACCGCATTCATTCCGATTGTTTTTTGCTGAAACCTCGAGTTGTGATTTACCAATCAAAGGTATAACTTTGATTTTGGAACCACTGTGATTTTAAACTGTGATTTCTGACAATGAATGGCTACATTAAAACCAGCTTACTCCTTGAAATTTGGTAGATTAGATTATATATTTTGTCCGACATGGGGAGTTATGGTGTTGGTGTGTTGGTGGTTAAATGATCAAGTATTTTTTTACACTCAAGGAAAATCTGGCTAAGAGTGCAGTCAAAACGGGGCTTGCCTGGAATTTTTACTTACCGTAAGACAATATTAAAATCTGAGAGCAAATTGACTTCGCTATGGAAAGCAGTTATTGAATTCTATCAACCGGGTTATTGCTATTGCTTCAGAGTGTGCACTAGGCAATCGAAGGGTAGTGACAATAAATTGGCCAATTGATTGCCTAATACATTGAATATTGCTAATGGAGACCCTGGATAACCTATAACTCCTTAAAATTGCTAGTTCATGTGGAATAAACTAAATGATTATGTCTTTCGCCTGCACTTTTTTTTTCTTCTTATTACTAGGTATCCTGAATACGAATTTTAATAAATATGTTTTCAGTGCTCATAGTTAAGTTAATCTTATTGAAATTCAAAAACCGATGACCGAAGTGCATTGATATTGCATTGTTAGACACAACAATGAATATTTGCTGTAAAAATAAAGGCCTAAATTAAATAGACAAGACCAAACATGGCCTAATGTCAAAACTTAACGAATTGTTTCGTCAAGTTTCTAAAAACATGATCAATACATATACTATTATGAACATGGGTATCTGCCATTGCCATGCCTGTCAAAGTTGCATGTGTCAGAAAGATTCAGGATGAGATACCTCATGCTTAACAAAACTTATCAAAAGGCACATTTGTCCATTTAAGCCGATGCCATATGACTGCTTGTTTTGGTACATTAACGTTAGCGATTTTGACAGTAGATCATGGTCTGTAATCACTTTAAATTTATTTATTAAACTAATATGATTTTCGACTAAACTAAAATAGAAGAAACATTTCCTGAGCAATTGAAATCGAAGAACAAAAGTTTTGTCAAAATATCTTACGATTTGGAAAATAATCGAAAATAAATAAATAGAGCTTGCATAATCTCGAGTACTTCATATTCTGAAGGCCTTACAAATCCCCCACAATAAAAATAACAATTCAGGTAGGTGCAATAAATAGTATAATTATGTTCTGATCCCTATGAAAAGTAATTAAATCCATCTTTATATTAATGAGTTAATGAGTATACACAGACACACCCTTTTTAATCCTTTACCAATTTAAGTTTACAATAGACCTAATCATCAGGTACAGGTAGTTTCTTAGATATGAAATATTTCTTATTTAAACTGCTCCTGTGAGAGATTTTCATTTAGTTGAAACCAAGATTTTGAAGCTTGAACTTAGCTAATTGTACTCTAAAAAGTAAAAATATAAAAAATACCTAACAACATTTATATTATTTGTAAAAATTAACTGTGTTTGTGTTTTATAAAAGAAAGAAAATGTTGGCATCACATATAACGACCGAAAACCCATTGGACACCACCTCTACCCCTGACAGCTTTAAAGGCGCAACACGGCAGATTCAGTACGACTGTTCATCGTCTTCTACAGATACAACAGATAGTGACAACGACCAGTCAAGTCCTGATAATCTGGACATTTCGAATCTGAGTCATCTAACCAAGGAGCGTTTCAAGATCGATCGCCGCAAACTAGAGAAAATGTTCAAAAATTCCACCAACACGGAAGGACTAACCAACGCTGATTATTTCTTCAAACAAATCATGAAAACAACAGATACCTTCATAACGTACCCAAAGAATCTGAAAGTCGGTACAAGGACCAGAAAAGATCCATTTGTTAACATAATCGGCAGACCTAAAAATATCAATTGGGCAAAAGGACTAATTTTAGCCAGTCTGGCCACAAGTGGTCCACGACTCAAAATGAAAATATTAATTTCGGATACCGATCATTCGCATATCATTGGCCGTTTAGGATGTAATGTGAATAGCATAATGGAACAGACAGACACTCTTATCCATTTCCCCGATCGCAGCACAGTGTCAATATACGGAATTCTTGAGAACCTGGAACAAGCTAGAATCTCACTTCGAGCATCAACACCACTACTGATGTCCTTTGAGCTACCAATTGGGGCTCAATTGCCGAGGCATGATCTTCCCTATATTGAGCAGCTAGAAATTGATTTCAATGTAAAAATCATTTTTATGACAATACCACCACATACTTCCTATTTTGCCATCGTAAAAGGAACTGAAGGAGAAGTCGACAAAATACGCGAAGCGGTAAGACTTTTGATCATCTCAACATGTGGCAACAGAGCTGCTTACACCATGCAGAACATTAATTTAGAAATTTCGAAAAAGCTCTTCGATTTGGCCACTGCAGACAACAGTTTAAACCTACTGGCCTTGAAGGAAAGAACACAAACAATTATTTCCGTTCCGGCAACTAGTGCGTATGGTGAAGAGATTCCAGCCATCATAACAGGATCATCTGAAGGAATATATGCGGCTAAGATGGAGCTCATATCTCATATGCCTCTTGAGCTGACACTTGACACAACCGAAGACCCGGACAACACATACGAAATCATGTGTCTGGGTTTTATGTATGGAATATCCATTAGGACGCAGCACGAACCGCAGAGCAATAGTGTGTCAATTAATTTGAAAGCAAGGGAAATGTCAGTTTCCCACATATATGAAGCAGCTAAAGAAGTTTTCAAAATGCTAAACACTACCGATGAAGACAACAAATTACCTAAAGCCTATTTATTGGAGGATAACATCAATAGCAACTCAAGTGAATATGAAGAGGTGTCGACGAGAATATGGGCCCCCATCGAACCAGGAAGTACGAGCAATTTCTTATACGTAGAACCATCTGGCGAGTCTTCAGGCAATAGAGTACGTACCGAATCAGAAGGAAGTTCTGATTTAATTGGAGGAAAATCATTGTCACCAGTTAGTAGCGACGATCACCATCAATGTGGAAGGAGATCCAGTGATTGGTCGAGAGTAGGAGACGATGGCCAACGTTTCGAGTGTGACTTTGACTGCGAAGATCTAGAAGTTGCATATATATTCATGTCGTCACCAATTGATTTTCTTCCATTTAGCCTAGGTGCACCTGCAGCCGAAAGAATTTATCAACGATAAATACAAAGCTAGAAACTAAACTAACACAAAGGACTTTTGTAGGTCTGGATTTTGACAAAGATTAAAATAATTCATTTAAAATGACATTATTTGTTTAATCTTATTATTTTCTGTAATTTTGTTCTCAATAAAAACTCGATTTATAAAATAAACAATTTTTGTATTTATTTGAATTCCAAGAAGTCAAATTCTCAATTGGTCAACCTCCTTAGTTTATACAGGATAATCCATCACCATTTGTTTTCAAATGTTGAATTTAGAAATATTCGTTTTAAACTGTGCAAATGGAAGCATTAATATTCAGCGTCATCTTGTATTCTGTTATGAATATGCATACTAAAGTTTAAACTGTCAAATCTTTTTTGATTTTTGTTCTTGGGATATTTACTTGCACGTCTTTAAAACTTCTCAGTATCCAGATGACACCTTAATCCTGGCCGAACATGAAAGACCATTCGAAGCTATTATCCGAAAATATCATCAATTCCAAGCCATTCCTAGTGGAGTCTCCAATTATGTCATAAAAAGGCTTCCACAAATAGTAATCATACTACTTGCAATCATCATTAACAACTGCTACTTCCCCCAAAAATGGAAAATTTTATCAAAATTCAGTTTATTAAAAAAATTTTGACGAGACTAACTTTTCCTTATCACCTGGAGGCATTAAATGAAAACAACGCTTTCGTTACATGTGTGGCAATTTTTACTTGCGATTTAGGTACTAAAATGCAAGTTATGGATTCGTGCGAAAAAAAAATCTATCAATCAAACATGACATTACGATAATAGAGAAGTTAAAAAAGTGGGTATCTGTATCGCACCTCTACAGGCTAAACGGATGGGCCGATTTGCTTCAAACTTGGTATTTAGTATTTATTAGATAGTATCTCGGGTGTTTTTTTTCATTTTTGCTCTAGGTCGGAAAATGACGGTACCTGCCATACAATTTTTAACAAAAAGTTTGATTTTCTCAAAAACGGCTCTAACGGTTTTCATAAAACTTTCAGGGTGCTATTTTTTTTACAACAATATATATTTCAGTTAGAACGATTTTGTTTGAAATTTGTTCTATAACGGTACCTCTCATATAACCAGTTTTTTCAAATGCGGTTGTATCGTAAACTATTATCCCGAAATTTTGCACACAGGAAGTCATTTATACTTCAATTAATATTGCTTTTTAAAAGTTTCAAAAACTTTTTTTTTCGATTTTTTAAAATTCTCTAAAAAAAATTGGGTTTCGAAATATTTTGAAAATGGATTGATTGAATTGTTTTACATAATTTTCCCGGAACAAAACTACAGATTTCCTTATAATGACATACTAGAAAAAAATTTAAAATATTTTTTCGAAAAGTTTTTTCAAAAAAAACGCCTTTTTAAAAAACTGGGCAAACGATTTTCAATATTTTTTTTCCTCGATAGACATTTAGTTTAAAAAAATTAAAGAATTTTCTAAAAAAAAATATTTCTATTATTTTAATAGACGTGTGGTTTTCAATCTGGCAATGGAATGAGTCCATCCGTCATCGCGCGCAACAATTGGAGCTGTGCCCATCCCCTTTATGGAAGATTTTGCGGGAAACCCTGGTTTGTAGGCTTACAAAATCCAACTCGTGCAAGAATTGAAGCCGAACGACCTTCAAGCGCGTCACACGTTCGGTGAATGGGCCCAAAACGAGATGGCCACCGATCCCGATTTTCACAAAATTGGTCCTCGGCTGGAATTTATTCGAGCCAGCCGCGGCGGCCACTTCCCCGAAATCATTTTTAAAACATAATTTAAACCCTAATCTTTATAATCAACCTAAATTCTTGGCCATAACATTAAACTATATGCGTTTTTTTATCTTTTCTAGAAAACCACACGTCTAAAAAAACATCCTTTATATAAAAACATATGCAGCCACTAAGCAATTATCTAACATAAGAACAAATTCGTGCGACCCAGTCGTGCATTTTTTTAAATTTATTCGACGATGTGACCGCACATATGAGCAAGTACGTGCGATGCAGTCGTGCAATTTATTTCTAACAAAATCCTCGTCATTGCATGGCGCCAGGATGAGTACTTATCTAAACAATGGCTTAGTTTATATTATGTATTATTATCCTGCAGCCTGCACTACAACATTTTCTTTAAAATCGTTTTGAAGACAAATTTTGTAGTTAAAAAAAATTATATATCCTCTCATTTAAGGTGAAATCATACTGGGTCGCAAGAACTTGCTCTTATGTACTTGATAAGTTTGGAAGACCCAAGATCTTTGATCGAAACAAGTAACATTTACGTACATAAATCACACGTTCTAAATAGTGACAAAACCACAACTCCTACCAGTTTTAGTAAAAATAAAGTACGCCATCACACGCCTTAAATAACAAAGAATTTATGCCAAAAGTATTTCGAATATTGTATGACGGATTTTGATGAAATCCAGTTTTTTTATTTTAATTTTTTTTTTTAATTTTTATACAGCTGATCATAAGATTAAATTTTTTTTTTTTGCATTTTCAAAAAAAAAAAATAATCGAAAAATAATTTAAAATTCAAAAATTAAGTAATTCAAAATAATAATATGCAGAATTAATTTGGTTCCCTAGATCTTTTCAAATATTACATTTCATTGAAATCCAATGACTCGTTACCGAGAACGTCGGTAGTTAAAAAACCCGTTATATGAAAGGTACCGTTAATAGACTTTTGCGGTAAATTTGGTTTCCATTTAATAATAGCCAATACCTACAAAAAAAACGCAAACATTTTCATCAAAATCGCTTTTTGTAGTAGACTCCTGACTGATATTTATTTAAATCCACAAGTCGGAAATCGAAAACGATGAAACCCGAGATTTAGTTTCGGCGGGATCATAGCATTAGGGTAAATTTGTACCTTTTGTGAGTTCTAGTTAAAAAGAAATGGTTTTCAATAATATTTCGTAGTAATATAATGTTCAAGCGGAAGCCACCCAATGGGTCTTATGAATAAAAAAAGCTAAAGCTGTAACTTGGATTTTTATGCTTTTGTGTGAATAAAACTTAGGTTAAGCTAGCTAGAAAATTAGCTTAAGCTTGTGCTTCAATTCGTGTGAATAAAAATAGCTAAAGAAGCTAAAATATTTAAACAAAAGCTAGAAAAATATCAAGATTCCTACACCCCTGTCTAGAAACATTTGGCTAGTAAGGTGTGTTTTTTTTAGACGTGTGGTTTTCAATCTGGCAACACTTCTTTTTCGGAATTGGTCATATCATTTTTAAAACATAATGGCAAACCCTTATCTTTTTAACAAGGCTGAATTCTTGGCCATAACATTAAATTATATGGGTTTTATTTTTTTCTTGAAAACCAGACGTTCAAGAAAAAACATCCTTTACTTAGTTTTATAATTCTCTTTAGTAATATTGCGAGCAAGGCAGAATTCATAAGCCAAAACATTATAGAAAACGGTCAGAAATAGGGGAAGATGACCTTTATACTCTTTTTCGGTTTTTGAAAGAAAATATTCAGTGGCTATCTGATTACTTTTTGGGTGAGTCAACAGAGCCTAGAGGAGGTGTACTCACATCTGAGGAGATGATGCGGATATTTTTGAGTGACCCCTGGATTCCAATTTGGTGTTGGACAAGATATTTGAGTTGAATACACTACAATTTACACAACTATGCAGCACATAGTCCTTTGCTCTCCGATTAAAAAAATATCAGTTTTAGCTAAAGCTACCTGATCCAAGACATGTGAATTAACAAACAAAAGCTGAAAATGTTTTTTTCTTGAAAACCAGACGTCTAAGAAAAAAACATCCTTTATTTAGTTTTAGAATTCTCTTTAGTAATATTGCGAGCGGTGGTTGGGTGCTGTATGAATAGAGTAGGCATTGAAAGGTATCAAACTGGTGATGCACAGTCGCTGCAACTATATCGTACACATCATAACCACCGGGTACTGGTTTGTCCATCCGGACATTCCTGCTAAACTTATAAGCGCGAGTGTTGAACACAGAAAAAAACACTATAATGCTCTGCTTTAATGACTGTTCTGATCGATTCGCAGAAGTCTTGCACGAGCCCCTCAGAAAGAGGACGTATGGCGGATGAGCCCAACCAATTGGACCAACGGTGGCGTCAACAGTCAACGATGCAGACGCCCTAATGAGCTACTTCGACGTATTTGGAGATAAGGTAATTGGGACAATTCAATGCAAGTCAGGGCATTGAAATAGAGATGGTGGCGGATGAACCCTTAATGGGCCAACGGCAGTGCTCATATCCCCGAAGTGGGTTACTGACTCCGGATTCTCCGGTTCCTTTTGTCCAAGGAATCCAACAAAGGACCTGGCCCTCCAGGTTGGGGGTTGTGCGTGGGGTTAACAACCCTGCCACGGAAAAAAAGAAAAAGTTGCGAAGCGACCAATAGCCTCGGAAAAGGACGGATTAACTGTTGACGACCTGGAAACACGAACTAAGGACAACGACCTTCGGATCTGCACGTGGAATGTTAGAACTCTTAACAGACCACGTGCATCCAAACAACTAGTGGAGGCCCTAGACTGCTACAGAGCAGGAATTACTGCCATCCAGGAAGTGCGATGGGATGGGCCGGCCAAAAGGAGGATGAAAAACTGTGACGTGTACTACGGTGATTGTGCAAGAAGACCACAGCGTTTATTTGGGTGCGGATTCGTCATAAGCGGTAGACTTAGGCAAGAACTCTTGGGCTTTCGACACGTAAGTGAGCGACTTGTGACAATCCGTATCAAGGCTAAATTCGCCAACATTAGCCTAATATGCGCTCATGCCCCCACAGAGGACAAAGATGACGCCACCAAGGATGACTTCTATGAGCTCCTCGACAAAACATATGAGCAATGCCCTAAATACGACGTAAGGATCGTACTAGGCGATTTTAATGCCAAAATAGGTAAAGAGGAAATCTTTGGTAGGATTGTCGGAAAACATAGCCTACACGACACAACGTCTAAAAACGGACTTAGGCTAATTGACTTCGCAGTGACACATAACGTCACCATTGCAAGCACACGGTTTCCTCATCTCGATATACACAAAGGGACTTAGCGACACCCAGATCAAAGAACCGTCAATCAGATTGATCACGTTGCGATCGATGCAAGACATGCCTCCAGTATCTTGGATGTTCGCACCTTCCGAGGAGCTAACATCGATTCGGATCACTACCTTGTTGCAGCAAAGGTAAGAATGCGAATAACCCGAACTCCACAACAACGGAGTAATACTGTGAGGAAGTATGACGTCGGAAAGCTACAATCGCAAGAAACCGCCAGAACCTATGCCGATCTAATATCCCGTAACCTCTCTAGAAATCCAGTACCGCCAGCATCAAGTGCCGAAGACCAGTGGCAACACTGCCAACAAGCCATCAGAGATGCCGCAACTGATGTGCTAGGTTTCACCAGACCACCACCACGAAACCTCTGGTTCGATGACGAATGCAGGCAGGCCCATGCAGCCAAACAAGAGGCATATAAAGCGGCGCTGCAAAGAAAGACGAGAGCTGCTCCCGAGCTCTACGAGCAGAAAAGACGGGAAGAACACCGGCTTCTCCAAAAGAAAAAGAGAGAGCATGAGAAGCGCGCGATCGAGGATATTGAGAGATGCTACTCCAGGAACAACGTGCGGAAGTTTTACCAACAGGTAAAAAGAACATGCCAAGGAAAAAAACCCGCACAGAAGCCTGTAGAGATAGGAATGGAAACCTCGTAGTAGAGTCACAGTCGGGCTGAGTACATGGAAGGACCATTTCTGCAGACTGTTAAACGGCGATGAAGACCAAAATCCCGCTGTCAGGCAGAATGAACCATTCAACATGGATGATGACAGACAAAACTTCCGTCCACCTGACCAAAATGAAGTAAGGATAGCAATATCTAAACTAAAAAACAACAAAGCTGCTGGACCCGACGGACTACCCGCCGAACTTTTTAAAGCGGCCAGAGATGATCTGGTGGAGTGCATACACCAACTCATCTCTACAGTTTGGTCAGAAGAAAGTATGCCTGATGAATGGAACCTCAGCATCGTTTGCCCGATCCACAAGAAAGGAGACCCTCTAAACTGCGCCAACTATAGAGGAATTAGTCTCCTGAATATCGCCTACAAGATCCTCTCTGCCGTACTATGTGAACGCCTGAAACCTTTCGTCAGCAACCTGATTGGCCCCTATCAGTGTGGTTTCAGACCAGGAAAGTCCACAATCGATCAAATGTTCACTCTACGGCAGATCCTGGAAACCACCCAAGAATTCCAAATCGATACCCACCACCTCTTTATCGATTTTAAGGCCGCGTACAATAGCATTTATAGAGACGAGCTATACAGAGCCATGTCAGGTTTTGGCATTCCCACAAAACTCGTCCGACTGTGCAGGATGACGATGGAGAACTCTCGCTGCTCCGTCAAGGTTGGTACTGACCTCACAGAAGCTTTGATGTCAAAAAAGGATTCCGACAAGGTGATGCGCTATCGTGCGATTTCTTCAACTTAATACTTGAAAAAATTATAACAAACTCGCAAGTCAATTGTAGTGGGACAATTTTTGTCAGGTCTGTGCAATTGTTAGCATACGCTGACGACATAGACATCATTGGCAGAACTCGGCGAGCTGTCACTGGAACGTTTGCTAGCATTGAAGCTGAAGCGGCTAAGATGGGACTAGCAGTTAACGAGTCCAAAACGAATTACCTGTTGTCCACAAAAAGGGACACACAACACGGGCGTATTGGACAAAACATCACAACAGACAGGTACAACTTTGAGGTAGTTAGGGACTTTGTTTACCTCGGAACCGCTATAACATCTGACAACAACATCTCGTCAGAAATAAAGCGAAGAATTACTCTTGCCAATCGCTGTTTCTATGGGCTAGGAAGGCAATTGAGTAGCAAAGCTCTCTCTCGAAAGACAAAGGAGACTCTGTATAAGACCCTAATCATCCCAGTCCTGCTCTATGGCGCCGAGGCATGGACTCTATCTAAAGCGGATGAAGATATCCTTATTCGTTTCGAGAGTAAGATTTTTGGCCCTATCTGCGTTAACGGGCTTAGGAGGAGAAGGTTCAACCAAGAACTATACGAGCTGTACAGCGACATTGACCTGGTCAAAAAAATACGCATATCACGTTTAAGATGGCCAGGTCATGTAGAGCGAATGGACAAGCCAAAGACCGAGCTGGGCACGACTGTGTCGCACGTACTTGCTCTTATGTGCCTAATTACATTGGACGGCAAGATCTTTGACAAAAATAAATAACATTTACGTTGAAAATAACACAGTTTGAACTTATAAAAACTATCAAAACCACAATACTTAACGGTTTTTAGTAAAAATGAAGTACCCATCACGCGTCTTAAATAACAAAGAACTTATGAAAAAGTGTTTCGAAAATTGTAGGACGGATTTTGATAAAATCCTGTTTTTTTTTTTTTTTTTTTTTTTGGTATGCAGTATTTTAGAGTTTATTAATATGCATGTGATTATAAACTTTAAAATATATTTTTATAATTTTTAAAAATATTGATTTTTCAAAAAAAAAAACAAAAATAATTTAAAGATACATAGAAAAATAAAAAAAAAACTTAAAATTAGTGACTTCATATATTTTTGTATATTGTTTTCTTAAAGGTACGAGAAAAAAATAGCACGTATGTAAAAAAAACTTAACAAAAAAATGGGCATGAATAGGTCGCACCTACTTGCTCTTCTGTGCTTGATTACATTGGAAGGCAAGATCCTTGATCGAAACAAGTAACATTTACGTACAAATATCACACGTTGTGAACCTTTAATAAGTGTCAAAACCACAGCCCCTAACTGTTTTTAGTAAAAATAGAGTACGCTATCACACGTCTTAAATAACAAAGAATTTATGAAAAGAGTAAACAAAAACCGTTATTTGAAAGGTACCGTTAATAGACTTTTGCGGTAAATTTGGTTTCTATTTAATAACAGCCAATACCTACAAAAAACGCAACAATTTTCATCACCTTACGGTGATACGGCAGGTACCGTTATTCTTAGCCCTAAAAATAAAATTTCCATTTCCCTGTAAGGAATGCTAAAAGATACACACATACCAAAATGGGCGATGAGGTTAGTGGCTCTGGTGAAGAACTTAGGTACATTTTATGTAACAAATACCTAAAGAAAAAAGAAATTAAATATTTGTATTTCTTATTGCAAAATAAATTAAATGCTTGTCTCATTATTTTAAGTTTATTCATTTTATTTTTAGAGTTTTATTATAGAGTTGTGGCTTGTGGGGATTGCTTCATTTATCCTATACGTACATATGCAGGTTATAAAGACATATGACAGCGAAGTATTTCAAAAACAAACCTGAGAAATAATATATGTACAGCCATTAAATAGACTTTTTAAAAAGTTTTCCGGCTAGTAATATTTTGACCTCCAAAATTCATCAACCTTCAATTCTGTTGTATGTATACAACTACGAAGCTGTGAGCTAATGATGGTATCAACAGATGAAAGAGGGAGCGTTATAAACTTAAATAAAATGAAGATTTTAAAGTTTTCAAAAAAGTGTTGCAAGAAGATTTCACATGTCCTCATTTGGAGTGAGCAATTAAAAGAGAATAATCTGAGATGATTTAACAGTCCTAGTAACACCTCCATTTTGTTGTATTCAGTGATAAAAAAAAAACTGATTTCTGAAAACTAAAAACAATTTTTCGATTTAAAAAGCTTAGATTTCCAGTGAGATTACAAAACATTTCGACGAAATCACGCATGTTGAAATCCCAAAAAACTTGTGGAGACCGCATTCATTCCGATTGTTTTTTGCTGAAACCTCGAGTTGTGATTTACCAATCAAAGGTATAACTTTGATTTTGGAACCACTGTGATTTTAAACTGTGATTTCTGACAATGAATGGCTACATTAAAACCAGCTTACTCCTTGAAATTTGGTAGATTAGATTATATATTTTGTCCGACATGGGGAGTTATGGTGTTGGTGTGTTGGTGGTTAAATGATCAAGTATTTTTTTACACTCAAGGAAAATCTGGCTAAAAGTGCAGTCAAAACGGGGCTTGCCTGGAATTTTTACTTACCGTAAGACAATATTAAAATCTGAGAGCAAATTGACTTCGCTATGGAAAGCAGTTATTGAATTCTATCAACCGGGTTATTGCTATTGCTTCAGAGTGTGCACTAGGCAATCGAAGGGTAGTGACAATAAATTGGCCAATTGATTGCCTAATACATTGAATATTGCTAATGGAGACCCTGGGTAACCTATAACTCCTTTAAATTGCTAGTTCATGTGGAATAAACTAAATGATTATGTCTTTCGCCTGCACTTTTTACTTGCGATTATAGGGACTATAAGGCAAGTTATGCATTCGTAAAAAAAAAAAAAAATTCTAACAATCAAACATGATATTACGATGATAGAGAAGTCAAAAAAAGTGGGTCCGGAAATTCCGTCCGTCTGTCTGTCTGTCTGTCTGTCTGTCCGTATCGATATCTACAGCCTAAACGGTTGGGCCGATTTGATTCAAACTTGGTATATAGTATTTTTAGAGTGCTCTACCCGACAGTTTTTCGAATTGGCATTCTAGCTCCAAAACTAACGGTACCTGCCATATAACTTTTATTAAAAAACTTATTTTTCTCGAAAACGGCTCCTACGATTTTGATTAAACTTTCAGAATGATGATTTCTGTGCAAAATCTATCTTTTAATTTTAATGGATTTTTCAGAAAAAGTTTTTTAAAATTAGACTTTCTCGTTAACTAATTGACGGATTTTGATGAAATTTTCAAAATATGTAGTGTTTTATGATTTAAATAATATTGCTTATCAAAATTTTCAAAAACATTTTTTTTTTTATTTTAATAATTTTTTTTTAAAAATATTTTGTTTTTTGAATATTTTGAAAACGGATCTATAGATTTTTTTTTTAAATTTTTCTCCTAGTATAAACTATAGATTTCTTAAAATTGACATACTAAAAAAAATTTTAAAATATGTTTTCGAAAAGTTTTTCAAAAAAAACATTTTTTTGAAAAAACTGGTCGAACGATTTTGAAATGAAAAATTCATAAAATAGAAAACAGCAAAAGAAATAAGATGGCTTACAACATTTTTTCCAAAAAACGTTATGAGTAGTGTTTTTTTGAATTCATAAATTTTTTTCCACAACATTTTATTTCATATTGCTCGGCTAAGCCCTAGCCAAGCCATTAGTCAAATAAAAGAAAGTGACAACCTACATTACATACATACTTACGTATTTTAAAGTATTTTTCATCATCATAAAAGCACAGAATAAATAAGGAAGCCTTTGATAAACACACAAAAACAACTAACAAATAAAAAAAACTATTCGATGCAAAAATTTCAATCGAGAAAACAAAAGTTTACACCTTCCTATAAATAAACAAAACCACTGTGTTAACTTTTAATATTGTCTCTATACCTACTGGCTTAACAGTAGTTGGAACACGTATCTTAATTTTAGTACCTACCTTCCTTCCAACCTTGTTATAGGTACCTAAATCCTTTATAAATTCCATTGGTCCATATTGGGACGTATAAAGGTCCCTTTACCTAGCATTATTGCCATACTGCTGATTCCGACGAATCTTTATGCCAGTTGTTCAAATTTTTCCATACCAAAATGAAAATTTAACTGAAAAAAGTCCTTTGTATCTTTCTATTAGCAAATTATATTATAAACAGTAAGCAGCAAGTGGAAAGATAATACTACACTAAAAAACTGCAAAAGCTAACAATCCTATATATTTATTTGTTTATCCCTTTGTCGTGACGCATGTTCGTTCGAGCTTCACTCCAAAACGATTCTAAGGAAGTTGCACGTCATACAAAAAATATTAAAATAAAATCTTTGTCAAAAAGACGCCTGCACTTAAAAAGGATTAGCACATAAGAGCAAGTACGTGCGACCCAGTCGTGCCTTTTATTTTTTCTTCTTATGACTAGGTATCCTGAATACGAATTTTAATAAATATGTTTTCAGTGCTCATAGTTAAGTTAATCTTATTGAAATTCAAAAACCGATGACCGAAGTGCATTGATATTGCATTGTTAGACACAACAATGAATATTTGCTGTAAAAATAAAGGCCTAAATTAAATAGACAAGACCAAACATGGCCTAATGTCAAAACTTAACGAATTGTTTCGTCAAGTTTCTAAAAACATGATCAATACATATACTATTATGAACATGGGTATCTGCCATTGCCATGCCTGTCAAAGTTGCATGTGTCAGAAAGATTCAGGATGAGATACCTCATGCTTAACAAAACTTATCAAAAGGCACATTTGTCCATTTAAGCCGATGCCATATGACTGCTTGTTTTGGTACATTAACGTTAGCGATTTTGACAGTAGATCATGGTCTGTAATCACTTTAAATTTATTTATTAAACTAATATGATTTTCGACTAAACTAAAATAGAAGAAACATTTCCTGAGCAATTGAAATCGAAGAACAAAAGTTTTGTCAAAATATCTTACGATTTGGAAAATAATCGAAAATAAATAAATAGAGCTTGCATAATCTCGAGTACTTCATATTCTGAAGGCCTTACAAATCCCCCACAATAAAAATAACAATTCAGGTAGGTGCAATAAATAGTATAATTATGTTCTGATCCCTATGAAAAGTAATTAAATCCATCTTTATATTAATGAGTTAATGAGTATACACAGACACACCCTTTTTAATCCTTTACCAATTTAAGTTTACAATAGACCTAATCATCAGGTCCAGGTAGTTTCTTAGATATGAAATATTTCTTATTTAAACTGCTCCTGTGAGAGATTTTCATTTAGTTGAAACCAAGATTTTGAAGCTTGAACTTAGCTAATTGTACTCTAAAAAGTAAAAATATAAAAAATACCTAACAACATTTATATTATTTGTAAAAATTAACTGTGTTTGTGTTTGTGTTTTATAAAAGAAAGAAAATGTTGGCATCACATATAACGACCGAGAACCCATTGGACACCACCTCTACCCCTGACAGCTTTAAAGGCGCAACACGGCAGATTCAGTACGACTGTTCATCGTCTTCTACAGATACAACAGATAGTGACAACGACCAGTCAAGTCCTGATAATCTGAACATTTCGAATCCGAGTCATCTAACCAAGGAGCGTTTCAAGATCGATCGCCGCAAACTAGAGAAAATGTTCAAAAATTCCACCAATACGGAAGGACTAACCAACGCTGATTGTTTCTTCAAACAAATCATGAAAACAACAGATACCTTCATAACGTACCCAAAGAATCTGAAAGTCGGTACAAGGACCAGAAAAGATCCATTTGTTAACATAATCGGCAGACCTAAAAATATCAATTGGGCAAAAGGACTAATTTTAGCCAGTCTGGCCACAAGTGGTCCACGACTCAAAATGAAAATATTAATTTCGGATACCGATCATTCGCATATCATTGGCCGTTTAGGATGTAATGTGAATAGCATAATGGAACAGACAGACACTCTTATCCATTTCCCCGATCGCAGCACAGTGTCAATATACGGAATTCTTGAGAACCTGGAACAAGCTAGAATCTCACTTCGAGCATCAACACCACTACTGATGTCCTTTGAGCTACCAATTGGGGCTCAATTGCCGACTCATGATCTTCCCTATATTGAGCAGCTAGAAATTGATTTCAATGTAAAAATCATTTTTATGACAATACCACCACATACTTCCTATTTTGCCATCGTAAAAGGAACTGAAGGAGAAGTCGACAAAATACGCGAAGCGGTAAGACTTTTGATCATCTCAACATGTGGCAACAGAGCTGCTTACACCATGCAGAACATTAATTTAGAAATTTCGAAAAAGCTCTTCGATTTGGCCACTGCAGACAACAGTTTAAACCTACTGGCCTTGAAGGAAAGAACACAAACAATTATTTCCGTTCCGGCAACTAGTGCGTATGGTGAAGAGATTCCAGCCATCATAACAGGATCATCTGAAGGAATATATGCGGCTAAGATGGAGCTCATATCTCATATGCCTCTTGAGCTGACACTTGACACAACCGAAGACCCGGACAACACATACGAAATCATGTGTCTGGGTTTTATGTATGGAATATCCATTAGGACGCAGCACGAACCGAAGAGCAATAGTGTGTCAATTAATTTGAAAGCAAGGGAAATGTCAGTTTCCCACATATATGAAGCAGCTAAAGAAGTTTTCAAAATGCTAAACACTGCCGATGAAGACAACAAATTACCTAAAGCCTATTTATTGGAGGATAACATCAATAGCAACTTAAGTGAATATGAAAAGGTGTCGACGAGAATATGGGCCCCGATCGAACCAGGAAGTACGAGCAACTTCTTATACGTAGAACCATCTGGCGAGTCTTCAGGCAATAGAGTACGTACCGAATCAGAAGGAAGTTCTGATTTAATTGGAGGAAAATCATTGTCACCAGTTAGTAGCGACGATCACCATCAATGTGGAAGGCGATCCGGTGATTGGTCAAGAGTAGGAGACGATGGCCAACGTTTCGAGTGTGACTTTGATTGTGAAGATCTAGAAGTTGCATATATATTAATGTCGTCACCAATTGATTTTCTTCCATTTGGCCTAGGTGCACCTGCAGCCGAAAGAATTTATCAACGATAAATACAAAGTGATATTTAAAGCTAGAAAACTAAAATAAAGGACATTTGTCTGGATTTTGACAAAGATTAAAAGAATTCATTTAAAATGACATTATTTATAATTTTCTGTAATTTTGTTCTCAATAAAAACTCGATTTATAAAATAAACAATTTTTGTATTTATTTGAATTCCAAGAAGTCAAATTCTCAATTGGTCAACCTCCTTAGTTTATACAGGATAATCCATTACCATTTGTTTTCAAATGTTGAATTTAGAAATATTCGTTTTAAACTGTGCAAATGGAAGCATTAATATTCAGCGTCATCTTGTATTCTGTTATGAATATGCATACTAAAGTTTAAACTGTCAAATCTTTTTTGATTTTTGTTCTTGGGATATTTACTTGCACGTCTTTAAAACTTCTCAGTATCCAGATGACACCTTAATCCTGGCCGAACATGAAAGACCATTCGAAGCTATTATCCGAAAATATCATCAATTCCAAGCCATTCCTAGTGGAGTCTCCAATTATGTCATAAAAAGGCTTCCACAAATAGTAATCATACTACTTGCAATCATCATTAACAACTGCTACTTCCCCCAAAAATGGAAAATTTTATCAAAATTCAGTTTATTAAAAAAATTTTGACGAAACTAACTTTTCCTTATCACCTGGAGGCATTAAATGAAAACAACGCTTTCGTTACATGTGTGGCAATTTTTACTTGCGATTTAGGTACTAAAATGCAAGTTATGGATTCGTGCGAAAAAAAAATCTATCAATCAAACATGACATTACGATAATAGAGAAGTTAAAAAAGTGGGTATCTGTATCGCACCTCTACAGGCTAAACGGATGGGCCGATTTGCTTCAAACTTGGTATTTAGTATTTATTAGATAGTATCTCGGGTGTTTTTTTTCATTTTTGCTCTAGGTCGGAAAATGACGGTACCTGCCATACAATTTTTAACAAAAAGTTTGATTTTCTCAAAAACGGCTCTAACGGTTTTCATAAAACTTTCAGGGTGCTATTTTTTTTACAACAATATATATTTCAGTTAGAACGATTTTGTTTGAAATTTGTTCTATAACGGTACCTCTCATATAACCAGTTTTTTCAAATGCGGTTGTATCGTAAACTATTATCCCGAAATTTTGCACACAGGAAGTCATTTATACTTCAATTAATATTGCTTTTTAAAAGTTTCAAAAACTTTTTTTTTCGATTTTTTAAAATTCTCTAAAAAAAAATTGGGTTTCGAAATATTTTGAAAATGGATTGATTGAATTGTTTTACATAATTTTCCCGGAACAAAACTACAGATTTCCTTATAATGACATACTAGAAAAAAATTTAAAATATTTTTTCGAAAAGTTTTTTCAAAAAAAACGCCTTTTTAAAAAACTGGGCAAACGATTTTCAATATTTTTTTTCCTCGATAGACATTTAGTTTAAAAAAATTAAAGAATTTTCTAAAAAAAAATATTTCTATTATTTTAATAGACGTGTGGTTTTCAATCTGGCAATGGAATGAGTCCATCCGTCATCGCGCGCAACAATTGGAGCTGTGCCCATCCCCTTTATGGAAGATTTTGCGGGAAACCCTGGTTTGTAGGCTTACAAAATCCAACTCGTGCAAGAATTGAAGCCGAACGACCTTCAAGCGCGTCACACGTTCGGTGAATGGGCCCAAAACGAGATGGCCACCGATCCCGATTTTCACAAAATTGGTCCTCGGCTGGAATTTATTCGAGCCAGCCGCGGCGGCCACTTCCCCGAAATCATTTTTAAAACATAATTTAAACCCTAATCTTTATAATCAACCTAAATTCTTGGCCATAACATTAAACTATATATACATACATATGCAGCCACTAAGCAATTATCTAACATATTCGACGATGTGACCGCACATATGAGCAAGTACGTGCGATGCAGTCGTGCAATTTATTTCTTACAAAATCCTCGTCATTGCATGGCGCCAGGATGAGTACTTATCTAAACAATGGCTTAGTTTATATTATGTATTATTATCCTGCAGCCTGCACTACAACATTTTCTTTAAAATCGTTTTGAAGAAAAATTTTGTAGTTAAAAAAAATTATATATCCTCTCATTTAAGGTGAAATCATACTGGGTCGCAAGAACTTGCTCTTATGTACTTGATAAGTTTGGAAGACCCAAGATCTTTGATCGAAACAAGTAACATTTACGTACATAAATCACACGTTCTAAATAGTGACAAAACCACAACTCCTACCAGTTTTAGTAAAAATAAAGTACGCCATCACACGCCTTAAATAACAAAGAATTTATGCCAAAAGTATTTCGAATATTGTATGACGGATTTTGATGAAATCCAGTTTTTTTATTTTAATTTTTTTTTTAATTTTTATACAGCTGATCATAAGATTAAATTTTTTTTTTTTGCATTTTCAAAAAAAAAAAATAATCGAAAAATAATTTAAAATTCAAAAATTAAGTAATTCAAAATAATAATATGCAGAATTAATTTGGTTCCCTAGATCTTTTCAAATATTACATTTCATTGAAATCCAATGACTCGTTACCGAGAACGTCGGTACTTAAAAAACCCGTTATATGAAAGGTACCGTTAATAGACTTTTGCGGTAAATTTGGTTTCCATTTAATAATAGCCAATACCTACAAAAAAAACGCAAACATTTTCATCAAAATCGTTTTTTGTAGTAGACTCCTGACTGATATTTATTTAAATCCACAAGTCGGAAATCGAAAACGATGAAACCCGAGATTTAGTTTCGGCGGGATCATAGCATTAGGGTAAATTTTTACCTTTTGTGAGTTCTAGTTAAAAAGAAATGGTTTTCAATAATATTTCGTAGTAATATAATGTTCAAGCGGAAGCCACCCAATGGGTCTTATGAATAAAAAAAGCTAAAGCTGTAACTTGGATTTTTATGCTTTTGTGTGAATAAAACTTAGGTTAAGCTAGCTAGAAAATTAGCTTAAGCTTGTGCTTCAATTCGTGTGAATAAAAATAGCTAAAGAAGCTAAAATATTTAAACAAAAGCTAGAAAAATATCAAGATTCCTACACCCCTGTCTAGAAACATTTGGCTAGTAAGGTGTGTTTTTTTAGACGTGTGGTTTTCAATCTGGCAACACTTCTTTTTCGGAATTGGTCTTTTTTACAGCTGTCACTTGCTCAGGTTGGTTTACCATTTTCAATATGAATAGACTGACAACATTCGCCGTGTTATTGCTGACGTTCGACCCCAATTGCTGCAAAAAATGGTCGGAAAATTGGGCCTCTTGGCTGGAATTTATTTGAGCCAGCTGCGGCGGCTAGTTGCCCAATATCATTTTTAAAACATAATGGCAAACCCTTATCTTTTTAACAAGGCTGAATTCTTGGCCATAACATTAAATTATATGTGTTTTATTTTTTTCTTGAAAACCAGACGTTCAAGAAAAAACATCCTTTATTTAGTTTTATAATTCTCTTTAGTAATATTGCGAGCAAGGCAGAATTCATAAGCCAAAACATTATAGAAAACGGTCAGAAATAGGGGAAGATGACCTTTATACTCTTTTTCGGTTTTTGAAAGAAAATATTCAGTGGCTATCTGATTACTTTTTGGGTGAGTCAACAGAGCCTAGAGGAGGTGTACTCACATCTGAGGAGATGATGCGGATATTTTTGAGTGACCCCTGGATTCCAATTTGGTGTTGGACAAGATATTTGAGTTGAATACACTACAATTTACACAACTATGCAGCACATAGTCCTTTGCTCTCCGATTAAAAAAATATCAGTTTTAGCTAAAGCTACCTGATCCAAGACATGTGAATTAACAAACAAAAGCTGAAAATGTTTTTTTCTTGAAAACCAGACGTCTAAGAAAAAAACATCCTTTATTTAGTTTTAGAATTCTCTTTAGTAATATTGCGAGCGGTGGTTGGGTGCTGTATGAATAGAGTAGGCATTGAAAGGTATCAAACTGGTGATGCACAGTCGCTGCAACTATATCGTACACATCATAACCACCGGGTACTGGTTTGTCCATCCGGACATTCCTGCTAAACTTATAAGCGCGAGTGTTGAACACAGAAAAAAACACTATAATGCTCTGCTTTAATGACTGTTCTGATCGATTCGCAGAAGTCTTGCACGAGCCCCTCAGAAAGAGGACGTATGGCGGATGAGCCCAACCAATTGGACCAACGGTGGCGTCAACAGTCAACGATGCAGACGCCCTAATGAGCTACTTCGACGTATTTGGAGATAAGGTAATTGGGACAATTCAATGCAAGTCAGGGCATTGAAATAGAGATGGTGGCGGATGAACCCTTAATGGGCCAACGGCAGTGCTCATATCCCCGAAGTGGGTTACTGACTCCGGATTCTCCGGTTCCTTTTGTCCAAGGAATCCAACAAAGGACCTGGCCCTCCAGGTTGGGGGTTGTGCGTGGGGTTAACAACCCTGCCACGGAAAAAAAGAAAAAGTTGCGAAGCGACCAATAGCCTCGGAAAAGGACGGATTAACTGTTGACGACCTGGAAACACGAACTAAGGACAACGACCTTCGGATCTGCACGTGGAATGTTAGAACTCTTAACAGACCACGTGCATCCAAACAACTAGTGGAGGCCCTAGACTGCTACAGAGCAGGAATTACTGCCATCCAGGAAGTGCGATGGGATGGGCCGGCCAAAAGGAGGATGAAAAACTGTGACGTGTACTACGGTGATTGTGCAAGAAGACCACAGCGTTTATTTGGGTGCGGATTCGTCATAAGCGGTAGACTTAGGCAAGAAGTCTTGGGCTTTCGACACGTAAGTGAGCGACTTGTGACAATCCGTATCAAGGCTAAATTCGCCAACATTAGCCTAATATGCGCTCATGCCCCCACAGAGGACAAAGATGACGCCACCAAGGATGACTTCTATGAGCTCCTCGACAAAACATATGAGCAATGCCCTAAATACGACGTAAGGATCGTACTAGGCGATTTTAATGCCAAAATAGGTAAAGAGGAAATCTTTGGTAGGATTGTCGGAAAACATAGCCTACACGACACAACGTCTAAAAACGGACTTAGGCTAATTGACTTCGCAGTGACACATAACGTCACCATTGCAAGCACACGGTTTCCTCATCTCGATATACACAAAGGGACTTAGCGACACCCAGATCAAAGAACCGTCAATCAGATTGATCACGTTGCGATCGATGCAAGACATGCCTCCAGTATCTTGGATGTTCGCACCTTCCGAGGAGCTAACATCGATTCGGATCACTACCTTGTTGCAGCCGTAACCTCTCTAGAAATCCAGTACCGCCAGCATCAAGTGCCGAAGACCAGTGGCAACACTGCCAACAAGCCATCAGAGATGCCGCAACTGATGTGCTAGGTTTCACCAGACCACCACCACGAAACCTCTGGTTCGATGACGAATGCAGGCAGGCCCATGCAGCCAAACAAGAGGCATATAAAGCGGCGCTGCAAAGAAAGACGAGAGCTGCTCGCGAGCTCTACGAGCAGAAAAGACGGGAAGAACACCGGCTTCTCCAAAAGAAAAAGAGAGAGCATGAGAAGCGCGCGATCGAGGATATTGAGAGATGCTACTCCAGGAACAACGTGCGGAAGTTTTACCAACAGGTAAAAAGAACATGCCAAGGAAAAAAACCCGCACAGAAGCCTGTAGAGATAGGAATGGAAACCTCGTAGTAGAGTCACAGTCGGGCTGAGTACATGGAAGGACCATTTCTGCAGACTGTTAAACGGCGATGAAGACCAAAATCCCGCTGTCAGGCAGAATGAACCATTCAACATGGATGATGACAGACAAAACTTCCGTCCACCTGACCAAAATGAAGTAAGGATAGCAATATCTAAACTAAAAAACAACAAAGCTGCTGGACCCGACGGACTACCCGCCGAACTTTTTAAAGCGGCCAGAGATGATCTGGTGGAGTGCATACACCAACTCATCTCTACAGTTTGGTCAGAAGAAAGTATGCCTGATGAATGGAACCTCAGCATCGTTTGCCCGATCCACAAGAAAGGAGACCCTCTAAACTGCGCCAACTATAGAGGAATAAGTCTCCTGAATATCGCCTACAAGATCCTCTCTGCCGTACTATGTGAACGCCTGAAACCTTTCGTCAGCAACCTGATTGGCCCCTATCAGTGTGGTTTCAGACCAGGAAAGTCCACAATCGATCAAATGTTCACTCTACGGCAGATCCTGGAAACCACCCAAGAATTCCAAATCGATACCCACCACCTCTTTATCGATTTTAAGGCCGCGTACGATAGCATTTATAGAGACGAGCTATACAGAGCCATGTCAGGTTTTGGCATTCCCACAAAACTCGTCCGACTGTGCAGGATGACGATGGAGAACTCTCGCTGCTCCGTCAAGGTTGGTTCTGACCTCACAGAAGCTTTTGACGTCAAAAAAGGATTCCGACAAGGTGATGCGCTATCGTGCGATTTCTTCAACTTAATACTTGAAAAAATTATAACAAACTCGCAAGTCAATTGTAGTGGGACAATTTTTGTCAGGTCTGTGCAATTGTTAGCATACGCTGACGACATAGACATCATTGGCAGAACTCGGCGAGCTGTCACTGGAACGTTTGCTAGCATTGAAGCTGAAGCGGCTAAGATGGGACTAGCAGTCAATGAGTCCAAAACGAATTACCTGTTGTCCACAAAAAGGGACACACAACACGGGCGTATTGGACAAAACATCACAACAGACAGGTACAACTTTGAGGTAGTTAGGGACTTTGTTTACCTCGGAACCGCTATAACATCTGACAACAACATCTCGTCAGAAATAAAGCGAAGAATTACTCTTGCCAATCGCTGTTTCTATGGGCTAGGAAGGCAATTGAGTAGCAAAGCTCTCTCTCGAAAGACAAAGGAGACTCTGTATAAGACCCTAATCATCCCAGTCCTGCTCTATGGCGCCGAGGCACGGACTCTATCTAAAGCAGATGAAGATATCCTTATTCGTTTCGAGAGTAAGATTTTTGGCCCTATCTGCGTTAACGGGCTTAGGAGGAGAAGGTTCAACCAAGAACTATACGAGCTGTACAGCGACATTGACCTGGTCAAAAAAATACGCATATCACGTTTAAGATGGCCAGGTCATGTAGAGCGAATGGACAAGCCAAAGACCGAGCTGGGCACGACTGTGTCGCACGTACTTGCTCTTATGTGCCTAATTACATTGGACGGCAAGATCTTTGACAAAAATAAATAACATTTACGTTGAAAATAACACAGTTTGAACTTATAAAAACTATCAAAACCACAATACTTAACGGTTTTTAGTAAAAATGAAGTACCCATCACGCGTCTTAAATAACAAAGAACTTATGAAAAAGTGTTTCGAAAATTGTAGGACGGATTTTGATAAAATCCTGTTTTTTTTTTTTTTTTTTTTTGGTATACAGTATTTTAGAGTTTATTAATATGCATGTGATTATAAACTTTAAAATATATTTTTATAAGTTTTAAAAATATTGATTTTTCAAAAAAAAACAAAAATAATTTAAAGATACATAGAAAAATAAAAAAAAAAACTTAAAATTAGTGACTTCATATATTTTTGTATATTGTTTTCTTAAAGGTACGAGAAAAAAATAGCACGTATGTAAAAAAAACTTAACAAAAAAATGGGCATGAATAGGTCGCACCTACTTGCTCTTCTGTGCTTGATTACATTGGAAGGCAAGATCTTTGATCGAAACAAGTAACATTTACGTACAAATATCACACGTTGTGAACCTTTAATAAGTGTCAAAACCACAGCCCCTAACTGTTTTTAGTAAAAATAGAGTACGCTATCACACGTCTTAAATAACAAAGAATTTATGAAAAGAGTAAAAAAACCGTTATTTGAAAGGTACCGTTAATAGAATTTTGCGGTAAATTTGGTTTCTATTTAATAACAGCCAATACCTACAAAAAACGCAACAATTTTCATCAAAATCGTTGGAGCCGTTTTCGAAAAAATTAAGCTTGTCCTTAACGGTGATACGGCAGGTACCGTTATTCTTAGCCCTAAAACTAAAATTTCCATTTCCCTGTAAGGAATGCTAAAAGATACACACATACCAAAATGGGCGATGAGGTTAGTGGCTCTGGTGAAGAACTTAGGTACATTTTATGTAACAAATACCTAAAGAAAAAAGAAATTAAATATTTGTATTTCTTATTGCAAAATAAATTAAATGCTTGTCTCATTATTTTAAGTTTATTCATTTTATTTTTAGAGTTTTATTATAGAGTTGTGGCTTGTGGGGATTGCTTCATTTATCCTATACGTACATATGCAGGTTATAAAGCCATATGACAGCGAAGTATTTCAAAAACAAACCTGAGAAATAATATATGTACAGCCATTAAATAGACTTTTTAAAAAGTTTTCCGGCTAGTAATATTTTGACCTCCAAAATTCATCAACCTTCAATTCTGTTGTATGTATATTCTTATACAACTACGAAGCTGTGAGCTAATGATGGTATCAACAGATGAAAGAGGGAGCGTTATAAACTAAAATAAAATGAAGATTTTAAAGTTTTCAAAAAAGTGTTGCAAGAAGATTTCACATGTCCTCATTTGGAGTGAGCAATAAAAAGAGAATAATCTGAGATGATTTAACAGTCCTAGTAACACCTCCATTTTGTTGTATTCAGTGATAAAAAAAAAACTGATTTCTGAAAACTAAAAACAATTTTTCGATTTAAAAAGCTTAGATTTCCAGTGAGATTACAAAACATTTCGACGAAATCACGCATGTTGAAATCCCAAAAAACTTGTGGAGACCGCATTCATTCCGATTGTTTTTTGCTGAAACCTCGAGTTGTGATTTACCAATCAAAGGTATAACTTTGATTTTGGAACCACTGTGATTTTAAACTGTGATTTCTGAGAATGAATGGCTACATTAAAACCAGCTTACTCCTTGAAATTTGGTAGATTAGATTATATATTTTGTCCGACATGGGGAGTTATGGTGTTGGTGTGTTGGTGGTCAAGTATTTTTTTACACTCAAGGAAAATCTGGCTAAGAGTGCAGTCAAAACGGGGCTTGCCTGGAATTTTTACTTACCGTAAGACAATATTAAAATCTGAGAGCAAATTGACTTCGCTATGGAAAGCAGTTATTGAATTCTATCAACCGGGTTATTGCTATTGCTTCAGAGTGTGCACTAGGCAATCGAAGGGTAGTGACAATAAATTGGCCAATTGATTGCCTAATACATTGAATATTGCTAATGGAGACCCTGGATAGCCTATAACTCCTTAAAATTGCTAGTTCATGTGGAATAAACTAAATGATTATGTCTTTCGCCTGCACTTTTTTTTTCTTCTTATTACTAGGTATCCTGAATACGAATTTTAATAAATATGTTTTCAGTGCTCATAGTTAAGTTAATCTTATTGAAATTCAAAAACCGATGACCGAAGTGCATTGATATTGCATTGTTAGACACAACAATGAATATTTGCTGTAAAAATAAAGGCCTAAATTAAATAGACAAGACCAAACATGGCCTAATGTCAAAACTTAACGAATTGTTTCGTCAAGTTTCTAAAAACATGATCAATACATATATTATTATGAACATGGGTATCTGCCATTGCCATGCCTGTCAAAGTTGCATGTGTCAGAAAGATTCAGGATGAGATACCTCATGCTTAACAAAACTTATCAAAAGGCACATTTGTCCATTTAAGCCGATGCCATATGACTGCTTGTTTTGGTACATTAACGTTAGCGATTTTGACAGTAGATCATGGTCTGTAATCACTTTAAATTTATTTATTAAACTAATATGATTTTCGACTAAACTAAAATAGAAGAAACATTTCCTGAGCAATTGAAATCGAAGAACAAAAGTTTTGTCAAAATATCTTACGATTTGGAAAATAATCGAAAATAAATAAATAGAGCTTGCATAATCTCGAGTACTTCATATTCTGAAGGCCTTACAAATCCCCCACAATAAAAATAACAATTCAGGTAGGTGCAATAAATAGTATAATTATGTTCTGATCCCTATGAAAAGTAATTAAATCCATCTTTATATTAATGAGTTAATGAGTATACACAGACACACCCTTTTTAATCCTTTACCAATTTAAGTTTACAATAGACCTAATCATCAGGTCCAGGTAGTTTCTTAGATATGAAATATTTCTTATTTAAACTGCTCCTGTGAGAGATTTTCATTTAGTTGAAACCAAGATTTTGAAGCTTGAACTTAGCTAATTGTACTCTAAAAAGTAAAAATATAAAAAATACCTAACAACATTTATATTATTTGTAAAAATTAACTGTGTTTGTGTTTTATAAAAGAAAGAAAATGTTGGCATCACATATAACGACCGAAAACCCATTGGACACCACCTCTACCCCTGACAGCTTTAAAGGCGCAACACGGCAGATTCAGTACGACTGTTCATCGTCTTCTACAGATACAACAGATAGTGACAACGACCAGTCAAGTCCTGATAATCTGGACATTTCGAATCTGAGTCATCTAACCAAGGAGCGTTTCAAGATCGATCGCCGCAAACTAGAGAAAATGTTCAAAAATTCCACCAACACGGAAGGACTAACCAACGCTGATTATTTCTTCAAACAAATCATGAAAACAACAGATACCTTCATAACGTACCCAAAGAATCTGAAAGTCGGTACAAGGACCAGAAAAGATCCATTTGTTAACATAATCGGCAGACCTAAAAATATCAATTGGGCAAAAGGACTAATTTTAGCCAGTCTGGCCACAAGTGGTCCACGACTCAAAATGAAAATATTAATTTCGGATACCGATCATTCGCATATCATTGGCCGTTTAGGATGTAATGTGAATAGCATAATGGAACAGACAGACACTCTTATCCATTTCCCCGATCGCAGCACAGTGTCAATATACGGAATTCTTGAGAACCTGGAACAAGCTAGAATCTCACTTCGAGCATCAACACCACTACTGATGTCCTTTGAGCTACCAATTGGGGCTCAATTGCCGACTCATGATCTTCCCTATATTGAGCAGCTAGAAATTGATTTCAATGTAAAAATCATTTTTATGACAATACCACCACATACTTCCTATTTTGCCATCGTAAAAGGAACTGAAGGAGAAGTCGACAAAATACGCGAAGCGGTAAGACTTTTGATCATCTCAACATGTGGCAACAGAGCTGATTACACCATGCAGAACATTAATTTAGAAATTTCGAAAAAGCTCTTCGATTTGGCCACTGCAGACAACAGTTTAAACCTACTGGCCTTGAAGGAAAGAACACAAACAATTATTTCCGTTCCGGCAACTAGTGCGTATGGTGAAGAGATTCCAGCCATCATAACAGGATCATCTGAAGGAATATATGCGGCTAAGATGGAGCTCATATCTCATATGCCTCTTGAGCTGACACTTGACACAACCGAAGACCCGGACAACACATACGAAATCATGTGTCTGGGTTTTATGTATGGAATATCCATTAGGATGCAGCACGAACCGCAGAGCAATAGTGTGTCAATTAATTTGAAAGCAAGGGAAATGTCAGTTTCCCACATATATGAAGCAGCTAAAGAAGTTTTCAAAATGCTAAACACTACCGATGAAGACAACAAATTACCTAAAGCCTATTTATTGGAGGATAACATCAATAGCAACTCAAGTGAATATGAAGAGGTGTCGACGAGAATATGGGCCCCCATCGAACCAGGAAGTACGAGCAATTTCTTATACGTAGAACCATCTGGCGAGTCTTCAGGCAATAGAGTACGTACCGAATCAGAAGGAAGTTCTGATTTAATTGGAGGAAAATCATTGTCACCAGTTAGTAGCGACGATCACCATCAATGTGGAAGGAGATCCAGTGATTGGTCGAGAGTAGGAGACGATGGCCAACGTTTCGAGTGTGACTTTGACTGCGAAGATCTAGAAGTTGCATATATATTCATGTCGTCACCAATTGATTTTCTTCCATTTAGCCTAGGTGCACCTGCAGCCGAAAGAATTTATCAACGATAAATACAAAGCTAGAAACTAAACTAACACAAAGGACTTTTGTAGGTCTGGATTTTGACAAAGATTAAAATAATTCATTTAAAATGACATTATTTGTTTAATCTTATTATTTTCTGTAATTTTGTTCTCAATAAAAACTCGATTTATAAAATAAACTATTTTTGTATTTATTTGAATTCCAAGAAGTCACATTCTCAGTTGGTCAACCTCCTTAGTTTGTACAGGATAATCCATCACCATTTGTTTCCAAATGTTGAATTTAGAAATATTTGTTTCAAACTGTGCAACAGAAAGCATTAATATTCAGCGTCATCTTGTATTCTGTTATGAATATGCATACTAAAGTTTAAACTGTCAAATCTTTTTTGATTTTTGTTCTTGGGATATTTACTTGCACGTCTTTAAAACTTCTCAGTATCCAGATGACACCTTAATCCTGGCCGAACATGAAAGACCATTCGAAGCTATTATCCGAAAATATCATCAATTCCAAGCCATTCCTAGTGGAGTCTCCAATTATGTCATAAAAAGGCTTCCACAAATAGTAATCATACTACTTGCAATCATCATTAACAACTGCTACTTCCCCCAAAAATGGAAAATTTTATCAAAATTCAGTTTATTAAAAAAATTTTGACGAAACTAACTTTTCCTTATCACCTGGAGGCATTAAATGAAAACAACGCTTTCGTTACATGTGTGGCAATTTTTACTTGCGATTTAGGTACTAAAATGCAAGTTATGGATTCGTGCGAAAAAAAAATCTATCAATCAAACATGACATTACGATAATAGAGAAGTTAAAAAAGTGGGTATCTGTATCGCACCTCTACAGGCTAAACGGATGGGCCGATTTGCTTCAAACTTGGTATTAAGTATTTATTAGATAGTATCTCGGGTGTTTTTTTCATTTTTGCTCTAGGTCGGAAAATGACGGTACCTGCCATACAATTTTTAACAAAAAGTTTGATTTTCTCAAAAACGGCTCTAACGGTTTTCATAAAACTTTCAGGGTGCTATTTTTTTACAACAATATATATTTCAGTTAGAACGATTTTGTTTGAAATTTGTTCTATAACGGTACCTCTCATATAACCAGTTTTTTCAAATGCGGTTGTATCGTAAACTATTATCCCGAAATTTTGCACACAGGAAGTCATTTATACTTCAATTAATATTGCTTTTTAAAAGTTTCAAAAACTTTTTTTTTCGATTTTTTAAAATTCTCTAAAAAAAAATTGGGTTTCGAAATATTTTGAAAATGGATTGATTGAATTGTTTTACATAATTTTCCCGGAACAAAACTACAGATTTCCTTATAATGACATACTAGAAAAAAATTTAAAATATTTTTTCGAAAAGTTTTTTCAAAAAAAAACGCCTTTTTAAAAAACTGGGCAAACGATTTTCAATATTTTTTTTCCTCGATAGACATTTAGTTTAAAAAAATTAAAGAATTTTCTAAAAAAAAATATTTCTATTATTTTAATAGACGTGTGGTTTTCAATCTGGCAATGGAATGAGTCCATCCGTCATCGCGCGCAACAATTGGAGCTGTGCCCATCCCCTTTATGGAAGATTTTGCGGAAAACCCTGGTTTGTAGGCTTACAAAATCCAACTCGTGCAAGAATTGAAGCCGAACGACCTTCAAGCGCGTCACACGTTCGGTGAATGGGCCCAAAACGAGATGGCCACCGATCCCGATTTTCACAAAATTGGTCCTCGGCTGGAATTTATTCGAGCCAGCCGCGGCGGCCACTTCCCCGAAATCATTTTTAAAACATAATTTAAACCCTAATCTTTATAATCAACCTAAATTCTTGGCCATAACATTAAACTATATGCGTTTTTTTATCTTTTCTAGAAAACCACACGTCTAAAAAAACATCCTTTATATACATACATATGCAGCCACTAAGCAATTATCTAACACAAGAACAAATTCGTGCGACCCAGTCGTGCATTTTTTTAAATTTATTCGACGATGTGACCGCACATATGAGCAAGTACGTGCGATGCAGTCGTGCAATTTATTTCTAACAAAATCCTCGTCATTGCATGGCGCCAGGATGAGTACTTATCTAAACAATGGCTTAGTTTATATTATGTATTATTATCCTGCAGCCTGCACTACAACATTTTCTTTAAAATCGTTTTGAAGAAAAATTTTGTAGTTAAAAAAAATTATATATCCTCTCATTTAAGGTGAAATCATACTGGGTCGCAAGAACTTGCTCTTATGTACTTGATAAGTTTGGAAGACCCAAGATCTTTGATCGAAACAAGTAACATTTACGTACATAAATCACACGTTCTAAATAGAGACAAAACCACAACTCCTACCAGTTTTAGTAAAAATAAAGTACGCCATCACACGCCTTAAATAACAAAGAATTTATGCCAAAAGTATTTCGAATATTGTATGACGGATTTTGATGAAATCCAGTTTTTTATTTTAATTTTTTTTTAAATTTTTATACAGCTGATCGATCATAAGATTAAATTTTTTTTTTTGCATTTTCAAAAAAAAAAACAATCGAAAAATAATTTAAAATTCAAAAATTAAGTAATTCAAAATAATAATATGCAGAATTAATTTGGTTCCCTAGATCTTTTCAAATATTACATTTCATTGAAATCCAATGACCCGTTACCGAGAACGTCGGTAGTTAAAAAACCCGTTATATGAAAGGTACCGTTAATAGACTTTTGCGGTAAATTTGGTTTCCATTTAATAATAGCCAATACCTACAAAAAAAACGCAAACATTTTCATCAAAATCGTTTTTTGTAGTAGACTCCTGACTGATATTTATTTAAATCCACAAGTCGGAAATCGAAAACGATGAAACCCGAGATTTAGTTTCGGCGGGATCATAGCATTAGGGTAAATTTGTACCTTTTGTGAGTTCTAGTTAAAAAGAAATGGTTTTCAATAATATTTCGTAGTAATATAATGTTCAAGCGGAAGCCACCCAATGGGTCTTATGAATAAAAAAAGCTAAAGCTGTAACTTGGATTTTTATGCTTTTGTGTGAATAAAACTTAGGTTAAGCTAGCTAGAAAATTAGCTTAAGCTTGTGCTTCAATTCGTGTGAATAAAAATAGCTAAAGAAGCTAAAATATTTAAACAAAAGCTAGAAAAATATCAAGATTCCTACACCCCTGTCTAGAAACATTTGGCTAGTAAGGTGTGTTTTTTTTAGACGTGTGGTTTTCAATCTGGCAACACTTCTTTTTCGGAATTGGTCTTTTTTACAGCTGTCACTTGCTCAGGTTGGTTTACCATTTTCAATATGAATAGATTGACAACATTCGCCGTGTTATTGCTGACGTTCGACCCCAATTGCTGCAAAAAATGGTCGGAAAATTGGGCCTCTTGGCTGGAATTTATTTGAGCCAGCTGCGGCGGCTAGTTGCCCAATATCATTTTTAAAACATAATGGCAAACCCTTATCTTTTTAACAAGGCTGAATTCTTGGCCATAACATTAAATTATATGTGTTTTATTTTTTTCTTGAAAACCAGACGTTCAAGAAAAAACATCCTTTATTTAGTTTTATAATTCTCTTTAGTAATATTGCGAGCAAGGCAGAATTCATAAGCCAAAACATTATAGAAAACGGTCAGAAATAGGGGAAGATGACCTTTATACTCTTTTTCGGTTTTTGAAAGAAAATATTCAGTGGCTATCTGATTACTTTTTGGGTGAGTCAACAGAGCCTAGAGGAGGTGTACTCACATCTGAGGAGATGATGCGGATATTTTTGAGTGACCCCTGGATTCCAATTTGGTGTTGGACAAGATATTTGAGTTGAATACACTACAATTTACACAACTATGCAGCACATAGTCCTTTGCTCTCCGATTAAAAAAATATCAGTTTTAGCTAAAGCTACCTGATCCAAGACATGTGAATTAACAAACAAAAGCTGAAAATGTTTTTTTCTTGAAAACCAGACGTTTAAGAAAAAAACACTATAATGATCTGCTTTAATGACTGTTCTGATCGATTCGCAGAAGTCTTGCACGAGCCCCTCAGAAAGAGGACGTACGGCGGATGAGCCCAACCAATTGGACCAACGGTGGCGTCAACAGTCAACGATGCAGACGCCCTAATGAGCTACTTCGACGTATTTGGAGATAAGGTAATTGGGACAATTCAATGCAAGTCAGGGCATTGAAATAGAGATGGTGGCGGATGAACCCTTAATGGGCCAACGGCAGTGCTCATATCCCCGAAGTGGGTTACTGACTCCGGATTCTCCGGTTCCTTTTGTCCAAGGAATCCAACAAAGGACCTGGCCCTCCAGGTTGGGGGTTGTGCGTGGGGTTAACAACCCTGCCACGGAAAAAAAGAAAAAGTTGCGAAGCGACCAATAGCCTCGGAAAAGGACGGATTAACTGTTGACGACCTGGAAACACGAACTAAGGACAACGACCTTCGGATCTGCACGTGGAATGTTAGAACTCTTAACAGACCACGTGCATCCAAACAACTAGCGGAGGCCCTAGACTGCTACAGAGCAGGAATTACTGCCATCCAGGAAGTGCGATGGGATGGGCCGGCCAAAAGGAGGATGAAAAACTGTGACGTGTACTACGGTGATTGTGCAAGAAGACCACAGCGTTTATTTGGGTGCGGATTCGTCATAAGCGGTAGACTTAGGCAAGAAGTCTTGGGCTTTCGACACGTAAGTGAGCGACTTGTGACAATCCGTATCAAGGCTAAATTCGCCAACATTAGCCTAATATGCGCTCATGCCCCCACAGAGGACAAAGATGACGCCACCAAGGATGACTTCTATGAGCTCCTCGACAAAACATATGAGCAATGCCCTAAATACGACGTAAAGATCGTACTAGGCGATTTTAATGCCAAAATAGGTAAAGAGGAAATCTTTGGTAGGATTGTCGGAAAACATAGCCTACACGACACAACGTCTAAAAACGGACTTAGGCTAATTGACTTCGCAGTGACACATAACGTCACCATTGCAAGCACACGGTTTCCTCATCTCGATATACACAAAGGGACTTAGCGACACCCAGATCAAAGAACCGTCAATCAGATTGATCACGTTGCGATCGATGCAAGACATGCCTCCAGTATCTTGGATGTTCGCACCTTCCGAGGAGCTAACATCGATTCGGATCACTACCTTGTTGCAGCAAAGGTAAGAATGCGAATAACCCGAACTCCACAACAACGGAGTAATACTGTGAGGAAGTATGACGTCGGAAAGCTGCAATCGCAAGAAACCGCCAGAACCTATGCCGATCTAATATCCCGTAACCTCTCTAGAAATCCAGTACCGCCAGCATCAAGTGCCGAAGACCAGTGGCAACACTGCCAACAAGCCATCAGAGATGCCGCAACTGATGTGCTAGGTTTCACCAGACCACCACCACGAAACCTCTGGTTCGATGACGAATGCAGGCAGGCCCATGCAGCCAAACAAGAGGCATATAAAGCGGCGCTGCAAAGAAAGACGAGAGCTGCTCCCGAGCTCTACGAGCAGAAAAGACGGGAAGAACACCGGCTTCTCCAAAAGAAAAAGAGAGAGCATGAGAAGCGCGCGATCGAGGATATTGAGAGATGCTACTCCAGGAACAACGTGCGGAAGTTTTACCAACAGGTAAAAAGAACATGCCAAGGAAAAAAACCCGCACAGAAGCCTGTAGAGATAGGAATGGAAACCTCGTAGTAGAGTCACAGTCGGGCTGAGTACATGGAAGGACCATTTCTGCAGACTGTTAAACGGCGATGAAGACCAAAATCCCGCTGTCAGGCAGAATGAACCATTCAACATGGATGATGACAGACAAAACTTCCGTCCACCTCACCAAAATGAAGTAAGGATAGCAATATCTAAACTAAAAAACAACAAAGCTGCTGGACCCGACGGACTACCCGCCGAACTTTTTAAAGCGGCCAGAGATGATCTGGTGGAGTGCATACACCAACTCATCTCTACAGTTTGGTCAGAAGAAAGTATGCCTGATGAATGGAACCTCAGCATCGTTTGCCCACAAGAAAGGAGACCCTCTAAACTGCGCCAACTATAGAGGAATTAGTCTCCTGAATATCGCCAACAAGATCCTCTCTGCCGTACTATGTGAACGCCTGAAACCTTTCGTCAGCAACCTGATTGGCCCCTATCAGTGTGGTTTCAGACCAGGAAAGTCCACAATCGATCAAATGTTCACTCTACGGCAGATCCTGGAAACCACCCAAGAATTCCAAATCGATACCCACCACCTCTTTATCGATTTTAAGGCCGCGTACAATAGCATTTATAGAGACGAGCTATACAGAGCCATGTCAGGTTTTGGCATTCCCACAAAACTCGTCCGACTGTGCAGGATGACGATGGAGAACTCTCGCTGCTCCGTCAAGGTTGGTACTGACCTCACAGAAGCTTTGATGTCAAAAAAGGATTCCGACAAGGTGATGCGCTATCGTGCGATTTCTTCAACTTAATACTTGAAAAAATTATAACAAACTCGCAAGTCAATTGTAGTGGGACAATTTTTGTCAGGTCTGTGCAATTGTTAGCATACGCTGACGACATATACATCATTGGCAGAACTCGGCGAGCTGTCACTGGAACGTTTGCTAACATTGAAGCTGAAGCGGCTAAGATGGGACTAGCAGTTAACGAGTCCAAAACGAATTACCTGTTGTCCACAAAAAGGGACACACAACACGGGCGTATTGGACAAAACATCACAACAGACAGGTACAACTTTGAGGTAGTTAGGGACTTTGTTTACCTCGGAACCGCTATAACATCTGACAAGAACATCTCGTCAGAAATAAAGCGAAGAATTACTCTTGCCAATCGCTGTTTCTATGGGCTAGGAAGGCAATTGAGTAGCAAAGCTCTCTCTCGAAAGACAAAGGAGACTCTGTATAAGACCCTAATCATCCCAGTCCTGCTCTATGGCGCCGAGGCATGGACTCTATCTAAAGCGGATGAAGATATCCTTATTCGTTTCGAGAGTAAGATTTTTGGCCCTATCTGCGTTAACGAGCTTAGGAGGAGAAGGTTCAACCAAGAACTATACGAGCTGTACAGCGACATTGACCTGGTCAAAAAAATACGCATATCACGTTTAAGATGGCCAGGTCATGTAGAGCGAATGGACAAAAATGCTCCGGCTCGCAGGATCTTCGATTCCATCCCAGAGGGTAGACGCAGTCAAGGAAGACCTCGCCTTAGGTGACGCGCTCAAGTGGAGGACGACCTCAACCAACTTGGAGTGCGAAACTGAAGGCAGCTAGCCAAAGACCGAGCTGGGCACGACTGTGTCGCACGTACTTGCTCTTATGTGCCTAATTACATTGGACGGCAAGATCTTTGACAAAAATAAATAACATTTACGTTGAAAATAACACAGTTTGAACTTATAAAAACTATCAAAACCACAATACTTAACGGTTTTTAGTAAAAATGAAGTACCCATCACGCGTCTTAAATAACAAAGAACTTATGAAAAAGTGTTTCGAAAATTGTAGGACGGATTTTGATAAAATCCTGTTTTTTTTTTTTTTTTTTTTTGGTATGCAGTATTTTAGAGTTTATTAATATGCATGTGATTATAAACTTTAAAATATATTTTTATAAGTTTTAAAAATATTGATTTTTCAAAAAAAAAAACAAAAATAATTTAAAGATACATAGAAAAATAAAAAAAAAACTTAAAATTAGTGACTTCATATATTTTTGTATATTGTTTTCTTAAAGGTACGAGAAAAAAATAGCACGTATGTAAAAAAAACTTAACAAAAAAATGGGCATGAATAGGTCGCACCTACTTGCTCTTCTGTGCTTGATTACATTGGAAGGCAAGATCTTTGATCGAAACAAGTAACATTTACGTACAAATATCACACGTTGTGAACCTTTAATAAGTGTCAAAACCACAGCCCCTAACTGTTTTTAGTAAAAATAGAGTACGCTATCACACGTCTTAAATAACAAAGAATTTATGAAAAGAGTAAAAAAAACCGTTATTTGAAAGGTACCGTTAATAGAATTTTGCGGTAAATTTGGTTTCTATTTAATAACAGCCAATACCTACAAAAAACGCAACAATTTTCATCAAAATCGTTGGAGCCGTTTTCGAAAAAATTAAGCTTGTCCTTAACGGTGATACGGCAGGTACCGTTATTCTTAGCCCTAAAACTAAAATTTCCATTTCCCTGTAAGGAATGCTAAAAGATACACACATACCAAAATGGGCGATGAGGTTAGTGGCTCTGGTGAAGAACTTAGGTACATTTTATGTAACAAATACCTAAAGAAAAAAGAAATTAAATATTTGTATTTCTTATTGCAAAATAAATTAAATGCTTGTCTCATTATTTTAAGTTTATTCATTTTATTTTTAGAGTTTTATTATAGAGTTGTGGCTTGTGGGGATTGCTTCATTTATCCTATACGTACATATGCAGGTTATAAAGCCATATGACAGCGAAGTATTTCAAAAACAAACCTGAGAAATAATATATGTACAGCCATTAAATAGACTTTTTAAAAAGTTTTCGGGCTAGTAATATTTTGACCTCCAAAATTCATCAACCTTCAATTCTGTTGTATGTATATTCTTATACAACTACGAAGCTGTGAGCTAATGATGGTATCAACAGATGAAAGAGGGAGCGTTATAAACTAAAATAAAATGAAGATTTTAAAGTTTTCAAAAAAGTGTTGCAAGAAGATTTCACATGTCCTCATTTGGAGTGAGCAATAAAAAGAGAATAATCTGAGATGATTTAACAGTCCTAGTAACACCTCCATTTTGTTGTATTCAGTGATAAAAAAAAAACTGATTTCTGAAAACTAAAAACAATTTTTCGATTTAAAAAGCTTAGATTTCCAGTGAGATTACAAAACATTTCGACGAAATCACGCATGTTGAAATCCCAAAAAACTTGTGGAGACCGCATTCATTCCGATTGTTTTTTGCTGAAACCTCGAGTTGTGATTTACCAATCAAAGGTATAACTTTGATTTTGGAACCACTGTGATTTTAAACTGTGATTTCTGACAATGAATGGCTACATTAAAACCAGCTTACTCCTTGAAATTTGGTAGATTAGATTATATATTTTGTCCGACATGGGGAGTTATGGTGTTGGTGTGTTGGTGGTTAAATGATCAAGTATTTTTTTACACTCAAGGAAAATCTGGCTAAGAGTGCAGTCAAAACGGGGCTTGCCTGGAATTTTTACTTACCGTAAGACAATATTAAAATCTGAGAGCAAATTGACTTCGCTATGGAAAGCAGTTATTGAATTCTATCAACCGGGTTATTGCTATTGCTTCAGAGTGTGCACTAGGCAATCGAAGGGTAGTGACAATAAATTGGCCAATTGATTGCCTAATACATTGAATATTGCTAATGGAGACCCTGGGTAACCTATAACTCCTTAAAATTGCTAGTTCATGTGGAATAAACTAAATGATTATGTCTTTCGCCTGCACTTTTTTTTTCTTCTTATGACTAGGTATCCTGAATACGAATTTTAATAAATATGTTTTCAGTGCTCATAGTTAAGTTAATCTTATTGAAATTCAAAAACCGATGACCGAAGTGCATTGATATTGCATTGTTAGCCACAACAATGAATATTTGCTGTAAAAATAAAGGCCTAAATTAAATAGACAAGACCAAACATGGCCTAATGTCAAAACTTAACGAATTGTTTCGTCAAGTTTCTAAAAACATGATCAATACATATACTATTATGAACATGGGTATCTGCCATTGCCATGCCTGTCAAAGTTGCATGTGTCAGAAAGATTCAGGATGAGATACCTCATGCTTAACAAAACTTATCAAAAGGCACATTTGTCCATTTAAGCCGATGCCATATGACTGCTTGTTTTGGTACATTAACGTTAGCGATTTTGACAGTAGATCATGGTCTGTAATCACTTTAAATTTATTTATTAAACTAATATGATTTTCGACTAAACTAAAATAGAAGAAACATTTCCTGAGCAATTGAAATCGAAGAACAAAAGTTTTGTCAAAATATCTTACGATTTGGAAAATAATCGAAAATAAATAAATAGGACCTAATTACTTGTTAGTTAGAGCTTGCATAATCTCGAGTACTTCATATTCTGAAGGCCTTACAAATCCCCCACAATAAAAATAACAATTCAGGTAGGTGCAATAAATAGTATAATTATGTTCTGATCCCTATGAAAAGTAATTAAATCCATCTTTATATTAATGAGTTAATGAGTATACACAGACACACCCTTTTTAATCCTTTACCAATTTAAGTTTACAATAGACCTAATCATCAGGTCCAGGTAGTTTCTTAGATATGAAATATTTCTTATTTAAACTGCTCCTGTGAGAGATTTTCATTTAGTTGAAACCAAGATTTTGAAGCTTGAACTTAGCTAATTGTACTCTAAAAAGTAAAAATATAAAAAATACCTAACAACATTTATATTATTTGTAAAAATTAACTGTGTTTGTGTTTGTGTTTTATAAAAGAAATAAAATGTTGGCATCACATATAACGACCGAAAACCCATTGGACACCACCTCTACCCCTGACAGCTTTAAAGGCGCAACACGGCAGATTCAGTACGACTGTTCATCGTCTTCTACAGATACAACAGATAGTGACAACGACCAGTCAAGTCCTGATAATCTGGACATTTCGAATCTGAGTCATCTAACCAAGGAGCGTTTCAAGATCGATCGCCGCAAACTAGAGAAAATGTTCAAAAATTCCACCAACACGGAAGGACTAACCAACGCTGATTATTTCTTCAAACAAATCATGAAAACAACAGATACCTTCATAACGTACCCAAAGAATCTGAAAGTCGGTACAAGGACCAGAAAAGATCCATTTGTTAACATAATCGGCAGACCTAAAAATATCAATTGGGCAAAAGGACTAATTTTAGCCAGTCTGGCCACAAGTGGTCCACGACTCAAAATGAAAATATTAATTTCGGATACCGATCATTCGCATATCATTGGCCGTTTAGGATGTAATGTGAATAGCATAATGGAACAGACAGACACTCTTATCCATTTCCCCGATCGCAGCACAGTGTCAATATACGGAATTCTTGAGAACCTGGAACAAGCTAGAATCTCACTTCGAGCATCAACACCACTACTGATGTCCTTTGAGCTACCAATTGGGGCTCAATTGCCGAGGCATGATCTTCCCTATATTGAGCAGCTAGAAATTGATTTCAATGTAAAAATCATTTTTATGACAATACCACCACATACTTCCTATTTTGCCATCGTAAAAGGAACTGAAGGAGAAGTCGACAAAATACGCGAAGCGGTAAGACTTTTGATCATCTCAACATGTGGCAACAGAGCTGCTTACACCATGCAGAACATTAATTTAGAAATTTCGAAAAAGCTCTTCGATTTGGCCACTGCAGACAACAGTTTAAACCTACTGGCCTTGAAGGAAAGAACACAAACAATTATTTCCGTTCCGGCAACTAGTGCGTATGGTGAAGAGATTCCAGCCATCATAACAGGATCATCTGAAGGAATATATGCGGCTAAGATGGAGCTCATATCTCATATGCCTCTTGAGCTGACACTTGACACAACCGAAGACCCGGACAACACATACGAAATCATGTGTCTGGGTTTTATGTATGGAATATCCATTAGGACGCAGCACGAACCGCAGAGCAATAGTGTGTCAATTAATTTGAAAGCAAGGGAAATGTCAGTTTCCCACATATATGAAGCAGCTAAAGAAGTTTTCAAAATGCTAAACACTACCGATGAAGACAACAAATTACCTAAAGCCTATTTATTGGAGGATAACATCAATAGCAACTCAAGTGAATATGAAGAGGTGTCGACGAGAATATGGGCCCCCATCGAACCAGGAAGTACGAGCAATTTCTTATACGTAGAACCATCTGGCGAGTCTTCAGGCAATAGAGTACGTACCGAATCAGAAGGAAGTTCTGATTTAATTGGAGGAAAATCATTGTCACCAGTTAGTAGCGACGATCACCATCAATGTGGAAGGCGATCCAGTGATTGGTCGAGAGTAGGAGACGATGGCCAACGTTTCGAGTGTGACTTTGACTGCGAAGATCTAGAAGTTGCATATATATTCATGTCGTCACCAATTGATTTTCTTCCATTTAGCCTAGGTGCACCTGCAGCCGAAAGAATTTATCAACGATAAATACAAAGCTAGAAACTAAACTAACACAAAGGGCTTTTGTAGGTCTGGATTTTGACAAAGATTAAAATAATTCATTTAAAATGACATTATTTGTTTAATCTTATTATTTTCTGTAATTTTGTTCTCAATAAAAACTCGATTTATAAAATAAACTATTTTTGTATTTATTTGAATTCCAAGAAGTCACATTCTCAGTTGGTCAACCTCCTTAGTTTGTACAGGATAATCCATCACCATTTGTTTCCAAATGTTGAATTTAGAAATATTTGTTTCAAACTGTGCAACAGAAAGCATTAATATTCAGCGTCATCTTGTATTCTGTTATGAATATGCATACTAAAGTTTAAACTGTCAAATCTTTTTTGATTTTTGTTCTTGGGATATTTACTTGCACGTCTTTAAAACTTCTCAGTATCCAGATGACACCTTAATCCTGGCCGAACATGAAAGACCATTCGAAGCTATTATCCGAAAATATCATCAATTCCAAGCCATTCCTAGTGGAGTCTCCAATTATGTCATAAAAAGGCTTCCACAAATAGTAATCATACTACTTGCAATCATCATTAACAACTGCTACTTCACCCAAAAATGGAAAATTTTATCAAAATTCAGTTTATTAAAAAAATTTTGACGAAACTAACTTTTCCTTATCACCTGGAGGCATTAAATGAAAACAACGCTTTCGTTACATGTGTGGCAATTTTTACTTGCGATTTAGGTACTAAAATGCAAGTTATGGATTCGTGCGAAAAAAAAATCTATCAATCAAACATGACATTACGATAATAGAGAAGTTAAAAAAGTGGGTATCTGTATCGCACCTCTACAGGCTAAACGGATGGGCCGATTTGCTTCAAACTTGGTATTTAGTATTTATTAGATAGTATCTCGGGTGTTTTTTTTCATTTTTGCTCTAGGTCGGAAAATGACGGTACCTGCCATACAATTTTTAACAAAAAGTTTGATTTTCTCAAAAACGGCTCTAACGGTTTTCATAAAACTTTCAGGGTGCTATTTTTTTACAACAATATATATTTCAGTTAGAACGATTTTGTTTGAAATTTGTTCTATAACGGTACCTCTCATATAACCAGTTTTTTCAAATGCGGTTGTATCGTAAACTATTATCCCGAAATTTTGCACACAGGAAGTGATTTATACTTCAATTAATATTGCTTTTTAAAAGTTTCAAAAACTTTTTTTTTCGATTTTTTAAAATTCTCTAAAAAAAAATTGGGTTTCGAAATATTTTGAAAATGGATTGATTGAATTGTTTTACATAATTTTCCCGGAACAAAACTACAGATTTCCTTATAATGACATACTAGAAAAAAAATTAAAATATTTTTTCGAAACGTTTTTCAAAAAAAACGTCTTATTTAAAAAACTGGTCAAACGATTTTCAATATTTTTTTTCCTCGATAGACATTTAGTTTTCAAATTTAGTTTTTTCCGAGGAATCTTGTAAGCTAATTAAAAAAATTAAAGAATTTAAAAAAAAAAAATATTTCTTTTATTTTAATAGACGTGTGGTTTTCAATCTGGCAATACTTCATTCGGAGTTGGTCTTTTTGACAGCTGTCACTTGATTTATGCTCAGTTTTGTTTGCCATTTCATAATAAATAGACTTGCTCCCGAACAAGTTTGCAAATTGTGCAAATATGTTACCAAAATAATGGTTCGTTTCGGTGGAGCAGAGCATCGAAGAAGACCCGAATGAGTCCATCCGTCATCGCACGCAACAATTGGAGCTGTGCCCATCCCCTTTATGGAAGATTTTGCGGGAAACCTTGGTTTGTAGGCTTACAAAATCCAACTCGTGCAAGAATTGAAGCCGAATGACCTTCAAGCGCGTCACACGTTCGGTGAATGGGCCCAAAACGAGATGGCCACCGATCCCGATTTTCACAAAATTGGTCCTCGGCTGGAATTTATTCGAGCCAGCCGCGGCGGCCACTTCCCCGAAATCATTTTTAAAACATAATTTAAACCCTAATCTTTATAATCAACCTAAATTCTTGGCCATAACATTAAACTATATATACATACATATGCAGCCACTAAGCAATTATCTAACATATTCGACGATGTGACCGCACATATGAGCAAGTACGTGCGATGCAGTCGTGCAATTTATTTCTTACAAAATCCTCGTCATTGCATGGCGCCAGGATGAGTACTTATCTAAACAATGGCTTAGTTTATATTATGTATTATTATCCTGCAGCCTGCACTACAACATTTTCTTTAAAATCGTTTTGAAGAAAAATTTTGTAGTTAAAAAAAATTATATATCCTCTCATTTAAGGTGAAATCATACTGGGTCGCAAGAACTTGCTCTTATGTACTTGATAAGTTTGGAAGACCCAAGATCTTTGATCGAAACAAGTAACATTTACGTACATAAATCACACGTTCTAAATAGTGACAAAACCACAACTCCTACCAGTTTTAGTAAAAATAAAGTACGCCATCACACGCCTTAAATAACAAAGAATTTATGCCAAAAGTATTTCGAATATTGTATGACGGATTTTGATGAAATCCAGTTTTTTTATTTTAATTTTTTTTTTTATTTTTATACAGCTGATCATAAGATTAAAATTTTTTTTTTGCATTTTCAAAAAAAAAATAATCGAAAAATAATTTAAAATTCAAAAAATAAGTAATTCAAAATAAAAATATGCAGAATTAATTTGGTTCCCTAGATCTTTTCAAATATTACATTTCATTGAAATCCAATGACCCGTTACCGAGAACGTCGGTAGTTAAAAAACCCGTTATATGAAAGGTACCGTTAATAGACTTTTGCGGTAAATTTGGTTTCCATTTAATAATAGCCAATACCTACAAAAAAACGCAAACATTTTCATCAAAATCGTTTTTTGTAGTAGACTCCTGACTGATATTTATTTAAATCCACAAGTCGGAAATCGAAAACGATGAAACCCGAGATTTAGTTTCGGCGGGATCATAGCATTAGGGTAAATTTGTACCTTTTGTGAGTTCTAGTTAAAAAGAAATGGTTTTCAATAATATTTCGTAGTAATATAATGTTCAAGCGGAAGCCACCCAATGGGTCTTATGAATAAAAAAAGCTAAAGCTGTAACTTGGATTTTTATGCTTTTGTGTGAATAAAACTTAGGTTAAGCTAGCTAGAAAATTAGCTTAAGCTTGTGCTTCAATTCGTGTGAATAAAAATAGCTAAAGAAGCTAAAATATTTAAACAAAAGCTAGAAAAATATCAAGATTCCTACACCCCTGTCTAGAAACATTTGGCTAGTAAGGTGTGTTTTTTTTAGACGTGTGGTTTTCAATCTGGCAACACTTCTTTTTCGGAATTGGTCTTTTTTACAGCTGTCACTTGCTCAGGTTGGTTTACCATTTTCAATATGAATAGATTGACAACATTCGCCGTGTTATTGCTGACGTTCGACCCCAATTGCTGCAAAAAATGGTCGGAAAATTGGGCCTCTTGGCTGGAATTTATTTGAGCCAGCTGCGGCGGCTAGTTGCCCAATATCATTTTTAAAACATAATGGCAAACCCTTATCTTTTTAACAAGGCTGAATTCTTGGCCATAACATTAAATTATATGTGTTTTATTTTTTTCTTGAAAACCAGACGTTCAAGAAAAAACATCCTTTATTTAGTTTTATAATTCTCTTTAGTAATATTGCGAGCAAGGCAGAATTCATAAGCCAAAACATTATAGAAAACGGTCAGAAATAGGGGAAGATGACCTTTATACTCTTTTTCGGTTTTTGAAAGAAAATATTCAGTGGCTATCTGATTACTTTTTGGGTGAGTCAACAGAGCCTAGAGGAGGTGTACTCACATCTGAGGAGATGATGCGGATATTTTTGAGTGACCCCTGGATTCCAATTTGGTGTTGGACAAGATATTTGAGTTGAATACACTACAATTTACACAACTATGCAGCACATAGTCCTTTGCTCTCCGATTAAAAAAATATCAGTTTTAGCTAAAGCTACCTGATCCAAGACATGTGAATTAACAAACAAAAGCTGAAAATGTTTTTTTCTTGAAAACCAGACGTCTAAGAAAAAAACATCCTTTATTTAGTTTTAGAATTCTCTTTAGTAATATTGCGAGCGGTGGTTGGGTGCTGTATGAATAGAGTAGGCATTGAAAGGTATCAAACTGGTGATGCACAGTCGCTGCAACTATATCGTACACATCATAACCACCGGGTACTGGTTTGTCCATCCGGACATTCCTGCTAAACTTATAAGCGCGAGTGTTGAACACAGAAAAAAACACTATAATGCTCTGCTTTAATGACTGTTCTGATCGATTCGCAGAAGTCTTGCACGAGCCCCTCAGAAAGAGGACGTATGGCGGATGAGCCCAACCAATTGGACCAACGGTGGCGTCAACAGTCAACGATGCAGACGCCCTAATGAGCTACTTCGATGTATTTGGAGATAAGGTAATTGGGACAATTCAATGCAAGTCAGGGCATTGAAATAGAGATGGTGGCGGATGAACCCTTAATGGGCCAACGGCAGTGCTCATATCCCCGAAGTGGGTTACTGACTCCGGATTCTCCGGTTCCTTTTGTCCAAGGAATCCAACAAAGGACCTGGCCCTCCAGATTGGGGGTTGTGCGTGGGGTTAACAACCCTGCCACGGAAAAAAAGAAAAAGTTGCGAAGCGACCAATAGCCTCGGAAAAGGACGGATTAACTGTTGACGACCTGGAAACACGAACTAAGGACAACGACCTTCGGATCTGCACGTGGAATGTTAGAACTCTTAACAGACCACGTGCATCCAAACAACTAGCGGAGGCCCTAGACTGCTACAGAGCAGGAATTACTGCCATCCAGGAAGTGCGATGGGATGGGCCGGCCAAAAGGAGGATGAAAAACTGTGACGTGTACTACGGTGATTGTGCAAGAAGACCGCAGCGTTTATTTGGGTGCGGATTCGTCATAAGCGGTAGACTTAGGCAAGAAGTCTTGGGCTTTCGACACGTAAGTGAGCGACTTGTGACAATCCGTATCAAGGCTAAATTCGCCAACATTAGCCTAATATGCGCTCATGCCCCCACAGAGGACAAAGATGACGCCACCAAGGATGACTTCTATGAGCTCCTCGACAAAACATATGAGCAATGCCCTAAATACGACGTAAAGATCGTACTAGGCGATTTTAATGCCAAAATAGGTAAAGAGGAAATCTTTGGTAGGATTGTCGGAAAACATAGCCTACACGACACAACGTCTGAAAACGGACTTAGGCTAATTGACTTCGCAGTGACACATAACGTCACCATTGCAAGCACACGGTTTCCTCATCTCGATATACACAAAGGGACTTAGCAACACCCAGATCAAAGAACCGTCAATCAGATTGATCACGTTGCGATCGATGCAAGACATGCCTCCAGTATCTTGGATGTTCGCACCTTCCGAGGAGCTAACATCGATTCGGATCACTACCTTGTTGCAGCAAAGGTAAGAATGCGAATAACCCGAACTCCACAACAACGGAGTAATACTGTGAGGAAGTATGACGTCGGAAAGCTACAATCGCAAGAAACCGCCAGAACCTATGCCGATCTAATATCCCGTAACCTCTCTAGAAATCCAGTACCGCCAGCATCAAGTGCCGAAGACCAGTGGCAACACTGCCAACAAGCCATCAGAGATGCCGCAACTGATGTGCTAGGTTTCACCAGACCACCACCACGAAACCTCTGGTTCGATGACGAATGCAGGCAGGCCCATGCAGCCAAACAAGAGGCATATAAAGCGGCGCTGCAAAGAAAGACGAGAGCTGCTCGCGAGCTCTACGAGCAGAAAAGACGGGAAGAACACCGGCTTCTCCAAAAGAAAAAGAGAGAGCATGAGAAGCGCGCGATCGAGGATATTGAGAGATGCTACTCCAGGAACAACGTGCGGAAGTTTTACCAACAGGTAAAAAGAACATGCCAAGGAAAAAAACCCGCACAGAAGCCTGTAGAGATAGGAATGGAAACCTCGTAGTAGAGTCACAGTCGGGCTGAGTACATGGAAGGACCATTTCTGCAGACTGTTAAACGGCGATGAAGACCAAAATCCCGCTGTCAGGCAGAATGAACCATTCAACATGGATGATGACAGACAAAACTTCCGTCCACCTGACCAAAATGAAGTAAGGATAGCAATATCTAAACTAAAAAACAACAAAGCTGCTGGACCCGACGGACTACCCGCCGAACTTTTTAAAGCGGCCAGAGATGATCTGGTGGAGTGCATACACCAACTCATCTCTACAGTTTGGTCAGAAGAAAGTAAGGCCGCGTACAATAGCATTTATAGAGACGAGCTATACAGAGCCATGTCAGGTTTTGGCATTCCCACAAAACTCGTCCGACTGTGCAGGATGACGATGGAGAACTCTCGCTGCTCCGTCAAGGTTGGTACTGACCTCACAGAAGCTTTGATGTCAAAAAAGGATTCCGACAAGGTGATGCGCTATCGTGCGATTTCTTCAACTTAATACTTGAAAAAATTATAACAAACTCGCAAGTCAATTGTAGTGGGACAATTTTTGTCAGGTCTGTGCAATTGTTAGCATACGCTGACGACATAGACATCATTGGCAGAACTCGGCGAGCTGTCACTGGAACGTTTGCTAACATTGAAGCTGAAGCGGCTAAGATGGGACTAGCAGTTAACGAGTCCAAAACGAATTACCTGTTGTCCACAAAAAGGGACACACAACACGGGCGTATTGGACAAAACATCACAACAGACAGGTACAACTTTGAGGTAGTTAGGGACTTTGTTTACCTCGGAACCGCTATAACATCTGACAACAACATCTCGTCAGAAATAAAGCGAAGAATTACTCTTGCCAATCGCTGTTTCTATGGGCTAGGAAGGCAATTGAGTAGCAAAGCTCTCTCTCGAAAGACAAAGGAGACTCTGTATAAGACCCTAATCATCCCAGTCCTGCTCTATGGCGCCGAGGCATGGACTCTATCTAAAGCGGATGAAGATATCCTTATTCGTTTCGAGAGTAAGATTTTTGGCCCTATCTGCGTTAACGGGCTTAGGAGGAGAAGGTTCAACCAAGAACTATACGAGCTGTACAGCGACATTGACCTGGTCAAAAAAATACGCATATCACGTTTAAGATGGCCAGGTCATGTAGAGCGAATGGACAAAAATGCTCCGGCTCGCAGGATCTTCGATTCCATCCCAGAGGGTAGACGCAGTCAAGGAAGACCTCGCCTTAGGTGACGCGTTCAAGTGGAGGACGACCTCAACCAACTTGGAGTGCGAAACTGAAGGCAGCTAGCCAAAGACCGAGCTGGGCACGACTGTGTCGCACGTACTTGCTCTTATGTGCCTAATTACATTGGACGGCAAGATCTTTGACAAAAATAAATAACATTTACGTTGAAAATAACACAGTTTGAACTTATCAAAACTATCAAAACCACAATACTTAACGGTTTTTAGTAAAAATGAAGTACCCATCACGCGTCTTAAATAACAAAGAACTTATGAAAAAGTGTTTCGAAAATTGTAGGACGGATTTTGATAAAATCCTGTTTTTTTTTTTTTTTTTTTTTTTGGTATGCAGTATTTTAGAGTTATAAACTTTAAAATATATTTTTATAAGTTTTAAAAATATTGATTTTTCAAAAAAAAAACAAAAATAATTTAAAGATACATAGAAAAATAAAAAAAAAACTTAAAATTAGTGACTTCATATATTTTTGTATATTGTTTTCTTAAAGGTACGAGAAAAAAATAGCACGTATGTAAAAAAAACTTAACAAAAAAATGGGCATGAATAGGTCGCACCTACTTGCTCTTCTGTGCTTGATTACATTGGAAGGCAAGATCTTTCATCGAAACAAGTAACATTTACGTACAAATATCACACGTTGTGAACCTTTAATAAGTGTCAAAACCACAGCCCCTAACTGTTTTTAGTAAAAATAGAGTACGCTATCACACGTCTTAAATAACAAAGAATTTATGAAAAGAGTAAAAAAAACCGTTATTTGAAAGGTACCGTTAATAGAATTTTGCGGTAAATTTGGTTTCTATTTAATAACAGCCAATACCTACAAAAAACGCAACAATTTTCATCAAAATCGTTGGAGCCGTTTTCGAAAAAATTAAGCTTGTCCTTAACGGTGATACGGCAGGTACCGTTATTCTTAGCCCTAAAACTAAAATTTCCATTTCCCTGTAAGGAATGCTAAAAGATACACACATACCAAAATGGGCGATGAGGTTAGTGGCTCTGGTGAAGAACTTAGGTACATTTTATGTAACAAATACCTAAAGAAAAAAGAAATTAAATATTTGTATTTCTTATTGCAAAATAAATTAAATGCTTGTCTCATTATTTTAAGTTTATTCATTTTATTTTTAGAGTTTTATTATAGAGTTGTGGCTTGTGGGGATTGCTTCATTTATCCTATACGTACATATGCAGGTTATAAAGCCATATGACAGCGAAGTATTTCAAAAACAAACCTGAGAAATAATATATGTACAGCCATTAAATAGACTTTTTAAAAAGTTTTCCGGCTAGTAATATTTTGACCTCCAAAATTCATCAACCTTCAATTCTGTTGTATGTATATTCTTATACAACTACGAAGCTGTGGGCTAATGATGGTATCAACAGATGAAAGAGGGAGCGTTATAAACTTAAATAAAATGAAGATTTTAAAGTTTTCAAAAAAGTGTTGCAAGAAGATTTCACATGTCCTCATTTGGAGTGAGCAATAAAAAGAGAATAATCTGAGATGATTTAACAGTCCTAGAAACACCTCCATTTACAAAACATTTCGACGAAATCACGCATGTTGAAATCCCAAAAAACTTGTGGAGACCGCATTCATTCCGATTGTTTTTTGCTGAAACCTCGAGTTGTGATTTACCAATCAAAGGTATAACTTTGATTTTGGAACCACTGTGATTTTAAACTGTGATTTCTGACAATGAATGGCTACATTAAAACCAGCTTACTCCTTGAAATTTGGTAGATTAGATTATATATTTTGTCCGACATGGGGAGTTATGGTGTTGGTGTGTTGGTGGTTAAATGATCAAGTATTTTTTTACACTCAAGGAAAATCTGGCTAAGAGTGCAGTCAAAACGGGGCTTGCCTGGAATTTTTACTTACCGTAAGACAATATTAAAATCTGAGAGCAAATTGACTTCGCTATGGAAAGCAGTTATTGAATTCTATCAACCGGGTTATTGCTATTGCTTCAGAGTGTGCACTAGGCAATCGAAGGGTAGTGACAATAAATTGGCCAATTGATTGCCTAATACATTGAATATTGCTAATGGAGACCCTGGGTAACCTATAACTCCTTAAAATTGCTAGTTCATGTGGAATAAACTAAATGATTATGTCTTTCGCCTGCACTTTTTTTTTCTTCTTATGACTAGGTATCCTGAATACGAATTTTAATAAATATGTTTTCAGTGCTCATAGTTAAGTTAATCTTATTGAAATTCAAAAACCGATGACCGAAGTGCATTGATATTGCATTGTTAGCCACAACAATGAATATTTGCTGTAAAAATAAAGGCCTAAATTAAATAGACAAGACCAAACATGGCCTAATGTCAAAACTTAACGAATTGTTTCGTCAAGTTTCTAAAAACATGATCAATACATATACTATTATGAACATGGGTATCTGCCATTGCCATGCCTGTCAAAGTTGCATGTGTCAGAAAGATTCAGGATGAGATACCTCATGCTTAACAAAACTTATCAAAAGGCACATTTGTCCATTTAAGCCGATGCCATATGACTGCTTGTTTTGGTACATTAACGTTAGCGATTTTGACAGTAGATCATGGTCTGTAATCACTTTAAATTTATTTATTAAACTAATATGATTTTCGACTAAACTAAAATAGAAGAAACATTTCCTGAGCAATTGAAATCGAAGAACAAAAGTTTTGTCAAAATATCTTACGATTTGGAAAATAATCGAAAATAAATAAATAGAGCTTGCATAATCTCGAGTACTTCATATTCTGAAGGCCTTACAAATCCCCCACAATAAAAATAACAATTCAGGTAGGTGCAATAAATAGTATAATTATGTTCTGATCCCTATGAAAAGTAATTAAATCCATCTTTATATTAATGAGTTAATGAGTATACACAGACACACCCTTTTTAATCCTTTACCAATTTAAGTTTACAATAGACCTAATCATCAGGTACAGGTAGTTTCTTAGATATGAAATATTTCTTATTTAAACTGCTCCTGTGAGAGATTTTCATTTAGTTGAAACCAAGATTTTGAAGCTTGAACTTAGCTAATTGTACTCTAAAAAGTAAAAATATAAAAAATACCTAACAACATTTATATTATTTGTAAAAATTAACTGTGTTTGTGTTTTATAAAAGAAAGAAAATGTTGGCATCACATATAACGACCGAAAACCCATTGGACACCACCTCTACCCCTGACAGCTTTAAAGGCGCAACACGGCAGATTCAGTACGACTGTTCATCGTCTTCTACAGATACAACAGATAGTGACAACGACCAGTCAAGTCCTGATAATCTGGACATTTCGAATCTGAGTCATCTAACCAAGGAGCGTTTCAAGATCGATCGCCGCAAACTAGAGAAAATGTTCAAAAATTCCACCAACACGGAAGGACTAACCAACGCTGATTATTTCTTCAAACAAATCATGAAAACAACAGATACCTTCATAACGTACCCAAAGAATCTGAAAGTCGGTACAAGGACCAGAAAAGATCCATTTGTTAACATAATCGGCAGACCTAAAAATATCAATTGGGCAAAAGGACTAATTTTAGCCAGTCTGGCCACAAGTGGTCCACGACTCAAAATGAAAATATTAATTTCGGATACCGATCATTCGCATATCATTGGCCGTTTAGGATGTAATGTGAATAGCATAATGGAACAGACAGACACTCTTATCCATTTCCCCGATCGCAGCACAGTGTCAATATACGGAATTCTTGAGAACCTGGAACAAGCTAGAATCTCACTTCGAGCATCAACACCACTACTGATGTCCTTTGAGCTACCAATTGGGGCTCAATTGCCGAGGCATGATCTTCCCTATATTGAGCAGCTAGAAATTGATTTCAATGTAAAAATCATTTTTATGACAATACCACCACATACTTCCTATTTTGCCATCGTAAAAGGAACTGAAGGAGAAGTCGACAAAATACGCGAAGCGGTAAGACTTTTGATCATCTCAACATGTGGCAACAGAGCTGCTTACACCATGCAGAACATTAATTTAGAAATTTCGAAAAAGCTCTTCGATTTGGCCACTGCAGACAACAGTTTAAACCTACTGGCCTTGAAGGAAAGAACACAAACAATTATTTCCGTTCCGGCAACTAGTGCGTATGGTGAAGAGATTCCAGCCATCATAACAGGATCATCTGAAGGAATATATGCGGCTAAGATGGAGCTCATATCTCATATGCCTCTTGAGCTGACACTTGACACAACCGAAGACCCGGACAACACATACGAAATCATGTGTCTGGGTTTTATGTATGGAATATCCATTAGGACGCAGCACGAACCGAAGAGCAATAGTGTGTCAATTAATTTGAAAGCAAGGGAAATGTCAGTTTCCCACATATATGAAGCAGCTAAAGAAGTTTTCAAAATGCTAAACACTACCGATGAAGACAACAAATTACCTAAAGCCTATTTATTGGAGGATAACATCAATAGCAACTCAAGTGAATATGAAAAGGTGTCGACGAGAATATGGGCCCCCATCGGACCAGGAAGTACGAGCAATTTCTTATACGTAGAACCATCTGGCGAGTCTTCAGGCAATAGAGTACGTACCGAATCAGAAGGAAGTTCTGATTTAATTGGAGGAAAAGCATTGTCACCAGTTAGTAGCGACGATCACCATCAATGTGGAAGGCGATCCAGTGATTGGTCCAGAGTAGGAGACGATGGCCAACGTTTCGAGTGTGACTTTGACTGCGAAGATCTAGAAGTTGCATATATATTCATGTCGTCACCAATTGATTTTCTTCCATTTAGCCTAGGTGCACCTGCAGCCGAAAGAATTTATCAACGATAAATACAAAGCTAGAAACTAAACTAACACAAAGGACTTTTGTAGGTCTGGATTTTGACAAAGATTAAAATAATTCATTTAAAATGACATTATTTGTTTAATCTTATTATTTTCTGTAATTTTGTTCTCAATAAAAACTCGATTTATAAAATAAACTATTTTTGTATTTATTTGAATTCCAAGAAGTCACATTCTCAGTTGGTCAACCTCCTTAGTTTGTACAGGATAATCCATCACCATTTGTTTCCAAATGTTGAATTTAGAAATATTTGTTTCAAACTGTGCAACAGAAAGCATTAATATTCAGCGTCATCTTGTATTCTGTTATGAATATGCATACTAAAGTTTAAACTGTCATTTTTTTTTTTTGATTTTTGTTCTTGGGATATTTACTTGCACGTCTTTAAAACTTCTCAGTATCCAGATGACACCTTAATCCTGGCCGAACATGAAAGACCATTCGAAGCTATTATCCGAAAATATCATCAATTCCAAGCCATTCCTAGTGGAGTCTCCAATTATGTCATAAAAAGGCTTCCACAAATAGTAATCATACTACTTGCAATCATCATTAACAACTGCTACTTCCCCCAAAAATGGAAAATTTTATCAAAATTCAGTTTATTAAAAAAATTTTGACGAAACTAACTTTTCCTTATCACCTGGAGGCATTAAATGAAAACAACGCTTTCGTTACATGTGTGGCAATTTTTACTTGCGATTTAGGTACTAAAATGCAAGTTATGGATTCGTGCGAAAAAAAAATATATCAATCAAACATGACATTACGATAATAGAGAAGTTAAGAAAGTGGGTATCTGTATCGCACCTCTACAGGCTAAACGGATGGGCCGATTTGCTTCAAACTTGGTATTAAGTATTTATTAGATAGTATCTCGGGTGTTTTTTTCATTTTTGCTCTAGGTCGGAAAATGACGGTACCTGCCATACAATTTTTAACAAAAAGTTTGATTTTCTCAAAAACGGCTTTCATAAAACTTTCAGGGTGCTATTTTTTTACAACAATATATATTTCAGTTAGAACGATTTTGTTTGAAATTTGTTCTATAACGGTACCTCTCATATAACCAGTTTTTTCAAATGCGGTTGTATCGTAAACTATTATCCCGAAATTTTGCACACAGGAAGTCATTTATACTTCAATTAATATTGCTTTTTAAAAGTTTCAAAAACTTTTTTTTTCGATTTTTTAAAATTCTCTAAAAAAAATTGGGTTTCGAAATATTTTGAAAATGGATTGATTGAATTGTTTTACATAATTTTCCCGGAACAAAACTACAGATTTCCTTATAATGACATACTAGAAAAAAATTTAAAATATTTTTTCGAAAAGTTTTTCAAAAAAAACGTCTTATTTAAAAAACTGGTCAAACGATTTTCAATATTTTTTTTCCTCGATAGACATTTAGTTTTCAAATTTAGTTTTTTCCGAGGAATCTTGTAAGCTAATTAAAAAAATTAAAGAATTTTCAAAAAAAAAACATTTCTTTTATTTTAATAGACGTGTGGTTTTCAATCTGGCAATACTTCATTCGGAGTTGGTCTTTTTGACAGCTGTCACTTGATTTATGCTCAGTTTTGTTTGCCATTTCATAATAAATAGACTTGCTCCCGAACAAGTTTGCAAATTGTGCAAATATGTTACCAAAATAATGGTTCGTTTCGGTGGAGCAGAGCATCGAAGAAGACCCGAATGAGTCCATCCGTCATCGCACGCAACAATTGGAGCTGTGCCCATCCCCTTTATGGAAGATTTTGCGGGAAACCTTGGTTTGTAGGCTTACAAAATCCAACTCGTGCAAGAATTGAAGCCGAATGACCTTCAAGCGCGTCACACGTTCGGTGAATGGGCCCAAAACGAGATGGCCACCGATCCAGATTTTCACAAAATTGGTCCTCGGCTGGAATTTATTCGAGCCAGCCGCGGCGGCCACTTCCCCGAAATCATTTTTAAAACATAATTTAAACCCTAATCTTTATAATCAACCTAAATTCTTGGCCATAACATTAAACTATATATACATACATATGCAGCCACTAAGCAATTATCTAACATATTCGACGATGTGACCGCACATATGAGCAAGTACGTGCGATGCAGTCGTGCAATTTATTTCTTACAAAATCCTCGTCATTGCATGGCGCCAGGATGAGTACTTATCTAAACAATGGCTTAGTTTATATTATGTATTATTATCCTGCAGCCTGCACTACAACTTATTCTTTAAAATCGTTTTGAAGAAAAATTTTGTAGTTAAAAAAAATTATATATCCTCTCATTTAAGGTGAAATCATACTGGGTCGCAAGAACTTGCTCTTATGTACTTGATAAGTTTGGAAGACCCAAGATCTTTGATCGAAACAAGTAACATTTACGTACATAAATCACACGTTCTAAATAGTGACAAAACCACAACTCCTACCAGTTTTAGTAAAAATAAAGTACGCCATCACACGCCTTAAATAACAAAGAATTTATGCCAAAAGTATTTCGAATATTGTATGACGGATTTTGATGAAATCCAGTTTTTTTATTTTAATTTTTTTTTTTAATTTTTATACAGCTGATCATAAGATTAAATTTTTTTTTTTTGCATTTTCAAAAAAAAAAAATAATCGAAAAATAATTTAAAATTCAAAAATTAAGTAATTCAAAATAATAATATGCAGAATTAATTTGGTTCCCTAGATCTTTTCAAATATTACATTTCATTGAAATCCAATGACCCGTTACCGAGAACGTCGGTAGTTAAAAAACCCGTTATATGAAAGGTACCGTTAATAGACTTTTGCGGTAAATTTGGTTTCCATTTAATAATAGCCAATACCTACAAAAAAACGCAAACATTTTCATCAAAATCGTTTTTTGTAGTAGACTCCTGACTGATATTTATTTAAATCCACAAGTCGGAAATCGAAAACGATGAAACCCGAGATTTAGTTTCGGCGGGATCATAGCATTAGGGTAAATTTGTACCTTTTGTGAGTTCTAGTTAAAAAGAAATGGTTTTCAATAATATTTCGTAGTAATATAATGTTCAAGCGGAAGCCACCCAATGGGTCTTATGAATAAAAAAAGCTAAAGCTGTAACTTGGATTTTTATGCTTTTGTGTGAATAAAACTTAGGTTAAGCTAGCTAGAAAATTAGATTAAGCTTGTGCTTCAATTCGTGTGAATAAAAATAGCTAAAGAAGCTAAAATATTTAAACAAAAGCTAGAAAAATGTCAAGATTCCTACACCCCTGTCTAGAAACATTTGGCTAGTAAGGTGTGTTTTTTTTAGACGTGTGGTTTTCAATCTGGCAACACTTCTTTTTCGGAATTGGTCTTTTTTACAGCTGTCACTTGCTCAGGTTGGTTTACCATTTTCAATATGAATAGACTGACAACATTCGCCGTGTTATTGCTGACGTTCGACCCCAATTGCTGCAAAAAATGGTCGGAAAATTGGGCCTCTTGGCTGGAATTTATTTGAGCCAGCTGCGGCGGCTAGTTGCCCAATATCATTTTTAAAACATAATGGCAAACCCTTATCTTTTTAACAAGGCTGAATTCTTGGCCATAACATTAAATTATATGTGTTTTATTTTTTTCTTGAAAACCAGACGTTCAAGAAAAAACATCCTTTATTTAGTTTTATAATTCTCTTTAGTAATATTGCGAGCAAGGCAGAATTCATAAGCCAAAACATTATAGAAAACGGTCAGAAATAGGGGAAGATGACCTTTATACTCTTTTTCGGTTTTTGAAAGAAAATATTCAGTGGCTATCTGATTACTTTTTGGGTGAGTCAACAGAGCCTAGAGGAGGTGTACTCACATCTGAGGAGATGATGCGGATATTTTTGAGTGACCCCTGGATTCCAATTTGGTGTTGGACAAGATATTTGAGTTGAATACACTACAATTTACACAACTATGCAGCACATAGTCCTTTGCTCTCCGATTAAAAAAATATCAGTTTTAGCTAAAGCTACCTGATCCAAGACATGTGAATTAACAAACAAAAGCTGAAAATGTTTTTTTCTTGAAAACCAGACGTCTAAGAAAAAAACATCCTTTATTTAGTTTTAGAATTCTCTTTAGTAATATTGCGAGCGGTGGTTGGGTGCTGTATGAATAGAGTAGGCATTGAAAGGTATCAAACTGGTGATGCACAGTCGCTGCAAATATATCGTACACATCATAACCACCGGGTACTGGTTTGTCCATCCGGACATTCCTGCTAAACTTATAAGCGCGAGTGTTGAACACAGAAAAAAACACTATAATGCTCTGCTTTAATGACTGTTCTGATCGATTCGCAGAAGTCTTGCACGAGCCCCTCAGAAAGAGGACGTACGGCGGATGAGCCCAACCAATTGGACCAACGGTGGCGTCAACAGTCAACGATGCAGACGCCCTAATGAGCTACTTCGACGTATTTGGAGATAAGGTAATTGGGACAATTCAATGCAAGTCAGGGCATTGAAATAGAGATGGTGGCGGATGAACCCTTAATGGGCCAACGGCAGTGCTCATATCCCCGAAGTGGGTTACTGACTCCGGATTCTCCGGTTCCTTTTGTCCAAGGAATCCAACAAAGGACCTGGCCCTCCAGGTTGGGGGTTGTGCGTGGGGTTAACAACCCTGCCACGGAAAAAAAGAAAAAGTTGCGAAGTGACCAATAGCCTCGGAAAAGGACGGATTAACTGTTGACGACCTGGAAACACGAACTAAGGACAACGACCTTCGGATCTGCACGTGGAATGTTAGAACTCTTAACAGACCACGTGCATCCAAACAACTAGCGGAGGCCCTAGACTGCTACAGAGCAGGAATTACTGCCATCCAGGAAGTGCGATGGGATGGGCCGGCCAAAAGGAGGATGAAAAACTGTGACGTGTACTACGGTGATTGTGCAAGAAGACCACAGCGTTTATTTGGGTGCGGATTCGTCATAAGCGGTAGACTTAGGCAAGAAGTCTTGGGCTTTCGACACGTAAGTGAGCGACTTGTGACAATCCGTATCAAGGCTAAATTCGCCAACATTAGCCTAATATGCGCTCATGCCCCCACAGAGGACAAAGATGACGCCACCAAGGATGACTTCTATGAGCTCCTCGACAAAACATATGAGCAATGCCCTAAATACGACGTAAAGATCGTACTAGGCGATTTTAATGCCAAAATAGGTAAAGAGGAAATCTTTGGTAGGATTGTCGGAAAACATAGCCTACACGACACAACGTCTGAAAACGGACTTAGGCTAATTGACTTCGCAGTGACACATAACGTCACCATTGCAAGCACACGGTTTCCTCATCTCGATATACACAAAGGGACTTAGCAACACCCAGATCAAAGAACCGTCAATCAGATTGATCACGTTGCGATCGATGCAAGACATGCCTCCAGTATCTTGGATGTTCGCACCTTCCGAGGAGCTAACATCGATTCGGATCACTACCTTGTTGCAGCAAAGGTAAGAATGCGAATAACCCGAACTCCACAACAACGGAGTAATACTGTGAGGAAGTATGACGTCGGAAAGCTACAATCGCAAGAAACCGCCAGAACCTATGCCGATCTAATATCCCGTAACCTCTCTAGAAATCCAGTACCGCCAGCATCAAGTGCCGAAGACCAGTGGCAACACTGCCAACAAGCCATCAGAGATGCCGCAACTGATGTGCTAGGTTTCACCAGACCACCACCACGAAACCTCTGGTTCGATGACGAATGCAGGCAGGCCCATGCAGCCAAACAAGAGGCATATAAAGCGGCGCTGCAAAGAAAGACGAGAGCTGCTCGCGAGCTCTACGAGCAGAAAAGACGGGAAGAACACCGGCTTCTCCAAAAGAAAAAGAGAGAGCATGAGAAGCGCGCGATCGAGGATATTGAGAGATGCTACTCCAGGAACAACGTGCGGAAGTTTTACCAACAGGTAAAAAGAACATGCCAAGGAAAAAAACCCGCACAGAAGCCTGTAGAGATAGGAATGGAAACCTCGTAGTAGAGTCACAGTCGGGCTGAGTACATGGAAGGACCATTTCTGCAGACTGTTAAACGGCGATGAAGACCAAAATCCCGCTGTCAGGCAGAATGAACCATTCAACATGGATGATGACAGACAAAACTTCCGTCCACCTGACCAAAATGAAGTAAGGATAGCAATATCTAAACTAAAAAACAACAAAGCTGCTGGACCCGACGGACTACCCGCCGAACTTTTTAAAGCGGCCAGAGATGATCTGGTGGAGTGCATACACCAACTCATCTCTACAGTTTGGTCAGAAGAAAGTATGCCTGATGAATGGAACCTCAGCATCGTTTGCCCGATCCACAAGAAAGGAGACCCTCTAAACTGCGCTAACTATAGAGGAATAAGTCTCCTGAATATCGCCTACAAGATCCTCTCTGCCGTACTATGTGAACGCCTGAAACCTTTCGTCAGCAACCTGATTGGCCCCTATCAGTGTGGTTTCAGACCAGGAAAGTCCACAATCGATCAAATGTTCACGCTACGGCAGATCCTGGAAACCACCCAAGAATTCCAAATCGATACCCACCACCTCTTTATCGATTTTAAGGCCGCGTACGATAGCATTTATAGAGACGAGCTATACAGAGCCATGTCAGGTTTTGGCATTCCCACAAAACTCGTCCGACTGTGCAGGATGACGATGGAGAACTCTCGCTGCTCCGTCAAGGTTGGTTCTGACCTCACAGAAGCTTTTGACGTCAAAAAAGGATTCCGACAAGGTGATGCGCTATCGTGCGATTTCTTCAACTTAATACTTGAAAAAATTATAACAAACTCGCAAGTCAATTGTAGTGGGACAATTTTTGTCAGGTCTGTGCAATTGTTAGCATACGCTGACGACATAGACATCATTGGCAGAACTCGGCGAGCTGTCACTGGAACGTTTGCTAGCATTGAAGCTGAAGCGGCTAAGATGGGACTAGCAGTCAATGAGTCCAAAACGAATTACCTGTTGTCCACAAAAAGGGACACACAACACGGGCGTATTGGACAAAACATCACAACAGACAGGTACAACTTTGAGGTAGTTAGGGATTTTGTTTACCTCGGAACCGCTATAACATCTGACAACAACATTTCGTCAGAAATAAAGCGAAGAATTACTCTTGCCAATCGCTGTTTCTATGGGCTAGGAAGGCAATTGAGTAGCAAAGCTCTCTCTCGAAAGACAAAGGAGACTCTGTATAAGACCCTAATCATCCCAGTCCTGCTCTATGGCGCCGAGGCATGGACTCTATCTAAAGCAGATGAAGATATCCTTATTCGTTTCGAGAGTAAGATTTTTGGCCCTATCTGCGTTAACGGGCTTAGGAGGAGAAGGTTCAACCAAGAACTATACGAGCTGTACAGCGACATTGACCTGGTCAAAAAAATACGCATATCACGTTTAAGATGGCCAGGTCATGTAGAGCGAATGGACAAAAATGCTCCGGCTCGCAGGATCTTCGATTCCATCCCAGAGGGTAGACGCAGTCAAGGAAGACCTCGCCTTAGGTGACGCGCTCAAGTGGAGGACGACCTCAACCAACTTGGAGTGCGAAACTGAAGGCAGCTAGCCAAAGACCGAGCTGGGCACGACTGTGTCGCACGTACTTGCTCTTATGTGCCTAATTACATTGGACGGCAAGATCTTTGACAAAAATAAATAACATTTACGTTGAAAATAACACAGTTTGAACTTATAAAAACTATCAAAACCACAATACTTAACGGTTTTTAGTAAAAATGAAGTACCCATCACGCGTCTTAAATAACAAAGAACTTATGAAAAAGTGTTTCGAAAATTGTAGGACGGATTTTGATAAAATCCTGTTTTTTTTTTTTTTTTTTTTTTTTGGTATGCAGTATTTTAGAGTTTATTAATATGCATGTGATTATAAACTTTAAAATATATTTTTATAAGTTTTAAAAATATTGATTTTTCAAAAAAAAAAACAAAAATAATTTAAAGATACATAGAAAAATAAAAAAAAAACTTAAAATTAGTGACTTCATATATTTTTGTATATTGTTTTCTTAAAGGTACGAGAAAAAAATAGCACGTATGTAAAAAAAACTTAACAAAAAATGGGCATGAATAGGTCGCACCTACTTGCTCTTCTGTGCTTGATTACATTGGAAGGCAAGATCTTTGATCGAAACAAGTAACATTTACGTACAAATATCACACGTTGTGAACCTTTAATAAGTGTCAAAACCACAGCCCCTAACTGTTTTTAGTAAAAATAGAGTACGCTATCACACGTCTTAAATAACAAAGAATTTATGAAAAGAGTAAAAAAAACCGTTATTTGAAAGGTACCGTTAATAGAATTTTGCGGTAAATTTGGTTTCTATTTAATAACAGCCAATACCTAAAAAAAACGCAACAATTTTCATCAAAATCGTTGGAGCCGTTTTCGAAAAAATTAAGCTTGTCCTTAACGGTGATACGGCAGGTACCGTTATTCTTAGCCCTAAAACTAAAATTTCCATTTCCCTGTAAGGAATGCTAAAAGATACACACATACCAAAATGGGCGATGAGGTTAGTGGCTCTGGTGAAGAACTTAGGTACATTTTATGTAACAAATACCTAAAGAAAAAAGAAATTAAATATTTGTATTTCTTATTGCAAAATAAATTAAATGCTTGTCTCATTATTTTAAGTTTATTCATTTTATTTTTAGAGTTTTATTATAGAGTTGTGGCTTGTGGGGATTGCTTCATTTATCCTATACGTACATATGCAGGTTATAAAGCCATATGACAGCGAAGTATTTCAAAAACAAACCTGAGAAATAATATATGTACAGCCATTAAATAGACTTTTTAAAAAGTTTTCCGGCTAGTAATATTTTGACCTCCAAAATTCATCAACCTTCAATTCTGTTGTATGTATATTCTTATACAACTACGAAGCTGTGGGCTAATGATGGTATCAACAGATGAAAGAGGGAGCGTTATAAACTTAAATAAAATGAAGATTTTAAAGTTTTCAAAAAAGTGTTGCAAGAAGATTTCACATGTCCTCATTTGGAGTGAGCAATAAAAAGAGAATAATCTGAGATGATTTAACAGTCCTAGAAACACCTCCATTTACAAAACATTTCGACGAAATCACGCATGTTGAAATCCCAAAAAACTTGTGGAGACCGCATTCATTCCGATTGTTTTTTGCTGAAACCTCGAGTTGTGATTTACCAATCAAAGGTATAACTTTGATTTTGGAACCACTGTGATTTTAAACTGTGATTTCTGACAATGAATGGCTACATTAAAACCAGCTTACTCCTTGAAATTTGGTAGATTAGATTATATATTTTGTCCGACATGGGGAGTTATGGTGTTGGTGTGTTGGTGTTTAAATGATCAAGTATTTTTTTACACTCAAGGAAAATCTGGCTAAGAGTGCAGTCAAAACGGGGCTTGCCTGGAATTTTTACTTACCGTAAGACAATATTAAAATCTGAGAGCAAATTGACTTCGCTATGGAAAGCAGTTATTGAATTCTATCAACCGGGTTATTGCTATTGCTTCAGAGTCCTAATCATCAGGTCCAGGTAGTTTCTTAGATTTGAAATATTTCTTATTTAAACTGCTCCTGTGAGAGCTTTTCATTTAGTTGAAACCAAGATTTTGAAGCTTGAACTTAGCTAATTGTACTCTAAAAAGTAAAAATATAAAAAATACATAACAACATTTATATTATTTGTAAAAATTAACTGTGTTTGTGTTTGTGTTTTATAAAAGAAATAAAATGTTGGCATCACATATAACGACCGAAAACCCATTGGACACCACCTCTACCCCTGACAGCTTTAAAGGCGCAACACGGCAGATTCAGTACGACTGTTCATCGTCTTCTACAGATACAACAGATAGTGACAACGACCAGTCAAGTCCTGATAATCTGGACATTTCGAATCTGAGTCATCTAACCAAGGAGCGTTTCAAGATCGATCGCCGCAAACTAGAGAAAATGTTCAAAAATTCCACCAACACGGAAGGACTAACCAACGCTGATTATTTCTTCAAACAAATCATGAAAACAACAGATACCTTCATAACGTACCCAAAGAATCTGAAAGTCGGTACAAGGACCAGAAAAGATCCATTTGTTGACATAATCGGCAGACCTAAAAATATCAATTGGGCAAAAGGACTAATTTTAGCCAGTCTGGCCACAAGTGGTCCACGACTCAAAATGAAAATATTAATTTCGGATACCGATCATTCGCATATCATTGGCCGTTTAGGATGTAATGTGAATAGCATAATGGAACAGACAGACACTCTTATCCATTTCCCCGATCGCAGCACAGTGTCAATATACGGAATTCTTGAGAACCTGGAACAAGCTAGAATCTCACTTCGAGCATCAACACCACTACTGATGTCCTTTGAGCTACCAATTGGGGCTCAATTGCCGACTCATGATCTTCCCTATATTGAGCAGCTAGAAATTGATTTCAATGTAAAAATCATTTTTATGACAATACCACCACATACTTCCTATTTTGCCATCGTAAAAGGAACTGAAGGAGAAGTCGACAAAATACGCGAAGCGGTAAGACTTTTGATCATCTCAACATGTGGCAACAGAGCTGCTTACACCATGCAGAACATTAATTTAGAAATTTCGAAAAAGCTCTTCGATTTGGCCACTGCAGACAACAGTTTAAACCTACTGGCCTTGAAGGAAAGAACACAAACAATTATTTCCGTTCCGGCAACTAGTGCGTATGGTGAAGAGATTCCAGCCATCATAACAGGATCATCTGAAGGAATATATGCGGCTAAGATGGAGCTCATATCTCATATGCCTCTTGAGCTGACACTTGACACAACCGAAGACCCGGACAACACATACGAAATCATGTGTCTGGGTTTTATGTATGGAATATCCATTAGGACGCAGCACGAACCAAAGAGCAATAGTGTGTCAATTAATTTGAAAGCAAGGGAAATGTCAGTTTCCCACATATATGAAGCAGCTAAAGAAGTTTTCAAAATGCTAAACACTGCCGATGAAGACAACAAATTACCTAAAGCCTACTTATTGGAGGATAACATCAATAGCAACTCAAGTGAATATGAAGAGGTGTCGACGAGAATATGGGCCCCCATCGAACCAGGAAGTACGAGCAATTTCTTATACGTAGAACCATCTGGCGAGTCTTCAGGCAATAGAGTACGTACCGAATCAGAAGGAAGTTCTGATTTAATTGGAGGAAAATCATTGTCACCAGTTAGTAGCGACGATCACCATCAATGTGGAAGGAGATCCAGTGATTGGGCGAGAGTAGGAGACGATGGCCAACGTTTCGAGTGTGACTTTGACTGCGAAGATCTAGAAGTTGCATATATATTAATGTCGTCACCAATAGATTTTCTTCCATTTGGCCTAGGTGCACCTGCAGCCGAAAGAATTTATCAACGATAAATACAAAGTGATATTTAAAGCTAGAAAACTAAAAAAAGGACATTTGTCTGGATTTTGACAAAGATTAAAAGAATTCATTTAAAATGACATTATTTATAATTTTCTGTAATTTTGTTCTCAATAAAAACTCGATTTATAAAATAAACTATTTTGTTATTTATTTGTATTCCAAGAAGTCACATTCTCAATTGGTCAACCTCCTTAGTTTATACAGGATAATCCATCACCATTTGTTTCCAAATGTTTAATTTAATAATATTTGTTTTAAACTGTGCAAAAGAAAGCATTAATATTTAGCGTCATCTTGTGAATTTGCATACTAAAGTTTGAACAGTCAAAAATCTTTAACAATTTTCGTACCTCTCAGCATGCAGATGACACCTTAATCCTGGCCGAACATGAAAGACCATTCTAAGCTATTTCTGCTTGTGGTTCACCAAGAGGACATTATTTGGCTGTGAGAGAAAGAAAACAACTTGCTTCAGATCGATGCGTCAAACATTCCGCTATAAAAGGGCTTTAAGTACCCTTGGTGATGTCCTTAATGAAAAGGCACTTCAGAGGACAAAGCTGCTTGGGCCCTACTTAAAAGACTCCTGAATTCTGCCAACCTGTTCAGTTCCAACAGACTCTGCAGCCATTAATAGAAGGAGTACAGTTTGATGACCCTCGTTCAGCGGGTAATCCAAGGGACATCGTTAAGTACTGCAATCCGGAGGAGATATCCCAAATTATCAGCAATTCCAAGCCATTCCTGGTGGAGTCTCCAATTAATCCATACGTCGCGGTCGGTCGTCGTGATAAAAAAAACAAGTATAAATGAGTATCAGTGAAAATAATCCAAAGAAAAATCTAGCAAACCCAAAAGAAATAAGAAAAGTTATATAAAAAAAGTAACAGTACTCAAACACGTGATAAGAAATAAGAAAGATTTGTGCTAAGGAAAAACCAACGGAAAAGTCATGAGAGGTGGTGCATATCATGAGACAAAATAAAACGCAAAATAAAAATACCGGTGGGCTCGTTCCATATTTTTACCGTAATCTCATGCAATTGGCTCTGCAACCATTTTGCAAATATTTTCAATAAGTTTTTTTTTTTGTACTCTATATCATAAAATTGATACTAACTAAGCATATACACCCTTAAAGTATACTTATTCAACTTTTTAATGAAAGTGCCTGAAGATTTAGAGTCTTTGACGACAAAGCAGCTTCAAAATATTCTTAAATACTATAATCTGTCGTATCGGTACAATTTAAAAACCGATCTAATCAAAAGGATACGTTCACTCATAATCGAACCTGCAATTGATGATATTTATAAAAGTAGTAGTAGTACTTCCGAATCAGAAACAGAATCAAGAACCTCGAAATATATTTTAGAAGCCAGTGTTTCCAAAAAAGTAGATTCCATAATTGTTAAGACCATGACTGAAGAGACGAAGCCTATACAAAACAATTATCAATTCAAGAGGTTGAAACTGATGATGTGGCAACGGTATGTTGTTGGAATGATGTGCAAAAATATCTTTATGCGCGTCGGTTGCTAGTTGGGGCAGGCAGATTGGCAGTTGAAGCAGAGTCAGGTATATGTAATTGGAAGTTACTTTCGGATTTGCTTAGGAAAGAGTTCGGGAGTAGGGATACTGAAAATGTTCATAATCTAAAAAAACAGGGAAAAGAATCATACTTTGAATACTTCTACAGGCTTAAAAAGATCGCGAGGAAACGTAGGGGAAACGTAGAAACATCTGATCTAATTGGGTATATAATCGCTGGTATTCCAGATGATGCGGTGAGTAAGTGTCTTGTATCAGTCGCGAATGTTAGACGAGCTCAAACAAAATATGAAGTCTTACGAGAAAATGAAAGTAGACCAAATGAAGGAAAAGAAAAATGACAAGTCTTAGCAGAGCACAAGTAGTGGGAAAAGGCACGAAAATGTTCCACAAAAACCCAAGCGTTGCACAAACTGTGGCAGTACGTCTCATGCTCATTACAATTGTCCTGATAAGTCCAAGGGTAGAGGTGTTTTCATTGTAACGAGTTTGGGCACATCGCCCCAAAATGCCCAAAAAAGATAGCAACTAAGGTCAATAGAATTAACGGTTCAGATTTTGTTGTGTTGAAAGTCAATATAGGCGGGCAAGTTTACAGTGGGCTAATGGACACGGGAAGCGACATCAACATAATAAAAAAGTCTGTTCAAGATAAGCTAGGTATTGAGAAGTTTGAAGAGCCAAGCATCCCAGTGGTAGGATTTGCACAAAACCGTAAAGCCACATTGGGTGCAGTTTTGATCGACGCTGTTATAGATTCTCAATCATATCGCATTAAATGTCACGTTGTCCCCAACCACTGGTTAAACGTAGATATACTTATTGGTAATTTTTTTTTTCACAAATGCTTGAGAATGGAAAACCAATTATTTTCAAATCCAATAAGGAACAAAATTTTCTGGCACAAGTTAATGTTATAAATTACCAAGATGACTTATATTCCGAAAGTTTAGAACAGATATCAAAGCCAGAGTTAAGAACCGAAATAGAAACTATGATCAAATCCTACAAACCGAAAAAAATGCGAAAATGAAGGGCCTCAAATGAAAATCTTATTGGAAGATGAAATTCCTGTTCATCGATATCCTAGACGACTAGGTATCCCAAAGAGAAACTTACTTACTTACTTAGGTGGCGCTACAGTTCGGGACGAACCTGGGCCTCAACCAACATGCCTCTCCAGCCAACTCGGTCTTTGGCTAGCTGCCTCCAGTTTTGCACTCCAAGTTGGTTGAGGTCGTCCTCCACTTGAGCGCGCCACCTAAGGCGAGGTCTTCCTTGACTGCGTCTACCCTCTGGGATGGAATCGAAGATCCTGCGAGCCGGAGCATTGTTGTCCATTCGCTCTACATGACCTAGCCATCTTAAACGTGATATGCGTATTTTTTTGACCAGGTCAATGTCGCTGTACAGCTCGTATAGTTCTTGATTGAACCTTCTTCTCCAAAGCCCGTTAACGCAGATAGGGCCAAAAATCTTCCGAAGAATCTTACGCTCGAAACGACTAAGGATATCTTCATCCGCTTTAGATAGAGTCCATGCCTCGGCGCCATAGAGCAGGACTGGGATGATTAGGGTCTTATACAGAGTCTCCTTTGTCTTTCGAGAGAGGGCTTTGCTACTCAATTGCCTTCCTAGCCCATAGAAACAGCGATTGGCTTTATTTCTGACGAGATGTTGTTGTCAGATGTTATAGCGGATCCGAGGTACACAAAGTCCCTAACTACCTCAAAGTTGTACCTGTCTATTGTGATGTTTTGTCCAATCCGCCGGTGTTGTGTGTCCCTTTTTGTGGACAGCAGGTACTTCGTTTTGGCCTCATTGACTGCTAGTCCCATCTTAGCCGCTTCAGCTTCAATGCTAGCAAACGTTCCAGTGACAGCTCGCCGAGTTCTGCCAATGATGTCTATGTCGTCAGCGTATGCTAACAATTGCACAGACCTGACAAAAATTGTCCCACTACAATTGACTTGCGAGTTTGTTATAATTTTTTCAAGTATTAAGTTGAAGAAATCGCACGATAGCGCATCACCTTGTCGGAATCCTTTTTTGACGTCAAAAGCTTCTGTGAGGTCAGAACCAACCTTGACGGAGCAGCGAGAGTTCTCCATCGTCATCCTGCACAGTCGGACGAGTTTTGTGGGAATGCCAAAACCTGACATGGCTCTGTATAGCTCGTCTCTATAAATGCTATCGTACGCGGCCTTAAAATCGATAAAGAGGTGGTGGGTATCGATTTGGAATTCTTGGGTGGTTTCCAGGATCTGCCGTAGCGTGAACATTTGATCGATTGTAGACTTTCCTGGTCTGAAACCACACTGATAGGGGCCAATCAGGTTGCTGACGAAAGGTTTCAGGCGTTCACATAGTACGGCAGAGAGGATCTTGTAGGCGATATTCAGGAGACTTATTCCTCTATAGTTGGCGCAGTTTAGAGGGTCTCCTTTCTTGTGGATCGGGCAAACGATGCTGAGGTTCCATTCATCAGGCATACTTTCTTCTGACCAAACTGTAGAGATGAGTTGGTGTATGCACTCAACCAGATCATCTCTGGCCGCTTTAAAAAGTTCGGCGGGTAGTCCGTCGGGTCCAGCAGCTTTGTTGTTTTTTAGTTTAGATATTGCTATCCTTACTTCATTTTGGTCAGGTGGACGGAAGTTTTGTCTGTCATCATCCATGTTGAATGGTTCATTCTGCCTGACAGCGGGATTTTGGTCTTCATCGCCGTTTAACAGTCTGCAGAAATGGTCCTTCCATGTACTCAGCCCGACTGTGACTCTACTACGAGGTTTCCATTCCTATCTCTACAGGCTTCTGTGCGGGTTTTTTTCCTTGGCATGTTCTTTTTACCTGTTGGTAAAACTTCCGCACGTTGTTCCTGGAGTAGCATCTCTCAATATCCTCGATCGCGCGCTTCTCATGCTCTCTCTTTTTCTTTTGGAGAAGCCGGTGTTCTTCCCGTCTTTTCTGCTCGTAGAGCTCGGGAGCAGCTCTCGTCTTTCTTTGCAGCGCCGCTTTATATGCCTCTTGTTTGGCTGCATGGGCCTGCCTGCATTCGTCATCGAACCAGAGGTTTCGTGGTGGTGGTCTGGTGAAACCTAGCACATCAGTTGCGGCATCTCTGATGGCTTGTTGGCAGTGTTGCCACTGGTCTTCGGCACTTGATGCTGGCGGTACTGGATTTCTAGAGAGGTTACGGGATATTAGATCGGCATAGGTTCTGGCGGTTTCTTGCGATTGTAGCTTTCCGACGTCATACTTCCTCACAGTATTACTCCGTTGTTGTGGAGTTCGGGTTATTCGCATTCTTACCTTTGCTGCAACAAGGTAGTGATCCGAATCGATGTTAGCTCCTCGGAAGGTGCGAACATCCAAGATACTGGAGGCATGTCTTGCATCGATCGCAACGTGATCAATCTGATTGACGGTTCTTTGATCTGGGTGTCGCTAAGTCCCTTTGTGTATATCGAGATGAGGAAACCGTGTGCTTGCAATGGTGACGTTATGTGTCACTGCGAAGTCAATTAGCCTAAGTCCGTTTTCAGACGTTGTGTCGTGTAGGCTATGTTTTCCGACAGTCCTACCAAAGATTTCCTCTTTACCTATTTTGGCATTAAAATCGCCTAGTACGATCTTAATGTCATATTTAGGGCATTGCTCATAGGTTTTGTCGAGGAGCTCATAGAAGTCATCCTTGGTGGCGTCATCTTTGTCCTCTGCCCCCACTGAGCGCATATTAGGCTAATGTTGGCGAATTTAGCCTTGATACGGATTGTCACAAGTCGCTCACTTACGTGTCGAAAGCCCAAGACTTCTTGCCTAAGTCTACCGCTTATGACGAATCCGCACCCAAATAAACGCTGTGGTCTTCTTGCGCAATCACCGTAGTACACGTCACAGTTTTTCATCCTCCTTTTGCCCAGCCCATTCCATCGCACTTCCTGGATGGCAGTAATTCCTGCTCTGTAGCAGTCTAGGGCCTCCGCTAGTTGTTTGGATGCACGTGGTCTGTTAAGAGTTCTAACATTCCACGTGCAGATCCGAAGGTCGTTGTCCTTGATTCGTTTTTCCAGGTCGTCAACAGTAAATCCGTCCTTTTCCGAGGCTATTGGTCGCTTCGCAACTTTTTCTTTTTTCCGTGGCAGGGTTGTTAACCCCACGCACAACCCCCAACCTGGAGGGCCAGGTCCTTTGTTGGATTCCTTGGACAAAAGGAACCGGAGAATCCGGAGTCAGTAACCCTCTTCGGGGATATGAGCGCTGCCGTTGGCCCATTAAGGGTTCATCCGCCACCATCTCTATTTCAATGCCCTGACTTGCATTGAATTGTCCTAATGACCTTATCTCCAAATATGTCGAAGTAGCTCATTAGGGCGTCTGCTTCGTTGACTGTTGACGCCACCGTTGGTCCAATTGGTTGGGCTCATCCGCCGTACGTCCTCTTTCTGAGGGGCTCGTGCAAGACTTCTGCGAATCGATCAGAACAGTCATTAAAGCAGAGCATTATAGTGTTGCTATTTTTTTCTGTGTTCAACACTCGCGCTTATAAGTTTAGCAGGAATGTCCGGATGGACAGACCAGTACCCGGTGGTTACCGCGGGGAGGTAAAGTAAGCACAATTGATGTATACGATATAGTTGCAGCGACTGTGCATCACCAGTTTGATGCCTTTCAGTGCCTACCCTATTCATACAGCACCCAACCACCCTCCCAGAGAGAAAAGTCGTGCAAAAACAAATAGAGGAGTGGTTAAAAGAGGGTATAATTTGAGAGAGTAGGTCTTCTTATGCTAGCCAGGTTATTTTGGTAAAAAAAGAAGGATGGAAGTTTAAGGCTATGCATTGATTACAGGGGCTTAAATAGAAAAGTAATACGAGACAGGTTCCCGATGTCAAACTCAGAAGAAACTCTTCAAGACTTATACGATGCTACAGTTTTCATTACACTCGATTTGAAAAACGGATTTTTCCACGTAACTGAGGATGGGCAGTATGAGTTTAACGAAGCTCCATTTGGCTTATGCAACTCACCTTCAGCTTTTCTACGTTTAATTCTCTTAATTTTTCGACAGTTATTTCGAGAAGGAAATAATTCTAATTTATATGGATGATATTACTATCATGGCAAGATCAGAAATAGATGGCATTCAGATATTCAAGACTGTTCTGGGACTTTGTAGCAGAAATGCTCTTCTCATTAATTGGAGTAAATGTGAGTTCTTAAAAAATAAAGTGAAGTTCTTGGGCCACATTATTCAAGGCGGTACTATTAAACAATCCAATGAAAAAATTTTAGCTGTGCAGAAGTTTCCAACCCCAAAGAACGTTAGAGATGTGATGAGTAGTAGGCCTAACATGTTTCTTTAGGAAATTTATACAAGGATACGCCCTCATTGCCAAACCACTTTCAGATATGACAAAGAAGGAAGTAAAATTCAATTGGAATAAAAAGTCCGAGTTAGCTTTCTTGCAGCTAAAGGAAAAGTTATGCAAAGAACCTGTTTTAAAGCTATTTAACCCTTCTCACGAGACACAATTACATACAGATGCACGCAAAGAAGAATACGGAGCGATTTTGCTGCAGAAAGGTGACGACAATCTCTTCCATCCGGTCTTCTTCCTAAGCTACAAGACATTGGCATCAGAGAAAAAATTCACAATTTATGAATTGGAAGTCCTTGCTATAGTTAGAGCGCTTAAGAAGTTACGAGTGTATCTTTTAGGAGTACAATTTGTCATTTACACGGACTGCAAAGCCTTTCAGCAGACAATGACCAAAAAAGAGTTGAACAGCAGAATAGCAAATTGGGCACTTCAGTGTTGGAATTGTCCGAGTTTGAGGATTATGTTTTGCGCGGGGGAGTCTTATAAAGGGTCCGCCAAATAACTTTTTTTTTCATCAACATCGAGTGTAGCTTCGGCTGTGTGGCACGTAGCGCCGTCCTGTTGAAACTAAATGTTGCCAATATCCTCCTTTTCAATTTTTGTGAACAAAAATTCGTTCAACATGGCCCGATAACGATCGCCGTTGACTGTAAAGGCCACTCCTTGCTCATTTTCGAAAAATGGCCCAAATATGCCTCTGGACCAAAATCCGCACCAAACAGTGACTCGTTTTGGGTGTATCGGCTTTTCAATGTATGCGTGCGGGTTTTCTGTGCCCCAAATGCGACAATTTTCTTGTTTACATACCCGCCAAGATCAAAATGAGCTTTATCTGAAAAGATGATTTTTTTTTGGCAAAATCGGCATCTTCTCTAAGTCGATCGCAGGCAGTAATGTCGCAATATTTCCCAGCGTATACACAACCATAGGATAAATGTAATTATCTGTCAAATCAGACATGAGCTAACTGTTACCATTCACGAAATAAGCACTAGTTGAAAAAAAAACGTTAGATGGCGGACCCGTTATAAATACATCGATGGAGATTATCTAGTGGTAGTACCGAAGTGCATGCAAATGCAAGTAATAAAGAAGGCTCATGAACAAGGTCACTTTAACACACGTAAAGTAGAGGAGTTACTAAAGCGAGACTACTACATACCAAAGTTGTCTAAGCTGGTAAGGAGCGTGGCAGAGAGTTGTATTAGTTGCGTCCTTGCTTCAAAAAAAATTGGAAAGCAAGAAGGATTTCTGAATCCTGTAGACGAAGCGGACGTACCCCTCCACACATACCACCTGGCGAAAAGCTATAAGTATTTATTCGTCGCTATCGATGCTTTTTCCAAATTTTGTTGGATTCACCCGGTAAAAAGTACAGGATCGGAAGAAGTTTTGAAGAAACTGGGTCTACAAGCAGACACGTTTGGAAATCCATACAAAATAATTACAGATAGAACCTCTGCATTCACATCAAACATTTTTAAAGAATATTGTCTATTACGAAATATACATCATCATCAGGTAACGACCGGCGCGGCGTTCCAAGAGGAAACGGACTAGTAGAGCGGTATAACAAAATTATAATTGAAGTCTTGTCAAAGCTTTCTGTGGAGCAACCTCTTAAGTGGTACCAACACGTAAGTCAAGTTGAGCGAATCTTAAACTCTACAATTTGCAGATCTACTAAAAAACCTCATTCATATGCTTCTCACAGGAGTGGAAATGTATACAGGAGAGGATTTTAAACTTGCAGACATACTAGAAGAAGAGATCCGTGCAGACTTTGAAGCTAATCGCCAAGAACAACGAAAAGCAGCACGACAGGAAATTGAAAAACTACAAGAAGAAAACAAAAAATATTACAATCGAAAGAGGAAAGAATCCGTCAAATACAAAGTAAATGACCTGGTGGCTATTCAAAGAACACAATTCGGGACGGGCCTAAAATTATGTCCTAAGTTTCATGGTCCATGTGAGGTAATTAAGGTTAAGCGAAAAGACCGTTATGAAGTTCGCAAGGTTGGAAATCACGAGGGCCCAATAGTAACATCAACGGCAGCGGACTATACAAAACCTTGGAAGATTTACGAATCTGATTATGATGATGATGACGAAGAGGACGAAAAAGAAGAGGAAGCAGATCATTCGCCGAGTCGGAAGAATACGCAGGATGGCCGAATGTAGGAGCAAAGTGTAGCCGACAAGTGAAGTTCTTTTTTCATGTCCGTTAGTCCGAAGTCAGATTATCTTTTTTCATAAGGCATACTCACTCTCAGTCGAAAAGTCATCCTGTTAAATTGAGTCAATAAGTCAAGTTAATAAGTCAAGTTTAATTTGTCAATTAATTTACTTTTTTACGCGTTATTATTCAAACCACATCTACATATATACCTAATTGTACCTTAGAAATTGTACTTATAAAATAGTTAACTTATCTATATGTATATACACATAAATACAAATTAAGTGTCTGTTTTTAATATCAAAATATAATAAGAGCTTTATACAATTACATTAATTTTGTAATATTACATACATATAACAAAAACACAATTTTGAAATTGTTTTTTTCTGTCTGTTTGTTCCGCCTAATCTCGGGAACTGCTGCACCGTTCTTACGGGATTTTCACTGGCAGATTGTTGATGTTCTAGAGAGTGCGTCAGGCTATTTAAATTGCCCACTAGGTGCTGCTGGTGTTGTTTTTTTTTCGAAAATTCTTATTTATGGACCGATTTTGACGGGACTTCGACAGGCAGATTGCTGACGTTTTAGGGAGTAACTAAGGCTATTTTAATCACCCGTTGGTGACAAAAAACCGACTGGGCTTCTAACTTATTTACTCGGACTTTTTATCTGCCCTATTTTTCTCATAGTTCATATGTGGCATGTGGCAGTGTACGTCAAATTTGTGCAAAGATAGAAGACCAATGGACACGAGTGTGTCGCACGTACTTGATCTTATGTGCCTAATTACATTGGACGGCAAGATCTTTGAGAAAAACAAATAACATTTACGTTGAAAATAACACAGTTAAAACTTATAAAAACAATACTTAACGGTTTTTAGTAAAAATGAAGTACGCCATCACGCGTCTTAAATAACAAAGAATTTATGAAAAAAGTGTTTCGAACATTTTAGGACGGATTTTGATAAAATCCTGTTTTTTATTTTTAGTTTTTTGAAACAATTTTTATTTTTTAATTTTGGTATGCAGTTTTTTAGAGTTTATTAATATACATGTGATTGTAAAATTAAAACTTATTTTTTTTATCAGTTTTAAAAATATTGATTTTTCAAAAAAAAAAATCAAAAATTAATTTGTCTACTTAGATCTTCTCAAATATAAAATTTGACCGAAATACAAAGAGCCGTTACCGAAAAAGCCAAAAATTAAAAAAAACCCTTATATGAAAGGTCCCGTTAATAAACTTTTCCGATACATGTGGTTCTAATCAAATGATAGCCAATACCAACAAAAAAATTCTCAAAAATTTTCATTAAAATCTTTGAAGCCGTTTTCGAGAAAAATAAGCTTTTCCTAAACGGTCGTATGGCAAGTACCGTTATTTTTAGCTCTAAAAATAATATTTCAATTTCCCCAATGATGAATGCCAAAAGATAAACACATACAAAATTTGAAGGCAATCGCTTAACCCGCTATATCGCAGCTCGATATACACCCGGACAGACAGATAGAAATACAGACAGACGGACATTTTTTGCCAATGACTTTTTTAGGCTTCTCTATGATCGTAATGTCGTGTTTGATTGTTATCTCAATTTTTTTTATATTCACGGATCCTAAAGTAAAAAATGCACGTATCCTGCAGTAACTTCATTACTGGAAAATTTGTTTGATATGCTTCCATGCCTCAACCACTGCATGAATTTGTGAAGTTTGATTGACGAGTTACAGGATTAGATAGAAATATGGAGACATGGGATATGGAGATCAGAAGATATAGAGATTTAGAGATTATAGAGATCTAGAATATTTAGGTATATATAAGAATACAGACATATATAGATACAGAGATATAGATATGTAGAGATACAGACGTATAGAGATATAATGATATAGAGGTACAGAGGTACTTGAAATATAGGAGTATTTAGATATGTAACATTTTATTAGTAGGCTTAAAAATGAAATACTTCATTGCTGGAAGTTTGTTTGATATGCTTCCATGCCTTAACGACTGCATGAATTTGTGAAAAAATGCACCGTTTCTGCGGAAGAAATCTGATTTATTTTCGTCGGCGAGTTTTGATTAAATAATACAAATAACTTGATCAGAAGTCCACGCAGACGAAGTTGCTGTTAGAAGCTAGTATTATACAATATCACAATAGTCCTAAGTGAACCAGCCGTTTATTGACATCCATTATAACCTAACCTAACATCACTAAGAATCTTATACACATCTATCTTCTTCTTCTTCTTAGGTGGCGCTACAGTCCGGGCTGGACCTGGGCCTCAACCAACAAGCTTCTCCAGCCAGCTCGGTCCCTAGCTAGCTGTCTCCAGTTTCGCACGTGGAGTCGGTTGAGGTCCTCTTCCACTTGTGTGCGCCACCTGAGTCTCGGTCTTTTTCTACTGCGCCGTCCCTCAGGGGTGGATTCGAAGATTTTCCGGGCCGGAGCATTGATGTCCATCCGCTCTATATGACCCAGCCATCGTAGACGTTGAATTTTTACTCTTTTGGCTAGATCTGTGTCGCTGTACAGTCGGTAAAGTTCTTCATTGTATCTTCTTCTCCACTCTCCGTTTATGCATATGGGACCAAAAATTACCCGGAGGATCTTTCTCTCGAAACAGCCTAAAGTGTCCTCATCCGCTTTTGACAGCGTCCATGCGTCTGCACCATAGAGCAGGACTAGGATGATGAGGGTCTTATAAAGGGACAGTTTAGTTGCCCGAGAGAGGGCTTTGCTACTCAATTGCCTTCTTAGCCCGAAGAAGCAGCGATTGGCAAGAGTTATTCTTCGTTAGATTTCAGCGCTGGTGTTGTTGTCTGAGTTAATAGCGGAGCCCAGGTAGACAAAGTCCCTAACTACCTCCAAGTAATAGCTGTCTATGGTGATGTTTTGTCCAAGACGTCGATGTTGGGTGTCTCTTCTTGATGACATACTTGGTTTTGCCCTCATTGACTGCTAAACCCATCTTTGCCGCTTCCGTCTCAATACTCACAAAAGCGCTACTGACATCACGCTGCGTTCTTCCGATTATGTCAATATCGTCGGCGTAAGCGAGTAATTGGACGGACTTTTGAAAGATCGTGCCTCTGGTGTTGGTGTGAGAGTTCTGCACTATTCTTTCAAGTATGATGTTGAAAAAGTCGCATGACAGCGCATCGCCTTGTCTAAATCCTTTTTTGACTTCAAAGGTCTTTACCGACCTTGACGGAACAGCGTGTGTTTTCCATCGTCATTTTACACAGGCGGACGAGTTTGGCAGGGATGTTAAAACTGCACATTGCTCTATATAAATCGTCTCTATAAATGCTGTCGTACGCGGCTTTGAAATCGATTAAAAGGTGGTGGGTATCTTCTAGCCAAGTCATGGCCTGCAGCTTTGAAGAGCTCGGCAGCTAGGTCATCGGCTCCTGCGGCTTTGTTGCTCTTAAGTTTAGATATAGCTTTATTTCATCCAGATGTGCAAGCTTCAGTTCGAGCTCTGTACTTTTGACAATTTCTTTGTACCTTTTGGTAAAACTTTCGAACTTCATTCCTGCAATAACAGCTCTCCATTTCCTCGATCGCGCGCTTCTCATGTTCCCTTTTTTCCTCTTCTGCTCGTAGAGTGCACGGGTAATTCTGGTCCTTCTTTGCAGCGCCGCCTTGTATGCTTCTTGTTTCGCTGCGTGTGCTTGCCGACACTCATCATCAAAACCCAGCACTTCAGTGGCGGCTTCCCTGATGGCATTTTGGCAATGTTGCCACTGGTTCTCAGTACTTGATGCTGGCGGTAAAGGACTCCTTTGGAGGTTATTTGAAACTCGATCGGAAAAGAAACTGGAGATTTCTTGCGATTGCAGCCGTCCGACGTTAAACTTCCTCACAGTATTACCTTTTCTTGGCGTGGGTCGTGATATCCTAAGTCGTACCTTGGCTACAACGAGGTAGTGGTCCGAGTCAATGTTTGCCCCTCGGAAAGTTCGGACATTCATCATACTGGAGAAGTGCCTTGCATCGACCGCAATGTGGTCAATTTGGTTGACAGTGGATTGATCAGGGGATCTCCATGTCCCTTTGTGAATGTTGAAGTGTGGGAACTTGGTATTGCTATTACAATATTTCGCCGCAGCAAAGTCAATTAGCCTGAATCCGTTATCGGAGGTAGTGTCGTGCAGGCTGTGTTTTCCGATTGTATAACCAAAAACATCTTCTCTCCCTAGCTTGGCGTTAAAGTCGCCTAGGACAATTTTAATGTCATAGCTAGGGCATTGCTCATATGTTTTGTCCAGGAGCTCAAAAAACCTTTCTTTGGTGTCATCATCTTTTTCCTCTGTGTGGGGGCTTGCGCGCATATGAGGCTAATAATGGCAAATTTAGCCTTGATGCGGATTGTCATGAGACGCTCGTTCACACATTTGTAACTCAAAACCTCTTGCCTGAGCCTGCCTCCAATGACGAATAAGCGCTGTTTTTGTTGTGTATAGCACTTGCCATAGTAGATATCGCAGTTTTTCATCTTTTTTTTGCCCGGCCCGTCCTATCGCATTTCTTGGATGGCGGTTATGTCTGCCTTACAGCAGTCAAGGGCCTCCGCTAGTTGTTCGGCTGCATGTGGTCGGTTAAGGGACCTAACATTCCATGTACATATCCGAAATTCGTTGTCCTTATTTCGTTTGCAGTGTTCGTCATCAGTGAATCCGTCCGTATCCGAGGCTTGTTGATGCTTCGCAACCAGTTGTTTTTTTTGGTGTGGCCGGGAAGTTACCTCGACGGCACAACCCCCAACCTGGAGGACCAGGTCCTTATTGTGACTCCAAGGACGAAGAGCCGGATAAACCGCTTCTTATAGGCCTGAGCTCCGAAAACGTCGTAGTAGCCCATATAAGGTGTTCACTAAGTAGTTCAACCTGACTGGAACTGTAGACGCCACCGTTGATTCCATCTAGAGAATTCTTCCGCTGCCGCCAGGATGCAAGGAGTATTGCCTTAGTGGTAACACTCCTCCTCCCACTCTCTCTCGTTTGCTGCCACCAACAACCTTCCAAAGAGGTTAAAACCCAATCTCCAGTTGAGGTACTAGGCACCCGATGTTCACCACGTGAAAGTGAGAGTAGGAGTTGATAGACAGGGGTGCGGACGCTTGTACCCACACACATATCAACCCTTTACACATCTATCTACTTACAGGCAAATCAACAAAATAAAGACACAAAAACATTATTGTTATAACTTTCTTTTATTGCATTTTATTAATGTTTTGTTTAATATACATATTTTCCAATAACATGTCCTTTTTATATACTACTTCCTTTTTCCCTATAATACATTTCTAGCTAAATACATTTATGTCTTTATTTAATTTTTAAATACATGTACATATAAACGCCATTATTTCCATATACGCAAAAACCAAGTCAACGAGCTTTTAAGAGTTAAGCATTTCAATATATATATAGATTTTATTTTGTTTATTACTTTGTATCTTTTAAATATTTTTTATTTACTTTATTTATCGCAATATAAAAATATACATATACAGCTAATTTGCGTTCATATTTTGTGTATTATATGTAGTTAAAAAAATAAACAATAATAAAAAAGGTTTTTAACCAAGGAGTATTATTTATTAACAAAATTCATAAAAAAGTAACAATAGTATTTTTTTTATTAATATGATTGAGAAACAACTTATTGAATCATTTTCTAAACAGAGTACACATACATAAGCTCAGGGTAGTGAGTTGGGGTTTCAAAAGAATTATTCTTTTTTCTTTTAGATATACATACATACATACATATTATAACCTTAACAAATGTTTTATAAAACTTTTTTTTTTGATTTATTTACAAATCTCTGAGAAAAAAAATTGGAATAAAAGTTACATTAGAAGGAAACAAAAGATATCATCACAAATTATTGCTCTAGAACTGTCACCTCGATTGGCGGAATAAATTTCCATGCATGCTGCTGACTTTCGTGGTAGCTAGCGAAATTTTGGTAAGCTGAGTGCGTGAGTTGGGATGAAGCACCATCATCTGCTGATGCCGTTGGTGGACTTGGCCTTTTTTGAATGGGCACCGAACGACATTGGATGTTTGTTTTATAAATACCAGGAGTAAAAAATATGACTGTGCACTCATGATGTGCTTCTTCGTTTTTTTCTAACAGTGGAATTGATGTTCTATAGCAAAATAAGAATGAAAATTTGTAAAATTAAAATCTGTTCTCGCAAGAACTCTAAAAGAAAATAGAACTTACTGATGAGGACCTGACATTGCAACATCTAGGTTATAGTTATCAATACCGTTTTTGTAGTCTTGATAGAATTGTATTGTCAAAGCTAAATGTTTAAGAGGCGTAACTGATTGATTACACACGGTTATACTTAAGGTTATACTGTGGCCAGCTCGACAGATTACTTCCGATTGCGGTTCCACCGGAGTATTTTGAATTGCAACAGCTGAAATTTTATACACAATTATATTACATTGATTGTATACATTAGTTTTTACAAACTTACTCCACTGTAAGGGTGCAACTGTTGTTAAATCAATCATGGCAGGAGTAAGAACGATTCCTTTTAAGGATGCTATACCTTGAATTTCCGTGCCGGTCAAAAGCCAACTAATACTAACTCGCTCGGTTATATGATCCGAGCACAATTTACTAATTTTATCACTATATGAAGGCCGCATATTCATATGAACTGAAAATAAAATGAAAAGACGTTAATGATCATTTATTTAAATAAAAATAAATTTATTGGCGCGACAGCTCCTTAAGAAGCCAAGGCATAGTGACTTATACTTTCAACCATTCCAAGAATGGAAGGAACCTACAATTTACCGCCGAATCCGAACGGCTGCATGAGATGCACTTTTTCGAGACAAATGTATACTCTTGGAGATTTTTTCAGTTCTTCGCCAAAGGCATTAACCCGGAAAAGAAGGTGGCAAGTGGTTGGTGTATCGGACTGCTAAGCGAAGAGTCTGCGTCCATGTCCCGCTCATAGACACTTTTTTCCGGAGTACTGCCTCTTGCGAGGAACTGACAATATCTCCAAGAGTAAACACACAGGATTGGTTGAGTGTATATGTAAGTCACTAGGCTTGAGATCCTTTAAGAGCTGTCGCGCCAATAAATTTATTTTATTTATTTATTTTCTTCTCTGATGAAAACCAACTATATTCACATCTTGTTGGTATTGATTTTAGTTACTTTTCGGATCGATTTCCACTCCCCCACTATATAATTATCGCAGGCTACTCGATCCAAACACTAAGAATCTCCGAAAAAAAATACGCCTCCAGAAGCGGATTGAAGAGTCGCGGTCAGAAAATACATTTTTTACACTCACGCCTTTACACGCATATATCCCGTTATTTGTAACCTTTTCCTTATTTTTGTATTGTTAATTACATTAATATTTAGCACATTATTTACCTGTGATAATTATGTAGTGGGAGAGTGAGAAATCCATAAAAAACTCCTCTTCCTTTACTGGACTAGATGGTCGAATTTTTGCACCTTTGAGCGCTTGTAAGCTAAACGGTTGCAAGCGGTACTTTTTTGAAATTATTTTGATGTTAATTAAGTACCCTACCAAAGATCAACGACGAACAGAATAACTTGTTTGTGCATGTTTCAAGCGCCCTCTACATCAGCCTCGAGGTGCGCAGTAAGAGGTCCATTTTTTATGGCACACACACCTAAATTTAACGCTACATTATGATTTTAATAACGAAAAACATTGACCATTTTTTACTGTCGCGGGCTCACGGGCTATTCTGGATTCTATCTAGGAAACGCAAGATATGAACATTATACTCAAGCTTTGGTCGAAATTATGCCTTATACACTGTAGCCAGATCTATTGTTTGTATCGTCTCAAAATTTTTGCAGCATTTTTGGAAATTTCAAATATGTGTTCACTCTACAGAAGGTGATTTGTGATACACATTCCTAGAACGAAAAGCTGTTCGGTTTCCTCTGTGCAAGTGCCACTCATGGATATTGCTTGTATTTAGTTCGACGACCGAAAAGCAGATGTAGTGAATCTGGAAAATCAGTATGAGAAGCTGAGGGAACCCGTATCAGACTGGCAAACAGTCCAAAAAGACGCGAATGAAACTTTCCCATCGAGTAAGAGGTTCATGGATACCAAATTCATACATTTTCGATAAAATGGACATATAGGTATTGCCGGTCGTTAAGAAGTTTCCGTTTATCAAGATAATTTTTTATCTGTTAGTATATTAGTGTTTCCAAGACCTTGGAAAGAAGGGGATGAAGATACACCTTTTTAGATACGGGCTGGACAAATGCTGTTTTCTATTAACTCGAATGTAATATGATTGTTGGTTTAGACCTAAGTTCACCCGGACTGTAGCGCCATCTAAGGTTAGGTAAGAGTTAAGAGATATAATAGAACAGATGGAAAAGCTGGCAAACCGCTATATAGTTTTGCCAGCGGATTTGTGTATATCGAGATCAACTGTACGACTGCGAAAGAAGAGTACAATTGCAAGTACAAGTACAAGCTGTAGTAGCGTTATAATAGCAGCTTACTGTGGTGCAAATAAATCAGACAGGAGTGTCACTGTGAACAAGTGTCGGAAACGAAGACGTACTTTTTTTACGAATATCAAATCATTTTTAGTAATTTTGGGACATAGTTCTACTTTTGTCTTCATTTTTTATTCATCTAAGAACTTGTTTTCTTTTTTTATAAGAGCTTTACGGAAGTTCCCAGCTTGTTTGAACTTTTTCCGGTTTTCTTTAGAAGGGTTGGCTTTATAACATCGGAAACTTACTGCTCTCATCTTGATTGCCTCTTTGCAGCTCAAGTGAACACCATGAATTCACTTCTGGTTTGATACTTTTGGCTCTGTTTGGAATACAATTTTAATCAAATCAGCGCTGGAGTCTGCGTCACTATCGAGGAAGCATAGTAAGTAGTTAAAATTACCGAAGAACTCTTTTGAGACAGTCTCAGTTAGCCTTTGGGTGTCCTTATGATATTTTCGTGAATTGCTACTGGAGAGGACGATGATACAATGTCCCGGCGTGTCATGAGGTCTTAGCACATAATGGTGTTTTCTTGAAATGAAATGTTAGAAACGAGTTAGAAGTGTATGCAGTCACTGAGTCAAGTTGTTTAATTCGGCCAAAAACTCAGTATACCTTCTTTCAAAAAGAAAACGAAGTCCCGTAGAATTTTAAACATTTAAATCAACCTTGACAACGCTTCGAGGAAATTGAGAAACAATTCTATGGATGTAGAGGTTCACTATACTGTGTGACGTGAAAAGTGTAATCTATAGGATAACAAAGCAGCTGACTGTTGCTCGCAGCTCAAAAGAACACCTTGTTAAAGACAAAGACGTCTCTCTGCTCAGCTCATGATGAGGATCAGCTCAGAAGGTGGTAGGAGCACTTTGCTGCGGGTTAAAACTGATTGACTGATATCAATGTGAAACCGATACCTGCTGAGCTGCCTGAAGAAACAAACTCCCGACCCAGGCCTCTCTCTAATTTATATTTCTCAACAGCCGGTAGAGAAAGTACAGAACTTTTAATACCTTGGGATTATTATCTTCACCGAAGGCGGAAACGAACAAGAAATCAAGAGTTGGGCGTGTGAGAAGCACATGGCGTAAAACAGTCGAGGAAGAATCAGCACAACTAGGCAGGCGATGGGTCCCCCACTTCTTAGGTTTGAGGACCTAATACATAAGTAAGTTCTCAGACATAATGAACTATTGAACCTGATCCAATTGATATGAAGCTCCTGGCTACGTATCTTAAAACTTGGCCAAAATGTGTAGAAAGATAATGGAGAATATTCGCTGCTTCGTCAAAGTACGAACAGATTTCATAGAACCGTGTTTTTTTTATAATTTTCATACACTAAAGAGACTTGGGCTACCCAAGTCAGGAGATGCCGATGCATATTAGTTTTAAATTTCTGGACATCATAATGAGAATGAAAAATAGAGTTTGACAAAACATTCCACATTCGAGTTCTATGGCTGTAGAACGAATCTCTTTATTTAACTGTATGACCGAAATTGGGCTCGAGGGTAAATTACTAGGCATTCCTGGAAGCGCGAGTATTACAATGAAACAGCTTTACAACTAGCTATTTCTGTAGGACAATGACCGTAGAAACAAAGGTAGTAGAAGGAGAGACATGAAACATTCATTCGAGTGACGTAAATGTTCAGATGATGTGTCCATCTCCAATCATTTTGAACGCTCTCTTTTGGATACTATCTAGAAGACTCAAGTGAATCGAAGGAGCACCCGCCCAAATAGGGGAGTTGTATTCAAGTCTTGGACGGATATACGATTTGTTATTAATAATAATAATATTTTTAACTGTCTGTAAGCCACATTGCCTTTTAGAATGCAACATGACGTTGCACGACACTAGTTAGAAGAATTAGAAAGATAGGCGCAGTAGATCGAGAATTAGGTGACTATTTCCTCACTTAAAACTCACGGGCAGCTCTAGTTTGCACTAGGAGTTAGAAAAAATTCTTTTCAACCTGAGTATCGAACTGACGACCTCCGGGGCAGAAGCAAACATCTTATCTGCATTTTATGTAGCCGTTCGTTGGCTTGCTCATATTGCCAAACAGTTCTCTTAGGAGCTCTTTCTTTAACTGGAATAATTTGACATGAGAATATAGTAGATATGATACAGTAGACATTGGGTGCTGTATGAATAGGATAGGCGCTGAACGGCGTCAACCATACGCATCAAACTGGTCTGTCCATCCGTACATTCCTGCAAAGTTTAGTTATAACTTATCGTACTAGGAGATTTTAACGCCAAAATAGGTAAAGAGGAAATCTTTGGTAACACTATGTCGGAAAACATAGCCTACACGACACAACGTCTGAAAACGGACTTAGACAAAATGACTTCGCAGGGGCACACAACGTCAACATTGCAAGCACACGGTTTCCTCATCTCGATATACACAAATGGACTTGGCGACATCCAGATAAAAAAACCGTCTACCAGATTGATCACGCTACGATCGATGCAAGACACGCCTCCAGTATCTTGGATGTTCGCACCTTCCGAGCAGCTAACATCGATTCGGATCACTACCTTGTTGCAGCCAAAGTAAGAATGGAGTGATATTGTGAGGAAGTATGACGCAAGAAACCACCAGAACCTATGCCGATCGAATATCCCGTAATCTCTCAAGAAATCTACCAACAAGCCATCAGAGTTGCCGCAACTGATGTGCTAGGTTTCACCAGACCACCACCACGAAACCTCTGGTTCGATGACGAATGCAGGCCAAGCCCATGCAGCCAAACAAGAGGCATACGAGCGGCGCTGCAAAGAAAGACGAGAGCTGCTCGCGAGCTCTATGAGCAGAAAAGACGGGAAGAACACCGGCTTCTCCAAAAGAAAATGAGTGAGCATGAGAAGCGCGCGATCGAACATATTGAGAGATGCTACTCCAGGAACAACGTGCGGAAGTTTTACCAACAGGAAAAAAGAACGTGCCAAGGAAAAAAACCCGAACAAAAGCCTGTAGAGATAGGAATGGAAACCTCGTAGTAGAGTCACAGTCGGTGCTGAGTACATGGAAGGACCATTTCTGCAGACTGTTAAACGGCGGTGTGAAGACCAGAATACCGCTGTCAGGCAGAATGAACCATTCAACATGGACGATGACAGATACAATTTCCGTCCACCTGTTGAAAATGAAGTGAGGAAAGCAATATCTAAACTAAAAAACAACAAACTGGACCCGACGAAACTTTTTAAAGCGGCCGGAGATGACCTGGTGAAGTGCATACACCAACTCATCTCTAAAGTATGGTCAGAAAAAAGTGATGAATGGAACCTCAGCATATATATAATATATAATAATGCGCTATCGTGCGATTTCTTCAACTTAATACTTGAAAAAATTATAAGAAACTCGCAAGTCAATTGTAGTGGGACAATTTTTTTCAAGTCTGTGCAATTGTTAGCACACGCTGACGACATAGACATCATTGGCAGAACTCGGCGAGCTGTCACTGGAACGTTTGCTGGCATGGAAGCTGAAGCAGCTAAGATGGGATTAGCGGTCAGTGAGGCCAAAACGAAGTACACAAAAAGGGACACACAACACCGACGGATCGGACAAAACATCACAATAGACAGGTACAACTTTGAGGTAGTTAGGGACTTTGTGTACCTCGGATCCGCTATAACATCTGACAACAACATCTCGTCAGAAATAAAGCCAATCGCTGTTTCTATGGGCTAGGAAGGCAATTGAGTAGCAAAGCCCTCTCTCGAAAGACAAAGGAGACTCTGTATAAGACTCTAATCATCCCAGTCCTGCTCTATGGCGCCGAGGCATGGACTCTATCTAAAGCGGATGAAGATATCCTTAGTCGTTTCGAGCGTACAATTCTTCGGAAGATTTTTGGCCCTACCTGCGTTAACGGGCTTTGGAGGAGAAGGTTCAACGAAGAACTATACGAGCTGTATAGCGACATTGACCTGGTCAAAAAATACGCATATCACGTTTAAGATGACTAGGTATTGCTCCAGCTCGCAGGATCTTCTATTCCATCCCAGAGGGTAGACGCAGTCAAGGAAGACCTCGCCTTAGGTGGCGCGCTCAAGTGGAGGACGACCTCAACCAACTTGGAGTGCGAAACTGGAGGCAGCTAGCCAAAAACCGAGCTGGCTGGAGAGGCATGTTGGTTGAGGTACAGGTTCGTCCCGAACTGTAGCGCCCCCTAAGTAAGTAAGTTAGTAAGTAAGTAGGAGGAACTGTGGACATTGAAATCGCCCGTGATAAAGATTTCAGTGTAAGGAAACAGGGAGATAGTTTTTGAATGGATTCGTTCAGAAAATCGAATTTACAAGAAGTTGAGGCTCTGTCAAGATTTGGGCTTCGATAGAGGAAACAAATGTGAATGATGTGCTTATTAACAGTGAATTTAAACCACATGAAGTTAAATGAGGAATTAGCACAAGGACCATATTGTGGTTGGAATTGTAAGGCAACATCATTCCTAATGTAGACAGTTTAACAAATAAAGAATTTCGCAAAGTAATGCACTATTAAGCAAATATTGGAATTTAGTACATGCACGTTTAGGTAGGCCAAGATATGTAAAGCGAAGGAAATTATGTCTTTGGTCCGTAAAGTTCTCGATTTAATTTGCAACGTACAACGTTGTCAAAAAAGCTCTCGGCATATATGGCGAACCTTAACCAACTTGAAGTTCACACCGGAAGCAGCTGACTAAAAACATGCATGTTGATTAAGACCCGAGTTGCTTTGGAAACAAAAAAAGTATAAGTGTTTTAAAAGAAAAGACTCTCTTTTGTAAAAGAAAAAAATATATAAAATACTTAAAACTTTGCAATAAAAAAACATTTTTTTTTAAAAATACCTGTTTCCTCGCTGGATTGCTCATCATTTTTACAAAGACTCTCCAGAGAACACCTGTCCACCGGTATTGGTACCCTGCAGCATTCCTTAGCTTCTATAAGAATATTTTTATTATTTGTATAGTTAAGCGACATTTCCTGAGCAGTTAAATTCGATACATCCAATACAAGGTAAAACTGTGAAGGTCTTAAACAAGAAACAGATCATTAATCTAACACTAAACATAAATAAGAAACTTTTTACTAACATTTCCGCTGGTAGGACATCCCAACTGGTTATTTGAGCACTTGGCAACAGCTCAACGTTAAAACATATTGCACACTGTCTGCAATAGCCTTCACGCATTGCATCGCCACCTGAATACTTCATGCGGAATTGCGCCTCAACATGCTGGCCAACATTAATATTGGACGATTGTGGAAGGCTAAGGGTAGCCAATGAAGAGTGACCACCAGAATTAGAGGAACGAAAACTAGAAGTTTGTATATCGTTGCGTCGCCCCGATATACTAGACTGATGCTGAGGCGTTGGCGAACTTACACGACTCGGCAAACTAGCATGACCTGACGAAATGGTAGAATAACCAAGAGATTGTGGCCCATCATGATGGCCACCAGCGTATGTTGTTGTTCCCGAATGAACTGAAGCCGTACGTCCAACCAATGTCGGGCAAATAAAATCCGCATCGCCGAATATACGAACTGGAAAGTCGATGGTACTCTTTGGTGGAATTGGCAGTTGAGATTGCAGTTCTTCCTCGTCTATATGAAAAATTCTCGACTGAGTGGCTTGGTCAACATTCGAACTGATAGCCATCTCCAGGTGCTCCACTGCCAGAGGACTATCATTTATAATAGTTATTGTACAAACCGAGGTCTCCCCATTATACAGCGTTAGACTAGCAGATGTAATGACCGTTTCTGAGTTGGCCAGCGTGCAAAATGTCGCAGTTTGCGGAAGTGAAGTCTTGACACTTATTCGCGGCAATGCGGGAATTACATCGATCAGATAGTTTTGGGGAAAGTTGCGGTTGCGCATGTGTTTCAGGCGGCAATTCGATTTAACGCCTAACGTGTGAGTACTGTAGCCCTGGATTTCCAGCTGACCCACTTCGATAGGGGTGCCATGCAACGTGATTGGTGTCGGAACGGATGGCTGAAGTTTCACTGTCTGCGGCAAAGACTCGAACACTATACCGTTTGTCAGCAGTCGCATATCACAAATTTGTAGCTCGAAGGGCAGTGGATTACGCACTTTGATTGTGATTTCAGAAAGGTCATTTTGCACCCAAAAGAAAGCTAAAAACCAAAAAAAATTATGAAGAAAACCAATTAGAAATAAATTTAAGAAATTTACAAATTTTATTTTTGTCCTTTTTCTTCTCCCTTCGGTCTATGGAACTTATATGAATAGGCGTGAATATAAACGGGCCGCTATCAACTTTGATCACTTTGATTTGCTGCGGCCGCAAATGCGAGGGTAGATCTTTGAGTGTCAACTCCAAACAGTATGGAATATCTGTAAGATTTGCTGGAGGTATTACAGTGCCATTTTCTAGCACCAATGGCACCGGTGAACCTTCACATTGAGCACTTAGTTTCTGTAACATACAATTTGTGTATAAGATATCTTCATTCAGTCTAAGCTTACCTGCAGATCCTGAGCCATTTTACTTTGCTCTGCTGGGGTCATATTATCCCATTGTGTTTGTAAGAGAAATGTCATATGCCGTGTGGCCAGCGCCGAATGGCCCAATCGCCCTGCAGCTGTTATCAACGATTGTATCTGTTCGATTTGAAGCGCTGGCCAGCCTGAATTATTTTCGATTACTTCTAACGGATCAAGCGACAACATGTAACCAGGAAAACTTTCCAACATAAGGCGGTAGCTTTGAGCCCATTCGGGATTCTGATGACCGATTGCGACATACTTCCAGGCAGCCATTCGTTGAAAGAAAGCTGCCTTTCGTCTATATCCAACCTGTTGGTACATATCGGTTATGACTTCAAACCTTTTCACGCGATCCTGATCGCTCATGTTCAAATTTATTGCGAGAATATTTTGCAGAAATAGCGTCAAGTCTAAGTTTTTATTTTGCTCGATGCAAATACGAGATGCCTTCAAGGCAGCCTCTGTCTCCACCACAGCTGCATGTCTGTATTTGCTGTAATTGATTATAGCTCGGCGATAACTAGCTGTGATTTCTTCAGGCTTCAAAGTGAACACAGGCAGATCATTGCGTCCTGCTGAAGAGGACAATGAGGATGAGTTTGAGGATGATGAAGTCAAAAGCGATGATACTGACGAAGTGGACGATGAATTTGACGTCACTTGAGGAGGATCATGAGAATTTTGTTGCTCGAGAATTCCTTTTTTGGTAAGATCACTGGCACGCCATTTTTCAGGTGTAGATTTAAGTGGTGAATTTGTACCTTCTTGAAGGCTAGCATTTCGATGCAAAGTTTCGATTTCCCTCAGTTGAGGATAAAGAAGAATGGCCGAGGCGGCACACAAACCCTCTTCAGAAGCACCCTCCCACAATGAATCATTTATGGCACGTAGAGTTTCGCTAGCATTGTGATATAAATTTAACGCCTCACCTATGCGACCTGCTTGCAATGAAAGATCTGCTAGGTTTTTAGTAACACGACCCATACATCGCTTCCGACCGCTTCGTGTATCCAAATTAAGCCCAACGAAGTCCCGCTTTTCAAAGGGTGCCAGCAGGAGTTGAATCTGTTCAACCTTCTCACGTGATCGATCTGATCGTTTGGCTTCGAGGACCCAAAATAGCGCATTGGCGAATTCAGTAATGTGTGTTTCCAGATCGATGCAAGGATCATTTTCACGATAAAGGAATGCAAGTCTCTTGAAATTCGACGGAGTGCTAAATTCTTCTTCGAGTTTTTTCTGAGCGGGTACAACTTCTTCTTCTTCGTTTTGTGTTTGTAGTACTTCAGCTGATGGCCCAAATAGGATAGCTCGTGAATCGAAAAGGGTTGTCATGTATGAGGCTTTTAGTGATTCATGTTGACGACAAAGCTCGTTCAATTCCGACTGTTTGTCAAATTTGCCAATTGTTATGAGCCCCAACAAACGTCTGTGGGTTTGGAAGTCTCCCCAATCATTGTTCTCAGGAGGATGGTCATGGATGTACCGCAACCAAATATCACGAGTTACACCAGCATCTGAAAGACATTTAGAATTATTGAATATTAAAATAGTAACAAAATAAGAGTACTTTTATAAAATTAAAAAAAAGCAATTGTAATAGGTAAAAGTCCGTCCAATTACTCGTATACGCCGACGATATTAACATAGTTGGACGAACGCAGCGTGATGTCAGTAGCGGTTTTGTGAGTATTGAGATGGAAGCGGCGAAGATGGGTTTAGCGGTCAATGAGGGCAAAACCAAGTATATGCTGTCATTAAGAAGAGACACCCAACATCGACGTCTTGGACAAAACATCACCATAGAAAGCTATAACTTGGAGGTAGTTAGGGACTTTGTCTACCTGGGCTCCGCTATTAACTCAGACAACAACACCAGCGCTGAAATCAAACGAAGAATAACTCTTGCCAATCGCTGCTTCTTCGGGCTTAGAAGGCAATTCTCCGGGTGAGGCAGGGGATGCTGAGGTCAAAGCCGAAACAATTTCCATTCGAATTAACCCTCTGCAGCATACGAGTAATATGTAGGTTCATGGTATTCAGGTTTATAACTTAAAGGCGCCTTTAAGTTATAAGCCTGGATGATTTCAGGACAGATCGCTACAGGCAAAACTAAAAAAACGACGTGCTCTAAATTCTACAAATGTGAATCTGTTAATATGGGAATCCTACTTGGCAGGCGTATTCAATTAGAGAGCATACCAAAGTTATGTAGAGGGATCGGGGGACGTAGGGCTCGGAGAATTTTATAACGATAATAGTCATAAGATCCCAACAGAATATAAGCCAGGAGACTATGTAATGATTACAAATATTTTCACTGCACTAGGTATAAGTAAAGAGCTACTAGCCAAGTATCGTGGGCCATATGAGGTTTCGTCAAATGACAGATATGATATTGGTGACATAGGCATAGAAAAACTGGACAAAAAGCCTCGAAAACACAACAGCTAAACGAGTTACGATTTTTTTCATGGAACGCGAGATCGCTCTATAGAGCTGAAGTTGAATATCAGGTAGCCGATGTTATGGCCACATATAAAGCTGACTTAACATCGCTGCAAGAAATGAGATGGCCAGGATATGATGGTTTGTAGAAAAAAGAATATGACATATACTAAAGTGGTCAGCCAAAACGAAAGCTATGGACATGCACCTTTCGCGTGCGATGCAAATTTAATAACGTCAGCCTCATTAGCGTTCACGCACTTACTGCATTAGAACACTAATAATAATAGACTACAAATCATAGAAATGGCAGTATCCACCGAATTTGTTGTTACGAGTACCAGGCTCTCGCGTAAGGATACCTACAAAGCCACCTGGGTATATCGTTGGCAGTACTTCAGCCTGATGATGATACTTACATTGACTCAGGTCACTATCTTGCTGATATGGTATTCGGAGGGTGGATTGCTTTGCGAAGAATTTTTGCAACCGGCGTTCAATTTCCAAACAACACGGCTGTCCTAGGCTCGACCTCGGAGAGCTTGATGAGGGAAGAGTAAGTCCTAGGGACATAATGCCGGGCGTAGATGAAAAATGGTCACGCCTTAAAAACAAAATCATTAGGAATGCTAACAACATCTTAGGCAGTAGACCCAGAGATCGGAGCGACCTGATCCTGATCCTGAAGGCATTTTGGAGCAATGGAAAGAATACTTTAATGAATTGTTAAATGTTCAGCTCATAAAACAAATGGAGACTCCAACATTTTAAGAGGAAGACCTCATGCTGCAGCCACCAGGCATTGAGGAAATACAAAAGAGGATTCATCATCATCATCGGCGCATCAACCGGGATCCGGTTGTCCTTTAATACATCCCGATTGCTGAAAGGAATTAATCCGTGGTGTCGATTAACATTGGATTTGAATGCATGCAGATCAAAATGGCAAGGGAAAATTTCGCCGGGTAAACTATTCCATATTCGTGTTGTTCGGCTAAAAAAAGAATCCCTATATTTCACGGTACGTAAAAACTTGGGCTCAAGTGTGAACTGATGAGCATTCCTTGCAAGACGAATATTACGGGATAAAACGATAAGATAATAATAAGGAAAGACATGAAACATTGCGTGGGTGTTCCAGAGGAGCAATTGTTTCACAGACAGTTCTTTTTCCTATCAATCTTAACTCGACTTATGGGCGTATAAACGCTTTGTAAATTGTAACCAGATAAGAAGGGGAAAAAAACTTCTTGCACCCATACAGAAAACCTAAGCACTTAGCAGCATTTTTAACGATCTCAAATATACACATACCGAGGACTGAGAGCTTTTCGGTTTCTTCGATGTAAGTGCCATTCATGGACAATGGCATTGGGGGCATGATTAGCTTTAACGGCAGCATTGAGTTTTCGAAGCATTAAAGTCCACACGATTCCTATTACCCCAATTGACAATGCTGTATAAATCGGAGTTTAATGAGGTTGACATACGGTACCGTTGCACTTGTACGTCCGAAGGCGGAGGACGTGAATTATGAAACGAATATGAAAAGCTGAGGGTAGAGTCGTCAGCAAAATAGTTAAGTGGATTAGAAGTAACAGACAGAAGATCATTTATAAAAATGAGAAAAAGAGTCGGAGAAAACGGAGCCCTGGGGCACTATAGCATTTAATTTGTGAGAGTCAGATTTGAAACCGTCAAATGACTTGGAAATATCAAGCGCAATAATCTTACTTTCCACAAAGCGATGTAAGGATTTGTTCCACTGCCAAACAAATAATTATTGCGCGTTGTTATCGCGAGTGCTTTAAAAAAAAATAATACACACTCGTTAGAGAAATTGGAAAAAACCCCCTCGCGTGTGCTGTAAAAAAAAATAATAATATTCACTCGCGTCGTAGGATGAATGATAAAGATGCCCACTCGCGCTGAGGAAGAAAAAAAAAATAAATAAAACGCATTCGCATAACAAATTATCCTCTAATCTGTCCCAAGACCTTTGTGCTTAACTGCCTCTTTCTTATCTACTGTAGGCATCGTATGACCATACAATGCTTGCGGTAAATAGATAAGGGCATCTGAATTTGTCTTATTGTGCTGAATGTTTAGATTGATTTTTTGTAAACAGGCTGTCTTATGGGCATAACACCTAAGACAGTTTGATTATTACAGAAGTTAATTTGGATTTTCACTGCGCAGTTCGACTTAATCAGAGTTGTGTTTTGTATGTAAGTATTTTTAAATGGTAAGTGATTTTTGTGTCGTGTATTCAAATGTTCGTGGTTTAAGAAAGAATTTCTTTCACGTGTACGTCTACACTGTTCAACACAGGCCAGCTGTTTTGGCATTAAGTGAAACTCAGGTTGGAGTAAATACTGATTTATCAGAATTTGCTCTACATGGGTAAAGCTTGGTGCCATTACTCTTTTCTCATCATGGTCTCGTGGTCTATGTTAGGAATGATATTGCTTGCCAGAGCCTTCCCCAATATGGGCAATGTTCCAACACGGACTTTAACTTCTTATGGCTCAAATTCACTGTCCGCAAGCATGTCATTCATTATTGTTTTATTTACAGGAGTCCAAATCTTGACAGTAATTCGACTTGTAACGAGTTTGATGCACTGTCTGATTCCATCTCGAAAATTGTTTCCCTTTGTCCTCGCACTGAAATCGTTATTGCGGGCGATTTCAATGTACACAATTCCAACTGACTCCGCTATTCTGGTCAGACAACACCCGAAGGAAGGTATGTCGAGCTCTTTGCCGGGTTACATCACGTATACCGGATGTTGCTGGGCAAGCCGCCCATACTCTTGACTTGTTTCTTACTTCTCACCCTGATAAATATACTATTAGTGTAACTTCTCCATTTGGCTCTTCAGACCATTGTATCATCTCAGCTAATTTCTCATCCCCCACCCATCCAGTTAAAGAAAAACTTCCCACCAGGACCGTTTGGCAATACGAGAAAGCCAACTGGGACGGCCTGAGTTTCTTTTTCCGTAACTTTAACTGGTCACTATGCTTCCTCGATAGTGACATTGATGCCAGTGCTGAAATGATCACAAATGTGATTCTTCTAGGGATGCGTGCTTTTATTCCTAACAGAGTAAAAAGCATCAAACCTAAAGAAAAATCTTGGTTTAATTCTGAGTGTAAAGAAGCTATCAGGCTCAAAGAAGTAAGTTTCCGATCTTACAAAGCCAACCCTACAGAGGAAAATCGGAAAAAGCACAAACAAGCAAGGAACTCATGCAACTCCGTTATAGAAAGAACCAAATTTTTGCATGACCAAAAATTACGGCAAAAAAATCTGCAGTGTCCCAAAGGCAGTAAAAATTTTTGGTCATTTGTAAAAAATATAAAAAACTCCTCGACATCTTCGGTTCCAACGCTCATCGACAATAACAAACCAATTGTTTACTCTTCAGAGAAGGCAAACTTGCTCGCCGCCCATTTCGCTGCCAGCTCCACGCTGCCTCAAAGCAACGTTGCCCCTCCTGTACTTGAGAATGTAAATTTTTCCATGGGACACATTTTTTTCCGCACTCGTACAGTAGCAAGAGTTCTCAAAGATCTCGATATACACAAATCCGCTGGCCCGGATGGTATACCCCCGATTCTTCTGAAGAGGTGTTCTTCCACACTGGCAAAGCCACTGCGTAAGCTTTTCCATCGCTCCTACTCTTCTGGAATCTTTCCTAGAAGATGGAAAACAGCATTTGTCCAGCCTGTCCCTAAGAAAGGTGACCCATCCTCCCCCTCCTCCTACCGACCCATAGCACTGACATCCCTTCTTTCTAAGGTCATGGAAACACTGATTAACCGTCAGCTTAAGGAATATCTTGAAGATCGTAAGCTTCTCCATGACCGTCAGTATGGCTTCCGCAGCAACCGTTCCACTGGTGATCTGATGGCATATCTCACCGAACAGTGGAACAAATCTTTACATCGCTTTGGTGAAAGTAAGATTATTGCTCTTGATATCTCCAAGGCATTTGATGAGTTTGGCATGAAGCTCTCTTATCGAAAATGCGTGCTTTTGGGATCGATAATACTCTTGTTCGTTGGATTAGAAGCTATCTTCTGGACCGTTCAATACAAGTTGTATTGGACGGATTCAAGTCTGATTCCCACAAAATAAATGCTGGTGTGCCCCAGGGCTCTGTTCTGTCTCCGACTCTTTTCCTCATTTTTATAAATGATCTTCTGTCTGTTACTTCTAATCCACTTAACTGTTTTGCTGACGACTCTACCCTCAGCTTTTATTCGTTCGATAATGCACGTCCTTCGCCTTCGGACGTACAATTGCAACGGTGCCGTATGTCAAGCTCATTAAACTCGGATTTATACAGCATTGTCAAATGGGGTAATAGAAATCGTGTGGAGTTTAATGCTTCGAAAACTCAATGCTGTCTTCTGTCGGTATGTGTGTCAACGACGACCTCCGTTGGAACAACCATATATTTGAGATCGCTAAGAATGCTGCAAAGTGCTTAGGTTTTCTGTATCGGTGTAAGAAGTATTTTTCCCCATCTGATCTGGCTACAATTTATAAAGCGTTTATACGCCCTAAACTCGAGTATAACTCCCACCTCTGGGCAGGTGCTTCGCAAACATCGCTTCACCTGCTTGATAGAATACAAAATCGAGCGTTAAGATTGATAGGTAATAGAACTGCCGCTGAAACAATTGCCCCACTCGAACACCGACGCAATGATTCATGTATTTCCTTATTTTATCGTTTCTTTTACAAAAAATGTTCACTCGAAGTAGCCAGTTGCATTCCTCCCCTTAAAAGTTTCTCCCGTAATACTCGTCCGCAAGGACTGCTCATCAGTTCACCCTTGAGCCCAATTTCGGACGTACCGTGAAATATAGGGATTCTTTTTTTAGCCGAACAACACGAATTTGAATGGTTTACCCCGCGAGATTTTCCCTACCATTTTGATCTGCTAACATTCAAAACTAATGTTAATCGGCACCTCCTATCTCTCCCCTCCCTATCTTCGTAATGCCCGCGCAGTGTGTTCTACATTAAAAGGGAAATACATAATCCCTTGTGCGCGCGTTAATTATAAAAAAAAATCATCAGTGGTACGATTGCTGCGAAAGCCATACTGACGTTCATGGAGACGCTTTCGGTCTTCGAGATATTCGTTAAGATGACGGTTAAACAGCGTTTGCATGACCTTAGAAAGAAGGGACGTAAGTGCTATGGGTCAGTAGCAAAAGGGGGAGGATGGGTCACCTTTCTTAGGGACAGGCTGGACAAATGCTGTTTTCCATCTTCTAGGAAAGATTCCACAAGAGTAGGAGCAATGGAAAAGCTTACGCAGTGGCTTTGCTATTGTGGAAGAACAGCTCTTCAGAAGAATCGGAGGTATACCATCCGGGCCAGCGGATTCTTGTATAACGAGATCTTTTAGAACACTTGCTACTGTACAAGTGCAGAAAAAAATCTGTTCCATGGAAAAGTTTACATTCTCAAGTACAGGAGGGACAACGTTGCTGTGAGGCAGCGTGAAGCTGGCAGCGAAATGGTCGGCGAGCAAGATTGCCTTCTCTGAAGAGTAAACAATTGGTTTGTTATTGTCGATGAGCGTTGTAACCTAAGATGTTGAATAGTTTTTAATATTTTTTACCAATGACCAAAAATTTTTACTGCCTTTGCAGTAATTTGTGTTAATTTTTGGTCATGCAAACATTAGTTTTTTTCAATAACGGAGTTGCATGAGTTTCTTGCTTGTTTGTGCTTTTTCCGATTTTCCTCTGTAGATGTTGGCTTTATAAGATCGGAAACTTACTTCTTTGAGCCTGATAGCTTCTTTACACCCAGAGTTAAACCAGGAATTTTCTTTAGGCTTCATGCTTTTTATTCTGTTAGTGATGTACATTGAAATCGCTCGCAATAACGAATTCAGTGCGAGAACAAAGGGAAACAATTTTCGAGATGAAATCAGACACACGCGCGACTACAATTTGAGCAATTTATTTGTTTTCGTTTTGTTTCTTTTTTTCGAATTTTTTTTTGTGTGCGCAACTTACGCGACCGTCATTGTTGGGCTTAAGATCGACACTGATATTATCCTCTATCCTACAAATACGCAAAAACCATAATCGACAACCATCATATATGGTTCATATAATACCAGGCAAATCAACAACTGATCAGATTTTTACTTTTGGAATTTATCATTGCAACATACCATGTTTTTATAGACTTTAACACCGCCTACGATAGCATAGCCAGGGTAGAACTTTATAAGGCCGTGGGAGAAATCGGCATCCCATATAAATTGACATCTATGTAGGCTGACCAAGACCTGACAAAGACCAACATTACAAGCCAAGTAAAAGTAGCCGGTTTGCTGTCCAGACCAATGAACATCTTTAATGAACTCCGACAAGGGGATGGTCTGGGGATGCAGCCTCTTCAACCTGGCATTAGAGAAAGCAATACGATACCCTAAAACGTTAAGCCATATTTTGGCTTACGCAGACGACATCGACATTCTCGGTAGAAGTCAAGAAGGCTCCATAATCCAGATTGAGAAGTCATCACAAAACGAAAACCTGGAGCTACATATTAATTGAAGGAAAACCAAGTATATGGTAGCTGCGTCCAACAATCAGGATAGTGGAGCATAATTTTGATGTAGTCAAATCCTTTAACTACCAAAAGTAGCAGCCGAAAACAATATGGAGATAGAAATACTACTAAAATCCAACAAAATCTACTTTAGTTTGTCGAGGCTATTCAAATCCAGACATCTTACCATGAAAACTAAGCTACTGCTGCACAAGAATATGTTCTTACCAGTACTCACATACGAATCCGAGGATTCGGCGCTTACTAAAAGGCCTCTTATCTCTTAACAGCGTTCGGGAGAAAAGTCTAACATTGTTGGCACCGTGTGCGAGGAAGGACGATTCCAGAGAGGATACAGTCATGAATTGTATGAAATCTACCTCGAAGCAGATGTTATGAAAAAAATAAAGTTTGTTAGACTACGTTTTACTGGGCACCCAGCGCATATGAGCGAGAAGAAATAAGTTCGAAAAGCCTTTTGCACCACTTTTTTATAGAAGAAGGAAGGAATCTTGCTTAAGTTGGAATTATATAAACTAGGAATGTCGAATGAGACCCGAACCGGATTCTGTTTCATGATGATGAATTGATTTAAACTACTAAAGCTCCGCTTTTAACTTACATCAGAAAGTGATGAAACGAATAATAATTCTTGCCTATGCAATGGCTACTTCTTCGGACTAAGTAGGTAATTGGGAAGCGATTTCCAACTTACCTTACCTTATATGGCGCTACAGTAGGGGGTGGACCTTGGTTTCGACCAACAAGCTTCTATAGCCAGCTCGGTCCCCATAAGATCTTTATCATAGTAGTTATGTTTCAAAGTGCAGGGACATGTACACTGTCAAAACCGAATACAGACGCTCTTTGGAGTAAATAGTCATTTTTGGTCTTGAGAACCTGTAATGAACAGCGGAACAGACCAAACAGAGCGGATAGACTGGCACGAAAAAAAAGAAGAAGATCCTTTATGTAATACCGAAACTTCTAGAAAAAAGACACCTTCTTAGCTTATTTACAAAACAAATTGCGACACTTAAAGATTCAATTTTAATGTCGGTCCAATGAATATACTAGCAATCTCAAGAGATCAACGAAAAAAATGGGCACGACTGGTTCGCACGTACTTGCTCTTATGTACCTACCCGGAAAGACGAATTAAGGACGACGTTTGGATCTGCACGTGGAATATTAGAACTCTTAAGAGACCACTTGCAGCCAAACAACTGGCGGAGGCCCTAGACTGCTACAGATCAGAAATTACTGCCATCCAGGAAGTACGATGGGATGGGCCGGGCCGGGCAAAAGGAGGATGCAAAATTGTGACCTGTACTACGGTGATTATGAAAGAAGACCACATCGTTAATGTGGTTGCGGATTCGTCATAAGCGGTAGACTTAGGCAAGAAGTCTTGGGCCTTCGACACGTAAGTGAGCAACTTGTGACAATCCGTATCAAGGCTAAATTTGCCAACATTAGCCTAATATACGCTCATGCCCCCACAGAGGACAAAGATGACGCCACCAAGGATGACATTTACGAGCTCCTCGACAAAACCTATGAGCAATGCCCTAAATACGACGTTAAGATCGTACTAGGCGATACCAAAGAGGAAAAACTAAAAACAAAGCTGCTGGCCCCGACGGACTACCCGCCGAACTTTTTAAAGCGACCGCAGATGACCTGGTAGAGTGCTTACCCCAACTTATCCCTAAGGTTTGGTCTGAAGAAAGCATGCCTGATGAATGGAACCTCAGCAACGTTTGCCCGATCCACAAGAAAGAAGACCCTCTAAACTGCGCCAACTATATAGGAATAAGTCTCCTGAATATCGCCTACAAGATCCTCTCTGTCATACTATGTGAACGCCTGAAACCTTTCGTCAGCAACCTGATTGGCCCCTATCAGTGTGGTTTTAAACCAGGAAAGTCCACAATCGATCAAATGTTCACGCTACGGCAGATCCTTGAAACTACCCAACAATTCCAAATCGATGCCCCCACATCTTTATCGATTTTAAGGCCGAGTAGGACAGCATTTATAGAGACGAGCTATACAGAGCCATGTCTGGTTTTGGCATCCCCAGAAGCTTTTGATGTCAAAAAATCATTCCGACAAGGTGATGCGCTATCGTGCGATTTCTTCAACTTAATATTTGAAAAAAGGTGGGACTAGCAGTCAATGAGGCCAAAACGAAGTACCTGCTGTCGACAAAAAGGGACACACGACACCGGCGGATTGGACAAAACATCACAATAGACAGGTACAACTTTGAGGTAGTTAGGGACTTTGTGTACCTCGGATTCGCTACATCTGACAACAACATCTCGTCAGAAATAAAGCGAAGAATAACTCTTTCCAAAAGCTGTTTCTATGGGCTAGGGATGCAATTGAGTAGAAAAGCCCTCACTCAAAAAACAAAGGAGACTCTTTATAAAACCTTTATCATCCCAGTCCTGCTTCTAAAGCGGATGAAGATATCCTTAGTTGTTTCGAGCGTAAGATTCTTCGCAAGATTTTCGTCCTTATCTGCGTTAAGGGGCTTTGCAGGAGAAGGTTCAAACACGAACTATACGAGCTGTTCAGCGACATTGACCTGGTCAAAAAATAGGCATATCACGTTTAAGATGGCTAGGTCATGTAGAGCGAATGGACAACAATGCTCAGGCATGTTTAAATTCAAAAAAGAAAAGAACCTTGCAGATGTTTATTAACTTACAACAGGAAAGAGTTCAAAGAAGCCAATTATGTTTCAGAGCTTCACGTTGATTTTTAATATATAAGGCATAACGAAAGGGATGAATACGAAGTAAGAAAAATTAATATTAATTTAAGTTTTAAGAAAATTCAAAGATAAGAAGAAAACCCATTTGAAAACCGACGGAATATTCGCTTGACACCTCTAGAGAAGCCAACATTGGTGCAAGACCGTGAAACAATTAAGTCAATATAAATGGAAGCTTAAAATATTCAAATCAGTAATTGGGTTTACTCTATGTAGTCGGTCTTAAGTCACTAAAGTTGTGTACATACTTTCGAAATAAGTGAATACATACATGACTTGTTTAGCAGAACCTAGAACATCTTATTTAAGTTATGATAACAAAACAAAACATACACCCACCTGTTATCTTTATATTATTCACTCTCCTCACACGGTCGAAGATTCGTTGCAGAGATCGTGGCTTAGCATCCCCGATACCACGCAACAACACGAGCAAACAGCCGTGATGATAAGCACACTGTTCATAGTCTGGACGTGACATTACAGGCTCCCCGGATCCATGCGATAACATATAACTGACCGTGGATTTCATTGACAGTATTCCAGTTGTCCAAATATCATTTATACGCCTTCAAAAGCCACTTACATGAGTTTCAAATTTTTTATTCAAAGGCAGATTTCTTTGGTCAAAGAGCAATTTGAAGCCAAATTTGATTCTCTAATTCCCAATTAGACTCCTGTTTGTGATGGCTGTGTGGCCTGCTATTTGAACAATTGTTGCTTAAGGTTGCTTTTGAGAATAATTACTGTACATTGTTTGTTAATTAATTGGTTTGTTAAAGGAAAATCGTTTTCATTGAGATAGCAAATTAGGAAACAAAACACGAAGAAGAAATTTTTACTTGATTTTTTTGCTCCACGAAGTTGTGACACACATAACACAACTGTCAACAGTGACAGTTATGGATTTGACGTTGTATTGAGTGATAGTGATGAGTCGTTTTAAATTGTTTTGCAAAACGTAGTAGATTTTGGAAAGTGTCGTATTTTATTCAGCCAAAATGAACATAAACGATAATGAACTGAAGGTTTTATTTGTGAAAAGATTGAAAATTTAGGGCTATTATAGAAAACGAAGATATATTTAAATGCAGATTCTGATGTAATAAATTTGTAATATGTTTATTTTTTGTGCAAATAATTTATGTATACTCAAAAAAATAAATGTGACGGCTGCAAGCATATTTGTGCCATTTCAAAGCACGCTATACGATTCTGACAAATTTTCAAACGCACATGGAAAAATATGAAATGCATAGTTATTTTAAAGTGCAAATTAATCAACAAATATTTTGAATTAAATTTAAAACAAATATATAAATGAAATGCACGGATCACAATAAATATATAACAAACGAAAATGGTAGTTTGTTTCTTTTAAGTATTTTATTTATTAACAAACAAAGTCACCCGACCAAATAAAACAATGTTGCAGATGAAATGCTACAATAAAGATGAACATGTTCATTTTCACTATAATCTGCGATCTTCAGATTCATACTTCCTATAAACTTCATACACGAAGATGATCTGCATTTTGGTCTCTCCTCTCTATCGCACAAGTATGATTTATGTATTGTGTGTCCTCTGTTTTGCAGATGTCGATGCAGATGAAGATGTTAAACCTACTCATTGTCAATAGGCAAAAAAACTAATTCTTTTAACCAAAAATATTAAGGATGTACAAACAACGTCGTAAACTTTACGACGACGTAGTAAATTCGTTAAGTTTACGATGACCGTTTGGCAAATGTTGTAAACTTTGTCGTAACTCAAACAGGCTGTTAAACGTCAAGCCTAAAATAAGCAATAACACAAATTTGTAGGATTGTATGAGAAAATTGTTTTAGATGATATTTTTATGTTGGAATTTTTAGAACAACAGATAATAAGTAGATAAATTTAAAAATTGATAAACGTGAAAAAAAGTGGATGAGATCATAGAAGATTACGAAATTGTTGCATCACACGAAATATTTGTTTTAAAGTTAATTAACATTAATTTATGTTAAATTCCATGAAGAAATTAATGATATGCATATAGTACTTCTGAATGAAACTAAAAGTGTTATTGGAGCGAACGCTGATGTAATGAAGTCCTTTGATAATTTCTGTAGTATTTATTGCATCGTTACAGGTGCATGAATTTACTTTTCTGTATTAATACTATAATTATACTATAATAGAAGAAATAAGTATTCGCTCCAATAGTCACCTGATAACATAATTTTACAAAAGTAACGTGACGTGCAACGTGACTTCGATAAGATTCAGCAATATTTTTGTGATTGAAAGCTGACAATTGACATAAGAAAATGTTAAACTATCCTGTTAAGAACTCCTTTGTCTAGGGCTTCGCGGGATACGAGAAAGAACTGGCGCAAGCTAGTGATCGCTGGGCCACATCGACATCCACTTCCACTGGGGAGTACAAATGTGGTAAAGTACCTTGGTACTGCTATGCCCTCGACTAATGTACAAGTATTCGGAGTTTACTATCCCCAAGATGAATATTTCGAAAGCACACGTTTGAGCGGTTTTATCCCACCCGGATTTCTCCGTTACTTACTAACTTAGGTGGCGCTACAGTTCGGGACGAACATGGGCCTCAACCAACATGCCTCTCCAGCCAACTCGGTCTTTGGCTAGCTGCCTCCAGTTTTGCACTCCAAGTTGGTTGAGGTCGTCCTCCACTTGAGCGCGCCACCTAAGGCGAGGTCTTCCTTGACTGCGTCTACCCTCTGGGATGGAATCGAAGATCCTGCGAGCCGGAGCATTGTTGTCCATTCGCTCTACATGACCTAGCCATCTTAAACGTGATATGCGTATTTTTTTGACCAGGTCAATGTCGCTGTACAGCTCCTATAGTTCTTGGTTGAACCTTCTCCTCCAAAGCCCGTTAACGCAGATAGGGCCAAAAATCTTCCGAAGAATCTTACGCTCAAAACGACTAAGGATATCTTCATCCGCTTTAGATAGAGTCCATGCCTCGGCGCCATAGAGCAGGACTGGGATGATTAGGGTCTGATACAGAGTTTCGAGAGAGGGCTTTGCTACTCAATTGCCTTCCTAGCCCATAGAAACAGCGATTGGCAAGAGTAATTCTTCGCTTTATTTCTGACGAGATGTTGTTGTCAGATGGCGGATCCGAGTTACACAAAGTCCCTAACTACCTCAAAGTTGTACCTGTCTATTGTGATGTTTCGTCCAATCCGCCGGTGTTGTGTGTCCCTTTTTGTGGACAGCAGGTACTTCGTTTTGGCCTCATTGACTGCTAGTTCCATCTTAGCCGCTTCAGCTTCAATGCTAGCAAACGTTTCAGTGACAGCTCGCCGAGTTCTGCCAATGACGTCTATGTCGTCAGCGTATGCTAGCAATTGCACAGACTTGAAAAAAATTGTCCCACTACAATTGACTTGCGAGTTTCTTATAATTTTTTCAAGTATTAAGTTGAAGAAATCGCACGATAGCGCATCACCTTGTCGGAATCCCTTTTTGACGTCAAAAGCTTCTGTGAGGTCAGAACCAACCTTGACGGAGCAGCGAGAGTTCTCCATCGTCATCCTGCACAGTCGGACGAGTTTTGTGGGAATGCCAAAACCTGACATGGCTCTGTATAGCTCGTCTCTATAAATGCTATCGTACTCGGCCTTAAAATCGATAAAGGGGTGGTGGGTATCGATTTGGAATTGTTGGGTGGTTTCCAGGATCTGTCGTAGAGTGAACATTTGATCGATTGTGGACTTTCCTGGTCTGAAACCACACTGATAGGGGCCAATCAGGTTGCTGACGAAAGGTTTCAGGGGTTCACATAGTACGGCAGAGAGGATCTTGTAGGCGATATTCAGGAGACTTATTCCTCTATAGTTGGCGCAGTTTAAAGGGTCTCCTTTCTTATGGATCGGGCAAACGATGCTGAGGTTCTCTTCATCAGGCATACTTTCTTCTGACCAGACTTTAGAGATGAGTTGGTGTATGCACTCCACCAGGTCATCTCCGGCCGCTTTAAAAAGTTCGGCGGGTAGTCCGTCGGGTCCAGCAGCTTTGTTGTTTTTGAGTTTAGATATTGCTTCATTTTGGTCAGGTGGACGGAAGTTTTGTCTGTCATCATCCATGTTGAATGGTTCATTCTGCCTGACAGCAGATTTTGGTTTTCATCGCCGTTGAACAGTCTGCAGAAATGGTCCTTCCATGTACTCAGCACCGACTGTGACTCTACTACGAGGTTTCCATTCCTATCTCTACAGGCTTCTGTGAGGAATTTTTTTCCTTGGCATGTTCTTTTTACCTGTTGGTAAAACTTCCGCACGTTGTTCCTAGAGTAGCATGTCTCAATATCTTCGATCGCGCGCTTCTCATGCTCTCTCTTTTTCTTTTGGAGAAGCCGGTGTTCTTCCCGTCTTTTCTGCTCGTAAAGCTCGCGAGCAGCTCTCGTCTTTCTTTGCAGCGTCGCTTTATATGCCTCTTGTTTGGCTGCATGGGCCTGCCTGCATTCGTCATCAAACCAGAGGTTTCGTGGTGGTGGTCTGGTGAAACCTAGCACATCAGTTGCGGCATCTCTGATGGCCACTGATCTTCGGCACTTGATGCTGGCGGTACTGGATTTCTTGAGAGGTTACGGGATATTCGATCGGCATAGGTTCTGGCGGTTTCTTGCGATTGCAGCTTTCCGACGTCATACTTCTTCACAGTATTACTCTGTTGTGTTGGAGTTCGGGTTATTCGCATTCTTACCTTTGCTGCAACAAGGTAGTGATCCGAGTCGATGTTAGCTGCTCGGAAGGTGCGAACATCCAAGATACTGGAGGCGTGTCTTGCATCGATCGCAACGTGATCAATCTGATTGACGGTTCTTTGATCTGGGTGTCGCCAAGTCCCTTTGTGTATATCGAGATGAGGAAACCGTGTGCTTGCAATGGTGACGTTATGTGCCGCTGCGAAGTCAATTAGCCTAAGTCCGTTTTCAGACGTTGTGTCGTGTAGGCTATGTTTTCCGACAGTCCTACCAAAGATTTCCTCTTTACCTATTTTGGCATTAAATTAACGGATTTCTCCGTTATTTAGACAAATGAGGGGTTATACAAGATGGATCGGCGGTCCCGTTGATCTACCACGTCGGCCGTAACTGTAACTGTTTTTTTTTTAGTTTATTTTTTATTTAGTTTAAGTTTATTATGTGTAAGTAGATTAAGATAGGTTTTTTAAGGAAAACAATTATCACATGCCTAGTTTTAATTTTTTCTTGGAAAAAATAAAACAAACAAAATAAAATAATGTTAATATAAGTAATTCTTAGACCGAAAGGCAATTAATTAAGATAACGAGTAATTAAGAGCACCCGCATGGCGTTAGTAAGTTAGTTAAGTTGATATTAAGGCTTTTTTTTATTTTGGGTTTAGCATTAAGTTTGTTATAAGTAAGTGAATAATACAAAATGATTAAAAAAAAAAAATACAAAAAATTAAAAAATATAAAACAAACAATTTTTTTTTTATTTTTCACCTACTCCTATAGTATATGCTACTTTAAATAATTTTTTCAAGTAAAAAAATAACTCCATTTCAGTGCAATAGGGGTTTAAAAAGTTCCCCCTTTTAACTCAATGGAGTATTATAATTGTATAATTAAGTTTAGAGTGCGACAAAAAATTATATGAGGCTTCTTTGGATGAATATTGGAGTGAAATTTAGTTTGGTATACAAAGTTGCATGTACCTAGTGTTGCCACAAGTTCTGTTACAAATATAAATCGCTATAAATATACAACCAACAAACATATTGTTTTCAAAATTATTTCATTCAATAGAACTCAATATTGATTATTGAAAAAAATTGGATTCACTCGAAATCATAGCCTTTTGCTTTAACACAAGCTTACAAACGGTATGGCCAGTGAGCTTACGGTTTCAATCGTAGACGCTGCTGTTTGTTGCTGTTCTAAGGCTTTCCATAGGTCTGTGGGGAGTCTTCCAAGCCATATGTACTCCAATTCTAACCACAAACCATAATCCGATCTGGACTCACCGACGGGAATCTTCTGCTGCTATAAAGCCAGGAATATTGACCCAGAACCTCTCCTGCGTGGTTTTGGATTTGTGTGCGCTGGAGTAGAGTCCTGTTGGAGTTCTTTTGGAATGGCTTAGAGGGGAAATTGAAATTTTATTTTTAAGGCTAAAATTAACGGTACCAACGATTTAGATGAACATTTTTGAGAATTTTTTTGTTGGTACTAAGCTATCATGTGATCGGAACCAAATTTACGAGAAAAGTCTATTAACGGTACCTTTCATATAACGGTTTTTTATTTCGGTCAAATTTTATATTTGAGAAGATCTAAGTAGACAAATTAATTCTGCATATCAAAATGTTGAATAACTTTTTTATAATTAAAAATATTTTTGGAAAAATCAATATTTTTGAAACGAATACAATTTTTTTTTTAAATTTTATAATCACATGTATATTAATAAACTCTAAAAATCTGCATATCAAAATTACAACAAAAAAGTCAAAAAATTAAAACATAAAAAACAGGATTTTATCAAAATCTGTCCTACAATTTTCGAAAATTCGTTATTATACAATACGTGTGATGGCGTATTCCGTTTTTACTTAAAACCGTTAAGTGTTGTGGTTTTGAAACTTTTTTTTAAGTGCAGATAGTGTTATTTTTCTACGTTAATTTTACTTATTTTTTTATTTTTTTAAATTTTATTCGACTATGTGACCGCACATATGAGCAAGTACGTGCGATCCAGTCGTGCAATTTATTTTTGTGTACATATACATGTATACTACATAAATATATATTTTTTTTATTTTAATGTAGCTATCTCAGCTCTCAGGACTGAGGAATACTCGGATCTGACTTGGTGGAGAAGCTTAAGAGGTGAGAGAGGTCACCAATACTAACACTAAACAGTTCTGATGAGCTTCGGTTACGGATGCTAACATGGGAATAATAGTATCTATCTTGCAGCGAGAACTCTATGTGATCATAGAAATAGACGTGGGTTTTCATGATTTCTGATGGCATTTTCCGGAACCAGATTTTTTTTATGAATTTTCATTTTATTTTTATCTTATAACTACTTAAATGCTTGACAAAAATCTTAAAACTAGCTAAGACTATCAACTAAATTAACTTAATGGCCCTATGCGGGCGCTCTAAATTAATCTCAAACTAAAATTAGTCTTTAAATTAATAACTTAACTTTAATGGGTTTTATTTTTCACACAGAAATATGAAAAACTGTTTTAATTAGATCGGTTTTAACTAACCTATTTACAACTATCTTACTTAAGAAATTAACTTACAAAAAAAATAAAAATAAACTTAAAATAAACCTAAGATACTTAAATCTTGAACAGCCACAGCACGCTTTTTAAATTTTATATATTTAATTTTTTTTTTTTTTTTTTTATTCTTTTTGTTTTCTTAATTTATATAATAGGACAACTGTCCTACCTTACTTAAAGATACCTTAGACATTTGTAAGTCGACTATAGGCGATATGTCGTCTATGTCGACTGAAAATATTAGATTTTAACTAAGCAACCAGAATTGGTGGACCTGATTCATGGTTTCCCTCCGATCCCGGTCGGGCACAGCCCTACTGAAACGGAGGCGCTTGGTGCAGTTTAGGGCCACTAAACAGGTAGGATTTAAGATTATTTTATTGAACATGAATAATATATACAATTTGACTTAAATTAATTCATAACTATACATAAATATTGATTATATAGCCTAACGTTATACAATGAATTAGATTATACAAAATAAAAATTATATATTTAATTATTGACTAAGGTAGATACATATAACTTATATTAAAAGACAGTTGACTTCGATATACTCGGGTTGTTCCGACCCGGTTGTCCAGTGAGGGTTTTTCTGTGGGTAGAATTGGCGTTTAGACGCGTTGGAAAGCTGACCCCGTGTCAGTGTAGAAGAAAACTGCTTCAGCGTTGTCATTGATTATTTCTAAGATATCCATGGCTCTAAGATACCTAGGTTCAGGATGTCGTTTCAAGGTGGTCATCCTTCTCATGAGTGGGTTAGGGTGGTTGGCGGTTTTTGAGATAAGCTTCATCGCTGAATATATATGAAACTGTTCTAGTGGCTTGATTTCGGATTCATCATGGAGTCGTTTGTTGCTGTAGTGTTTTTGTTGTTGGTGATTGAAGATAAGTCCGGTGCACATCCTTAGTATCTTCCTTTCGAATAGTTGGAATTGGTTCATCGCTGTCTTGGAAATGGTGAACCACACAGGAAAACTGTAGCTTATAATTGGCGTCAGTAATTGCTTGTTAATTAGCACCTTCGTTGACTTCCTTAAACCATTTTTTTTTCTCAGTAATAGAAATCAAGATGGAACGCATAGTTGGCTTTCTTAAGCACTGCCCTGGAGGGTGGGTTGAATTTAAATAGCTTAAGCTTATTAAAGTTGATTCCAAGGAACTTGGCATCCCTCTTAGCTGCTATTGATGATCCATCAGGGAGCTTCAAGGACACGCTTCTACAGGTTGCTGCAGAACAAATACGGCTATGGTTGGCAGGTCTTCTGAAGCACACTAGTTCAGATTTGGCTGTGTTGATCCAGATTCCCCATTTCCTGTAGTATTCGAAAAGTCTGGTAATGTGGTTTTCGACTCTTCGGGCTGCAATGAGTGGAGATATTGAGAAGGCATAGGTAAGTGAGTCATCAGCGGAGAGTAGGTTTTCACAGTCCGCTGGCATGGGTTGATCGGATGTCATCAAGTCAAAAAGAAAAGGTCCAAATTTTGAACCTTGTGCAACTCCGGCCTTGATGTGTTTGATCGATGACTTACGTCTTCCTATCTGGACAAAGAATCTTCTGAAAGAAAGAAAAGAAAACAAAATTTCTGTTTCTGATGAAGGTAATCCAAATAACTTAAGCTTATGGATTAGGGATTCAATCCACACAAATGTTTTTACCACATTCAGAAAGCAACCACCGGTGGCAAGAAGATTATTTAGAGCTGTGCAGACGTCGGACTGAAACTTCAATAATGGATGCAGTTTCGAGTGATTTTCACGAACGACTTCTTGGAATTCAAATAAATACAAAAATAGTTTATTTCTTAAATCGAGTTTTTATTGAGAACAAAATTACAGAAAATAATAAGATTAAACAAATAATGTCATTTTAAATGAATTATTTTAATCTTTGTCAAAATCCAGACCTACAATAGTCCTTTGTGTTAGTTTAGTTTCTAGCTTTAAATATCACTTTGTATTTATCGTTGATAAATTCTTTCGGCTGCAGGTGCACCTAGGCTAAATGGAAGAAAATCAATTGGTGACGACATGAATATATATGCAACTTCTAGATCTTCGCAGTCAAAGTCACACTCGAAACGTTGGCCATCGTCTCCTACTCTTGCCCAATCGCTGGATCTCCTTCCACATTGATGGTGATCGTCGCTACTAACTGGTGACAATGATTTTCCTCCAATTAAATCAGAACTTCCTTCTGATTCGGTACGTACTCTATTGCCTGAAGACTCGCCAGATGGTTCTACGTATAAGAAATTGCTCGTACTTCCTGGTTCGATGGGGGCCCATATTCTCGTCGACACCTCTTCATATTCACTTGAGTTGCTATTGATGTTATCCTCCAATAAGTAGGCTTTAGGTAATTTGTTGTCTTCATCGGCAGTGTTTAGCATTTTGAAAACTTCTTTAGCTGCTTCATATATGTGGGAAACTGACATTTCCCTTGCTTTCAAATTAATTGACACACTATTGCTCTTCGGTTCGTGCTGCGTCCTAATGGATATTCCATACATAAAACCCAGACACATGATTTCGTATGTGTTGTCCGGGTCTTCGGTTGTGTCAAGTGTCAGCTCAAGAGGCATATGAGATATGAGCTCCATCTTAGCCGCATATATTCCTTCAGATGATCCTGTTATGATGGCTGGAATCTCTTCACCATACGCACTAGTTGCCGGGACGGAAATAATTGTTTGTGTTCTTTCCTTCAAGGCCAGTAAGTTTAAACTGTTGTCTGCAGTGGCCAAATCGAAGAGCTTTTTCGAAATTTCTAAATTAATGTTCTGCATGGTGTAAGCAGCTCTGTTGCCACATGTTGAGATGATCAAAAGTCTTACAGCTTCGCGTATTCTGTCGACTTCTCCTTCAGTTCCTTTTACGATGGCAAAATAGGAAGTATGTGGTGGGATTGTCATAAAAATGATTTTTACATTGAAATCAATTTCTAGCTGCTCAATATAAGGAAGATCATGCCTCGGCAATTGAGCCCCAATTGGTAGCTCAAAGGACATCAATAGTGGTGTTGATGCTCGAAGTGAGATTCTAGCTTGTTCCAGGTTCTCAAGAATTCCGTATATTGACACTGTGCTGCGATCGGGGAAATGGATAAGAGTGTCTGTCTGTTCCATTATGCTATTCACATTACATCCTAAACGGCCAATGATATGCGAATGATCGGTATCCGAAATTAATATTTTCATTTTGAGTCGTGGACCACTTGTGGCCAGACTGGCTAAAATTAGTCCTTTTGCCCAATTGATATTTTTAGGTCTGCCGATTATGTTAACAAATGGATCTTTTCTGGTCCTTGTACCGACTTTCAGATTCTTTGGGTACGTTATGAAGGTATCTGTTGTTTTCATGATTTTATTGAAGAAATAATCAGCGTTGGTTACTCCTTCCGTGTTGGTGGAATTTTTGAACATTTTCTCTAGTTTGTGGCGATCGATCTTGAAACGCTCCTTGGTTAGATGACTCAGATTCGAAATGTCCAGATTATCAGGGCTTGACTGGTCGATATCACTATCTGTTGTATCTGTAGAAGACGATGAACATTCGTACTGACTCTGCCGTGTTGCGCCACTTAAGCTGTCAGGGGTAGAGGTGGTGTCCAATGGGTTTTCGGTCGTTATATGTGATGCCAACATTTTCTTTCTTTTATAAAACACAAACACAGTTAATTTTTACAAATAATATAAATGTTGTTAGGTATTTTTTTATATTTTTACTTTTTAGAGTACAATTAGCTAAGTTCAAGCTTCGAAATCTTGGTTTCAACTAAATGAAAATCTCTCACAGGAGCAGTTTAAATAGGAAATATTTCACAACTAAAAAACTACTTGCACCTGATGATAAGGTTCATTGTAAATTTAAATTGGTAAAGGATTAAAAAGGGTGTGTATACTCATTAACTCATTAATATAAAGATGAATTTAATTACTTTTCATAGGGATCAGAACATAATTATACTATTTATTGCACCTACCTGTATTGTTATTTTTATTGTGGGGGATTTGTAAGGCCTTCAAAATATGAAGTACGAAATTGTGCAAGCCTTAACTAACAAGTAATTAGTCCTATTTATTTATTTTCGATTATTTTCCAAAGCGTAAGATACTTTGACAAAACCATGTTTGGTCTTGTATATTTAATTTAGGCCTTTATTTTCACAGCAAATATTCATTATTGTGTCTAACAATGCAAAATCACCGAAATTCGGTCATTTCTATTTAGTTTTTGAATTTCAATAAGACTAACTAAACTATGAGCACTGAAAATATATCTATTACAATTCGTATTTGGGTTTAGCTTTTCCGGTAGGGTCAATATAATATGTATTGGGCCATGGACGTATTATATATGGACTGCTAGTTGCCACCCTCAAGTTGGTTCCATTTTAGTTTCAGTTATTTTGGGCGACACTAGCCCTCCTGAGTACACTAGCGGGAAAATAATAATTTAATCCAATAATTTGGCCGCAGGTTATTTAGAATATCCCACAATTAATTAATGAAAAATCCGTTTTTTCCTTCTAGAGCTTTTAGCTTGTCTTAGGCACAAACCAATAAAAAAAGGAAGTTGTCCACGATCTAAAAAAACAAGGGGAAAAATACCAAAGATGTCGCACACTTCTATGGATGGAATTAAAAAGTGTCAGTTATGTTTTACCGGTAAATGAGACTTTTTAATTTTTTAAAAACAGATGTCGCGTGCTTCTATGTCAACATTTTAAGTATTAATTTTTTCAGGTTCAGGAGAGCATTCCAAAATGTCGTAAATAATAAAAAAAATATCTGAAACTGCCGTAGATTAGATCGGTCTTCCATCATTTGCCTTCGCTATACAGCGTTGCTTTTTTTTATAATTAACGCGCGCACAAGGGACTACTTGTTTCCCTTTTAATGTAACACACTGCGCCGGCATTCGGTAGTAAGGGAGTAGAGATATGAGGTGTCGATTAACATTGGTTTTGAATGTTTGCAGATCAAAATGGCAAGAGAAAATCTCGCCGGGTAAACTATTCCAAATTCGTGTCGTTCGGCTAAAAAAAAGAATTCCTGTTGTCTTCATGGGATGAGTTTAAGCTAGACTGCTCTAGCTTTAGTTTTGTTTTATGTTAGTAAAAAAAATTGCTAAATAATAAAAAACAAAATAAATATTAGGTAAAGCTTCGTATTTTCAGCTTTTGTTTGTTTATTCGGCTCCAGGAAATAACATCCCAACGAATACCCCTTTAAAAAAATGTTCATTTTAATAAACCAACTAAATTTGATTGCAAAAGTGGGATAAGAAGAAAATAAGCCAATCGTGCAGTTCATAGCTAAAATAAATCCCTTTTTGTTAGTGAAAACCCAAAACTTTGAACATTGAAAAAAAAAATAGAAAATAAAGTTTCCTCACAGACATTTTTTTCAAACATCTTAAGATTAGTCATATTAAATGATAAAAATAAAAAATGTATGCGTATAATGGAAACCCGAGCCTTAATAATAAATATTACGGCGTTGCGAAATAAGGCCCCAGACAAAACGGCCCCAAAATATAATATTAAGAATACAACGATAACAAAAAAATCTGTATTTTGGGGCGTAATTTCACTTTTTGGGGCCTAATTTAATTTTTAGAATTGGGGTTATATTTCATTATGAAAAAAGCCCCTAATATCAAAGAATGAATTAAGACCCCACAAAAATATTATGTCGAATACAAAAATTGGCAATAAAAGCCACTTAGGCCAGTATAAGCACAAACAACAAATTTTAAGATATGCCCCACTTTGATAAATGTTAGTATGAAGAAGGTATGGCAACCCCCCTGCTTGGGCTCTTTATAGGATTTGGAACGTTTCTTTTTGATTTAAAGAACTTTTGCATAAACCCAATCTCGCACATACTCCAAATCCTATAGTGAGCCCAAGCAGGGGGGTGGCATACCTACCTCATACTGGCAAAACAAGTTTAGCCTAAGTGTGTTAGGTTTTTTTATTTTTTTTTATTTTTTCAAAAAAAATGGCGTTTTCTTTCATTTCTTTTTTGGGGTCTTTTTTTCATTTTTTGGGGTGTAATTTCATAAATAAAAATATGGTTTTATTTCATTATGAAAAAGTAACCCATTTTTGTGGCCTTATTTCAGTTTTGTTTTTGGGGCCGTTTTGTCTGGGGCCTTATTTCGCACTGCCAAATATTACATTAATTTTCTAGTAAATTAACCAAAATAAAGTGATCCCTGGCAGGGGGATCCAGGGGGAAGCATGCGTTCCCTTACACATGCTAGTCATTTTCGAATATTTCCGACCGTTTTCTATAATGTTTTGGCTTATGAATTCTGCCTTGTTCGCAATATTACTAAAGAGAATTCTAAAACTAAATAAAGGATGTCTTTTTTTAGACGTCTGGTTTCAAAAAAATAAAATAAAACACATACAATTCAATGTTATGGCCAAGAATTCAGCTTTGTTAAAAAGGTAAGGGTTTGTCATTATGTTTTAAAAATGATATCGGGCAAGTAGCCGCCGCGGCTGGCTAGAATAAATTCCAACCGAGAGGGTCAATTTTCGACCACTTTTTGCAGCAATTGGGGCCGAATGTCAGCAATAACACGGCGAATGTTGTCAGTCTATTCGTAATGAAAATGGTAAACCAACCTGAGCATAAATCAAGTGGCAGCTATCAGAAAGACCAACTGCGAAAAAAATTGTTGCCAGATTGAAAACCACACGTCTTAAAAAAACCCGTTACTAGCCAAGTTTCTAGACAGGGGTGTAGGAATCATGGTATTTTTCTAGCTTTTGTTTAAATATTTTAGCTTCAGCTATTTTTATTCACACGAATTGAGCGTTACCTGGAAACACAAGCTTAAACTACATGATCTAAGCGTTTGCTATTTCAAAATACTAAATTTCTCGCTAGCTTAAGCTAAGTTTTACTCACAGAAAACCACAAAAATCCAAGTTATAGCCTTAGCTTTTTTTATTCCAAGATCCATTGGGTCGCTTCCGCTTGAACATTATACATATCTAGACAGGTATTGGTTCTAACTTAAAAAAATAAGTAATCTTTAAATAAATGGCTGCCAAATAATTTGTAAGCACTGGGTTCACAGGCACTGGGCAGAGACCCAAACTCAATTAGACAAAAAGAAGGAGCATTGATCAAAAATTCATCCTTATTACCATATTCGAAAACGATATTAAAAAATCGAAAATTATCGTTTTCGATTTTTGACTTGTGAATTTAAAGAAATATTAAAGTCCGGAGAAAAAAATAAAACGAAAGCAAGAAGAATCAAAGAAAGATCCAAAGAAACAAGTTTGTAAGCAACGAACCGAAACAATTCGCTTGTGCATCTTAATAAGAAGTACATTCATAATTATGTATAAATAATTAATTTAATTCTTAAATTTACATTTGGCTAGTAGTTCAGTCAAATCGTCTCCGGAGGTGCCTGTTTCAGGAAAAAAATACAGTAGTCATTTTTTCACTTGTCCTTTATGTTCTGGGGGTCGCTGAATCCGATTTTCAACTTTGCTACTTCCTATGGATATAAAACCTCAAAATGTTGCACCTTTTTTAGTTCCTTGTCAAAAAGTCACACAAAAAATGCATTTTTCGAGAAAGACTACCATCAACCAAAAAAAAAACTCCGGACATACAACTGTCCCAGATTTAGTTTTATTGTTCAGGGTTTGTCCCGTATTTCCATATACACATTCGAAAAACAAAACGTTAATTTTTTTTTTTTATTTTACATATTTACAATAATTGAATTTGGCGTTTAATATTTTTAAATGTGGTGTGTCGTAGTGCCCCGTGGCTTAGTGGTTAGTGTGTCGGACTGCTAAGCGTATGAGGCTGGGTTCAAATCCAGCTCATAGCCACCTTTTTTCTGGGGTACTGCCTCTTTCGAGGAACTGACAAAACCTCCAAGAGTAAAATGTGTCTCGAAAAAGTGCATCTCATGTAACCGTTCGGACTCAGCGGTAAACTGTAGGTCCCTTCTATTCTTGCAGATTAACAACACACACACAGGAATGGTTGAGACTATAAGTCACTATGCCTTGGCTACTTAAGGAGCTGTCGGGCCAATAAAAAAAAAAAAAAATGTGGTGTGTCAAAGTTAGTGTCAAAAGGACTGACTGGCAAATATTCATGAATTTTACATAGCCTGTTATGTGTTACGACTTTGTTTTACTAAAATCATTCTTAACCTTACACATTACAACAAATATAAAACAATAAATTGTGGCTGATAAATGGAAAGAAATTTTTCAGCATTTTTAGAAGAAAACCATAAAATTAAAAAATATTTTAGTAATTTCCGAGTTCGACATGGGTCTGCCAAGTTCAAATACTCCAGTCGAAAGTGTTTTTCCATAATAAACAATATTTGGACAAATGAAAAACACAATTAAATGTGAAACTCCCAGAGCTATGTTAAAGCTGAAATTAAACTATAACTTGAAATCTCAAAATTAAAAAAATATTTTTTAAGAGCAAACAAATAAATCATCAACAAAATTTGTTCAGCAAAAAAATCCAACAATGATCTCCTCGATAAGTTGTGGTTTATGTTAATTTTTCATAGACTTTGTTCAAGAAATTCTGAATTTAAGAACAAATTTAAAGTTTTTGTTTAGTTCTAAGCATTTTGTGTTATGATTTGGATTTGGATAAAATTATTTTAGGACTTTTTTGGTTAGCGCATATAAAAAATCTGTTTGCCGTGCAATGTCTTGAACCGGAGTTATGACCAAAAATGTCACTCACATGGTAAAAATCGAAAATTGATATAGTGTACCCGAGCAACGTCGAGAGGATCATCTAGTGATCTTATATTCTTTTCTATTTTAGATTTTTTTTTTATTTTTATCAAATAAAAAATAATTTTTTTTTCAGTTTTCAAATTTATATCCCGGGTTTTGCTCTGAGAAATATGGTCACCGTAGTATACATACTATATCAATCGTAGAAAATTAAGTTCTGAACAACTTTTGTTATGTGTATTTTCCGTCAAATGATGAAAATAAGCGAAATGGCGGCCAACGCTACATACCAACGAACTCGAAAATCGAAATTTATACTCCTTTTGAGCTTAGATCAGACGAGAAATAAATACACAAATATTTGTTATTAATTTGTGTATTCCTGTCAAAAAATACACAAGCCGTCTGAACCACAAATTTGATAAACACAATTGGCATACACAAACGGTTTGTGTATCGTTTGTGTATAGCATACACAATTCGAATTTTTATATATACACATATCGTATAATAGTTTCAAAAACTTAATTCATTATTATTGGTGTATAATTTACATATGTTTGCCACATTATTTGTGTATTGTGAATATTGATGCATACACAACAAGTAACGATTTAGTTATCTAATGAAAAATTGAAAAATTTCCTCAAAAAATTGGGGATAAACTCAAACCTTTTTTCCTATCGGATTTTTGAATTAACCCAAGAAAGTAAAAATATTCGAACAAATTTCGAACCGAAGGTGTTGGATGGATAATTATGTACATTTAGGTATGTATTCGTTTATTAAGTACTAGCTTTTACCCGCCAGCCGCGACTTTGCGTTGACTACAGACTAAATGACTTTTATAATCTACTAGCTTACCCACCCGGCTAGGGTATACCATGCATTTTCGAAAAAAACAACCCTGGTGGCGTGGAGCCACATAGTAATCAAAATAGTCTATATGCTTGTAAAGCGACCCCAGCGGCACCAACGGGTGATTAGTTACTCCCTACAACGTCAGCTATCTGCTTATAAAAGTTCTGTCAAAATCGAGGCATAAATACGAATTTTCAAAAAAAAAACACTCCATCGCGACACCTAGGGGTAATTCAAAAAGCCTTACTTACTCCTTACAACATCAACTATCTGCCTGTCGAAGTCCCGTCAAAATCTGCCAGTGAAAATCCCGCAAGAACGGTGCAGCAGTTCCCGAGATTAGCCGGAACAAACAGAAAAAAAAAACAAACAAAAATTTAAAATTGTGTTTTGTTATATGTTATGCATTTTGTAAAAAGCTGTTATTTTGATATTAAAAACAGAAACATAATTTGTATTTATGTGTTTATACATAAAGATAAGTTAACTATTTTATATGTACAATTTCTAAAGTACAATTAGGTATTTAGATGTAATTAGTAGTGATTTATTGTAATTTTTGGTAGTTCATTGAAAAATGAAACAAACATAATCTGTTAATTTTAAAATAAAAAATTGCCACACATGTGTCGAAAGCGTTGTTTTCATTTAATGCCACCAGGTGATAAGGAAAAGTTAGTTTCGTCAAAATTTTCTTAATAAACTGAATTTTGATATAATTTTCCATTATTTGGGGAAAGTAGCAGTTGTTAATGATGATTGCAAGTAGTATGATTACTATTTGTTGAAGCCTTTTTATGACATAATTGGAGACTCCACCAATGGATTGGAATTGATGATAATTTCGGATAATAGCTTCGAATGGTCTTTCATGTTCGGCCAGGATTAAGGTGTCATCTGCATACTGAGAGGTACGAAAATTGTAAAAGATTTTTGACAGTTTAAACTTTAGTATGCAAATTCACAAGATGACGCTGAATATTAATGCTTTCTTTTGGACAGTTTAATACAAATATTTCTAAATTCAACATTTGGAAACAAATGGTGATGGATTATCCTATTTAAACTAAGGAGGTTGACCAATTGAGAATGTGACTTCTTGGAATTCAAATAAATACAAAAATAGTTTATTTTATAAATCGAGTTTTTATTGAGAACAAAATTACAGAAAATAATAAGATTAAACAAATAATGTCATTTTAAATGAATTATTTTAATCTTTGTCAAAATCCAGACTTACAAAAGTCCTTTGTGTTAGTTTTCTAGCTTTAAATATCACTGTATTTATCGTTGATAAATTCTTTCGGCTGCAGGTGCACCTTGGCTAAATGGAAGAAAATCAATTGGTGACGACATGAATATATATGCAACTTCTAGATCTTCACAATCAAAGTCACACTCGAAACGTTGGCCATCGTCTCCTACTCTTGACCAATCACTGGATCGCCTTCCACATTGATGGTGATCGTCGCTACTAACTGGTGACAATGATTTGCTTCCAATTAAATCACAACTTCCTTCTGATTCAGTACGTACTCTATTGCCTGAAGACTCGCCAGATGGTTCTACGTATAAGAAATTGCTCGTACTTCCTGGTTCGATGGGGGCCCATATTCTCGTCGACACCTTCTCATATTCACTTGAGTTGCTATTGATGTTATCCTCCAATAAATAAGCTTTAGGTAATTTGTTGTCTTCATCGGCAGTGTTTAGCATTTTGAAAACTTCTTTAGCTGCTTCATATATGTGGGAAACTGACATTTCCCTTGCTTTCAAATTAATTGACACACTATTGCTCTTCGGTTCGTGCTGCGTCCTAATGGATATTCCATACATAAAACCCAGACACATGATTTCGTATGTGTTGTCCGGGTCTTCGGTTGTGTCAAGTGTCAGCTCAAGAGGCATATGAGATATGAGCTCCATCTTAGCCGCATATATTCCTTCAGATGATCCTGTTATGATGGCTGGAATCTCTTCACCATACGCACTAGTTGCCGGGACGGAAATAATTGTTTGTGTTCTTTCCTTCAAGGCCAGTAAGTTTAAACTGTTGTCTGCAGTGGCCAAATCGAAGAGCTTTTTCGAAATTTCTAAATTAATGTTCTGCATGGTGTAAGCAGCTCTGTTGCCACATGTTGAGATGATCAAAAGTCTTACCGCTTCGCGTATTTTGTCGACTTCTCCTTCAGTTCCTTTTACGATGGCAAAATAGGAAGTATGTGGTGGGATTGTCATAAAAATGATTTTTACATTGAAATCAATTTCTAGCTGCTCAATATAAGGAAGATCATGCCTCGGCAATTGAGCCCCAATTGGTAGCTCAAAGGACATCAATAGTGGTGTTGATGCTCGAAGTGAGATTCTAGCTTGTTCCAGGTTCTCAAGAATTCCGTATATTGACACTGTGCTGCGATCGGGGAAATGGATAAGAGTGTCTGTCTGTTCCATTATGCTATTCACATTACATCCTAAACGGCCAATGATATGCGAATGATCGGTATCCGAAATTAATATTTTCATTTTGAGTCGTGGACCACTTGTGGCCAGACTGGCTAAAATTAGTCCTTTTGCCCAATTGATATTTTTAGGTCTGCCGATTATGTTAATAAATGGATCTTTTCTGGTCCTTGTTCCGACTTTCAGATTCTTTGGGTATGTTATGAAGGTATCTGTTGTTTTCATGATTTTTTTGAAGAAATAATTAGCGTCGGTTAGTCCTTCCGTGTCGGTGGAATTTTTGAACATTTTCTCTAGTTTGCGGCGATCGATCTTGAAACGCTCCTTGGTTAGATGACTCAGATTCGAAATGTCCAGATTATCAGGGCTTGAATGGTCGTTATCACTTTCTAGTGTATCTGTAGAAGACGATGAACAGTCGTACTGACTCTGCCGTATTGCGCCTTTAAAGCTGTCAGGGGTAGAGGTGGTGTCCAATGGGTTTTCGGTCGTTATATGTGATGCCAACATTTTCTTTCTTTTATAAAACACAAACACAAACACAGTTAATTTTTACAAATAATATAAATGTTGTTAGGTATTTTTTTATATTTTTACTTTTTAGAGTACAATTAGCTAAGTTCAAGCTTCGAAATCTTGGTTTCAACTAAATGAAAATCTCTCACAGGAGCAGTTTAAATAGGAAATATTTCACAACTAAAAAACTACCTGCACCTGATGATCAGGTCCATTGTAAACTTAAACTTGTAAAGGATTAAAAAGGGTGTGTATACTTATTAATATAAAGATGGATTTAATTACCTATCAAAGGGATCAGAACATAATTATACTATTTCTTGCACCTACCTGACTTATTATTTTTACTACTCGAGATTATGCAAGCCCTAACTAACAAGCAACATAATAATATCTTCTCAGAACTAAGATCAGAGGTTAATCTAGCCGAATTATATTAGAGTAATTATAGTTGACGTAGTCTTAAGCCTAAAAATCTAATGGAAACCAGTACCATTTTATTTTCGATTATTTTCCAAATCGTAAGATTTTTCGACGAAACTTTCCTTCCTCGATTTCAATTGCTCAGGAAATGCTTCTTCTATTTTAGTTTTGTCGAAAATCATATTAATAATATGTATATAAACTAATAGTGATTACAAAGCATGACCTACTGTCAAAATCGCTAACGTTAATGTACCAAAACACGCAGTGGCAGTCATATGGCATCGGCTTCAATGGACAAATGTGACTTTTGATAAGTTTTGTTAAGCATGAGGTATCTCATCCTGAATCTTTTTGACACATGCAACTTTGACAGGTATGGCAATGATAGATACCCAAGTTTATAGTAGTACATATATTGATGATGTTTTTAGAAACATGACGAAACAATTCGTTAAGTTTTGACATTAGGCCATGTTTGGTTTTGTCTATTTAATTTAGGCCTTTATTTTTACAGCAAATATTCATAATTGTGTCTAACAATGCAAAATCAACGAAATTCGGTCAGCTCTATTTAGTTTTTTGAATTTCAATAAGACTAACTAAACTATGAGCACTGAAAACATATCTATTACAATTCGTATTCAGGTTTAGCTTTTCCGGTATACCTAGTCATAAGAAGAAAAAAAAACAAAAGTGCAGGCGAAAGACATAATCATTTAATTTATTCCACATGAACTAGCAATTTTAAGGAGTTGGGATAAAAATCTCTCTGCGAAAGGTCAAAAGTCAAAACGATCTGATTCAAATTCTCACAAATGTACCCAAAACGTGTGAACACTAGCGGTGGCAAATCTTTGATATGCAGCGCCATATGACGTCACGTTACGGAGTTTTAGGCAAGGTTGACAGGAAGTGAAGTGGGACAAAATTCACGCAAGGGCAAAAATTTGTTTCGTTTCCCTCATTTTCAATTCTTGTTTTATTCCAAATTTAAGTTTTAGAGTAGGTTACCCAGGGTCTCCATTAGCAATATTCTATGTATTAGGCAATCAATTGCCCAATTTATTGTCACTACCCTTCGATTGCCTAGTGCACACTCTGAAGCAATAGCAATAACCCGGTTGATAGAATTCAATAATTGCTTTCCATAGCGAAGTCAATTTGCTCTCAGATTTTAATATTGTCTTACGGTAAGTAAAAATTCCAGGCAAGCCCCGTTTTGACTGCACTTTTAGCCAGATTTTCCTTGAGTGTAAAAAAATACTTGATCATTTAACCACCAACACACCAACACCATAACTCCCCATGTCGGACAAAATATATAATCTAATCTACCAAATTTCAAGGAGTAAGCTGGTTTTAATGTAGCCATTCATTGTCAGAAATCACAGTTTAAAATCACAGTGGTTCCAAAATCAAAGTTATACCTTTGATTGGTAAATCACAACTCGAGGTTTCAGCCAAAAACTGAGATATCAATCGGAATGAATGCGGTCTCCACAAGTTTTTTGGGATTTCAACATGCGTTATTTCGTCGAAATCTAAGCACTGGAAATCTAAGCTTTTTAAATCGAAAAAATTGTTTTTAGTGTTTAGAAATCAGTTTATTTTTATCACTGAATACAACAAAATGGAGGTGTTACAAGGACTGTTAAATCATCTCACATTATTCTCTTTTTTATGCTCACTACAAATGTGGGCATGTGAAATCTTGTTGCAAGACTTTATCGAAATCTTTAAAATCTTCATTTAATTTTAGTTTAAAACGCATCTTCTTTCATCTACAGTGTCCCAAAGGCAGTAAAAATTTTTGGTCATTTGTAAAAAATATTAAAAACTCCTCAACATCTTCGGTTCCAACGCTCATCGACAATAACAAACCAATTGTTTACTCTTCAGAGAAGGCAAACTTGCTCGCCGCCCATTTCGCTGCCAGCTCCACGCTGCCGCATAGCAACGTTGCCACTCCTGTACTTGAGAATGTAAATTTTTCCATGGGACAGATTTTTTTCCGCACTCGTACAGTAGCAAGAGTTCGGTATACCCCCGATTCTTCTGAAGAGGTGTTCTTCCACACTGGCAAAGCCACTGCGTAAGCTTTTCCATCGCTCCTACTCTTCTGGAATCTTTCCTAGAAGATGGAAAACAGCATTTGTCCAGCCTGTCCCTAAGAAAGGTGACCCATCCTCCCCCTCCTCCTACCGACCCATAGCACTGACATCCCTTCTTTCTAAGGTCATGGAAACACTGATTAACCGTCAGCTTAAGGAATATCTCGAAGATCGTAAGCTTCTCCATGACCGCCAGTATGGCTTCCGCAGCAACCGTTCCACTGGTGATCTGATGGCATATCTTACCGAACAGTGGAACAAATCTTTACATCGCTTTGGTGAAAGTAAGATTATTGCTCTTGATATCTCCAAGGCATTTGATAGAGTTTGGCATGAAGCTCTCTTATCGAAAATGCGTGCTTTTGGGATCGATAATACTCTTGTTCGTTGGATTAGAAGCTATCTTCTGGACTGTTCAATACAAGTTGTATTGGACGGATTCAAGTCTGATTCCCATAAAATAAATGCTGGTGTGCCCCAGGGCTCTGTTCTGTCTCCGACTCTTTTTCTCATTTTTATAAATGATCTTCTGTCTGTTACTTCTAATCCACTTAACTGTTTTGCTGACGACTCTACCCTCAGCTTTTCATATTCGTTCGATAATTCACGTCCTTCGCCTTCGGACGTACAATTGCAACGGTGCCGTATGTCAAGCTCATTAAACTCCGATTTATACAGCATTGTCAAATGGGGTAAAAGGAATCGTGTGGAGTTTAATGCTTTGAAAACTCAATGCTGTCTTCTGTCGTTAAAGCTTAACATACCCTTAACGCCATTGTCCATGAATGGCACTTACATCGAAGAAACCGAAAAGCTCTCAGTATTCGGTATGTGTGTTAACGACGACCTCTGTTGGAACGACCATATATCTGAGATCGCTAAGAATGCTGCTAAGTGCTTAGGTTTTCGGTATCGGTGTAAGAAGTATTTTTCCCCATCTGATCTGGCTACAATTTATAAAGCGTTTATACGCCCTAAACTCGAGTATAACTCCCACCTGTGGGCAGGTGCTTCACAAAGATCGCTTCACCTGCTTGATAGAATACAAAATCGAGCGTTAAGATTGATAGGAAATAGAACTGCCGCTGAAACAATTGCCCCTCTCGAACACCGACGCAATTTTTCATGTCTTTCCTTATTTTATCGTTTCTTTTATAAAAAATGTTCACTCGAGTTAGCCAGCTGCATTCCTCCCCTTAAAAGTTTCACCCGTAATACTCGTCTTGCTAGGAATGCCCATCAGTTCACCCTTGAGCCCAATTTCGGACGTACCGTGAAATATAGGGATTCTTTTTTTAGCCATACAACACGACTTTGGAATGGTTTACCCGGCGAGATTTTCCCTTGCCATTTCAATTTGCAAACATTTAAAACCAATGTTAATCGACACCTCCTATCTCTCCCCTCCCTATCTTCCTAATGCCCGCGCAGTGTATTACATTAAAAGCGAAACAAATAGTCCCTTGTGCGCGCGTTAATTACAAAAAAAAAAAAAAAAAATCTGTTTATTGACGGTACCTTTCATATAACGGTTTTTATTACTTTTTTCATAAATTCATTATTATTTAAGATGTGTAATATAGAGTACACCATTTATAAAAAAAAAAAAAACTGTTAAGTGTTGTGATTTTAACACTTTTTATAAGTAACACCGTGCTATTTTTCTAATATATATAATGTTCATAACTTCTTTTAAAGATATCAGGGCTGCAAAAGCATGCAATCATTGCTGCAATGAAGTCACCTTAAGAATTCGCATGGATTTATTTCAATTCAATGTCTTCAATAATGACTTCAGATGACTTCAATGACTGCAAAGATTTCAATGACTTCAAATGACTTCAATGAATTCAGATGACTTCAAAGACTTCACTGACTTCAAATGATTGCAATAAATGCTATTGACTTCAAGGTGACTTTAATGAATGGAGAGCATTCAAAATTATTGCATTCGTGTTGACTTCAAAATTATGATTGCAAAAAATTATTGCTTAATCATGACTTCAAAATGAATGGTGATTTATTTTTTTTTTAAGTTGAACTCATTATTAAAGACATTTAATTGAAATAAATCCACTTGAAGTCGAATGAGTTAAATGATAAAATGATTGCATTCTTTTACAGCCCTGAAAGAATTAGCCTTGCAATGTGATTAGGCACATATAAAAGCAAGTATGTGCGACCCAGTCGTGCCCATTTTTTACTATGAATATGGAGGCGTGTTTGTAGGTTAAGTATGTATTTATAGAACAGGAAGTAGTTTTGTCAAAGCAGTCTACCATTCTGTCACCCCGTAAGTGAGTATCGGTCTATTTGTTTATAACCCAGCCAGTGGTAAATATGTGAAGGTTATGCCTATTTTGTTAGAAAAAAGTGGCCAGCGGTGTTTAGCTTTGTCTGAAAAAATCAGTGGAGAACCATTTTTTAATGGCGGGTTAAGTTGCAGGATTTTGAATTTCCTTGTAAAAAAGGATAAAGCGTTTTGCGTGAGTGACATTAGTAACATTGCTGTTACCATTTTTTCTAGCTTCCACGAATAGAAATCATTGTCTACCTTAAGCTTGCTTAGCGTCTAACTAACTGTTTTCTATCATAATAAATCAACGCAAGTACTGGACATGATCTCAAATTTTATGGTTTTTAACTAGTCTATACGAAAACTCTGCCTTCTCCTGTTTTCGAAAAGTGTCTCTTAATCTGAAAGCAAAGAAAGCAAAGCTCTTGCTCGCAGTTATTCATTCGGCGTTTACACATGGATCACATTGTAGGGTAATGCACAAGACGTATTAGAGTCAATAGCAGGCGGCTGAAAAATCATGCTTCGAATGATGGTAGGAGTAACAAAGTGTCCTTAAATGAGAATCAAGAAAATCCAAAGAAGCCTCCATATTAATAATACCATCTTTGATAAATTATAGCATGATGAACTTAATTGGCACGTAATTGTATAAAGAAAATGGCCTCAGAAACAATTCAAAAGCCAAAAGCATGCCACGTTCCGACACCATTGCAGGAGCATTGTATATAAACTGCTATCTACTACTATCGTACTATCATGACGACGTGCGCCCCAAGCGGCTCGTGAAGCAACTAACTGGGCAATTTGAGAGAAACAAATAAAGAGAATTTAAAGAGAAACTATCTAAATGGTACTCTCTGTATTTATATGAAATGTGTATGTCGGGAATTTATCTTCCGAATGCCAGGGGGGTAAGCTGAAAAGTCTTCAATCTTTAAAAAAATTACACTTCAACGGATTGGGTTTTTTATATTAGTTTTATTAACTTAGTTTTATTAACTGAACTGACTACTGCGACGAGGGACTGACTGTGAAAAAGTACAAGACTTCTGCGACGAGTGATTGCCTGTGACAAGTAAAAGACTTCTGCGACGAGTGATTGCCTGTGAAAGACTAACTGGCTTCTCCAACAGAAGCCATGACCAAGTCCAAGTAGCGTTGCTTTGGTTCCAAGAAGCACTCCACGGCTGTGAAGTGCTGTATCAGCATCGTCCCACGATCAAAGGTCCCATAGATGGAACGAGTCCAAAAGTTGATACCAGGCCCATGCCTTTGATACCCAACGAAGCACCATGAAGATAGGACCGACACCAGCTATAGCAATTAAAATCCGTTGAGGGCTCATTTTCCTTTCTCGTTAACTGATAGCAGTGGTCGACTTCGATTCAGTATTTATCCAACATAAATACAGACGATCCAATAATCCATTGGCGACGCGAGGTATCATATAGCCATAAACCAGACCATTACCATGAGTGAAAGGAGAAGATCCAAACAAATAGCAACCGTCTGTGGTGCTATTAAATTGGGTGGAAGGTGATGTATCGGCTTGCCGTCGCCGTACCCAATGTGCGACGTCAGCGAAGGGCGTTGAATGTTCTTGCCGTACAGTTATGTAGGTTGAATTGGCGGTCCCATTTCTAGGTCAATGGGATATTGACCGAACAGTGTAGAAGAGATAGGTTAAGAAATATAAAAGAAAAAAAAGCAGTTTATATACAATGGACAGATGAAAGATGAATTTAAGGGTGGTTGTTGTTGGTCGTTTCGAAATAAAGGAGAAATATAGAATGTAAACTTTTTGTACACGACCCAACATTTTCATTGTTTACCATTTTTTATATAGAATGCGAGAACTGGTTCTTACATATGGATTTATCCATATGCACGTATATCATTGACCAGACTTTTGATTCGAGTTCTTAGGTTTATCAATTTTTGTTTACTATTATCAAGGTTGGCTTTTGAAAAAATATACACATACATTCTTGAAATTTAAACACAAACTTACTTCTTGCTGGATATGTACAAACGTCCTTGATGAAATGGATTTTGGTTTCGAATTTTGCTTTCCATTCGAATATTGTATTAATAGTAAAAAATATCATTTGTGGAAATATAAGAAAAGGTGGAGACTATTATTATTTGCGTTAATTTGTATATCTAGTTGTGTACCTAGTAGTGTTTTTGTTAAAAAAATATATATTACTAGCGGGCCCGGCAAATGTCGTGTTGCATATCTATAAATTCTTTTGATTTGTTCACATAAACTTATTAAAACTTTTTTATATAATAATTGGAAGAATTACACACAAAATTTCATACAAAAAATCAGACTTTTCGGAGGGTTTTTTCAAAATTTTCTTTCGTAATTATAAGTACCTACTATAATGATGTATAAGTAGATACTTGTATAAGGCAAATGCATTTGTGTCTTTTCATATGTAACTGAACGCTAAAAACTAGATAATATAATGAATTTCAGTTTTCGAAAAACTTGAAATTCACCAAACCAATTTTTAGTTGCGATTATATCTACTATAATGCAAGTTATGCATTCTTGATGATTAAAAACTTTGATATGACATACAAACATGGCATTACGATGATAGAGAAACATATTATAGTTACTGGCAAAATTCTGTCTGTTCGTATGTATTTTGGGCCAATCATTAAAATCAATCCAGTCTTTAATTTTAAAAAAATTTAAAATCCTCTACAGAGGACTTTTTTTTATTTTTTTTTAGCTCAAATATTAACCGTACCTTTCATATAACCGTTAAGTAAAAGCTTATTTTTCTCGAAAATGGCTCGAAGAATGTTTATTAAAAAAAAATCAGTGTACTTTTGTAGGTATGGTATATACATATTTTGGTGAAAAAATATTAAGTTGGTTGAAAAAAGTTATAGCACATTATTTTAAGGGTTGGTTGTTTTTAAATAATTTTTGTTTTCAAATGCAAGTGTTTTTTTTTATAAAATGGCGCCTCTTTCCCAAAAGGCTGTCTATAGACCTCCTTCCCTCCCATAGCAAAAAGAATGCTTGTCTTTGCAGCGCCAATATTATCGTACTCTACCCGAAATATGTAAAGAGAAAGACCTCGTAAAAACCAACAAAATGATAAAAATGTGGGTATGGTAAATTCTATTTTTCTCGAAAACTAGAATACGTAATAGAATCTAGTTTTCAGTGATCAATTAGGAATTAGTAGAAGTAACAAACACTAAAACAGAATTTAGTACACATCATATTAATTTTGCATTGTATATATATTATGTATAGTACCTACTATCAAGATGGGTATTTCACCTAGCGCCATCTAGTTTCGATATCTTGCTTTTTCGCATTATAGACTTTTAGTCGGGGAGATGTATTCAACGCATATGCAATGTTAGAAAAAGACAGAAAGGGAAAGATGTATATAAAGTGTTAGCAGTCAAAAGACTTTTTCGTGTATACGACTTTTAGTCGGGGAGATGTATTCAACACATATGCAATGTTAGAAAAAGACAGAAAGGGAAAGATGTATATAAAGTGTCAGCAGTCAGAAGACTTTTTCGTGTTATTTGTTTGTCATTTTCTTAAGAATAACTAATAATGAAAGAATGAAAGATAGACATTTAAACAGGGGTGTGAGGAGTTTTCATTTCTGCCTTGAAAATACACTGTTTTTGGGTAAGTTTTTTTTATAGATACAGCAACAGGATGAAATTTACCGTTTTAACGATTTTTGCTGAAATTTGATTATTCTTCTAGTTCTGGTTTTTTTGTACAATTTTTGAATGGTTACCATCATGGACGTATTATATATGGACTGCTAGTCTAATGTCAGCTACATACAACAATTGACAAAAAAATGTCGCCAAAATTGAGAATGCGATGCTAGCTCTTCTGAACGCACTTCAGGAAAAAAATTATTACTTAAAATGTTGACATAGAAGCTCGCGACATCTGTTTTTAAAAATTCAAAAAGTCGCATTTACCGGTAAAACATAACTGACACTTTTGAATTCCATCCATAGAAGAGTGCGACATCTTTGGTATTTTGCCTCTTGTTTTTTCTTAGATCGTGGACAACTTCCTTTTTTACTGGTTTGTGCCTAAGACAAGCTAAAAGCACTAGAAGAGAAAAGGGATTTTTTTAAAATATCCTAGAAAAAAGGGATTTTAGTTCAAATCTCTTCAAATATTGCTGATTTTATTAAGATTTTAAAAGAAACTGATGAATTATGACCAAATAAAATACTGCTAAGGCCGTAGATAAGATGTTTTGACATTCTTTTCTATCATTCTTATTCTTCAAACTACATACGTCCAAATTCCAAATGCGTTCTAAAAGGCAATGTGTCTTTTAAGACCAACGTTTCTTTTTATTTCTTTCTTCTAACAATTTGTTCATTAATAATGATAAAAGACAAAGTTAATAAAATTCCTGACTATATGGCCAGAGCTTAAGATCTATTCCTTGTGACGACTATAAAGGTGTGTCCACACCAAAAAAACATTTCTTTAAAAAAAATTTCTGAAATGTTTTCCTTTGTTAAAAATCATTTCAGAAAATGATTTAGCTAGTGTACTTAGAAGGGTTAGTGTCGCCCAAAATAACTGAGACTAAAATGGAACCAACTTGAAGTAGGCAACTAGCAGTCCATATATAATACGTCCATATACCATATTAGTAAAGTTTTGTATTTTCGGAACTTAACGCGTTATAAGAAATATTTTCTTATTTCTTTCTACCCGACGTTTCGAAGAAGTTTCATACTTCGAGACCCGTGACCACGAAGTATAACTTCTTCGAAACGTCCGCGAAAATAAAAACCTAAAATCTCACATGGTTACCATGTTTGATTATTATATAATTTTTTTTTTAGTCTGCAAAAATTTAATTTAAGTTCAAGTACCTACCTAGATACCAGATAACATTGTTTGCAGATTTTTGTACCTATGTTATTGCTTTTGAGTATCTTCAAAAAATGGTTAACATTTTTGGAGCCGTAAAATAGAAATTTGAAAAATAAAAAATTAATCTCGGTGTTTTTAATTAAAAATAAAAAAAATTTACAGAAACATAGACCGTACCTATGTGCGATCGTAAGCAATAAAATACCGTTTTTTTTCTTTCCTTCAGTATAAATGTTAATAAAACCTAACTACGTTTAAATACAAAAAAATATATCAATTCCTTATTACGTTCGAAATTGAACAATATACATTAAAACTTTAAACAGTGAAATCCGAATATGGTAACACTGGTATGTGATTTCGGTATAAGCTATAGAAATAACAAAATTTCTTGAAAAATGCAAAATCCAAAAATTAATTGAAGATGCACAATCTTGGTTTGTTTACGAAAAATCAAAGGGAAATCTAATATATTTGGGTCCCTTACTCTACCAAACCATATGGTCTAGGGTCACTTTTTGAACCTTTCATTCGTACTTATTATTCATCATTCCTGCAAATGCTTGTAATCATTCTAACTCATACGTTTCTAAAATTATAACATACAACCTACTCTTTCATCATTATATTGCATTCTACTCTCAAATGCATATCAAGAACTACTGAAGCGCTATTACGGCAGTATCTCGCTAAGCTAGAAGCTGCCTCATAGTAGTACTATAGATTTCATATACAAAGAATTTTATCTTTTTATCTTATCAAAATATGTTATCTCAATTTTTTTATGTTCATGAATCATAAACTTGCCTTATAGTACCTTTAATCGCAAGTCAAAAACCTCCTACCCATTTTTAAAATATTAATTATTTAAAAATATTTTTTTTTAAAAAATATTAAAAACACAAAAAAAAGTTTTCGAAAATATTTTAGTGTAAGATTACTTAAGCTACTTACATTTTCCTGAATATCCACTTTAGTTGTAATCGGTTATCTAATCAGTTCTCAGGAAAGTCGATGACAAAAAAAAAGTTCCTATGGGAGATACCGATATAATTTAATTTTTTCACCAAAATTTAACAACAAATCTTTACATCGCTTTGGTGAAAGTAGGATTATTGCTCTTGATATCTCAAAGGCATTTGATAGAGTTTGGTATGAAGCTCTCTTATCGAAAATGCGTGCTTTTTGGATCGATGATACTCTTGTTCGTTGGATTAGAAGCTATCTTCTGGACCGTTCAATACAAGTTGTATTGGACGGATTCAAGTCTGATTCCCACAAAATAAATGCGGTTGTGCCCCAGGGCTCCGTTCTGTATCCGACTCTTTTCCCTCATTTTTATAAATGATCTTCTGTCTGTTACTTCTAATCTACTTAACGGTTCTGCTGAAGACTCTACCCTCAGCTTTTTATATTCGTTCGATAATTCACGTGCTTCGCCTTCGGACGTACAATTGCAACGGTACCATATGTCTATCTCATTAAACTCCGATTAATACACCATTGTCAAATTGGGTAATATAGGAATCGTGTGGAGTTTAATGCTTCGAAAACTCAATGCTGTTTTCTGTCGTTGAAGCTAAACATACCCCCAATGCCATTGTCCATGAATGGCACTTACATCGAAGAAACCGAAAAGCTCTCAGTACTCAGTATGTGTGTCAACGAAGACCTCCGTTGGAACGACCATATATTTGAGATCGCTAAAAACGCTGCTAAGTGCTTAGGTTTTCTGTATCGGTGTAAGAAGTATTGTTCCTTTTCTGATCTGGCTACAAATTATAAAACGTTTATACGCCCTAAACTCGAGTATTCTAAACCTCTGATAGAATACAAAATCAAGCGTTAAGATTGATAGGAAATAGAACTGCCGCTGAAACAATTGCCTCTCTCGAACACCGACGTAATATTTCATGTCTTTCCTTATTTTATCGTTTCTTTTATAAAAAATGTTCACTCGAAGTAGCCAGCTGCATTCCTCCCCGTAATACTCGCCTCGCAAGGAATGCTCATCAGTTTTCCCTTGAGCCCAGTTTCGGACGTAACGTGAAATATAGGGATTCTTTTTTTAGCCGAACAACACAAATCTTTTGCCATTTTGATTTTCAAGCATTCAAAACCAATTTTAATCGACACCTCCTATCGTTCCCTTCTCTATTTTCCTAATGCCCGCGCAGTGTGCTCTACATTAAAAGGGGAAACAAATAGACCCTTGCGCGCGTGTTTGTTATAAAAAAAAAATTAAAAAAAATGTAAACAATGAAAATGTTGGATCGTGTAACAACAAACTATTCGCCTCAGCAGCGAAACAAGATACTCAATTATTTCATGTGCTCCTTCTGTTTTTTCCTGCCTCACGTTGCACATGCGGAGTAGACTAAGCACAAATCATCTGCATAACACTAAAAACCATACTCTTTATTCTTCGAATAAAATGTCCGTACACTAACGCTCCAAGCGGCTCTTGGAGTTAAGATTTGTTCGCATCTCATGATAGTACTATAGGCAGTTTATATTCAATGATGCGCAGGAGAAAGGCAGGCGAAACACTACTGGATCAAAAAAATGGAACGAAATCTTAATTTAATTGACTTCATACTCCTGGATCAAACAAATACAAAGAAATCAATTTTTAGTTAGTCTCAGACGCGGAACAAAATAAAACCGGAAGACCAGCTGACTTTTGCCTAGGTCGACCCGGTGAACCCCACGGGTAGAGCCTGAATAGGAAACAGTCTAACGAAGTTGTGGCCCCGGTGGAGATCATTACAACGCTCAGTAAAATTTGAAGACGAATAACTTGCCAGTATGCGTAAATTCGTAAACATAATTTTAGAAATCTAATATTTTTTTGTAAAAAAGTTATTTGGTTAAGAGAAACAGGATTACACCATCAGATGTCATGAATTACTCCTACCGTTATTAAGAGTTTGGCATCAAGCATTCAAATCTTCTTCTTTTCCATTGAGTAAACTTAAATTTCTTGTGAGTTTTATTACATTATAGGTAATTATCCTAATTATGGACTTTCGGTATATACAAAAGGACTAAATCATTAATCTTAAATATACATGCACCATAATTGTCTAAGCGGCAAATCAACATCATTTTCGGCTTAGTATCGTTTTAACAGGTATTCAATTATCTACCCAATACTGCAGGTATATACACAGAAGCACAGGTACAAAGGTATATAAAAAGTTATAATTAGGATGTTTAAACTGCAGGTAAATTTATTGGACCCAATGGTTTTTCATGTATAAAAACCAAAGCAGAAAACTGTCTTCTTTAATCAATAATTTCATTTGATGTTATTAACAACGCTCACGGAATTCTCAAATTTTTTTTACAATTTTCCATAAAAAAAAATTTTAAATGGCGCCCAATAGAAAACTGCTAGGTAAAGTAAGAATGCAGACGCATAAAAGAACAAACATTAACCCATCAAAGGTGCCAACAAAAACATCCCTCAAAGCTCCAACGATACGAATTGAAAACCACAAGAGTGAAGTATTATCCTGCGAATTCCATCCATCGGGAAAATTCATACTATCCTCAAATCGAAGGGGACAAATACGTAAGTTCATGTTTTGATTTTATGTTTCCAAATGTTTTAAACAATTTTTTCCCTTTTCATATTTTTAGAAATATGTGATATTTATGGAACATTTGCAAAGATGTTAGTTATACAGGGACACGCAGGACCAGTTATGGAAACACATTTCTCCAAAGATGGTTTCGATGTGTATTCGTGCTCCACAGATTCAGCTGTCGGGGTTTGGGATACCTTCATAGGTTGTCGAAAATCAATCCTAGAAGGACACAAAAATGGTGTTAATTGTGTACAAGGCAACAAAACAGGCTATCCTCTACTCTGTTCAGGATCCAACGATGGTTTCGTAAAAATTTGGGACGTACGTGAGCAGAAGAGCACATTAACATTTGAGAAAGACGTTAACAACGCTGTTACAGCAACATCGTTCAGTGTGACGGGCAACTATGTTTTCGCTGGTAGATGTGATGGTATCATTGAAATTTGGGATTTGCGAAAGAGCAAAGTCCTTCATTCACTGTCGGGCCATTCGGATAAAATAACTGGCCTTTCATTGTCACCCTGCGGCAGTTATTTGCTTTCTCATTCAACGGACGATTGTCTGCGTACTTGGGACGTTCGGCCATGTACGACTTCCGAAAGAGCTGTTCACTGTTTTCCATCCAGTCAAAAAGGGGCTAACAATTTGTTAAGATGCAGTTGGTCTCAAGATGGATCAATGGTAAGAATAACAAAATGTGTGTTTTAAAACATGGATGTAACTATTCTTTGGTATTTCTTTTCCAGATCTCAGCTGGAACAACTGAGAGTGAAGTCTTAGTATTGGATGCGGAGAGTGGGGAAGTTCTACACAGTTTATCCGGACACAGAAGCAATATAAATGATGTAGTTTTCCATCCAAGAGAGTCAATTGTTTTGTCAGCTTCAAATGATACTTTTTTGTTTTTACACGAAATAAAGACCTTCTCTTAGAATTAATAGTAAGAAAAAATGTTTATTATTTTCGTCATTTCGGATTTTCTAAAAAGTAGCTTAAAGAAGGAATAAAACTTAAATAGTTATTAATTAATCAGTTCCCACCAGGACCGTTTGGCAATACGAGAAAGCCAACTGGAACGGCCTGAATATGGTGCCACTGCATACGCTTTTCTATCGATCCTACTCTTTTGAAATCTTTTACGGAATATGGAAAACAGCATTTATCCAGCCTGTCCCTAAGAAAGGTGATCCCTCCTCCTACCGACCCATAGCACATATGTCCCTTCTCTCTAAGGTCATGGAAACGCTGATTAGCCGTCAGCTTAAGGAATATCCCGAAGATCGAAAGCTTCTCCATGACCGTCAGTATGACTTCCGCAGCAACCGTTCCACTGGTCATCTGATGGCATATCTCAGCGAACAGTGGAATTAATCTTTACATCGCTTTGGTGAGAGTAGGATTATTGTGCTTGATTAGGCATTTAATAGAGTTTTATCATGAAGCTCTCTTATCGAAAATGCGTGCTTTCGGGATCGATGATACTCTTCTTTGTTGGATTAGAAGTAGTGCTGCCACCCTATACATAAATGATTAAGCTCAGTATATATGAGAAAAAAGCGCAGTAGATTTTCCTTTGGAGCTTAGCGCAGTAGAACCGTTCAATACAAGTTGTATTGGACGGATTTAAGTCCCACAAAATTAATGCTGTTATGCCCCAGGGCTACGTTCTGTCTCCGACTCTTTTCCTCATTGTTATAAATGATCTTCCTGTCTGTTAGTTCTAATCCAATTAACTGTGATGCTGACGACTTTACCCTCAGCTTTTCATATTTGTTCGATGATTCACGCCCTTCGCCTTCGAAACAACCCTCTTCTGGTGAATTGAAAAAAAAAACACATTATCTTCGGGTTACAAATTTGAATTTTTCTTCAGATTTTGTGGAAAAGCTTTCAGAATTGGTGCTTTTTTAAAACCAATGATCTCCTGTAAAACTTTAGCTCTCTCACAGCTTAAAGAGATTCCAGGATTCCAGTGCCGTCAAAGTGAAAGGTGAACCGGCGAACGTTTGTACTATCTTCCCGGCAATGAAATTTTTTTTTGTTGAACACAGTATAGTTTCGAATTAAAAAGAAAAAAAACTTTAAAAACACAATCCTTTGGTCAAAATAATTTAAATAAAAAAAATCCATGTAGTTCCAACTTTTCCAGGAATGTGTAAGGAGGGGTCCCCTCTACCCGCAACAAAAAAATCCTCGCTGACCGTGGTGCCGCGGAAATGGGGGGGTGATTTTCAAAACACTGAAGGAAATATTAAGCTGATAAATTACGATGGCACTAGCTATATTTAAAAATAAAAAACCGCTTTTGAGAAAACTCTTTGAAAAAAATTTTCCAAGAAAAAAAAATATTTGCATAAATGACAAATTATCTTTAACATGGCAAAAAGATACAGCGGATTGAAACGTAACGGTAAATGTCAAAACTTAGTCAAAAAAAATCAAAACTTATTTTTCCCAATAATTTCTTGTTTAGAGTCGAAATCTCTTTTTTTTTCTTTTTTTTATAATTAACGCGCGCACCAGGGATTATGTGTTTCCCTTTTAATGTAGAACACACTGCGCGGGCATTACGAAGATAGGGAGGGAAGAGATTGGAGGTGCCGATTAACATTAGTTTTGAATGTTAGCAGATCAAAATGGTAGGGAAAATCTCGCGGGGTAAACCATTCAAATTCGTGTTGTTCGGCTAAAAAAAGAATCCCTATATTTCACGGTACGTCCGAAATTGGGCTCAAGGGTGAACTGATGAGCAGTCCTTGCGGACGAGTATTACGGGAGAAACTTTTAAGGGGAGGAATGCAACTGGCTACTTCGAGTGAACATTTTTTGTAAAAGAAACGATAAAATAAGGAAATACATGAAACATTGCGTCGGTGTTCGAGTGGGGCAATTGTTTCAGCGGCAGTTCTATTACCTATCAATCTTAACGCTCGATTTTGTATTCTATCAAGCAGGTGAAGCGATGTTTGCGAAGCACCTGCCCAGAGGTGGGAGTTATACTCGAGTTTAGGGCGAATAAACGCTTTATAAATTATAGCCAGATCAGATGGGGAAAAATACTTCTTACACCGATACAGAAAACCTAAGCAGTATTCTTAGCGATCTCAAATATATGGTCGTTAAACTCCGCACGATTCCTATATTACCCAATTTGACAATGGTGTATAAATCGGAGTTTAATGAGATAGACATATGGTACCGTTGCAATTGTACGTCCGAAGGCGAAGCACGTGAATTATCGAACGAATATGAAAAGCTGAGGGTAGAGTCGGCAGCAAAACAGTTAAGTGGATTAGAAGTAACAGACAGAAGATCATTTATAAAAATGAGGAAAAGAGTGTGAGACAGAACAGAGCCCTGGGGCACACCAGCATTTATTTTGTGGGAATCAGACTTGAATCCGTCCAATACAACTTGTACTGAACGGTCCAGAAGATAGCTTCTAATCCAACGAACAAGAGTATCATCGATCCCAAAAGCACGCATTTTAGATAAGAGAGCTTCGTGCCAAACTCTATCAAATGCCTTGGAGATATCAAGAGCAATAATCTTACTTTCACCAAAGTGATGTAAAGATTTGTTCCACTGTTCGGTGAGATATGCCATCAGATCACCAGTGGAACGGTTCCTGCGGAAGCCATACTGACGGTCATGGAGAAGCTTTCGATCTTCGAGATATTCCTTAAGCTGACGGTTAATCAGTGTTTCTATGACCTTAGAAAGACGAGATGTCAGTGCTATGGGTCGGTAGGAGGAGAGGGAGGATGGGTCATCTTTCTTAGGGACAGGCTGGACAAATGCTGTTTTCCATCTTATAGGAAAGATTCCAGAAGAGTAGGAGCGACGGAAAAGCTTACGCAGTGGCTTTGCCAGTGTGGAAGAACACCTATTCAGAAGAATCGGAGGTATACCATCCGGGCCAGCGGATTTGTGTATATCGAGATCTTTGAGAACTCTTGCTACTGTACGAGTGCGGAAAAAAATCTGTCCCATGGAAAAATTTACATTCTCAAGTACAGGAGGGGCAACGTTGCTTTGAGGCAGCGTGGAGCTGGCAGCGAAATGGGCGGCGAGCAAGTTTGCCTTCTCTGAAGAGTAAACAATTGGTTTGTTATTGTCGATGAGCGTTGGAACCGAAGATGTCGAGGAGTTTTTTATATTTCTTACAAATGACCAAAAATTTTTACTGCCTTTGGGACACTGCAGAATTTTTTGCCGTAATTTTTGGTCATGCAAAAATTTGGTTCTTTCAATAACGGAGTTGCATGAGCTTCTTGCTTGTTTGTGCTTTTTCCGATTTTCCTCTGTAGGGTTGGCTTTGTAAGAACGGAAACTTACTTCTTTGAGCCTGATAGCTTTTTTTTTAGGTTTGATGCTTTTTACTCTGTTAGGAATAAAAGCACGCATCCCTAAAAGAATCAAATTTGTGATCATTTCAGCACTGGCATCAATGTCACTACCGAGGAAGCATAGCGACCAGTTAAATTTTCTGAAAAAAATATTCAGGCCATCCCAGGTGGCTTTCTCGTATTGCCAAACGGTCCTGTAGGGAAGAGGATGAGAAATTGGCTGAAACAACAATGGTCTGGAGTACCAAATGGAGAAGTTACACTAATGCTATATTTATCGGGGTGAGCAGTAAGAAACAAGTGAAGAGTATGGGCGGCTTGCCCAGCAACATCCGGTATACGCGTTGGCACATCGATCAATTGGGTAAGATGATGTTTCCCGGCAAAGAGCTCGACATACCTTGCTTCGGGTGTTGTCTGACCAGAATAGTGGAGCCAATTGGAATTAAAATCACCCGCAATAACGATTTCAGTGCGAGGACAAAGGGAAACAATTTTCGAGATGGAATCAGACAGCGCATCAAACTCGTTACAAGTCGAATTACTGTCGAGATTTGGACTCCTGTAAATAAAACAATAATGAATGACATGCTTGCGGACAGTGAATTTGAGCCACAAGAAGTTAAAGTCCATGTTGGAACATTGTCATATTGGGGAAGGCTCTGACAAGCAATATCCATTCTTAACATAGACCACGAGACCATGATGGGAAAAGAGTAATGGCAACAAGCTATACCCATGTAGAGCAAATTCTGATAAATCAGTATTTACTGCAACCTGAGTTTTACTTAATGCCAAAACAGCTGGCCTGTTTTGAACAGTGTAGACGTACACGTGAAAGAAATTCTTTCTTAAACCACGAACATTGGAATATACGACACAAAAATCACTTACCATTTAAAAATACTTACTTACAAAAACACAACTCTGACTAAGTCGACATAAGACAGCTTGTTTACAAAAAATCTGATTCTGACTTATATATTTTACCAGTTGTAATGCTCCTTACCTCGGGTGGGAGTTAGCAATACACCATATATGTATTTATAGTCGAAACATGTTTTGGTTACGACTTGATAATGAAATTAGTGCTGCTTACCTTGGGTAGGAAGAAGCAAAGCTAATACAAGGTGGGCAAAAAGAAATCACCCTATAGGAAGATGCTCTCATTTTTGCAAATGGCCGCCAATGTTAAATCTGTTTTGAAATTTGTGGTCTAGACAGATGCAGAATACAAGTGAACAAGCAATGCAGCGATACATGAACCGACATGAACACCTACTGATTTGTGCGGTATGTGCGGAATCGGTACGGTAAGAAAGCAGTGTATCTACCGAGTGTCGGTATAGAGTATCGGTATTGTTTCTATATTTACCGCAAGGAATTTGTGTTTGACGTCTGTCGTCTAGGCATCAGTTTGTTTTGTATAAACAAAAATATAAGAAAATATTTATTGATACAAAATAATAATTTTTGACAGAAGATGAGATCCGAGACTGATTCGACTTTAAAGTTTTGAATAATTCTGTGCTTATAGCTTACCGACAAGTCAGGAGATGAACATGAGATCGGTTTACATTCGGCAAAGCGGTAAATACCGATTACCGATACCGATAAATTGGGCATCGAATGTATTATGTAATATTGCATATTGTTAGCAATAGGGTGTTCGTAGTTTGAATAGGGAGTTCTGAATATAATAAATTAATCTATTGTTGGTTTAAATTCTTTTGGCCAGTAACATTAGACGCAAAAATCACACAAATCGGAAATAATTCAGACAAAAGAATTTCATGTTGCAACAACTTTGCCCAATACGAAAATCCTAGGTTTACCCCCTCGGCGGAGCTATGCTAAAGAGTGGGAGGGTAAAATATACCCCCAAAAGGGGTATTTTAGTGATTTTTCGCTTGTATGTTCTAAACTAATCAATATTTTTAAAAATGGTCTGAATAATTTGTAGAGCTTCAATTGAAACCATAATAATATTTTTTAAACCACCCATTACCAAACTACATTAGGTCAAAGTTGGACCAATTTTCCCCATTTTTTTATTATTTTCTCAAATACTTACTTAGATGGGCGCTACAGTTCGGGACGAACCTGGGCCTCAACCAACATAGCTCTCCAGCCAGCTCGGTCTTTGGCTAGCTGCCTCCAGTATCGCACTCCAAGTTGGTTGAGGTCGTCCTCCACTTGGGCGCGCCACCTAAGGCGAGGTCTTCCTTGATTGCGACTATCCTCTGGGATGGAATCGAAGATCCTGCGAGCCGGAGCATTGTTGTCCATTCGCTCTACCTAGCCATCTTAAACGTGATATGCGTATTTTTTTTGTCCCACTACAATTGACTTGCGAGTTTCTTATATTTGTTTCAAGTGATAAATTGAAGAAATCGCACGATAGCGCATCATCTTGTCGGAATCTTTTTTTGTCATCAAAAGCTTCTGTGAGGTCAGTACCAACGGAGCAGCGAGAGTTCTTAATCGTCATCCTGCACATTCGGACGAGCTTTGTGGGGATGCCAAAACCAGACATGGCTCTGTATAGCTCGTCTCTATAAATGCTATCGTACGCGGCCTTAAAATCGATAAAGAGGTTGTGGGTGGGGAAAATTTCATCGATTCTGGACTTTCCTGGTCTGAAACCATACTGATAGGGGCCAATCAGGTTGCTGACCAAAGGTTTCAGACGTTTTGTAGTACGGCAGAGGATCTTGTAGGCGATATTCAGAAGACTTATTCCTCTATAGTTGGCGCAGTTTAGAGGGTCTCCTTTCTTGTGGAATGTTCGGTCACCGAGCCTAAATACACGCATTTTGTTAAAAGGGCTTGATGCCAAACTCTATCAAATGACTTAGAAGAAATGATGGAGATTGGAGAGATTGGTTCCACTTTTAAGTGAGATATACTATTTGACGGCTATTGGTCCTATTGCTGCGAAAGCCGTTTTGTCGGTCATAAACAATATTTCCAACTTCAAGATATTTCTTAAGCTGAGAATTTAAAGATAAGGAAAAATCGTCTCTTTTGCACAGAAAGGACAAATACTGTTTTCCTTTCAATCTCAGAGAGGAAAAGCTAACTCAGTAGCTTGGACATTTTTGATATTTGGTTTCACCATAAGCCACATGGGTGTGCTTTGTGGTATATCAGGAAATGATCTGTCAATTGGCCGCCTATCTTGTGTGTTTTAACACCTCTAGACTTTTTTATGGGGCTATATTAAATAATTTGCTATATATATGCCGAAAAGTGGTAAGAGGAGTAAAGAATCAATATTTTAGGTGAGATTGGTGCTCTTTCTGTCGAAATGTCGATTTAACGTTCCGACCACGGCAAAGGGCAAACGTGCCCCTAGTGGAACCACATGGAATTCATTACAATATTTTTGATTGTAATTAAAAGCTAAAACCCATAATAAGTACAGTGTAAAGAGTCAATGCATAACATTGGTCAAGAAAATTCGTATCGCTGAAATGATGTACCTATATTGTTTATTTAAATTAAAAAAAAAAAAAACAGTAAACGACCATTTAAAGAAAACTTGTATATTTTATTAGCATTCAAACGTAAAATATAAACAGATTCTGAAAAAATCATTATTATAAAGATATTTTTGATCTTAATATTGTTAAAAAAAAAACAAAAAAAAAACAGAAAATAATATATAAAATACTTTATTTTAATTGCGATTCTAAAACATAAAACAATCAAATAATACAACATTATTTTAAACAACTATTTTGTACAATTATTATATGAAGGCAAGTTCTATAATAAAAGAAACAATTTTTCAATTAACAGAGAGTTTAATAAATATTTTTGTTAGTCAATAACAATAATCATATTCGTCTCATCGATAAATATATTTATAATTTATATATATTTAAATTTCATTTAAAAATTAGGTACTTATTTTTTTATATTAAATTATTTGATTTAATGATTTTGTTTTATACTTGTAAATGCATTGCTAATTTTATTGTTATTTAATTTTCTTTTTTTTATGGGTTTTATAACTATTTTTGTATTTATTATAATGTTCTTGTGAATTTAGTTTAATCAATATTTTTTTTTTATAAATCTAGAAAAATGTATATATCTTATTTTTTTAAAAATGATGAATTGATGGTGTTGAATATAAGTTTTTAATTTTGTTTCTAATGAGATTTCATTTTGTTCTTAGAAATATACGCGACAATATTATGCAGCATACACACGATCTGATAAAAAAAACATGCCTGCAACTTGTTGCAATGTGTGCTTTTGAAGGTTTATTTTTAAGTTTAATCTGCAGCGCCTATTAAGGAGGACAATGTTTAAAAAAAATAAAACAATATGTGTTAAAAACTTGACAAAAACATTAGTTGTTGGGATTTTAGTATTTTTCTTATAGTTTTAATATTATTTTAGTTTTCCTAAAATAAGTGAAAACATTTTTTTTAAACAAACAAAAAATTGTTTTAACATCAAACTCATTGAAATTTAAGTCATCGAGATGTGTTAGCGTTGTGTTGTTTTTCTTATTAAAAAAAATTAACATACAATACATTGGACGGAAAAAAAACTCTACAAAACTATGACATTTTTTTACTTTAATAAAATCATTATTTTTAGCAGTTCTTTACTCAAAAGATATACACACAAAAAAGTTATAACAACAAATTCAAGTTTTATAACAGTTTTTACAGAAAATACAAGTTGTTCGTTTAAGATGTACAAACGAATATATCATAAAAACATTAAACTTATTTAAAAAAAAAACAACAGATAAACTATACATTTACCAGTCTTTTTTTTTAAATCAAATATACTTTTGCCACATTATAATTATTGCACATAAAACTTTTGATTTTTTCACTCTAAAAAACTATATACATGTATTAAAAATTATTGAAATTATTATATAGTAGATTGTATTTTATACTTTCATTGTCCATTTCATAAAGCACATGCAAAAAATAAATCTTTTACTTATTCTCGATTTATTTATTTAATTAGAATTTGAGTTTTTAGTATTGAGATTTTTACTACCTTATATAAGATATATGAACTTACACTTATTAAATAAATATAATTTCTATCCTACTCAATTTACTTTTTTTTTTTTTTGACACAACAATACGAAATGGATTGTTTATTTGTTTTTGTTGCTTAATTTTTCTATTTATTAATATTTTCTCTCAATTTATTTCCTCAATTATGTTTCTACTATATGTAGTATGTTCATAAAAGATTGTCAGTACAGGGATTATGGGAAATGTTTTTAAAACCATTGGCGAGCAATAATTGAATTCAAAGAAACCTGCTGTGAAAAAATTTCAATTCCAATTGAAATAAAAAAAAAAATGTAGATCTTACCACAATCTGCTTGGCACACAGCTGAGGAAGCACTGATTGGCTGTTAAAGTTTTTTTTTTAATAAACAGTTTTTAAACAAAATTAAAGTAAGCGTTCCTAAACTTTTCACAACAACAACTAATTTTTCTAAAGTTTTATAGTTATAGCTTTTAGTATTCAAAAAGTATTAATTTTATAAATAAAAAAGAGGTGGCAACGTTGGTACTGGAAACGAATTAGATACACTACGGCATCGGGACATGAGCTTTTTTATGAGAAAAAAGTATGCGATGCGCTGCAACCTGACTGAAATGCAAGCGTATAATCTACCTTGTGCTGACAATCTTTATTAAACAGAGTGTTGGACAAAATAAATATATGTTGCAAGCTTTATTTTACATTGTTTCATACAATTCGATAGTTTTTTTTTGTAGTTTTGACTCATTCTGTGTCTGATATTTATATTCCTTTCATAACGCCCTAATCAAAAAACAAAAAACAAATTTCAAAAAAAAATTTTCTTTGAACATTGAAGAACATTTCAATTTCAGGTAATCAGAGTAACACTTCCAATGGCTCTTCATATTAATGTAATGTTGCATTGAATATTACAGTTTATTTATGTATTTTTGTTTGAAAATTGTGTAATTATTTAAAAAAAAAATATTCCTTTTCTGTTAGAAGATAGACAAATCTTCAGTTATGCATTTCAACAGTGTTGGCCATATAAATCTTCATCATCTGGCAACCCTTCTTTATTTACATTTGTTTTCAGATCGTTTTGTGAAGGAACATTATAGTAGCAAACATAACCCTTCACGCCCACATTATTGATTTTTTGAGAGCATAATTTCGAAAAAAGTGATGTTAGTTTGACTTCGCACATACCCGACATTAGTCCCCACACACTTCTTCCTGTTTTCGGTAATTTGATGCTTAAAGCTTAAATTTGTCAAAAAGCCACAAATTCTAAAAAGCTGGAAGACTATGATTCGAAAAAATAAATCATTTATCAATTCCAAGTCCAAATTACACACATAAACTCTACTTTTTTACTGATGCCGAAATTATTGGACAAATCAAAACCCTGTTGAAATAGCTACTTTAAAAAATTATTTTTATCTTGGAACAACAATCCATCTTCCCAACATATCTTTCATCTTTTTTACCTATAAACAAGTCTGACCTTCAATCCACCAGCGAATTCTTTTCTACTGACTTTGTCAAATCCACTATCTTTAGCATAAACTATAAAAAATCATCAGCAGGCAGCAAGGACTGACCCATGTCGAAAGAATAGTGCAAAACTCTAATGCCAACACCAGAGGCATGATTGATTTTTTAAATAACTGGAAGAACATAGCGTGATGTCAGTAGAACTTTTTTTTAGTACTGAGACGGAAGCAACGAAGATGAGTTGAGGCCAAAACCAGGAGAAAGACACCCAACTTCGACGTCTTGGACAAAATATCACAATAGACAGCTATAACTTTGAGGTAGTAAGGGACTTTGTCTACCTGGGCTCCGTTATTAACTCAGAGAACAACACCAGCGCTGCCATCAAACCAAGAATAACTTGCCAACCGCTGCTTCTTCGATTTTAAAAGGTAATTGAGTAGCAAAGCCCCATTTCGGACAACTAAACTGTCGCTTTAGAAGACCCTCATCACAGCCCTGCTGTGCAGAGGTAAGTACAAAAGTGGACGCTTTAGGTTGGTTCGAGAGAAAAATTCTCCGAGTGATTTTGTTCCCATATACATATACGGGAGAAACAAAGAGGAACTGTACAGCGAAACAGACCTAGCCAAAAAAGTAAAAGACGTACATCTCAGATTTCTGGATCATATACAAACAGTAAACCAATAATTTCACCCGGGAAATCTTCGATTCCACCCCGAAGGGACGGCGCAATAGAGGAAGACCGGGAATCATGTGGCGCATGCAAGTGGTAGAGGACCTTGAAATAATTAACGTGCAAAACTGGAGGCAGCTAGCTAGGGGGTGAGCTGTCTGGAGAAATTTGTTGGTTGAGACTCAGGTCCACTCCGGACTCTAGCCCGTACCTGTAAAAGTAAGATAAGGGACTGATATTTTTTTTATGTTTTGAACTAATTCTAACACCACTGGCTATTATTATCAATAATTTTCTGAATAACTTACTTTCCAAACATCTGCAAGGAGGCTGGTCTATTGCTTACTAAGAAAAATGTACTAACAATGAAATTGTAGAGCGACTTTAGAGCCATTGGCAAATCGAAACCTTCTGCCAAGATAGTACCCGGTCCAGCTAGGTCAGCTCCTACCTCTGATACTAGGTCCACTTCTTCAAATTACTAGGATCGGTTCTAAATTCACAAAGCGGTACTAGATCCTAATAGGTATGAAACTATATACCTTTTCACACACCATTCCGACGCTCTACTACATTTCGATTTCGAATAATGAGTGTTCGGTAAGCCTAAGTGAATTTCGGTATTACTCGCCGTATGGAGTTGCCAAATAACCAGTGTTTTCGGTTTGCGTATCCTGAGCCACCGATCAATATTTGATTTTTTTTACCATGATTGGGGATGCTGTACATACTTCATCCACTACCAAATTCAGGACAAATTGAAAAGTTGTTTGTGACAACCGAAAACGTCGAAAGAAATCAAATGGCATATTTGAGCTAAGCTCAGCGGATAGTTTGCCTAAGTTAACGTTCCTTCAATACCCCGTTCTAAGAAACGAAAAAAATCCTTGATTTGCGATTACTCATGATACCACGATATTGAAACATTCCTCTAATAAAATAATTTAAATAATTCAGTCGTCAAAAAAATATATTTTATTTTTAAATGCAGTCTATTATACGATCAGTCACGGTTCCTTTTTGATATTCTTCCCGAAACAAAATAATATACGTATATCTCAAACAAATACAGATAAACAAACCACCGACAAACAATATTGAGTAGCAACGATATTCTACATTATTATCGACGACCCAGCCTACTGCCGCTTAGACCCTAGTAACTGACTTTTTTGCGTAACTTCAGCGACAGGGACTGCCGCAGTGGCGGATCTTGTTGTGATTCTACAAATCTATTTGTACTACGTCCACTGTTTGCTGCTACCGTTGTCGCCGTCGAATGAGCATGTAATAGTAAAGAATCCATCACTGATCCAGGTCCAATAAGCCTTCGGGCCAGTGAGGAATTCTTTATGACTGATGGTGCTGGCGAAGTCGATGCTGAGACTGATATGGCACCATGAGAGTGGTTATAACTTCCAGGCCTATATGATGAAATGTTGGATGTTGTGCCGCCTGATGATGATGAAGTGGGTGCGGTATTGTTGTTATTAATGTTTCCACTTTGATTGGCAGTCTTTCGAAGCAACTTCGTGTTGTACTCATCACATTTGTCCTTCTCTATTCGAGTGCTACTTAAGGATCGTTTATTGCGTTTTGTTATGTTATTATTCACCGGAATGCCGGATGCTTGAGGATGATGATGATGATGATGAGTTTGATGAGAATGCAGGGATGAATGATATTGAGAATGAGTTGAAGAAACACCACCTGTGTTGGCGGCGTTCAATTCCAAGACAACACCGTTGTTTGATTTGTTGCTGGAAGAAGAGAGATTGTTATCATCGATTAGCAATTTCTGGCTTACACCCGTTGTCCCCGCCAAAGCCGTCATTGGCGACACACTTATTGGATTTGAATTATGATCAATATGAACACCAGAAGAAGCACATACAGAAGATAATACTGAGGATGAGGAAGTGGTGTTGGCATTGGTGCCGCAGGTGGCAGTGGTTGAGCTGTCACGATAGTACCTTGTACCCAATACAGGCGAAGAACCAACAGAAGTTGTATTTGGCGTCGCTTGTGATGGTTGCTGCTCGACACTGTGAGCTGTGGTTCGATAACGTATTCGTGATCTACCTCGCAACGTCATATGATGCAAATGATGACCCAGGCGTGACGATGTCCGAACCGGAAGCACTATGCTATTGTTGCTATTGTTGTTGTTACTGGTGTTGCCTGCCCCTCCGCCAGCAGGACCACCACCACCACTGTCCACATCGCGAACTATTGGAATTTTACTTTCGGTTATCGATGCCATTACACTGGATGAGGATAGTAGGGTATTGTTGTGGGTTTTGGTCTGTTTGTTCAAACTACTAAGGGTTGGTGCAGTCACATCGTGATGATGGTGATCCAGTTGATAATGATGGTTGGAATTTTGGACAGACCCAGCCATTAAACTATTATTGTTATTATTATTATTATTAGTAGTAGTAGTAGTTGCAACAGAATTTGTTTTTGAGAGTGTGGAAATGTTCGTGGTGGTGGTGGTTGAGGTTGAGGTCGTTGATGAGGTGCTGTTAGTGATGGTTGAACTAGAGAAGGATGTTGATGGGATATTACTCTGTTGTGCTTCCGCTTTACGCATGTGCAATAGGCCCATTCTGGTTCGTTTGAGTTTTTTTTTTTTTTATTTATAAACATATAGGATAGAGAGAAAAAAGAAAAAAAACAAATAGAATGAGAATATGAAACAATTCTCAAGGCTTCTACTAAAGGAAAAGTCTTAAAACAAAAAAGCATAGCAGGAAAATCCAATTTGCAGTATAGGAGGAGAAGATATAAAAGCATAAGAGAAAAACAACCACACAAAAAATAAAACAACAAAAATCATAAATTTATAAGAAAAACACAAAAAATCTCTATTTTTTTAATTAATATTTAGGTTTATTGGCATGCGATTTATACAAAATATAAATATATTTTAATTACCTATGGAAAAACATACAAAACATTAACAAACGCAAGTAGATAAAGGTTATGATTGTGCTGTTTGTTCTTGAATATAGGAATTTCTTGCTATCAAAAATAATAAATATTTTAATACTGCAAACATCTAGATATTTACAGATTTACATTTTTTTTACTTAATGCCATTTAATCTTCATAGATTTTAAGTGCATGTTAACAGTTACATACCAAAATATATGATATTATTTATTTTAAGTAAAGTTTGGAACAAGTTGTAATAAGACAGAAGAGAAGAAGGAATGTACAAAAAACACTAAAGGAGACCGATGATCGGGTTTGCCCGTGAAAAAGGTATAACTTCAACTTTTGAATTTGGTGATAGCACACAGAAGCTACATAACACAAATACAAATTACAAATTGATGTGTAGTCAAGTCAAATTGTTCTCGACTATAAGTTCTATAGATTTAAAAAAAACAAAGCATTTTTTCTTACACAGTTTGTTATAAAGAAACATAAAGACTAAGGTTCAATGTTTATTACAAACGGGCCTAGGAACCACATTGTAACTTCATTTTATTACAAAAGGGAAGGAAGGAAGGAAGGAAGGACGCCAACGAAAGTTTTTAAGAACTCCAACGAGCGATAACTTATGTGTACTACCACCAATTATTGGTGGTAGTACACATAAGTTGTTGTTCTTCATTCAAAAAGCTTCTACTGTGTACCAGTATAGACAGCAACCTAGTTGCTAGTGTGAAAAAACAAACACATAAAAAACACATTAATTAATTCTAATATACTTGACTCGTGTCAACTTCTTTCACCACTTCTCCATCATTATGTGAATCCATACGAATTGTTGGCTCATAACTAGAGCGGGGAAAACGAAAGAAAATCGAATAAACAACAACAAAACTTGTGTGAACTAATAAAAATGCTAGTCGGTTCGATGCAATTTGATAAACCAGCAAAACCTGTTCTGAGAACATGCTTATCATGTGGCTGCGATAGTGCGGCTTTCGCAAACGCTAGATCGCATGTTCAAGGTTCAAACCCAGCTCGGGACCAAAAAAGGTTTTTCGTAATTAATTGGACATAAAAAAGCGATAAAGCACCACTAAAGGAGTCTGATGATCGGGTTGGCCCCCGTGAAATAGCTATAACTCCAGCCTATGAAATTGGTGGTAGTACACATAAGTTGTTGTTCTTCATTCAAAAAGCTTCTACTGATTACAAAAATCCTTATCCAGCGGTAGGATGGCTCGGGGGATGAACACCGACGACGCTCAGGGCGCAAATTCTTACGCCATAGCTGAGGGAGTGAGAAGCGAAGGTGGACCACATTTTCGATGGAACAGATAGAGGAAGATCTCCGACTGCTTGGAGTGCGTAATTGGACTAGAATTCTAGCCGAATGGTGCGGTAAACCACAACGCTATGTAGCGTGATATAAGAGGAAAACAGCAAAGATTTCAACAAACCCATAACATGCCCTATTGGTCGTGATATTTGGTTCATTTTCATTTATCACTTCATTAGAGAATTCAATTCACAATTCAGTGGCACCGGTGTATATTATCACGACACTGAAATGAGGAAACTTCTACTGAAAAAGATACAAATCCACTGACTAAAGTACATGAATTGTGTGTATCTCTCTAAAACTCGTACACCCTACCATGACCGATCCCCATCAACGCTGATCTTGATGGAATAATGACTAATGATCGCTCACTCTAAATAAATAAATAAATTTATTGGCCTAGTGACTTAAACTCTCAACCATTAATGTGTGTGTGTTGTTAATCTGCAAAAATGGAAAGGACCTACAATTTACCGCCGAGTACGAACGGCTACATGAGATGCACTTTTTCGAGACAAATTTTTACTCTTGGAGATTTGATCAGTTCCTCGGAAGAGGCAGTACCCCGGAAAAGAAGGTGGCTATGAGCGGGACTTGAACCCAAGCTCTTCGCTTAGCAGTCTGACACACTAACCACTAAGCCACGGGGTACTACTCGCTCACTTACTTCTACCTAATCTTCTCTCGCTGTGTGAATTGAAAAGCACATATTCCACCAACAGAGTTACCTTTACCAATTGGAAACAGTACTATATATTTTTTTCATTGGTTTTTATCATAACATTTTCAGTGTTGAAGCTTTTGAGAGAGAATTTAGTAGAGTGAGAGGATCTAAAAATCCGAAGACAACTCCAAGAACCGACCACGACCACACAAACGACAGACCCCAGCAAAAATATGCCCAATCCGAGCAAGAAGACAGCCAGATCATCAGCCCTTCCCGATTCCATTCGGGCCACCAGAGACTCACTAAAGAGCTTAGAACAATGTGTCAAAAAGACTAAAGGTAATGTAGCAAATATGAATGTTCACGGATTAGAAATATTCGGTGATGATTCAGAATTTGATCCCGTAGCTAGGTCCATGAGGAAGCCCCGAGCCAGAACTCCAGAAGTTGTGGAGTATGAAGATGAAGAGATGAGTGGAGATGAGAGGAAGGCTCCTCATCCTGATACTGATATGGACACTGCAAGTCATCGATCCTTTTCTATGGACGAAGCGGAAGGAGAAGCATTAAGATCAATGGCACAGGACGCATCTGAGTATGATGATCCTATAGCAGGTAGTCCAAATCGCAAAGTCTCGATTCGTCACACTACAACCCAAGACCACCACACTATCACTATACAAGACATTAAAAAACACTATACCTTTGGAGATATTGAGAAGATTGTTCAAAATCTTGTGGACTCACTCAACTCCAATCCTGGTTCTCTTGTCTTAAAGAAGCCCCAATCTCACCCAAACCAATTAGAAATCCAGATATTCCCTGGAGAGACTACTACTCTGACAGCAGGGACAGAACTGAAAACTGAGGTAACTCATTACACAATGGAAAAGAGGGTTACTTACAGGACCGCAAAGCATTCTGCTGATACTCCAGAACTAGACAACACCTCCGATGATTTAGATGAACAAGCCCACTGTTCCAGTCAAGCCAATTCAAAGGTTCATCTAAGGGAAGAATCAAGGGAGCGCTTGATAGGGTTTAGTCTTCTCTTACGCAAAGGGGTTTATCTAACACCACGGAGAGTTAGTGGACGTCCCCGGAAGATTGATAGTACAATGCCGGGGTTTACAGAGGATGATTTGATTAATTATTATCATAATCACACAGTCCCAAAAGATATCAATACTCTGATTTATCAGGTTTTAAAGGAAACCAACAGGTTGAAGAAAGTTGAAAAGCATTATTACATACATGTATATGAAGCCTAATAGATCAACTGTCTCCTATCACATTATGTGAATTTTAACAAAAATCAATTTGCATGTCCGACAACACTCTCTTGAAAAAAACCAACTAAAAATCATAATGTATGTCCTGCTCAACTTCTATTTCATACTCTTTATTGACCTCTGTATAGGCGCACCGGATCAAACCGAGCCTAATCCCTGTCACATACATGGATCCATTCCAATCGATGATAATGGGATCATCGAGAGCTCAACGACCATAGTCATGCCTTTCTTCTCGAAGTACTGGATAGATCAAGAAATCATTATAACAAGAGTATATAACAACACGTACAATCAAACAATTGCTCAACGGTGTAAAGTAGAAGATGATAAAGAGTATTTAGATGGCATTGTGAGTCCGAACATCCTAAGGAATGATGCAGCAGTTGTGAGAGCTGTCCTAAAGAGTCTAGTCAACCCCATTTTATATAATCTAAATTTTACAGATTCTGACTCAGAAAATTAGCCAGATAGTCTCGAGGGTTTACAAGACTCTGACAACAGTGAGATAGACCCCAATCGCAACAATAGGATTAGCCTTCTCCAGTTGAGAACCCTTGGACGCATAGAATCCGAGAGACAAAATCGGAAGAGGAGTGAATCATCTAATTCTGATGTATTACCTGCATATATACCAATGAGATCCAGGACCTATAAGGAACAGGTGGAGAAGTCGTTAAATCGATATCATAATAATAATAACTCTTTAAGATCAAAAAGGGATGCATCATCTATCCCAATTAATTACAAAGTGAGGAAGCTTCGTGGACTGAGGAAAAGTAGAGACACATTGGCGAAGAGAATCCAGATTTTAGAGTCTTCATGGAGTGATTCAATCCTAATGGTTGGGACAGCTATTATTGGATCTGTAGATTCTCCACATCGAAGTTGTTATCGGTTTAACCCCTTAAAACACTCTTTGATATGTTTTGCAGCACACCATGCTGAATTATATAACAAGTTAGTTTATGATCAGATAGTCCTATACTTGGCTGAGCTCATCGACAAAGAGACAAAAATTAGAGTGGAAACTCAAATGTATGATTATTGCATGGAATCCATTATACAGTTGGAAGACTCAATATGACATTTCCTGACGGATAACATGAAAAAAAAAAAAAAAAAAAAAAAAAAAAAGTGTTGTTGTATTTGTCTTTTAGTAAGTACTAAAAGTTGGAAAATCATTAAAATGCAGTTTCATTTTTGGCTTTTGGTATTTTAGTAGAAAAATGTTATTTTCTCGAAGTTTGAAAGTGCATTACGTGATCATATTAATTCGGAAGTGTTTTTACGTGATATTGGGTAGTATGCGAAATGCTTTTTTCAGTCTTAAATCTAATTATTTTGAGCTTTTGCTAGCGTTCGTATGGAAAATAAAAATGAGACAAGTCTTAGAAAAATGAAATCGATTTCATTTGAGAGATTTCCGTATGCAGAAAAAAGCTCTTTAAATGTTGAGACTGGAATTAAGTTGCCTCAGAAAGTACAATGGCTTAATATTTAAATTTTGTTGCTCCCGTTGAGTCAACAGGAAATTATAAAATTCTTTATAGGCTTACCCCAACCCACGTTGAGATCCTTACAAATTATTTTATTTTAAATAATGATGATTTTCAGGAAGGTCGATTGACAAATAAAACAAAAATGATGTTTTTTATGATTCGTCGGAGATCCTGTCTTTTAAATGCTGAATCTCGTAAGCCAAAACCTTCTACCAGATTGATCGCGTTTGCGATCGATGTAAGACACGTCTTCAGTATCTTGGATGTTCGCAGCTTTCGAGCAGCTAACATCGATTCGGATCACTACTTTGTTGCAGCCAAGGTAAGAATGCAAATAACCCCAACACCACAACAACAAAGTAATGCTGTGAGGAAGTATGACGTCGGAAAGCTGCAATCACAAGAAACCGCCGATCGAATATCCCGTAAGCTCTCAAGAAATCCATTACCACCAGCATCAAATGCTGAAGACCAGTGGCAACAACTGATGACAAATGCAAGCAGGCCCATGCAGCCAAACAAGAGGCATTGAAAATGGCGCTGCAAAGAAGGACGAGAGTAACTTTAATATATATATTATATATTAAGAGATGCTACTCCAGGAACAACATGTGGAAGTTTTACCAACATGTAAAAAGAACGTGCCAAGGAAGTAAAACCCGCACAGAAGTCTGTAGAGATAGGAATGGAAACCTCGTAGTAGAGTCACAGTCGGTGCTGAGTACATGGAAGGACCATTTCTGCAGACTGTTAAACGGCGATGAGGACCAAAATCCCGCTGTCAGGCAGCATGAACCATTCAACATGGACGATGACAGTCAAAACTTCCGTCCACCTGACCAAAATGAAGTAAGGATAGCAATATCTAAACTAAAAAACAACAAAGCTGCTGGACCCGACGGACTACCCGCCGAACTTTTTAAAGCGGCCGGAGATGACCTGGTGGAGTGCATACACCAACTCATCTCTAAAGTTTGGTCAGAAGAAAGTATGCCCGATGAATGGAACCTCAGCATCGTTTGCCCGATCCACAAGAAAGGAGACCCTCTAAACAGCGCCAACTATAGAGGAATAAGTCTCCTGAATATCGCCTACAAGATCCTCTTTGCCGTAACTATGTGAACGCCTGAAACCTTTCGTCAGCAACCTGATTAGCCCCTATCAGTGTGGTTTCAGACCAGGAAAGTCCACAATCGATCAAATGTTCACGCTACGGCAGATCCTTGAAACGACCCAACAATTCCAAATCGATACCCACCACCTCTTTATCGATTTTAAGGCCGCGTACGATAGCATCTACAGAGACGAGCTATACAGAGCCATGTCAGGTTTTGGCATCCCCACAAAACTCGTCCGACTGTGCAGGATGACGATGGAGAACTCTCGCTGCTCCGTTAAAGTTGGTACTGCCTTACAGAAGCTTTTGACGTCAAAAAAGGATTCCGACAAGGTGATGCGCTATCGTGCGATTTCTTCAAACTAATTCTTAAAAAAATTATAAGAAACTCACAAGTCAATTAGAGTGCAAGTCTGTGCAATGGCTAGCATACGCTGCCGACATATGTAGACATCATTGGCAGAACTCGGCGAGCTGTCACATTGAAGCTGAAGCGGCTAAGGAGGGACTAGCAGTCAATGAGGCCAAAACGAAGTACACCGTCGGATTGGAGAAAACATCACAATAGACATGTACAATTTTGAGGTAGTTAGGGACTTTGTTTACCTCGGATTTTTCTGATGAGATGTTGTTAGATGTTATAGCGGTATAACATCTAACAACATCTCGTCAGAAATAAAGCGAAGAATTACTCTTGCCAATCGCTGTTTCTATGGGCTAGGAAAGCAATTGAGTAGCAAAGCCCTCTCTCGAAAGACAAAGGAGACTCTGTATAAGACCTTAATCATCCCAGTCCTGCTCTATGGCGCCGAGGCATGGGCTCTATCTAAAGCGGATGAAGATATCCTTAGTGGTTTCGAGCGTAAGATTCTTCGAAAGATTTTTTGGCCCTACCTGCGTTAACGGGCTTTGGAGGAGAAGGTTCAACCAAGAACCATACGAGCTGTACAGCGGCATTAACCTGGTCAAAAAAATACGCATATCACGTTTAAGATGGCTAGGTCATGTAGAGCGAATGGACAAAAATGCTCCGGCTCGCAGGATCTTCGATTCCATCCCAGAGGGTAGACGCAGTCAAGGAAGACCTCGCCTTCGGTGGCGCGCTCAAGTGGAGGAAGACCTCAAACAACTTGGAGTGCGAAACTGGAGGCAGCAAGCCAAAGACCGTGCTAGCTGGAGAGGCATATTGCTTGAGACCCAGGTTCGTCGCGAACTATAGCGACCCCCTAAGTAAGTAAGTATGTTTCTTTATTGAAACATAACTCGAAATAATATATGTGAAATATTAAAATGAATATCAGAATGCTGTCCATACAGGTAGTTCTCAAAGAATCGGACAAGCTGCTAAGCCCTATTTATGGATCTAAGATTTCACACGTGTGTTGAACTCATTTTGAACATGGAATTTAAGCTATGTCGTGCCATTCTTTAAATTTCATAATTTGAATATTGGCCGTAGAAAAAAATGCTAGAAAAGAGAGAGAAGAAACATTCCCTCGATATTTGTCCAAAAGGTACTTTTTAATCTATTATCGAGATCCAGGGGCAACCTTGGAGAGACCGGCCTCTGTATTGAATGATTATGATATTAAGGTGCCTCTCTATAAAAAACAATGAGATTTTATAGATTAGAGCCAAATTTTTAAAATGTAGGTTTAAAAATTTGGTGAGTAAACCCAATACTGACTGATAAGAGTGAATCTATTCAATCAAATGCAGCCTTAAAGCCACGAAAACGTATAAATTTAGCATCTGTTTATTGTCGATCATTATTTTTTGTGTCGGAATTATCTGGCTATATGTGTCTAGACATCCCTCATTTTATCCTTTTATACTCATCAGTTGAAAACGCTGCCAAAGGAGCAGTTTTTAAAATCCTAACTAATAAATTAAATGCCAATATAACGCTAAATTTACGTTCGTATATTAGTGCATGGCTTAGTGGTTAGTGTGTCGGACTGCTAAGGGAAGGGTCGGTGTTCGACTTCCCGTCCGAGCCATCCATTTTTCCAGGGTACTCCCCCTTGCAAGGAACTGATAAAATCTGCAAGAGTAAAATTTGTCTCAAAAAGTGTCGTTCGGACTCGGCGGTAAATTGTAGGCTTTGGCTCCTTAAGAAGCTGTCGCGCTTATACATTTTATGTATATATTAGTACAGCGTTTCTCTAATGGTGTTCCGCGGAACCCTTGGTCAATATACTAGTTAGTTAGATAACATTGTTTAAAACAACTAAAGGGAATCTCCAAGCTTACGCATTCCAAGCTCTAACTTGAAGAATTAAACCAGGAACGTTTTGACGCAATATTGAACTGATGCACAAAAAAGAAACTTGTTGGATTGAACCATATAGTGGTTATACCGTTATACCTTGATATACATTATATAAACGAAAACATAATGTACACGCAATTTTTAAAATCTAAGAGGACATACATGGCATTTTGTTTTTTTTTTTTTAAATAGTTAACTAAAACACTATACAAAAGATACATATTTGAACCAATAGTTAGAAAATTAAAACATTTGTCTTTATACCATTTAACAGCAAATTATTATTTATACCATGTAAATTTAAATAAACAAAACATATTCAACAATAAAAATATTATGGCAAGCATTTAAGGATATGATAAATATTTAAAGGCGGATTTAAAAAAGGATCATATGGAATGGATAAAAGGAAGACATTACTATAGCATCGCAAATCAAACAATTTATGTAAAATAAAAACAAACTTAAAACAAAATAGCTACACTCAAAATTTTTGTTTTGTATGGCTTGGGGTGCTACTCTTACCTCTTGCTATAGAACGCAAGACCTTTGGTTCTTGAACTGCTTATCGAACTAGTCGTAGAACTCGTAGTTATTGTACCTGCAGGTGTTGTTTGCGTTGTGGTTTTTTCAATGCAATCGATTGTAGTCTTCAAGAGTTGCGACGGCGGTGCAGTACTACTCAAGACATTCACAATGTTGCCATTGTTGTTTCTAAATGGTTGCGACCGTGCGCGGGTATGCCTAGCTGGATTGTCACAGTCACTAGAAAAAAAATGTTTGTTTTAACATAAAATATACAAAACAGATATGATGGAAAAAACAATTTACAGTGTTCCTGCCAGATTGACTGATCTAGAATTATGTTGCCTTCGCATAGCTTTAATCTGATTGAGTTTGTCACCTTGGGTTTGGGCGTTTTTCTTATCAATAGCTGCCTGGGTCATCTTTACGGTCGATGCTATCGTGTGCTTATTAGCTGCTTCGAAAATACTGCCTGGCTTTTTAAGTTTCTTCTCCTCATACAAAGGCTCAATGGATAGTTTATTGTTATCAACAATATCATTACCTCGATGTAGAAGTTTCTCAGAGTCGGTGTTGTCTTCGTCGCTAGCGGAGTCATCCTCAACATTCTTTGGAGTGAGCACTTTCTTTTTAGGGACATTTCCGTTTTCATTCTCCTCGTCGTTGATATGCATTGTATCGACTTTTTGGGAGATGCCTTTCACACGACTGGTAAGAACTTCAGAGTTGTCGTTCAGTTGATTGCTTGTCTTGCCATTCAGGATTTTTGAGTAGATACCATACTTGTGCTTTGGCGGGTCGGTGTTCCAACGCTTCCGATGACGTTCACCTTCGGTCCACAGCCAAGTTTGTTTACTATAAATTGAACAATGTATTTATTATTAGATTTTTCTTAGGTAGTTTGCACTTACTCTTCCATCCATTGCTGTTGACGACCAATAACTGACCCTGGTCGACAGAGTCGTAGCCATGCTATCGCTTCTAAGGCCGAAAAACTATAGTGCTTCATAATGTAAGCACCTATTAAACTACCAGTTCGTCCAAGTCCAGCTGGAATTGGTAATAATTTGGGTAAGTTTGACATTTTTAGCCTGAAAACAGGCGGGTAATCAAAAATGTCATTCCTCACCTTTACAATGCACCGCAATAGCACCTTTTGTTGTTTCGCAGATGTTAAGGAACTTTTTCATAATCAAATCACTTGGCGTACTGCCATCGATGAAGAACAAATCCTTATGATCGAATCCTGCATTCTCAAAGCTCGACGCATGATATACCTTAGCATTCAATCTAACCACCGTTGTTACGTTGTTCTCGCGAAAATATTCAAAATACGTTTCTGGCGAATGACATGGATAGCCATTCGAAAGTGTTTTTGACTTCTGATGTGGACCACAAAAAGCTATAAACTTCTCGGGCACAATCCAATTGAAGTCACCGTTTTCAACCCTTTCGAAGTATTCATACTCCTCGGCATCGAAGTCATCAAAGTTGAAGAAACCAGCCTTCAAGGCTTTGTAGACAGCATTTATACAATCAATAAGTGATATTTTATATGCACTTGGTCCATAGGAGGCATCACAGAAACGTGTATAAGCTGGTATGTCGCCGGCTACCAGTGGCCGATACGCTTCTTCAGGTGTTCTGTTTAAGTAGATAACCTAAGAGGGTGGAAGAAGTAAAAGTTGGTTAACCAAATACAAATTTAAAACATCAGGATATCAAAGAACTTCACTTACTGCATACGAACCAATCAAATAAGCTGCATTCAATCGTTTAGCTGGGTTCATCGATGTATAGTGAATGATTTTTTTGTTTGAATGCCATTTTGAGGTTATTTTCCGATTGAGTTTCTGGCAGTAACGGTATAGCATGCAAATGTTAAGGGGACCAAAGTCATTGTAGAAATTCTCGTAGATAAAATCTTCATCTATGCTAAAATAATGCGTACTTGGTGTATTCTTTGGCTTAATGTTCTTTTTGAAGGCCACAAAATAAAGTCGATCTGAAAAGAAAACAAAAATTGGTTTAGCAGGTTTGTAAGGATTTTTTATGCGATATACATATAGTGAACAACATTTTTCAAAGATCAAAGCAATACAAGAAATAAATTGCCCAACTGGGTGGTGGGCTGGTGGATCAAAAGTTGTTGATGTATTTAGATTTTCAATATTCACTGCTTGTGTAAGATGTTTTAATATAAAGTATTTGCGACACATTAATCTTGTTAAATGGTTTAGACTGCAGTTGGTTGAAAGTTTTTACGTCTTGGCTGGCAATTTGAACGCCAAGCATGAAGAATGAGGAAATCAAAATTGGTTGGACTCATGACTAGTTACTGACGCAGTGGGTCAACGGACAAAAAATTGTTTACATGCGATCGAGTACGATAGTGATAAGTGCGGATTAGCCGCCGTTATACAGTTTTCGAACGAGCCTGTAAAGTTGGAAGAGTAGTTGCCTGCGCATTCTTACAACTAGATATATAAATCTATATATATATAAGAAAGTCGTGTTAGTTACACTATTTATAATTCAAGAACGGCTAAACCGATTTGACTGAAAATTGGCAGCTTAGAACCAGGAGACGGACATAGAATAATTTTTATCCCGTTCGAATTGGAATTATTTACGTTAGAAATATGACAATAACTGTCAATTCAAACTGTAAATCACCAAATTATATATTGTTCATATTGTCTGTGATTTTTTTTCTCAAAAAAGTAAATGTATAAAAGTTACCGATCGATTTATTTTGTTTCCTGCGAGTGCTATTAATAAAAATGGCAAGGTCTAGATATTTTTTAAAAAAACACAATGCAATGTAATGAAATTAGGAATCATAATATTGCAAATTAATACACGGAAGAAGATCGAAAAATCGCACAAGAAGAGCGACGCTTTAGTATAGCTCGACATTCAGAAAATACATACATATGTATGTATGTATGGTAAACACCAGTAACGCAAGGTGGGTATTTTTTGACTGACTTTTTGACTAAATATCAACTAAAAGTCAAATAACTTTAAGGGTTAATCGACCTTTTAGAGGCGCGTTGACTGACAATTTGATTCATATTTTTATTTTGCGTAAACAAATATCTGCTTCTATATGTATGAAGATGTTTGCTTACTTAAGATATAGCCAACCACATTTCAAATAATAAGTGCTTCCAGTGCAAAGCCCAGAGGGTGATCCTTTTAGGTGAGCAACGCTGGGGTGGAGATATTAACTAAAATATAGTTTTCCCTATTTTCATATCAACAACATTAAATTTTAAAGGCTTGATATTGGCCGATTTTGAAAACATTTTGTGTGCATATTAACATGATTACGTTTGTGGTTTTTAGCTATAATTGGATGCAATATGTGGTGCTTTCCTCGGTGTTTACAAAATACGAGCAACGCAACGTGGGTATTTTTTGACTAAATGTCGACTAAAATTCAACTAACTTTAAGGGCCAATCGACCAATCAGAGGGGCGTTGACTGACTTTTAGTCGACGCATTGAATGCCAGCAATCATTGCAGAATCCAGATCATTCGGTCAGTCAGTCATCCATACACCATACCACAAGACTGACAACACAGAATTTATGAGGAATTCTCGGAATATTCCGTTACCGCTGCCTGTTGCTGTAAATAGCGAGTTTTATATTGTTTGTTTATGTTGTATGTGATTTGTTTAAAAACCTGCCTGAATTCGTGCTTTTCAAACAATGCATCAAACGACGAGACCGATTCTGTCGAAATTTTCTAATTTTTTTTAAATTGGGCCTTCAAATGATCTTGTATACAGGATCCGATAGACAACCTTGGAGTGAAGATATTTACGAACATTTTGTTTTTCCTTGCTTATTTTAAGGTATAGTTTCGTCCCGATAAGTAAAGCTGTTGTCGGGATCCAGAAAATGTGTTGTGTTCCAATTAAGGCCAGGGACAGTCATTATATTATTGATTTTCCTGATTTTTTTAACGCAATCCTTACGTTAGCTCAGGTGGTGATCCTGTTAGCTTAGACCCGATAAGTGACTTTGGGGTGCAGATATGTATATATATGTATAGAGATTTTGTTTTCCCTATATGTATCTATATATTTTATTATCAACAAAATTAAATTTGAATTTTTTTTTCAATGCAATTTCGATTTATATTGTTAATAGTATAAAAATGCACTGTTTTTATAAATGTTTGCTTACTCGCGGCATGGTCAACCACATATCATCCCGAATTTATGGATACAAATAATAAGTGCTTCCCGTGCGAAGCATATAGACTCGTTACTCAGGCTTTTCGTACGTTCATGTACTTATCTTTCGGATAGGTTATCTTGTTTTTATTGTAATTAGCATGGTTAAAACAGTTGATTGAGTACATATGGAAATCATTATCAAATACAATAAAAGCAGAGGTAACCTAACCGAAGGATAAGTACGTGAACGTACACATTCAGATTGATGGAATTGGTGATCTGATGGTATATCTCACCGAAAAGTGAAACCAATCTCTCCATCGTCTCCATCTAAGGCATTTGATAGAGTTTGGCATCAAGCTCTTTTATCGAAAATGCTTGCATTTGGACTCGATGAATCTCTTCTTCGTTGGATTAGTAACTACCTTTCGAACCGCTCAATACAAGTTGTGTTGGACGGATTCAAGTCTAATATTCAAAACATAAATGCTGGTGTGCCCCAGGGCTCTGTTTTGTCTCCTACTCTCTTCCTTATATTTATCAACGACTTATTATCTGAAACAAATAATCCCATCATTTCGCTGACCAACCAGCTCTTAGTTCTCGGTATGTTCATTAGAGATCACCTTCTGTGGAATGACCACATATTTATATGCTGCTAGATGTTTAGGTTTCCTTCGAAGATGCAAGAAGTTCTTCACCCCGTCTGATTTGGCTACAGTATATAAAGCATATATTCGCCCTAAACTTGAGTATAATTCCCACATTTGGGCAGGTGCTCCTGTAACCCATTTAAGTTTTCTAGATAGAATACAAAAAAAAGCTTTAAAAATGATAGGCGATTGAACAATAACAGAAACATTTATATCTCTGCAGCACAGACGTAATGTCTCCCGCCTTTCATTATTTTATCGCTAATTCCATAAACAATGCTCTACCGAAAGTCCGAAATAGCCAGTTGCATTCCTCCCCTGAAACGATTCAACCGTAATAGTCGCACTGTAAGGAATGCCTATCAATATACCCTCGAGCCCAACTTCGGACGTACTGTCAAGTACAGGGATTCTTTATTTAGTCGTACCACGCGAATGTAGAATGCCTTGCCAGACTCTGTTTTTCCCTCCCTCTTTGAAGTGCAGAACTTTAAAACAAATGTGCACCGTTACCTACTTTCACATCCTTCCCTATTGTCCTAAAGCCCTCGCTGTGCTTAACTAACATTATAAGGGTAGTCAAAATCCCTTTAGTGCGGGCTAATTATAAAAAAAGGCACAATATTGCCATTTCATAATCCATAAACGTTTATGGCAAATACCTGAGTCTACGAACAAACCCCGTTGTCTTAAGTAGTTGAGATGTCAATGTTGACACAAGATAACGGACGGTTGCCGAATGTCTATACGCTTTTTTTTGGGAATCCATTGAATAAGAAGTACAGGAAGACGTGTTGTGTACATATAAAATGTACGTGAGTGAAGCTGGTCACTTATACATGTAGTAGTAATTTCCATCCCTACCTTTCATTTTGGCCAGCGGTAAATTAAAGAAAAGTGTTTTTAATTTGGATAATTTTGTTTTGCGAACATAATTATCTGTATACCTTTTGTAAAATTAGGTGCATCAATGAGAATATTCTAGTATCTTAACAGAAAAACAAGAGTAAATGTGACATTCATAGAAAAAAACTGTAAAAACATAGTTTTTAAGAGGAATGAAGACATTTCTTTTCACAAGTATGTAAGTATTATTTTATTTAGAACGTAAATCAATGTGAAGTGGTATTTTGAATATTGTAGAACAATTGATAATAGATTTTTTTTGGTATTAAACAATGAAAACAATAAATAAATTGAAAATATAAATTTACAATTTCAATGAATAAAATTCTCTCTCTATTCGTCGTTTTCATTGTCATTGTTTTTTGGTAAGGCGCTTCAATACGTTGAGCGCATGTAGTATGAAGTTATATTTGTAAGAATTTTTTGAACAATTTTTTACATTTGTGACTCGTGAATATTTATCAAAATTTTGTCAGAATGTTAGTACCAATTAACTTATGTGCACAAATGATATCTGGAAAATATTCAGATTTCTGAAAGCTGAGTGGAGGAGAGAAAAATGGTTGGAAATACTTCAATTGAATAAAGATGAAGGAAAGAACCCCCCCCCCCCCCCCGCGCTGCCATATTTGTCTGACGATTTTGTTATTATCTCAGTGAGTTAATTAATTAATTTAAAATTATCAAAAGTAATTTTCTTTTTAATTGTTTGTTTTTTTATTAAAAAGAAATTAACCCAATTGTAGGAATTACATAAAAGAAAAAGGAAGTTGCAAAAAATTAAAAAAATGTGAGTGTGATTTTTTTCAAAATCGTAGGAGCGGTGGTTGGGTGCTGTATGAATAGGGTAGGCACTGAAAGGCATCAAACTGGTGATGCACAGTCGCTGCAACTATATCGTACACATCAAATGTGCTTATTTTACCTCCCCGCGGTAACCACCGGGTACTGGTCTGTCCATCCGGACATTCCTGCTAAACTTATAAGCGCGAGTGTTGAACACAGAAAAAATAGCAACACTATAATGCTCTGCTTTAATGACTGTTCTGATCGATTCGCAGAAGTCTTGCACGAGCCCCTCAGAAAGAGGACGTACGGCGGATGAGCCCAACCAATTGGACCAACGGTGGCGTCAACAGTCAACGAAGCAGACGCCTTAATGAGCTACTTCGACGTATTTGGAGATAAGGTCATTAGGACAATTCAATGCAAGTCAGGGCATTGAAATAGAGATGGTGGCGGATGAACCCTTAATGGGCCAACGGCAGCGCTCATATCCCCGAAGTGGGTTACTGACTCCGGATTCTCCGGTTCCTTTTGTCCAAGGAATCCAACAAAGGACCTGGCCCTCCAGGTTGGGGGTTGTGCGTGGGGTTAACAACCCTGCCACAGAAAAAAGAAAAAGTTGCGAAGCGACCAATAGCCTCGGAAAAGGACGGATTTACTGTTGACGACCCGGAAAAACGAATCAAGGACAACGACCTTCGGATCTGCACGTGGAATGTTAGAACTCTTAACAGACCACGTGCATCCAAACAACTAGCGGAGGCCCTAGACTGCTACAGAGCAGGAATTACTGCCATCCAGGAAGTGCGATGGAATGGGCCGGCCAAAAGGAGGATGAAAAACTGTGACGTGTACTACGGTGATTGCGCAAGAAGACCACAGCGTTTATTTGGGTGCGGATTCGTCATAAGCGGTAGACTTAGGCAAGAAGTCTTGGGCTTTCAACACGTAAGTGAGCGACTTGTGACAATCCGTATCAAGGCTAAATTCGCCAACATTAGCCTAATATGCGCTCATGCCCCCACAGAGGACAAAGATGACGCCACCAAGGATGACTTCTATGAGCTCCTCGAAAAAACCTATGAGCAATGCCCTAAATACGACGTTAAGATCGTACTAGGCGATTTTAATGCCAAAATAGGTAAAGAGGAAATCTTTGGTAGGACTGTCGGAAAACATAGCCTACACGACACAACGTCTGAAAACGGACTTAGGCTAATTGACTTCGCAGCGGCACATAACGTCACCATTGCAAGCACACGGTTTCCTCATCTCGATATACACAAAGGGACTTGGCGACACCCAGATCAAAGAACCGTCAATCAGATTGATCACGTTGCGATCGATGCAAGACACGCCTCCAGTATCTTGGATGTTCGCACCTTCCGAGCAGCTAACATCGACTCGGATCACTACCTTGTTGCAGCAAAGGTAAGAATGCGAATAACCCGAACTCCACAACAACGGAGTAATACTGTGAGGAAGTATGACGTCGGAAAGCTGCAATCGCAAGAAACCGCCAGAACCTATGCCGATCGAATATCCCGTAACCTCTCAAGAAATCCAGTACCGCCAGCATCAAGTGCCGAAGATCAGTGGCAACACTGCCAACAAGCCATCAGAGATGCCGCAACTGATGTGCTAGGTTTCACCAGACCACCACCACGAAACCTCTGGTTTGATGACGAATGCAGGCAGGCCCATGCAGCCAAACAAGAGGCATATAAAGCGACGCTGCAAAGAAAGACGAGAGCTGCTCGCGAGCTTTACGAGCAGAAAAGACGGGAAGAACACCGGCTTCTCCAAAAGAAAAAAAGAGAGCATGAGAAGCGCGCGATCGAAGATATTGAGAGATGCTACTCCAGGAACAACGTGCGGAAAAAAATCCCGCACAGAAGCCTGTAGAGATAGGAATGGAAACCTCGTAGTAAAGTCACAGTCGGTGCTGAGTACATGGAAGGACCATTTCTGCAGACTGTTAAACGGCGATGAAGGCCAAAATCCCGCTGTCAGGCAGAATGAACCATTCAACATGGATGATGACAGACAAAACTTCCGTCCACCTGACCAAAATGAAGTAAGGATAGCAATATCTAAACTCAAAAACAACAAAGCTGCTGGACCCGACGGATTACCCGCCGAACTTTTTAAAGCGGCCGGAGATGACCTGGTGGAGTGCATACACCAACTCATCTCTAAAGTTTGGTCAGAAGAAAGTATGCCTGATGAATGGAACCTCAGCATCGTTTGCCGATTCACAAGAAAGGAGACCCTCTAAACTGCGCCAACTATAGAGGAATAAGTCTCCTGAATATCGCCTACAAGATCCTCTCTGCCGTACTATGTGAACGCCTGAAACCTTTCGTCAGCAACCTGATTGGCCCCTATCAGTGTGGTTTCAGACCAGGAAAGTCCACAATCGATCAAATGTTCACGCTACGGCCGATCCTGGAAACCACCCAAGAATTCCAAATCGATACCCACCACCTCTTTATCGATTTTAAGGCCGCGTACGATAGCATTTATAGAGACGAGCTATACAGAGCCATGTCAGGTTTTGGCATTCCCACAAAACTCGTCCGACTGTGCAGGATGACGATGGAGAACTCTCGCTGCTCCGTCAAGGTTGGTTCCGACCTCACAGAAGCTTTTGACGTCAAAAAAGGATTCCGACAAGGTGATGCGCTATCGTGCGATTTCTTCAACTTAATACTTGAAAAAATTATAAGAAACTCGCAAGTCAATTGTAGTGGGACAATTTTTTTCAAGTCTGTGCAATTGCTAGCATACGCTGACGACATAGACATCATTGGCAGAACTCGGCGAGCTGTCACTGGAACGTTTGCTAGCATTGAAGCTGAAGCGGCTAAGATGGGACTAGCAGTCAATGAGGCCAAAACGAAGTACCTGCTGTCCACAAAAAGGGACACACAACACCGGCGGATTGGACAAAACATCACAATAGACAGGTACAACTTTGAGGTAGTTAGGGACTTTGTGTACCTCGGATCCGCTATAACATCTGACAACAACATCTCGTCAGAAATAAAGCGAAGAATTACTCTTGCCAATCACTGTTTCTATGGGCTAGGAAGGCAATTGAGTAGCAAAGCCCTCTCTCGAAAGACAAAGGAGACTCTTTATAAGACCCTAATCATCCCAGTCCTGCTCTATGGCGCCGAGGCATGGACTCTATCTAAAGCGGATGAAGATATCCTTAGTCGTTTCGAGCGTAAGATTTTTCGGAAGATTTTTGGCCCTATCTGCGTTAACGGGCTTTGGAGGAGAAGGTTCAACCAAGAACTATACGAGCTGTACAGCGACATTGACCTGGTCAAAAAAATACGCATATCACGGTTAAGGTGGCTAGGTCATGTAGAGCGAATGGACAACAATGCTCCGGCTCGCAGGATCTTCGATTCCATCCCAGAGGGTAGACGCAGTCAAGGAAGACCTCGCCTTAGGTGGCGCGCTCAAGTGGAGGACGACCTCAACCAACTTGGAGTGCAAAACTGGAGGCAGCTAGCCAAAGACCGAGTTGGCTGGAGAGGCATGTTGGTTGAGGCCCAGGTTCGTCCCGAACTGTAGCGCCACCTAAGTAAGTAAGTAAGGAGCGGTTTTATTTTAATAACTTCTTTTCAAAAATTAAAAAGAAATATAAATAAATAAATAAATAAATGCAAACTTAAGCAAAAAAATAATCTACATTTAAAAACATAATTAAAAAAAATCCATCTACCCGTTTCCAAAATATTGATTTTTGAAAAAAAAGAAAATTATTAAAAATACAAAAAAAGTTTTTGAAAATATTTTAAAATAAAATTACTTAGGCTACCAACATCTTCCTGAATATCAATTTTGATTAAAATCGGAGGGCCAGTTTTCGAGAAAGTCGAAGAAAAAAAACGGTTCTATGGGATGTACCGTCTTTAGCCTACCATCTTGAATTTTTTTTTCACCAAAACATAACCTACACCTATAATAGTACATTGATTTTTTTCATAATAATTCTAGGAGCCGTTTCCGAGAAAAATAAGGTTTTACTTAACGGTTATATGACAGGTACCGTTAATATTTGAGCTAAAAAAGAATTTAAAAAGTCCTTAGTAGAATGTCAAAATAACCTTATGTTCCAAATTTGAAGACGATTGGCCAAACCGTTTAGGCTGTAGTTTAATATACATCCATACAGACGGACAGACAGACAGACAGACAGAATTTTGACAGAAACTCAAATATGTTTTTCTATCATCGTAATGTCATGTCTGATTGTTAGATTTTTTTTACGAGTGCATAACTTGCCTTATAGTCCCTATAATTTCAAGTAAAAAGGATGTTAAACTGTTTCACTTGTTTGTATTTTTAGATTAGTGGAACAGGTAAGTTTGATTAATAAAACCAATTCAAATGTATTTTATAGTAACTTTTTATTTCGATTACACGCTTTATAACATTGTATTTGGCGCCCAACGAGAGCTTTTGGTCTCCATATTCATAAAAATATTAAAAAAAAAAAATTTACGAAAAGTAAATATTTATATTCATTAGTTTTACTATCATATATCACAATCTGTGCTGCCAAATTCTAATTTTTTCTTTTTCCATTTTTTGATTTTCCATGGTTTTTTTCTGATAAATATAATATTGCAAATCAAGGAGTCCAGGTTCAAATAGAATCTCTTCAGTACGCTTGGTCTGGTGGGATCCTTTTCTTAGCCTTTCAAATACATTATGTATGATGAACTCTGAAGAAAATTTTTTGATAACAATTACATCTGAATTATTACTCTTTATTTTATCAGCGGATTCGGGAACTTGGTTTTGCTGTTTAGCATGATGGGCACCTAAAACAGGAAAAGTTTTAGTACTAAGGAAAAGAACTATTCATTATTTAGTTGTTGACCTCTTTTGTTAAGACCAGGTATGTTAAAGAATTGTTTATTTATTAGCCACAAACACAACAAGCAAATTTATTTTGCGTTAGCTGATAACTTGACCTGACCATGAATGATATAAAAACTTTTTTTTGTTCATTTCAAGTTATAAACAGAAGAAGATCTAAGCGTTGGACAAAAGAAGAAATGAAAGCTCTGCTTTCATTCTACATGGCCAGGAAAGAAGAATTTGGCATGGCCAGGAAGAGGAGAATGGCGTTTGCGAATATACTGGAGGATATGCTGTCGGCGAGCTTTGTAGGTTGTTTTTTTTAAATAAATTAAAAGATGTACATATATTTCAGGACTCAAACATCACAGTGCATCACTTGGAAGTGAAGATGTAGACGTTACTGAGGGCGTATAAAAGCGCCAAAGACAACGCTGGTTCAACTGGTGCATCCCCATGTACTCCTCCATTTTTTGAAGAAATGGAGGAGATTGGGGAAAAACCAATTCACTCCCGAAGTGAAGCCATAGATGCGGGATTAGCATTTGTCTTTAGCGTAAGATTTCAGGATTTCACAGGATTCAGAAGAACAACTAACAACGGATACGCCCTCAACATCGTGTATTCCTTCTTCGAGAAGTTGCTGAAGTAGCAACTATATCAGAAGCTTTTGGCACAGATGCAAACTTGCATCCTCTCTCAAATGCTTCTGATTCTGATGTAGTTGCTGATTTGGCGACTTCTGATGAAGCTTCTTTCCAGGCGCAAACGCCATGGATTCTTTCGAGGAGAAGGAACCTGTCCAGGTCGGATTTTTACAAAGAAATCTTGAGGCAATGGCAGCTTGACCGGGAAGCCTCTGCAGCGAAGAAGCAGAGAAGAGAGCAGAGGCAGAGGCAGAGGAAATATCTTCATCTTGAGGAGTATCTTCATCGGAAGTGATGTTTTCAGAAACACCAGATATATCTGAGTTCAATATGCACAAATTCTGCAAGACACAAGCACTTACAACAATTTTTTTATAGAATCTAGACTTCATTGTTCCGTAAACTTTTTGATTCGTCTAAATCTTCCCTTCAGCAACCCGAAAGTATTTTCTACCACCATTCGTGTAGAAGAATGAATGTAGTTATAGTTTCTTTGATGATCATTTAATTGGCCGTATGCCTTGAAAGGTGGTGCTATCCAGTTTGAAACAGCATATGCCGAATCACTTAAAAGAAATGTGTCGGATGGAAACAACCGAGTGTAATGGCTTTGTGCTCTAAGGTACAATGTTGATCTCCTTAACACTCTATTATCTGGTAAAGAACCAGGTTCGCCATAGCATATGTTGATGAATTTTTTATCAGCATCGACAACAGCCTGCAAAACTATAGTAAATTTCTGTTTTCTGTTGTAAAAGCACTCTTTGTTGTATTTGGGTGCGGCAATTGTAATATGGGTGCAATCGATGGCACCTATTACACCGGGTATTATATTTTTTGCTTCGAATTTCTGCATGTTTCGATTAATGGCATCTCCTTGAGGCCACTTTATATATTCCTCTCTTACGGAAACTAACCAGCTACTTACTCGTCCTCGTCCAACTGCAGACCATGCCGAAGATTTTACAATGCCAAACAAGTTGGCTAGTTCCCTGAATGCTCACGTACCGTACATATAAGTGTACCTCTGGCTTCAATTTTTTGTTTTGCCTCCATGCCTATTTGAAGTTGATGGGAAGAAATTAGACTGCGAATACTTTTCTGAAAATTGAGAATAGAGTTATGAAGTAAATGGATGCACGACCTAGATTGCTTGCCTGTTAGTTGCTCTACAGATTTAAAATCGAGATCGCTATATCCGTCAACAATATCCATGAAATTGCGAATTCTTCCGGCATTGTTTTCTTCATTCCAAACGAAATCCTCCATAACAACCATAACAAGAACTGTGTATAATAAACAAATTTTATTTATTTATTTCCACAATTTTGTTTTTAATTTGTCTATCACAGCAGATTTTGACAAAAGAATTGACACAATGCCACCTTGGAGGGTTAAATTGAAAGTGAATTATGGAGTGAATATAGCGTTTTAATGGGATTTCCAATACTGCGCTAGCTATAGATTACCAATAAAACACAGCAAGTGTTCATTCTTTTACTTTAGAAGTAAGTGGTGAATGACACATCAATATATTTACATTTTATTGATATATTTTGTGGGGTGACAACCTGTGTTAATTCAATATTAATTTAAATAAAACAGATCAGCAAGATATATTATTATTAAAAGTAAATTAAAAAAATAAGAGCAAGATATATTGTCATAAAACTTAACAATTTGTAGATAAATACACTTTTTTTTATACATTTTATGTGATTAAAATAGAGAAAAAATCTAAAAAAATAATTCAATATTCTCATAGCTAATGGTGAATAACCAGTCTTTGACGTTTTTTATGAAATTTGAATAAGAAACTGTTTGCCTTATTATTAAGAGTAATTTATTGAAAATATATGGAGCTGTATGCGTATAATAATGAGAAAAATGTGTTCTACGTGCATATGGTACATTGACAAGGTTCATATTATTTAAACGCAGGTTATACAATTGAGAGTATATACTCGGGATGTTTGAAAAACGCTCTTAATACTTTAAATACATACTCATTGGTAATATTCGCAATCTTCTAAATAAAGGGAAAGTTTCAGAATACCGATGTTTATTGCAAATTATTCGTATTAAATGGTTTTGCGATACCAATAAGGGTCCAAAAGAATTAGCATAGGAACCCACCAGCTTGTTATACCGTATTTCAGCTTTGAATGTGTAAGGCCGTTGTAAATAGTAACTAAAACTTTTTAAGAACAAAAAGGCTTCATGAGGTACAGTTTTCTTGTGACCAACAACATATAAGATTTAATCGTTTGAATATAATATTTCCGATGAAAAATTACTTCTACCACACTTACGGTTTACAATCGTGGGTGTGAAACCATAGGTTATAATCATGTAGGTTGTGGGCACATATCTTGAAACACATTAATTTAGTTTTTTCACTGATAATTAACCTATGCATGGTGAACCACATCCTTAAGATTTCAATATCTTCTTCAATCTTGACGATACATTCAAATACCGTTCCAAATTCATATGTAAAAACTATATTATCGGCAAATGCTATTGAGTTACCATTTAGCTTAAGTTTGAAAATAGAGTTTATGTAGACAAGAAAAAACAAAGGGCCAAGTACAGAACCCTGAGGAACACCATTTCTTAAAACCCTTGGTTCGCTTAAATATCCATTTATATTTACAATTTGTCTCCTATTGCTTAAATACGATTTTAACAATTAAAAAAAATATAAAGTTTGTCAAGTACATAAAAGGTCGTGGTTTATCATATCAAAAGCTTTCGTCATGTCAACAAACAAACCTATGGTTGATTTATTGCCATTTAAACTACCATAAAGTTGACTACACACTCTCAAAATTGCATCCTCTGTTGACATACCCGCTCTGAACCCAAACTGATTGTTGCAAAAGAAATTAAATTTACCTAAAAATGACACAATGCAAACTTTTAATAACTTTTCGAAAATCCTAGAAAACGTGGAAAGAAGAGATATTGGTCTATAATTTGAAAGCAGTTTTCTGTTTCCTTTTTTAAAGAGAGGAATAACTTCAGCTCATTTCAGATGATCAGGAAAAAACACATTTGAACACTATTGTTAAATAAGTAGGTCAATACATCCACGACAAACAAGGCAATATTTTTCAGTAGTACACTTGATATACGATCACTAGTGCACGAATTTTTATTTTTAAGTGACATAATAACTTTGTATACTTCTCCCGATGTTATTGAATTAAAAACAAAGCTGTTTGGTATATTTTCGATAAGAATATCTGGATCAATGGAGCAATTACAGTTTATACATGGTTCAAACATCGGCTTCAACTTTTCTGATATTTCAGTGAAGTTGAAGTACATTTTGATTACACTCTGGAACTGGAAATTGAATGCTTACTAAAAGGCACCGTGTTATAGCCCTGTCATTGTCATTGACACGTACCCTGTCACTGCAATGACTGTCCCAACGCCGACACGGCAGGAATTTCTGCCGAATCGTTGCTGTCATTGTTGGGCGTTCGAAGTTGAACACCCTTTAACTAGCTTTAATGGTGCTATCGGATTTACAATTTCGTATACCTACCCAAAATACGAGTTGGCAGATGATGACTAAAACATTTTATTTCAAAAAAATTTGAAAAATTCTAAAAAATCAAGAAAAAAAATATTCATTACTACTATAAAAGCATGTTTGGGAATTATTTTCAATTTAAAAAAATATTATTTTAAGCTTGTTTCCTAGAATTTTTATTCTCAAACGAAGTCAAACGTGAAACGTCAGAGTTTAACCTTAAAAAATCTTAAAGATCTTGCAATGCTCGGAGTAAAAATGAAAACAATCGAACTAGTTTCAGCAAATGTAGGATGTTTTGAAAAAAATTGTTACATATTGAGTTATGCGTTCAAAAAACCATTTTAATTTTTTAAACATCACAAAAAAATAGTGACTTTGATCCAAAGATCGCACCACAGCTGATGAGCAGACGGTTTACTATCTAAATGCTAACTAAGCTGGTGCAGACTGTCTGCTATATTTTGACCTAATTTACATTACATTCTTCTTCTCGTATTATTCTTCTTTTTTTTATAATTAACGCGCGCACAATGGACTATCTGTTTCCCTTTTAATGTAGAAAACACTGCGCAGGCATTAGGAAGATAGGGAGGTGGTGATTAGCATTGGTTTTGAATGCTTGCAGATCAAAATGGCAATGGAAAATTTTGCCGGGTAAACTATTCCAAATTCGTGTTGTTCGGCTAAAAAAAGAATCCCTATATTTTACGGTACGTCCATAATGGGGCTCAAGGGTGAACTGCTGAGCATTCCTTGCGAGACGAGTATTACGGGAGAAACTTTTTAAGGGGAGGAATGCAACTGGCTACTTGGAGTGAACATTTTTTGTAAAAGAAATGATAAAATAAGGAAAGACATGAAACATTGCGTCGGTGTTCTAGAGGGGCAATTGATTCAGCGGCAGTTCTATTTCCTATCAATCTTAACGATCGATTTTGTATTCTATCAAGCAGTTGAAGCGATGTTTGTGAAGCACCTGTCCAGAAGTGGGAATTATATTCGAGTTTAGGGCGTATAAACGCTTTATGAATTGTAGCCAGATCAGATGGGGAAAAGGATTAGAAGTAACAGGCAGAAGATCATTTATAAAAATGAGGAAAAGAGTCTGAGACAGAACAAAGCCCTGGGGCACACCAGCATTTATTTTCTGGGAATCAGACTTACATCCGGCCAGTAAAATTTGTATTGAACAGTCCAGAAGATAGCTTCTAATCCAACGAACAAGAGTATCATCGATCCCAAAAGCACGCATTTTCGATAAGAGAGCTTCATGCCAAACTCTATCAAATGCCTTGGAGATATCAATAGCAATAATCTACTTTCACCAAAGCGATGTAAGGATTTGTTGCACTGTTTGGTGAGATATGCCATCAGATCACCAGTGGAACGGTTGCTGCGGAAGCCATACTGACGGTCATGGAGATCTTCGAGATATTCCTTAAGCTGACGGTTAAGCAGTGTTTCTATGACCTTAGAAAGAACGGATGTCAGTGCTATGGGTCGGTAGATGGAGGGGGAGGATGGGTCACCTTTCTTAGGGACAGTCTGGAAAATAATACAAATATGTAGTATTTGGAAATCGGCCTGCCGACATTGTTTATTTCCACCCTCAAACTGAATGCAGACTACGTTGTGAGTGTGGCAAATGGAAGACCATGGAGGAACAGAGGCTTCCGAGAAAGATACTGGAGTATGCGATTCGTCAAAAAACATTGGTTGTTAGAGACTGGAACTTGTTAGCCGCTGACTGTGGCTTTACTTTAAATTGGAACTTGAATGGTGTTCAATGCAAGAAATCCCTTTACGAAGTAATAACAGTCACCGATGAGAATGAAAGGTATGCCTATATTGAAAAAGCCCGCGCATCCACGAAAAGGCAGTATTATTCTAAGTGCGTTTTCAATCTCAACGACAGAAACTAATTTTCCACGGCATGCACCAATTCCATCATTGGCACCATATTTAAAATAGGAGGAGAACTTATTAGACTGAACTTTAGGCCCCACCATAATGAGGTTAACGATAGATGCACACTCTGTAACCGGCAGGAGAAAAAGGATGTATTACACTTCATAGGCGTTTGTCCAATGCTGGCAGAGATAAGGCGTGTTCATTTCGAAAAAAGCTTTCTGCAAGTTGAAGAAGTTACAAGCTATCTGAATGGTGCAAACTGGGTGCGCCTTTATGAGTACTACAAAGAAGCCTTAAATTGCAGAGCCCGAATCGTCGAGGAAATTTTTTGATGTATGCCTGTTATTATACTTCACTGGAGAATCTGTTTACTGAACCAAGAATCAATTTGCTTTTTGTATACATAAACTTAGTCATTTCAATTTGTTTAATTATTTAAATTTGCTATTTTGATTTGACTAATCTAAAAGTACTTAAAATACGTTTTAACTAAACTGAGTCTTACAAAATTTTGTTTTTACTAAACTTTAAGTCATTTTAAAAATACATATATAAATATTTTAGTTTCACTAGTCTGGAAGTCTTTAAAAATTGTAATGTAATGTAATGTAATATTTGTATCTTTACTTTACTTAAAAAAAAAATTAAATCACTTTTTCGCGACTTAAAAGCAAGAATGCCCCTCAAGCAGACGAAATTCCATGTCATGCCTTTATCAATTATTCAAGAATTATTATATTGTACTTGTAAAAACATTTATTGAAGAATAAAGAAATCTATCTATCTATCAGCTGGCAAAAAGACCAACTACGAAAAAAGTATTGCCAGATTGAAAACCACACGTCTAAAAATAAATACCCTTTTCATGAGGAGTTGAAATAGTGAACTAAACCAATTTTCATCTTGCCGTTCAACTCTCGAATTGAGATCAACTCCCAAGTTGGCTAACTTTGGATTTTTCTGCGAGTTGAACAATAGTGAACAAAACCGCTTCTAGGCAGTAGGACGAATGACATCAGCAGTATGGTCACTTAAGAAGACCTTAAATTGGTTGACGCTGAAGATAGAAAAAAGTGTTTTAAGAAGAACTTATACATTTACAAGAAACACTCAGTTTTGTAACAACGCCACACGAGCTCATATTATGCTTCGATGTTAGATACAAATATATCCATATTTGTTCAAGCCGTCATCTTTTGAAGCAGTTCAAAGAAATCACAATATGGAAAAGCACTTTAACCTAAACATGGAGTAAAACTAAATATTTTTAACCAAATGACAAATTCATTCACGCAAAAAAAACTAATAATAAATAATAAGCAAAGTCCATGATTACCAGTCCAAATGGGCTGCAAAGCTTGGCGGCGTAATTGAATGTAGCTAGAAAATGTCTTCCAATTGGTTTACATTCTTATAGAAGCTTAGAATTAACGATTTTTATACCAAAGCGTATATCCTAAGTTGCTGCTTAAATAAAATTAAAACAAAAATTTAGGAAACATTTTTATTATTATTATAGTATTGTATGCACACATATATATTTTGTCCATTAAAAAAAAATCAATTGCACATTTTTGTTTATATCAATCACATTTTGAAATTTATTGGTCCTCTGGAAGCCCCAGAGATCTCTGGGATAATATTTTCTGAGATTTGTCCTTTATCCGAGGATCATTACAAAGTTGTCTATAAATCATGTAACCTTGGGCCATTCGGTCATAGCCCATCAATGAAAGTTTTATCCAACCCATATTCAATAAAACTGGAATAAAATTTTGTAAGGCCGATCCTCAACAGACATATTTCCTCCTATGGTAACCGGACGGGTTGTCTTAAAGAACATAACAGAAGAACCCAAATAAAACGTTTGATTAACACAGAATATTAGTTGGTTTTTTCGAAAGTATGTTTCTATTTTTACTTGCGATTATATGGACTATAAGGCAAGTTATGCATTCGTAAAAAAAAAAAAATTCTAACAATCAAACATGATATTACGATGATAGAGAAGTCAAAAAAAGTGGGTCCGGAAATTCCGTCCATCTGTCTGTCTGTCTGTCCGTATCGATATCTACAGCCTAAACGGTTGGGCCGATTTGATTCAAACTTGGTATATAGTATTTTTAGAGTGCTCTACCCGACAGTTTTTCGAATTGGCATTCTAGCTCCAAAACTAACGGTACCTGCCATATAACTTTTATTAAAAAACTTATTTTTTTTCGAAAACGGCTCCTACGATTTTGATTAAACTTTCAGAATGATGTTTTCTGTGCAAAATCTATCTTTTAATTTTAATGGATTTTTCAGAAAAAGTTTTATAACGGTACCTCCCATATGACCGGTTTTTTAAAATCAGACTTTCTCGTTAACTAATTGACGGATTTTTATAAAATTTTCAAAATATGTAGTGTTTTATGATTTAAATAATATTGCTTATCAAAATTTTCAAAAACATTTTTTTTTAAATTTTAATAATTTTTTTAAAAAAATATTTTGTTTTTTGAATATTTTGAAAACGGATCTATAGATTTTTTTTTAAATTTTTCTCCTAGTATAAACTATAGATTTCTTAAAATTGACATACTAAAAAAAATTTTAAAATATGTTTTCGAAAAGTTTTTCAAAAAAAAATTTTTTTGAAAAAAACTGGTCGAACGATATTGAAATGAAAAATTCATAAAATAGAAAACAGCAAAAGAAATAAGATGGCTTACAACATTTTTTCCAAAAAACGTTATGAGTAGTGTTTTTTTGAATTCATAAATTTTTTTCCCCAACATTTTATTTCATATTGCTCGGCTAAGCCCTAGCCAAGCCATTAGTCAAATAAAAGAAAGTGACAACCTACATTACATACATACTTACGTATTTTAAAGTATTTTTCATCATCATAAAAGCACAGAATAAATAAGGAAGCCTTTGATAAACACACAAAAACAACTAACAAATAAAAAAAACTATTCGATTACTACTGAATGCAAAAATTTCAATCGAGAAAACAAAAGTTTACACCTTCCTATAAATAAACAAAACCAATGTGTTAACTTTTAATATTGTCTCTATACCTACTGGCTTAACAGTAGTTGGAACACGTATCTTAATTTTAGTACCTACCTTCCTTCCAACCTTATTATAGGTACCTATATCCTTTATAAATTCCATTGGTCCCATATTGGGACGTATAAAGGTCCCTTTACCTAGCATTATTGCCATACTGCTGATTCCGACGAATCTTTATGCCAGTTGTTCAAATTTTTCCATACCAAAATGAAAATTAAACTGAAAAAAGTTCTTTGTATCTTTCTATTAGCAAATTATATTATAAACAGTAAGCAGCAAGTGGAAAGATAATACTACACTAAAAAAACTGCAAAAGCTAACAATCCTATATATTTATGTGTTTATCCCTTTGTCGTGACGCATGTTCGTTCGAGCTTCACCCCAAAACGATTCTAAGGAAGTTGCACGTCATACAAAAAATATTAAAATAAAATCTTTGTCAAAAAGACGCCTGCACTTAAAAAGGATTAGCACATAAGAGCAAGTACGTGCGACCCAGTCGTGCCTTTTATTTTAAAATCGATAGGAAATCATCATGTTCTTTTAAACTGTGCTCTAACATCATATTTAGAGTCGAAACATTTTTGATTAATTTTTCAAGAATATTCATGGCTTTGTGACAATCAGCTTTCATATTTTTGCTTTCTGATATGATTGATTGAGTTGTTTGGGTAAAATGTTGATAGGTTGCATTTATCATTTCCTCCTGCATGCTTCGTAATCTGTAGCTTTTAAATTAACCATTATAACGTTCCGGTAGACATGTGTTAGATCTTTGTGCCAATTCTGACATTACCTTATGAGATGGAAAAAACCCAGAAGTAGATAAGAATTAATGATGATTGAGAGTTAATTGTTTACCCAAATTAGATGGCTGAAAATGTTGGAATGGATCTCCTGCAAGTACAAGGTTTTATCTTTGATTAGTGGAGAAGTAGTACTAGTAGTAGCGTTTGAAGAAGCAGAGTTTGGGATTTGTTGTCTTGTCTTTTTTGTTTGATCCAATCTATTTTGATTCGAACAACTGGGACGTGGTTCTACTGCATCCGGAACAATAAATACATCTGAATCATTACTGTCTGTGCTTCTAGAAGGAATTGGGCGTTTTCTTTCGCTGTTCAACATTTGCGGTACCTAAAACAGAAAATGTTTCAGTGCCAATAAAAGATTTATTTTTTGAAGTCATTGACAAATTCCATTACGACCAACTATACGTATGCATTAGTCACAATCACAAAAAAAAAAATACAACTTACAATAGCCAAAGGTTTTTGTTTCGATTCTGAGCATTCTCATCCTGGACAAGTGACATGGATGTTTTAAATGTTTTGTTACATATCATTGTATATACATTGCCTATAGTACTATCATGAGACGAGAAAAAATCTTTTTCCCTAGAGCCGCTTGGAGTGCTAGTGTAGGACATTTTATTTGAGTGAGAGAGAATTAAGAGCATGGTTTTTAGTGTTATGCTTTGTGCTTAGTTTCCTGCGCATGTGCAATGTGACAATGTGAGGCAAGAAAAAACCGAAGGAGAACATGAAATAATTCAGTATCTTGTTTTGTTCATTGTATATATGTGTATAAACTGCTGGCAGTTTTGAAGTTAATATATAATGGTTTCGCTTAGCTGAGGCTTAGTTTTTTGTAAGGATTTATACAAGATCCAACATTTTCATCATTGTTTACGTTTTTTTATATGGAATATGTAATATGAGAACTGGTTCTTACATAAGTATTTATACATGCGTACGTCATTGACGAGACTTTTGATTTGAGTTTTTTAGGATTTTCAAGTTTTGTACGAGCACTACCTACATACATATTTGTCATATTTGTACATAAGTATATACATCATTGACCAGACTTTTGATTCGAATTCCTTAGGATTTTCAATTTTTTTACTATTATGAAGGTTGTCGTCTTCAAATAATGTACACACATTCATTCTTGAAATTTAAACACAAACTTACTTCTTGCTGTATTTATACAAAGATACAAAGGCCCTTGCAATGGATGGATTTTTGTTTTGAATTTTACTTTCCATTCAGATAGGTACCAACTTATACATATAGGTACATAGATATGTATGTGTAGGTATCTATCTGAATGAACTAAGTATGTGCAGTATATATATAGTAACAAAGATCTTTTGTTTGTTTGAGGTTTATATAATAGGAACTAGTTGACCCACCCAGCTTAGCTCGCGGGAAAGAAATTTATAGTTAAACCAAAATATTTCTTTGTACTAATCTTCTATAGAATTGCTAAAAATACCACGGGTTTTTTACATTTGTAACACCTAATTGTTTAATTTTTACTTGCAATTATTATAGGTAGGTACTAAGTACAAGTTATGCATTCATGCAGAAAAAAAAATTTGAGATAACAATCAAATACCTATAACATTACGATGATAGAGAAACATATTTGGCAAAATTCTGTCCGTCTACTAAACGGTTTGGCCAGTTGTCTTTAAATTTGGAATATAAGTTTATTTTGACATTCGACATAGGATTTTTTAATTTCTTTTTTAGCTGATACTTGCGATATAACCGTCAAGTAAAAGCTTATTTTTGTCAAAAACAGCTCCAAGAATTTTGTATGTAAAAAATCAATGTGCATTCAATTATGGTTAAAAAAAATATGACGGTGGGCTAAGACTGGCACCACCCATAGGAGTTTTTTTTGGCATCGACTTTTCTGAGAACTGGTTAGGTAACCGATTACAACCAAAATTGATATTAAGGAAAATGTAAGTAGCCTAAGTAATCTTACACTAAAATATATTTATATAGGTATATTTAAAAATAACCGCAACATTTAAAATAATGTGTAATACCTTTTTTAAAGCAAAAAGTCTGTTCAATCATATTATTTTTTAAATAAAGAATTTCAGAAAAAAAATAAATATACATATAAAAGGCACGACTGGGTCGCACGTACTTGCTCCTGTGTGCTAATTTGTTTATTTAGGGGCAGGTGTAAGCTTTCGTTTTCTCGATTGAAATTTTTGCATTCACTAGTAATCGAATAGTTTTTTACTTGCGATTTATAGGGACTATAAGGCAAGTTATGCATTCGTAAAAAAAATTCTAACAATCAAACATGACATTACGATGATAGAGAATTTAAAAAAAGTGGGTCCGGAAATTCCGTCCGTCTGTCTGTCTGTCTGTCCGTATCGATATTTACAGCCTAAACGGTTGGGCCGTTGGAATTGGCATTCCAAAACTAACGGCACCTGCCATATAACTTTTAATGAAAAACTTAATTTTCTCGAAAACGGCTCCTACGATTTTGATAAAACTTTCAGAATGATGTTTTCTATGCAAAATCTATCTTTTGGTTTTAATGGATTTTCAGAAAAAGTTTTATAACGGTACCTCTCATATGACCGGAGACTTTCTCGTTAACTAATTGACGGATTTTGATAAAATTATCAAAATATGTAGTGTTTTATGATTTAAATAATATTGCTTATTAAAATGAATAGTGTTTTTTGATTTCATAAACAAATTATTTGTTTAATATTTTCCCCCAACTTTTGCCACTAGTCTAATTATGACAGTGAAGCTATTGTATTTGCTTTCGTCAATCTGCAGATTAAAAGGTAAGGATTACTTAATGTATCGGCGTCTTATGTTCAATTTTTTGCAGTATATAGATACTGTATGTCTTTACAAAACTTCATCTACATCTAGATTTTTATCTAAATAAGCTGAACGCGCTTACAAAGCGTTACAAGACATCAAAAAATGCCAATACTCGACAAATGCTGCAAACTTCGTTATTTGTATTATTATTTATTTATCATTATTTATTTTAAGGCATTTTATGATCGTAACAGCATACAGCATACAGAATAAATAATAAGGACGCCTATGATAAACACATAAACATGCAAAAACAACTAATAAATAAAAAAAATACTCGATTACCTACTGAATGCAAAAATTTCAATCAAGAAAACAACTCAACTCAACGGTCATATGGCACTTCCTTTACTTTTAGGCCTACAATTTAAATTTCAATGTCCCCTCTGGGGAATGCCAAAATAATCACACACACCAAGTTTAAAGATAATCGCTTAAGCCATTTAGGCTGCAGCTCGTTATACATACCTACTGACAGACAGACAGTCATTTTTTATCGATCACTTTTTTAGACTTTGAAGTCGATTGGCTCATCGATTTAGGCTATAGTCCAAAATACATCCGTACAGACAGACCTACACACAGACGGGCAGAATTTTGCCAGCAACTCAAATATGTTTCTCTATCATCGTAATGTAATGTTTGATTATTATCACAATTTTTTTATGTTCACGAATCCTAAACTTGACTCATAGTCCCTATAATCACAAAGCTACTTGTGCATAAAATTCAACATCACGATAACGAAGCCAATGAAATGAAAATTCAAAAAATAAAATCATTGTCGATCCTCTTCGTTGTTCACCGTCACCGAGAACAGGATATACACAATACACATACACATGTGCTTATTAAGTTTTCCTTTTTAGTATCTCCCTCACCCTCGCTCACACCATCTACCACACCGACAACCGACCGATCGACCTGAATTTAGCTGAACATTTTATCAAAGATAATATAACAAGTATACCTACGTAAATACACACATTATGTAGGGATGTATGTAGGTACATACCTAAATATCTACCTACCCTCGAATGTTTTATATGAAAAAAATATAAAACTCAAAATAAACTTATCAACCAGCTTAAACATATACCCACCCCCCCAGACACCATTCATTTACAAAAGTCGTTTTTCTTCTTTTTTGTCAATCCTTTTAACTAGCCATCTCGTCGCCCTGCTTGTGTGAAGCAATCCAGTTGTGCAAAAAAAAACTATACTCACATCATTGTATATATGTAAACTGCAAACTGCAAAGAGTAAAGTACATGTTCACAGAGTTTCTCTTAGAATTCTCTTTGTTCGACTCGTTCGCCTCTTTCAATTTACCAAGTTAATTTTCCCTAGAGCCGCTTCGAACGCCACCGTCCACCGGTCGTCATGATAGTACTATAGCAGTCTATATACAATGTTACATATGACTGAAACTGTCAGGGTAATGGTAACTCAATCGTTCAAGAAATTGGAATTATTATGAAATATTTACCCTTGTCACTTGCCTAGAAAACTGAGAAACGTACTAGTATGAACGTTACATTCACATCGGTAGATTTTATTATAAAAAAATGATTCGATGGAACAAAATTTTATTTGAGTAAATATAATATAATACATTAATATAATTTTGATTGATACAATGAATACTTTTAAAAAGCGAGTAATAAGCTTTGCGGACGCACGACCGCATTTGTTTTTGAACATGGATAGGGGCGCGTATTTTCTTTTTCATGTCTTTCGTATCTATCTGTTCCTGTGTCAGTGCGTTCTCGTTGTTTCTTCATAGGGTGTGTGCACAAAGAATTGGCTATCCTAAATAGATGTATGACGTATCATATATAAGCAACCATAAATCAACAGAATTTGATGCTTTGTGCCAGGGCTGTCAGGTTTAAAAAAAGCAGAATCGCCAAGCTTAAAATAAAATTCGCCAAATTTTAAAATTTGTGTTTTTGCACTGCATTCGATGTATGACACGAGTGCACTCTCATTTGACCCAGGTTTTTTCTTGGGGTATTAAATCAGAGCTGTCAAAATTCAAATCAGCTGTTAGCAGAAGTTTGATTTCAGAGAAGAATGATATTTATTTTTCATATTTGGTGTGCTATATCTATTAGGAAATATAAAATATTTCATAGAATATTTTCTAATTGTTAAGTTATTTATGTGTTTATAAACGAAATGTTACTTTCATTGGTCATTTTATTTACTTCTAGTTTTTTTATTTATTTATTTTATTATTTGCTTAAAGAATGCAGTGTTTTGACAATTGTACGTATGGCACTGACTTTCCCCAGGGCGCATTGTGGTAAGGAACATCGAACATACCTAATTATTTCATTGTTTTGGTTTGACTTATGTCCTTTGTTTTAGGGAGGAGAAGGAAATCGGGCACGTTTAATGCGTACACTGACTTTTAGTCAACTAACTGGGCGAACACAATGCAAAAACGGAGCTGGAAAACGGAGCTGGATCTGCATTAGCCATCAAAAGAGGACGCAGTCAGGCGTTCTTCATATGTCTTATCAGGAAGAAAAGTAGCCCAGAAATTTCAGGATACCTTTGGATTTTCTCGCTGTTTCTATATGTTCTACAATCAATTTTTTAAAGTTCTTACATTCAAACATTTCCTTTTTCAAACGAGAAACATCAAAGCTCAACACTTAAAATATTAAAACTTTCATTCAACCATTCGTTACTTCTTTCCCCTATTAATATACCCCTTTTACCATTTTTGTAAAAATAAGAATGAAAAAACTACCGAAAATAGGAATCATGTAAACGTACCTTATCAAAGATCTTTCAAAAAGAACGCACCACTGTTGTGTTCCATTTGTTTCTTTGTGAAATGTCAAAAAACTGCACGTCTTTATTAAAAGTTAACCAACCTATCCGTCTCCGTATTGCAGCTCCGTCTGCAGCTGCGTCTAATTGTCTTGAAAATTAGAAGTGAAAACTAGAAAAATGAATGAGCACTCCTCTTGTTCTTTTCCCGTGTGGATGAAAAACACTATTTGTTTAAAATTGTTTAATACAAGTTGTGTGGTACAGTTTTAAGTTTGATATTCATCTCTGTTCTGCAACTAATTCATCAAAACACTGAAATTAAAACGCTACCACTGACTCACCCAAGAATAACATACAAATTGTTGATGCTATAAGAAAAAACAACCTACTTCGTGTGTATTGAAAACAAGTACATCATTTTAGAGCTACCACATCTACGTAAATGCAAATTATGGTAAATTTGTCTTTGGATTTTGCTTAAGAGCTTTCACAATTGGTGCTTTTTTTAAAGCTTTTTAAAACCAATGGTCTAAAATGTGCATTACGATAACCCTTTAATATTTGCGCTCTCTGACAGTAGAATGAGATTCCACTGTAGTCAGAGTGAGAAATGAACGTTATATCTTCACTGTACTGACAATTTTTGTGGACAGACTATAGAATTTAATGCTGCAAAAATAAAAGCAAACTGTTTACCCTATGCCACTATACATGAGTGATACCTGTATCGAAAAAAAGCCGAAAACGTCTCAGTTTTTTCGAATATGTTTTACAGACCTCCTACTGTAAAATGACTACATATTCTACGTAGGTAAGAACGCTGCGAAGTGTCTAGCTTTCTTTCGAAGATGCAACAAATTTGGCATTGTCACCCGTATGATCTGCCAACAATTTAAAAAAAAGTAAATTTCGCCAAAACTAGAGTTAAAATAGTATATTTGGCAGGTGCTCTAATGATCCATTTTGCTTGAAATACAGGGATTCCTTCTTTATCCGCACCACACGAATGTGGAACTCCTTGCCGTATGAATAAAGAAACCTAAACCATTTTTGTAACATTGTACACAATTTTATTTTTATTTTTACACATCAACAATATCTATACAGACAAACTATACCAATATCTATCACGGTATTCTCAAATTCTATGTTTATATCTTGCACTGAATTTCTAGCAAGATCAAGGATAGTCTTCACATTTTGGTTTACTGACTTGATTGTGCTATCTGTTTGCATAAAATGCTGCGCTGTTCTATTTTTTCTCTCTTCATGCATTCCGCGTAATCTGTAATTTTCAATCCGGAAGGCATATGTTAAATTTTATTGCGATATTTGCCATTACTTGATTAGTTGGAACGAATGCGGAACTAGTTAAAAATTCCTGAATTTGGCTCTTTCCAAGTATTTGAGTTAATTTTTCGACCAAATTAGATGACTGAAATGTCATTTGGGCTTTGTCCTCTTTACTTTTATTATCTTTTTCTAGTTTCTTTTTTTTCGCTTGATGCTCATCTAAGTTTTGAATAGAACAACTGGAACGTACTTCTGCAGAATCCTCAATTGCATTTGAATCTGTAGTGTTTGTTGTTTTAGCTGATTTGGGCGTTTGCTTTGTAGCCTTTTTGGTACCTAAAACAATGAAATGTTTTAGTGCCAAGAAAAGAACGATTTGAATTGAATTTGAAGTAGTTGACTTGGTCCATAAAGATCAAATATTTAAATATATTTGTTAATTAGTCACAATCATAAAAAAGAAATACAGATAGATGCATTAACAATACATATTTTGACAAGTGTTAGTGATGCCAAATTTTCTAGACTTGTAAGTTAGATAATTTTTAAAATTTTAAATTTTACTTTTCTACATCCCTTACAAATTTTGTCAAAAAAAAGAACGAAGAAACAACCGAAAGAAGGAATCATGTAAGCAAGGTCAATTATTACAAATACATCATATGTTCAATGTGTCATTATTGACATTAAATGTAATACAATATGAGTGTTGCCAATATAACAGTCAATTAAAAAAAGTGATGCCAACAAGAATAAAAGTATCGATGTTTTCATTATTCTCAATTTAACTTCAAAACTTTAATTGACAGCTTCATTATGTTCTCATATGTCAAAATAAATACAATTAAAGAATTTCTTTTCATATGAACAAAATTAAAAGCACTTTATAAAAGTCCATCAGTCTGTGTGATTTAGCTTGCAACAAGTAGATAATGTATTCCTTTCATTTGAAAAAGAATAGTGCTTAGCGACGACAATGAAACAATTATGATGGAACTGGAATAGTGGAAATGAAGTGCACCGTTCCGATTACTCACTATTCATGCAATATGTAGTGAACAATAGTGAAATATATAGGTCAACTTCCGCTCGCTGGTAACCAGGCCATCGACGTAACGAAGTCAAGTTGGTACGCAGTACATGGATATTTTTTTCTTTTCTTGTGTTTTTAGCAAGAACATTATTATCTAGGACAAGTGAATTGAAAACTGTGGATGGAAAACAAAATTTTGAAATACATATTGTGTTTCGTTTTATAGGTGACCTTCAGGGTAGCAAACCGCAACAGATTCTATTTCTGGGGTGCAGCATCGTGCATGATTGTAGTTAGATAAGGTTGTGAGTAGTTTTGCTGATTAAGTTTGTATGAAGTGTGAGAAACTTTCTTTCATACATCCCTGTCAACTTTACAAGTAAACCGGAATTCACACAATACATTTCTAGTTGTGTGTGAGACTTCCGGTAAGGATAAGATAAGATAAGAAGTGACATTTATATGACAGACTTAAACTATATATTAATTAAAACAAACTGATAATCACTCCACGCAACTAGTGAAATTAAACCTACCCAAAGGTGGCAGGTTCTTTTTACTTAAGGACCCGACCAATAGAATCCGTTCATCCGTTGCGGTACCGCATACAACTGACAGCTCAATTAAATACACTTATAACATTTTCTCCGGCAAATCTGATGACATCAGCAGATTTTAATTGCAATCTGAAGTTTAATTTTTTTGCTAGTGATGGGTTGTTACTTAAATATTAAAATCATACTTGCTATATAGCGAAAAGAAACCAAAATGATTTTTCTTGCAAAACCGAATATGAAACGAGATTGATTTTTTTTTGGAATACTTTGAATACCATTTGACAACTTGCTGTCATGTTTTCACATCCAAAAAAAATGTGAGATAACAATCAAACATGACATTACGATGATACAGAAATTATTTGAGTTACTGGCAAAATTCAGCCCTTCTGTCTGTCTGTCTGTACGGATGTATTTTGGACTGTAGCCTAAACGGTTGGGCCAATCGTCTTCAAATTTAGAACTTAAGGTTATTTTGACATTCTACACCAGAGGATCTTTTAAATTTTGTTTTAGCTTAAAAATTAACGGTACCTGTCAAATAACGGTTATGTAAAAGTTTTTTTTTTTCGAAAACGGCTCCAAGAATTTGTATGAAAAAAATCAGTGGTGTACATAGGTAAGCATTATAATCTGGTCAAACAAAATTTATTATGGTGGGCTAAAAACGGTATCTCCCATAAAACCGGTTTTTTCTTCGACTTTCTCGAAAACTGGTGATCCGATTATTATCAAAATTGATATTCAAGAAAATGTAGGTAGCCTAAGTAATTTCGCATTAATTTTTGTTTTATACCTTTTTTTTTTATTTTTAATAATTTTTTTTTTAATTTTTTTTAAATGTATGTTATTTTTGTGCTTAAGTTTGTATTCTTAAATAATTTTTTTTTAAAGTTGGTAAAAAACCGTTTTATTTTCACACTTTTTAACATTTCTTAAATGAATACAATGGCGTTTAAATTATTTCACTCAATACAATTTATTCCAACTATCAAAAGTCACAAAAATCGAATAAATGCTTTGATGTTCACTTTAATTTTCTTTAATTTTATTCAACAATGTGACCGCACATATGAGCAACCAGCCGTGCAATTTATTTTTACTTTTTCTTTTACTTGGTTTTCTTCACTACGTAGCTCATCGAATAATTTCTCTTGTTTCGAGGCGTTCTTTTTTATTTTAGATGCAGCGAGTGATGGCACGTGACGGTGGTATAAAATGTTAAAGATTTACTTTTACTTGGAGCATTGATGTACTTAAACTTTTGGGAGAAATATGAACTTTTTGATTATTTTCAGATAATCCGCGTAATAAATAAATATATATTTAGTGAGTTAAATGAAAGTTTCGGCAAAAACCTTAAATATATATGTTGGGAGAAAAGCAATCGTTTATTAATTTTCACAAACTATAGATCGCAATAATTAAATTAATTTTTTAACAATTTTGTACCGCAGAAAACGTAATCCGCGTTTGTGTACTAGCGACTACGTACATACATTCCCAAAAATAAATAAATAAATAAAATATAATCTAACCTAAAATGTCTAAATGTCCATCTCGAAAATTGTTTCCCTTTGTCTTCGCAGTGAAATCGTTATGCGGGCAATTTCAAAGTACACAATTCCAATTGGCTTTGCTATTCTGGTCAGACAACACCCGAAGGAAGGTATGTCGATCTCTTTGCCGGGTTACATCACCTTACCCAACTGATCGATGTGCCGCCAACGCGTATACCAGATGTTGCTGGGCAAGCCGCCCGACTTGTTTCTTACTTCTCGCCCTGATAAATATACCATTAGTGTAACTTCTCCATTTGGCACTTCAGACTATTGTGTCACTTCAGCTAATTTCTCATCCTCCACACATCCAGTTAAAGAAAAACTTCCCACCAGGACCGTTTGGCAATACGAGACCGGCAACTGGGAAGGCCTGAATATTTTTTTTCCGAAACTTTAACTGGTCACTATGCTACCTCGATAGTGACATTGATGCCAGTGAAATTATCACAAATGTGATTCTTCTAGGGATGCGTGCTTTTATTCCTAACAGAGTAAAAGCATCAAGCCTAAAGAAAAGTCCTGGCTTAATTCTGGGTGTAAAGAAGCTATCAGGCTCAAAGAAGTAAGTTTCCGATCTTACAAAGCCAACCCTACAGAGGAAAATCGGTAAAACCACAAACAAGCAAGGAACTCATCCAAAAATTACGGCAAAAAATTCTGCAGTGTCCCAAAGGCAGTAAAAATTGTTGGTCATTTGTAAAAAATATTAAAAACTCCTAAACATTTTCGGTTCCAACGCTCATCGACAATAACAAACCAATTGTTTACTCTTCAGAGAAGGCAAACTTGCTCGCCGCCTATTTCGCTGCCAGCTCCACGCTGCCGCATAGCAACGTTGCCCCTCATGTACTGGAAAATGAAATTTTTTCCATGGGACAGATTTTTTTCCGCACTCATACAGTAGCAAGAGTTCTCAAAGATCTCTATATACACAAACCCGCAGGCCGAACCAGCTGGCAAAGCCACTGCGTAAGCTTTTTCATCGCCTACTCTTCTGGAATCTTGCCTAGAAGATGGAAAACAGCATTTGTCCAGCCTGTCCCTAAGAAAGGTGACCCATCCTCCCCCTCCTCCTACCGACCCATAGCACTGACATCTCTTCTTTCTTTGGTGAAAGTAAGATTATTGCTCTTGATATTTCCAATGCATTTGATAGAGTTTGCCATGAAGCTCCCTTATCGAAAATGCGTGCTTTTAGGATTGATGATACTTTTGTTCGTTGGATTAGAAGCTATCTTCTGGGCCGTTCAATACAAGTTGTATTGGACGGATTCAAGTCTGATTCCCACAAAATAAATGCGGTTGTGCCCCTGTCTCTGTCTCCGACTCTTTTCCCTCATTTTTATAAATGATCTTATGTCTGTTACTTCTAATCTACTTAACTGTTTTGCTGACGACTCTACCCTCAGCTTTTCATATCCGTTCGATAATTCACGTCCTTCGGCTTCGGACGTACAATTGCAACGGTACTGTATGTCAAGCTCATTAAACGCCAATTTATACAGCATTGTCAAATGGGGTAATAGGAATCGTGTGGAGTTTAATGCTTCGAAAACTCAATGCTGTTTTCTGTCGTTGAAGCTTAACATACCTCCAATGCCATCGTCCATGAATGGCACTTACATCGAAAAAACCAAAAAACTCTCAGTACTCGGTATGTGTGTCAACGACGACCTCCGTTGAAAGGACCATTTATTTGAGATCGCTAAAAACGCTGATAACTGCTTAGGTTTTCTGTATCGGTGTAAGAAGTATTATTCCTCTTCTGATCTGGCTACAAATAATAAAGCGTTTATACGCCCTAAACTCGAGTATAACTCCCACTTCTGCGCAGGTGCTTCACCTGCTTGATACAATACAAAATCGAGCCTTAAGATTGATAGGAAATAGAACTGCCGCTGAAACAATTGCCCCACTCGAACACCTACGCAATGTTTCATGTCTTTTCTTATTTTATCGTTTCTTTTATAAAACCCATTATATATAAGGGGTTTTTTATTTTTAAGCTCTGAGCAGAGCACGGAGTATAGCCTGAGCAAATCGATTACGCTCTGAGCAGAGTATGATCAGAGCTCTCCGATCTAAAAAAGACACGCACTTGAGCACTGAATTGTCATATTTTGTTGAATGTCAAATGAAATTAATTTGCTTACTTGTTTTTGAAGTTTTAAGTGTTTTAAGATAGAAATTGAAAAAAAATGGATAAAGCAATTATTCTACGAGAAGCTTACAATTTATTTTTTGTATCCGATGAGGAAGGTGATGATTTTCAAGTAAATCATTCAAGACGTATCACAAAAAATGACGCCATTTTAATGTTTGTTGTTTGTTCTTTCTTTCCAACAAAACAAGTCTTTTGTCAAAACACAAAAAACGAGTGAAGTTGGCCGCGCTCAGCCTTTTACTCCATGTGCTCGGTCATTTTATTCTGAGCTCATAGAGCGCGCTCCGATCGAGCTCTGATTGAAAAAATAAACACAAAATGAGCGCTCAGAATGATCCGAGTTAAAAAACAAACACAGATCTTTTTTTGACAGCTCAGTGCCCTGCTCTGAGCTTAAAAATAAAAACCCCTCATGAGAAGAGAAAAAATCTTTTTACCTAGAGCCGCTTGGAGTGCTAGTGTAGGGACATTTTATTTGAGTGAGAGAGAATTAAGAGCATGGTTTTTAGTGTTATGCTTTGTGCTTAGTTTCCTGCGCATGTGCAATGCGAGGCAAGAAAAAACAGAAGGAAAATATGAAATAATTCAGTATCTCGTTTCGCTTAGCTGAGGCGAATAGTTTTTTGTAAGAATTTTTACACGATCCAACATTTTCATTGTTTACGTTCTTTTTTTATATGGAATATGTAATATGAGAACTGGTTCTTAAATAAGTATTTATACATGCGTACGTCATTGACCAGACTTTTGGTTTGAGTTTTTTAGAATGTTCAAGTTTTGTACGAGTCTACCTTTATAAATATTTGTACATATATACATCATTGACCAGACTTTTGATTCGAATTCTTTAGGATTTTCAATTTTTTACTATTATGAAGGTAGTCGTCTTCATATAATGTACTCATTCATTCTTGAAATTTAAACACAAACTTACTTCTGCTGTATTTATACATAGATACAAACGTCCTTGCAGTGGATGGATTTTTGTTTTGAATTTTGCTTTCCATTCAGATAAGTACCTACATATACATATAAGTAAATTGATTTATGTATATTATTATTGATTGATTATATATTATTGGTTTATAGTAACAAAGATCTTTTGTTTGTTTGAGGTTTTTATATAATAGGTACTAGTTGACCTACCCAGCTTAGCTCGCGGGAAAGAAATTTATAGTTAAGCCAAAATATGTCTTTGAACTAATCTTCTATAGAATTGCTAAAAATACCACGGTTTTTTTTTACATTTGTAATACCTAATTGTTTACATTTTACTTTCAATATTAAAGGTACAAGTACAAGTTATGCATTCGTGCAGAAAAATAAAATTGAGATAACAGTCTACTAAACGGTTTGGCCAGTCGTCTTTAAATTTGGAATATAAGTTTATTTTGATATTCGACATAGGATTTTTTTAATTTCTCTTTTAGCTAAAATATTTACGGTACCTACTTGCGATATAACCGTCAAGTAAAAGCTTATTTTTGTCAAAAAGAGCTCCAAGAATTTGGTATGTAAAAAATCAACGTGCATTCAATGTTGGTTAAAAAAAATATGACGGTGGGCTACAACTGGTACCACCCATAGGAGTTTTTTTTTTTTTTGGCATTGACTTTCCTGAGAACTGGTTAGGTAACCGATTACAACCAAAATTGATATTCAGGAAAATGTAAGTAGCCTAAGTAATCTTACACTAAAATATATTTATATATATTTAAAAATAACAGCAACATACAATATACCTTTTTTAAAGCCAAAAGTCTGTTCTATCATATTATTTTTAAACCTTTAAATATCTACAGAAAAATTTAAAATATAATTTGCTAATAGAAAGATATAAAAGACTTTTTTCAGTTCAATTTTCATTTTGGTACGGCAAAATTTGAACAACTGTCATAAAGATACGTGGGAATCAGCAGTAGGGCAATAATGCTAAGTATAGGGGCCTATATAGGTCCCAATAACAATAATTTACTTTTTGAAATCAAATTAATTAAAATAGCTTAATTATGTTTGATGGATCTATAAACGTATGGTGTGGGTAGGTATTAATGGAATTTATTAAGGATAATAAGGTTGGAAGGAAGGTAGGTACTAGAATTAAGATACACAATCCAACTACTTTTAAGCGAGTGGGTATAGAGAAAATATTATAAGTTAACACAGTGGTTTTGTTTATTTAGGGGCAGATGTAAACTTTTGTTTTCGAAATAGTTTTTTTATTTGTTAGTTGTTTTTGTGTGTTTATCATAGGCTTCCTTATTTATTCTGTGTGCTTTTATGATGATGAAATGCTTTAAAATATGTAGGTATGTTAAATAATATTGTTTATTAAAATCTTCAAAAACATTTTTTTAAATTTTTTGAAAACGAGTCTATAGATTTTTTTAATTTTTTCTCCTAGTATAAACTATAGATTTCTTTAAATTGACATACCTTATCAAAAAAAAAATTGAAAATATGTTTTCGAAGTTTTTCAAAAAACTGGTCGAACGATTTTGAAATGAAAAATGTATAAAATGTTGAATCACCTGTTTTCGAGAAAGTTGAAGAAAAAAAACCGGTGCTATGGGAGGTACCGTTTTTAGCCCACCATATTAATTTTGTTTCTCCAAAATATAATACTTACCTACAGTAGTATACTGATTTTTGTTCATAAAAATTCATGGAGCCGTTTTCGAGAAAAATAAGCTTTTACATAACGGTTATATGACAGGTATCTATCGTTAATTTTTGAGTTAAAAACAATTGAAAAAACCTTTCTGTAGAATGTGAAAATAACCTTAAAATCTAAATATGAAGACGATTGGCCCAACCATTTAGGTTACAGTCCAAAAATATAACAAGTATACCTACGTAAATACACATTATGTAGGTATGTTTGTAGGTACATACCTAAGTATCTACCTACCCTCGAAAGTTTTATGTGAAAAAAATATAAAACTCAAAATAAACTTATCAACCAGCTTAAACATGTACCCACCCCGCAGACACCATTCATTTACAAAAGTCGTTTTTCTTCTTTTTTTGTCATTCTTTTTTTAAAGCTAGCCATCTCGTCACCCTGCTTGTGTGAAGCAATCCAGTTGTGCAAAAAAAAAAACTATACTCGCATCATTGTATATATGTAAACTGCAAACTGCAAAGAGCAAAGTACATGTTCACAGAGTTTCTCTTAGAATTCTCTTTGTTCGCCTCTTTCAATTTACCGAGTTAACTTTACCTAGAGCCGCTTGGAGCGCCACGGTCCACATGTCACCATGATAGTACTATAGAAGTTCATATACAATGATAAAACCCTCACCCTTGAGCCCAATTTCGGACGTACCGTGAAATATAGGGATTCTTTTTTTAGCCGAACAACACGAATTTGGTATAGTTAACCCCATTAACCACATTACGAACGCAAAGGAAACTTGACGAAACTTATCAAAGTTATTCATTTCGGGTTGTGTATACAAATCACATGTGTTTTGATTGATTCGTAAAGCAACGCATGTACCCATAGAAAAAAGAAAAAAGAACTGCGACTCGTACCGACCATGCCCTGCAAACCCTGAAATTTTATTTTGTGTATGTTAAATACATGTGAGAAGCAGCCAATCCGCCATACGTTTCGTGCCCACAATGGAAACGTATTAGTAGTTGAAAAAGAAATGTACAGGGACCGGTACACATATGTCGCTGAGTGGGTATTTTTCAGTTTGTGGGCAAAGAGAGAATTATCCTCTCAGTTGTCGTTCCTGTTTCTTTTTTGTATGGTTAGACCTCACAAGGATAAATTTCTTTGATCATGCCAATTCTAGGAGTAGTTGTTCATCTCCATTAATGTTGTCATGCAAACTATGGGAGTCTATGGACTGCATTAATAGCGGCTTCATATTTGACGTTTAAATCGCCAAGGGTGCTTCATTTTTTTTTAATTTGAAAGCAAAAAAATTAAAGTTTTCTCTGAATACATCCTGCTTTTTCAGTTTTTTTTTTTATTGTATTTTTTTTAATAAACGCCCCAATAACAGGTTACTCCGCTTAAATAATCCATGCAGCACAACTGATTACATAAATACACAATAATAATTAAAATAAATTGCTAAAGACACATAACTTTTTAATCGATACTGACCTGACATATTACGAAACCGCATCAATAAATTTCTTCAATTACGCGAAAGCTACTAACAACGGCTAAATGGTGGATGAAAAAATTTATAATAAAATGTTGATGTGGCATCGATATTGTGGTTGGCATTCTTTCTGTTTGCCAAGACACATACCTCCGTGACCTCATTATGCATTTCTATTTTTTTTATGATTTGACGTTTTGCATTAAATACTTTGACATGCATAGACCAACTGCTATCTTGCTAAAAAAAAAATAAACAATCGTGCATTGTCTTCCGGTACACGAACAACTTTCGTTAAGTTTGTTTTCCACCAGAATAAGTCTTTTATTGCTGGAAACGCTGCTAACAACTTAACTTAATGTGTAGGGAAGTCCTAAGTAGTAGTACACACAAATGAAAATCTACTACATTAACATATAAGAGCAACGAGAGAGTTGAGTTTTGAATAACATGTTGCCATGTTGGTTTTGTTTTTCATTTTGGTTTACCGGTATCAATGTATCAACTAGAAAGAGAAAAAAAATCTTACGTCAATTGTCAAGTAAAAGATAACAATTCGCTATAGCTACACCCACCATCTCCCTTGAAAGCTAAAGTCTCAGATTTTTCTTTAAAAAAATATTGTAAAACTAAATGCAAATTTGTTTGTCATGAGACCTGAGCTGACTAAGTCAGCCATTGGATTTAACATTTTCTTGATTAAATTGAGTACTGCTTGCACCCCCAAGGCCAAAGCGGACAGTGGCACTGATGCTGTCATGTTGATGTTCAAAAGGTAGACAAGACAAACATATTATTATAAGAGGGCTTTCCCTGGGGGTTGGCGATGATGATGTCAATTTAAATTGACACAATGTGATTTTTTGTTGTTGTATACTTTAGTTGCCGATGTTTTGCATTAATCAAAAGAAAAACTCGTCGTTGTTGTTAGATTTTGATGTTTTTAGTTTGATTTTGACAGTTCGCTCTGTTTCATTACATCATTTTTTGTTCGCTGAACTGAGATCGTTATTCTGAATATGTAATGAGTTCGTGTGTGTTGTTGGGCGTAGTTTTTTTTTTTTTGGTTTACTTTGCATTATGCAATATTGCAGGGACTAGAAACCCGTAAGTAAATATACTGACCATTCTAGGTTTTAATATCCGCTTTGAAATAAAGCAACATTTTAATCTCTTTTTTCAATGGAAAGATGCAAATTGGAGCTTGTGTAGGTTGTATGTAGAAAATGATGTGAATTGTTGTAAGTGAGAGGCGGCATGATGAAGAAGTGTAGGCTCAAAGTCAAATTGTTCGATTCCTGTTTGAATAACAATTTTTTTTAATATTAACTTCTCGGTTAAGACATTTTGAAGTTCAATTTGACGTGTGTTTTAGCTGTTATATTTTATATAAAATATGTTGAACAAGTAATATTTTCCGTCGAATTGCTTAAAGCCGGCGAATTCCGATGACAAATTCGTTGAACCCAGATTGCACCATAATAATGTCAAAGTAGTTCAATGGAATTTGACGCCATTTGCAAAAATTATGTCACATTTTCATAAGCCGTTTTTTTGTTTTTTTGAAAATCTATTTGGAGTTTGAGAGATTAAAAAAAAAACAGAAGGATCAAGAATTAAAAAATATTGAACAATTTTGTAGAATCCTCGTCGTCGTTTTCAATTGATGGAAGTAAAGGAACTCCATGAACTATTTCGTTGAGATGTTCAGTCCTTTTTACAAAATTACATTGCACTTTTTATATTCTTGAGCAACACATCAGTTTTAATAAAAATAATGATCACATCGTTCTCATTCGTCACTACAGGATTTTCTTCAATGTTCATATCGATATTATAGATATTACTGATGATAAATTTTCTAGCGAAACCAATTTTTTGTACTTAAAATGTGTGGTCTGTTTGTTTGGTACTTTTGAGGGAAGTGCTGCAAGCATTTACATGAACGCCCCTTAGAAACAAATTACGTAAATTTGGAAACCCGTCAGCGTTTCATTAAACGCCAGAGTTCACTTACTGACAAAAGTGTAGGTACACTAGTAGGTCTTATTATTTACTAATAGTTTTTATTAAATGAATATCAAATTCCAAGAAAGCAAATATTTTTGCTTTATTATACTTGAGAATATATGAATACAAAAATTATTTCTCTCTAGACGAAATATAATTTTGCGAAGTTCACAAAAATAAATTGCCATACCAGTTTTGACAGTTCGTTTACGAGGATATATGTAAATTCTAGGGTTTTACGCGATTGCAAGAATGGTTTTTTTAAAAGATGTCATCTTTGACAAAAAGACTCGCAACATCTTGCAGTTTTTGTCAAGCCCATTCTTTTTAACATATTGATGAGAGGAATACACGTTAATTAACTTTTAAAATATTGGCAACATTGACAAACTATCTATCTCCTGGTTGTTTCAGAAACTATTAAAAAAAAAACATTTTTATAAGCATTTGGTGGTTTTCCCAAATCACCAAAGTCAACATAATTTATTCACCAGAGTCATGGAAAATGGACATTTCGGATGAGCGCCAACGAGTGAAGCCGTGGTGGAGAGTTGAACGATGTTATGTTTATAGACAATGGCATCAATAGGCCTTTCAAACGAATAACAAATATGGACTATAAGGCAAGTTAAGGTTTCGTGAATATAAAAACAATTGAGATAACTATCAAACATGACATTACGATCATAGAGAAGTCTAAAAAAGTTTGTGGCAAAAAATGTCTGTCTGTCTGTCAGTATGTACATATAATGAGCTACGGCTTAAGCGATTTGACATTCCTGCCGAAAATGAAAGTGCTTCGGAAATTATGTATCTTGGAAAAAAAGCTGGAGCTTGCATAACAATATCCCATAAGGAACGTGAAAGTGGTATGTCCGTTACACTCAAAGCCCAGAAAAATTTGTCAATCTATGCCAACATCAATTCTTTCTGAGAATGCTAACCAACAAGCTATTGATTTTGTTATCAAAAGTTGTGTGGACCATGTTGTTTTAGAAAAAATCGAAACAAGTTCAAATGGAAGATGCATTCCAAATTATTCTAAGACAATGACCAATACGTTTCCAGAACAACATTATTCAAACATCCCGGATCAAGTTCAAGTGCAACCTCAGCTGATATATTCAACAGAACCACATCATCAAGCCGGCGGAGGTTATTAGATAATTTATGATTATCAGCGAGTTGAAGCGATCCACCACATAAGTGACCGGCAAATTTAAGCACACGCAGATAAATCTGCCTATCTCATGAACCAAACCCGTAAACAAATGGCTCTGCATGCAGTACCCGTCCAAACATATCACAATCAACATCAGCAGTTTGTTTTTGACCAACATTTCTCTGGACCAAGCTATGAACATCAGAATGAGACTGCAGCACCACAGCCAACTTTGTTCGTAAATGCCTCGCCCATAATCGTTGGATCCGAGCAATCAGTTGCCGAACGACTCATTTGTAATGGATAGGAAAATCTTTCGGGACGTTTCTAATAAGTCTTGCTTGAAGTGAAGTCTTGCAATAAACATACTTCCAATGAAAATACCTAACCCTTATGCCCTAATATAAAAGCACTATCGTAATTCCCTTATAAAAGTTAAAATTTTGTGTTTTTTTAAAGTTTTGTAGGAAATTAATTTTGTATATTAACTAATCATAAGACATTTGTTTGTTGTAAAATGAGCTTTTCACTTTTGTAATATCCCCAGCATTCAATGCGTCAACTAAAAGTTAGCTGACTTTAAGTTAACTTTTACTCAAAAAAGTTGGTTAAATTTGTGCCCATTTCCATAACAAAATTTCAGGTTACATAGTTTAGTCACATACAACTTATTAGTGATTTAATCCTTGACCTTTCTTTGAGGGCTTTGATGAAAAATTCCCGTCCCAAATATTATACTTTATTACATCATTTTCCATTAGATTCAATTGGGGATCATTCTGAAATCAAATTGAATAGACAAAATTCGGTAATTATGTCTTTTAGCTTACTACACAACCTTGACATGACATTTTTCTTGCACCTTTCCTCTAACTTCCTTAATTTTTGTTCGTTGAAAATTAACTATTTTTGCCTTTTACGTCTTCACATTATCCTCATTAACAGACATAATTTCCAAAATTTCTCCAAAATTAAGATTTCTAGCCGATTAAACAGTAAGGTAAGTATGGGGGCATGCTGCCCACCTGCAACCTCCCTGCTTGGTATCATTATAGGATTTGGAATTGACGACAGAAAAAAATTAGGGGGTGCAAGCACGCCTTAAAAATTGCATAGACATGTTCAAAATTACCCAAAAATGACATATGGTCAAGATTTTGAATATTTTTTTTATTTATGTAATTAATTTTTAAATTTTCAATATTTTTAAAACTAATCAATTAAAATTAATTTACATTCAATGATCAACTGCATATAAATATTCTCTAAGAAAATACATACCAACATTTTCAAAAAAACTTAAAAACAGAGAATTTTATAAAAAAATAAATTGGTCCTATATAATTTTCGAAATACAGGTTGTCCGCCGGGAAGGTATACTTCTTTGTTTGTTTATAATTTTTGATTAAATAAAAGAGAATGGATCTTATATTGTTAAATGTTTATTTAATGTCGGCAATGATGTATGAAATACAATATCAGGTAAATGTCCGCTTCTGTTAGTCCCACAAATGCGAGCCCTTTTGAGCACATTTTTCATTACATTCTCACACATTTCATGCGGTATTTCATTAATTTTATCACGAATATTTTGTTTGAGTTGCTCAAGCGTTTCTGGTTTGTTTGCATAAACAGTTTTCAATCATATCACTATATCGCTCCCCATTCACAGTTACCGTAACGCCGTTTTCATTTTCAAAGAAGTAAAGTCCAATGATTCCTCCTGACCAAATTACACACCAGACTGTAACTTTTAATGGATGCAAAGGTGACTGATGAATAATTTGAGGGTTTTCCATTGCCCAGAACTGACTATTATTAAATGAAAATGTGCCTCGTCACTCATTATGATTTTTTCATGAAAATCGGGGTTGTCATGGGCTAGCTGTAAGCTGTAACTTTCTATTGGCATATGTACGGCGGCATAAATGGTCTTGTGGATGAATCTCTTGCGTCAACTGAATGGAAACAAATGTAAATCCTTATGCAAAATTGTGGCCAAAGTTGTTCTTTGAATACCAAGTTCGTGAGCACGCCGTCGAATTGAGGTTGATGGATTGTTTTGAACACTTCCTTGAGCAGCATTAATGTTTTCAGCCGATCTTGCAGTACGTTGTGGTCCATGCTTGGTCACCTACAGACCCTCTGTCTTCGAAACCATTCACTACACCATAAATAGTTCGTTTTGTTGGCACGTTGTTTCTTCCAAAAAATTCACGTAACTTTTTAATCGTCGCAGTAATCGATGATTGATTTTGATAAAATGTTTTAACGATTAAAACACGTTGGTTTATCGAATATTTTTCCATAATAAATTTGCCACGTGTCTACTTCACGACCTTCCCGGCGGACTCCCTGTATATGAAAAATATAGTACTACTATGAGGCAGCATCTAGTTTAGCGAGATACTGCCGTAATAGCGCTGCAGTAGTTCTTGATATACATTTGTATGGGTTTTGGAGAGTAAAATGAAATATAATGGTTGTATGTTACATTTTCAGAAAGGTATGAGTTAGAATGAATAGAAGCATTTGCAAGAATAATGAATAATAAGTACGAGAGAAAGGTTCAAAAAGTGGCACTAGACCATATGGAATGGTAGAGTAAGGGAAACAAAAATTAGTGGATTTCCTTTGATTTTTCGTAAACAACCAAGATTGTGTGTTTTCATTTTTTTTGGATTTTGCATTTTGAAAGAAATTTTGTTATTTCTGTAGCTTTTACCGGAATTATTCGGATTAATAAGGAATTAACATTTCTATTGAAGGAAAGAATAGTAAAAGCTAAAGTTTATTCAAAACGGCATTTTACAGCTTACGATCGTATATGTAAGGCCTATGTTTCCGTGATTTTTTTTTTCAAAAAAATTAAAAACAGAATATTTTTTTATTTTTCAAATTTCTATTTTACGGCTCGAAAAATCTTAACCATTTTTTGAAGATACTCAAAAGCAATAACATAGGTAATCTGCAAACAATGTGTTTTATTTGTAAAATAAGTATCTAGATAGGTACTTACACTCAAATTAAATGTTTGCAGACTAAAAAAAAAATGGATATAATAATCAAACATGGTAGCAGTTCAAAATTGTACAAAAAAACCAAACCAATAATCAAATTCCAGCAAAAATCGTTAAAACGATTTCATTTCAAGGCAGAAATAAAAACTCCTCACACCGCTGTCTAAATTTCTATCTTTCATTCTCTCCTTATCAGTTATTCTTAAGAAAATGACAAAAAAATAACACGAAAAAGTCTTCATGATTTGCTTCCTACTGACTGCTAGCACTTTATATACACACATCTTTCCCGTTCTGTTTTTTTTTCTAACATTGCATATGTGTTGAATCATTGTATATACATTTTCTATATTACTATCATGGTGGTCATTTTTCGTCTGGCCATATTCCTGGCTGATTTTAAACTAACTCTAAATAGTGAAGACGAGAACCTTAACCGATAATTTGCCAATATTTAACACACTTTTGTTGTCTGTACTTATTCTATATTCACACCAATTGGCAATTTCAGCACGCCTCATTGCGACTTGATTCAGAACTAAAAAAAGATGCTTCATGATAGTACTATAGGCAGTGTATATACAATGGTTGAATACATTTCCCCGATTAAAAGTATACATTGCTAAATAGCGAGATAGTGAAACTAGATGGCGCTAGGTGAAACACCCATCTTGATAATATACTATAGATAATATATATACATATACAATGATTCCATTGAAGATTTTTTTTTAACCCAAAATAAATAATTCAATCATCAGTCATTTATAACAGACTTTTTTAAATAATAATTGCGTTCCTTTACGTTTTCTGTGTTATATGTTTCGCAAATAAATACATTATGTATTTTTTTACATAATCAATTTTGAATTTTAGTTAATAACTCGAAGTCTTGATAACTCGATTTTTTTTTGTGGCAAGTGATGGTTCGAGTTATCGAAGTTCGACTGTATAATCTTGTTTGAGACTTAACACGATTACAGTGGTTGATCCAGAAAATGTATGGCATACGCGAACAAAGCCGGGTTGGTCAGCTATTTTTGAATAGATTTCAAACTTATTTTCTTTATATTTTTAGAATAACTATTAATTATTCTATTTTGTATCTGAATGACATAACTTGCGAAGGATCTTCGAACTATGTACACTTCTACCGGCTTTTGATATCGGGTTTTCCAATAGGGACTTGACAACTTTGAATTTAATTAGTGAACGCACCCTTTCACTCCTTAAACTTAACATTTTCATCATCAATTATAAAAAAATTTCTACCGAAATTTGGTGTCGGTGACCGCAAATTTAAGAACGTTGAATTGTTGAGTTTCATCGCAAAATCATCTTCAGTGACGAAGTTCATTTTTGGCTCAAGGGTTCGTCAATAATCAAAATATGCGTTATTGGTCGGGTGAAAATCCACATATGCTTCATGAATCACCACTTCATCCACAAAAAAATAACTGTTTGGTGCGGTTTGCATGCCGGCGGCGTTATTGGGCCATATTTTTTCATCGACGATAACGATCGTCACGTTATTGTGAATGGCCAGCGTTATCGCGCCATGATTACCGATTATTTTTGGCCCGAATTGGAAGATATGGACTTGGACGACATGTGGTTTTAACAGGATGGTGCCACAAGCCACACAGTACACTTTACAATCGATTTATTGAAGAGTTAGTTTGATGAGCGTGTTATCTCAAGAAATGGGCCAGCCGATTGGCCACCTCGTTCGTGTGATTTAACGCCTCTAGACTTTTTTATTGGGGCGCTACGTTAAGTCATTGGTTTATGCCAACAAGCCGACGACGTTAGAAGAGCTCAGAGCCAACATTGAATGCGAAATAGCGGCCGTTTCGGCCGAAATACGTGGCAGAGTCATCGAAAATTGAGTCCAACGAAACGACCGCTGCAAACGTGCCCGCGGAGGCCATATGAACTAAGTCGAGTTCCTTTCATAAATGATTTGATTATACTTTAAGCCAATAATAAAGTGCTTGGAATATCTCAAATGGTTTGCGTTTTTATTTAAAAAAAAAAAAAGTTGTGAAGTCTTTATTGAGAATTTTATGATCAATTTTGCGTTACGTTTTCACTACTATAAACAGATAAACGAAATCTAATACATATTTATTAAAGTGTATGTTCGAATAAATAAATCGAATATGAATGGCGATTACACATCAGTACCGATGATCGATGAATCATTATTAAATACAGTTCACTTGCATATAATTTTTTCGAAAATCGCTCAATTTAAATCAATAGTGATTTTCAAATTCACGCATTATAGTATTATTAGTATTGATACCATTTAATTTCTTTTCCGACCTGTTTATATTTAAGTGTATTTTCCTACTAGTCCCACAATAAAAACTTAAGACTTTACACGAATATTCAAATTTTATAGACGATCTATTACCTGTATTTTGTACAACAACTTCAACAAAAATGGTGATCTTTTTAAGCTGGATGTGACAGGTAATTATTTTATTTTTATAATTTAATATTATTTTTTAAAAGTATTTGTTACTAAGTGTTAAGGGTTAAGAAAGTTAGTAAAAAAATGATAAGGATATGATTTTTCGCTCATACTCACCGAAATTTTGATCACAAAACAAGGTTTTCACTAAGAAAAAAACTTTTATCTTAAGCTAAGTTCATAACCACATTTGTACTGCGCGTTATTATAATTAAGGCTGAACAAAACAAATAGACATCGCATAAGATCGTATTAGACAAAATCATAAAGCAAAATTGAATCAAAAGTGTTTTGTCTAAATGCTTCATGTTTTGTCATTTTTTCCAAACTTCCGATAAAAATAGTTGTTAGTTGTTAATTGAAACATTAAAATTAGTAACAAAAATAAATCTAAAATCCGAGTTAGAACACAAAACAACAATTAAACTTAAAAACAAAATCGTTTTTTACACTCCCCCCGTCTAAAATGAACAATTTTTTTAATTAATTGCATAAAAATCTATAACTAATTATCTTAGCTCAAAAGAATTAATTCACATAACTCTCAAATGACATCATCGTTTTGTGCAACAACACAATAAATAAAAAAAATATGAAAAACAAAGATTTAATTTTCTCCCCCATCGTATCTTCACAATATAGACACGTCTCGTTATAAGAAACACAATCAGCTTGTGTTTCCCCCTTTAAATCACTTTGCAATAATCATAAAAAATTAATTTCGAGAAAAAATATAATTTATTCAAACAAAAACAATACTCACTCCGTTGAATTTCCGAAGCTGATGCCAACAAATCGCTGTTATCGTCGTCCATCATTGTCCTGATATTTAATTATAATCCAAACACTGCTCCTGGTCTTCCTCCACCACTCTCACTTGATTGAATTTAGTAAAAAAAAAAAAAATTTATAAATTTTGTCCTTTCGCTCTGAAATTAAATAATAAATTAATTCACTTTGAAGCCGAGGGCACTACGCCTTTAATTTAACGCGACTGCACCGACAACGCGACGACGACGCAACTAGTGTGAAAAAGCCCAAATAAACAAATGGGTCTAATGTTCTAAGTTCTAACCATAACCAACAGATGTGAAAAGTGAAACTCTCCAATCTCCACTCTCAAGTCTCAACTTCAAATCGCTCTCTCAGCCCATCGTCGCCATCGTATGTCGAGTAGTAGTTCAGATATGAGGGATGAATGAGTGCATGTGGAGAGAAGGAGGATACGTTTTCCACCCACGTCCCACATGTATAATTTTCTAACGCCTTATTAGGTTCACACTGAATTACGAATCACTAAGCATTTCACTCGGTTTTAGAGCTTAATAATCGGCATTAGGGAGATACTCTTATAGGAACGTTCACACATCATGTCATTCGCTCGCCAACTCACATAATACAAATTAAGAAGAAGTGGAACTAATAGCCATGATCAGAGTTACCTTTCTATTGTTTTTTGTTATTCTTAATTAGTTTTTAGTAAATAATATTTTGTGTTATAACTTAGAAAGAATTGTTGTTAGCCCAGGAAACAAAACCATGGTTCCATATAAAATTGAAAGCCTATTAGAATGGCTTTTAACTTATATAATGTTGTTCCTTATACTTCGGCACAACTGTTCAGAAAAATCCCCATCCCTATCTGTTAAGCATACAAAATAAATTGCACAACTGGATCGCACATACTTGCTCATATGTGCGGTCACATCTTCGAATAAATTTAAAAAAATGCACGACTGGGTCGCACGAACTTGTTCTTATGTAAGAAAATTGCTCAGTGCCTGCATATGTATGCATATAATGGGTGTTTTTTTAGACGAAATAAGACGCATATAGTATAATATTATGGCCAAGAATTTAGCTTCATAATAAAGATAAGGGTTTGCATTATGTTTTAAAAATGATTTCGGGGAAGTATCCGCCGCGGCAAGCTCGAATAAATTCCAGCCGAGGCCCAATTTTGTGAAAATCGGGATCGGTGGCCATCTCGTTTTGGGCCAATTCACTGAACGTGTGACGCGCTTGATGGTTGTTCGGCTCCAATTCTTGCACGAGTTGGATTTTGTAAGCCTGCAAACCAAGATCCTTCCGCAAAATCTTCCATAAAGTGGATGGGCACATATCCAATTGTTGCGCGCGATGGCAGATGGACTCATTTGGGTCTTCTTCGATACTCTGCTCCACCGAAACGAACCAATAGTTTGGTAATAAATTTGGACAATTTGCAAACTTCTTCAGGAGCAAGTCTTTTCAATATGAAATGGAAAACTGAACTGAGCATAAATCAAGTGACAGCTGTCAAAAAGGCCAACTCCGAAAAAAGTATGGCCAGATTGTGAAAACCAGACGTCTAATAAAATAAAATAAATAAAAAATTTGAAAATTCTTTAATTTTTTTTATTATTTTTTGAAAAACTTTTCGACAAAATATTTTACATTTTTTTTCAGTATGTCATTATACGGAAAACTGTAGTTTTCATCTGGGAACATTATTTAAAAAAAATTATTCAACCCATTTTCAAAATATTTCGAAAACCAAGTTTTTTTTTTAAAAATTTTAAAAAATCGAGAAAATCGAAAATTTTTGAAATGCAATATTAATTGAACTATAAATGATTTTCTGTGTGCAAAATTTTATTGAAATCGGGATAATATTTTACGATAAAACCGCATTTGAAAAAACTGGTTATATGAGAGGTACCGTTATAGAACAAATTTCGAAAAATTAATTCTAACTGAAAGATGTATTGTTGTAAAATAAAAGGCACGACTGGGTCGCACGTACTTGCTCCTATGTGCTAATCCTTTTTAAGTGCAGGCGTTTTTTTGACAAAGATTTAATTTTAATGTTTTTTTTTTGACGTGAAACTTCCGAGAATCATTGTGGGTTGAAGCTCGAACGAACATGCGTCACGACAAAGGGATAAACACATAATATATATAGGATTGTTAGCTTTTGCAGTTTTTTAGTGTATTATCCTTCCACTTGTTGTTAACTGTTTATAATATAATTTGTTAATAGAAAGATATAAAGGACTTTTTTCAGTTCAATTTTCATTTTAGTATGGAAAAATTTGAACAACTGGCATAAAGATTCGTGGGAATCAGCAGTAGGGCAATAATGCTAGGTATGACCTATATAATATAGGTCTCAATAACAATAAATTACTTTTTGAAATCAAATTAATTAAAATAGCTTAATTATGTTTGATGGATCGATAAACGTATGGTGTGGGTAGGTATTAATGAAATGTATTAAGGCTATCAGGTACCTATAATAAGGTTGGAAGGAAGGTAGGTACTAAAATTAAGATACACATTCCATTCCAGTGGGTATAGAGACAATATTAAAAGTTAACACAGTGGTTTTGTTTATTTATAGGCAGGTGTAAGCTTTTGTTTTCTTGATTGAAATATTTGCACTCAGTATTAATCGAATAGTTTTTTATTTGTTAGTTGTTTTTGTGTGTTTATCATAGGCGTCCTTATCTATTCTGTGTGCTATTATGATGATGAAATGCTTTAAAATACGTAGGTATGTATGTAGGTTGTCACCTACTTTTCTTTGAATAATATCTAGGGCTCAGCCGAGCAATATGAAATAAAATTTCGGGGAAAATATTAAACAAATAAAATTTTTATGAAATCAAAAAAACACTTTTCATAATGAATTTTTCGTTTCAAAATCGTTCGACCACTTTTTTTCAAAAAAAATGTTTTTTTGAAAAACTTTTCGGAAACATATTTTAAAATTTGTTTGAGTATGTCAATTTAAAGAAACTATAGTTTATACTAGGAGAAAAATTAAAAAAAAAAAAACCTATTGATTCGTTTTCAAAATATTCAAAAAACAAAATAAGTTTTTTTTTTAATTATTAAAAAATAAAAAAAAATGTTTTTGAAAATTTTAATAAGCCATATATTTTATATCATAAAACACTATATATTTTGAAAATTTCATCAAAATCCGTGAATTAGTTAACAAAAAAGTCTGATTTTAAAAAACCGGTCACATGGGAGGTACCGTTATAAAACTTTTTCTGAAAAATCCATTAAAACTAAAAGATAGATTTTGCATAGAAAACACCATTCAGAAAGTTTTATCAAAATCGTGGGAGCCGTTTTCGAGAAAAATAAGTTTTTCTTTAAAAGTTATATGACAGGTACCGTTAGTTTTGGAGCTAGAATGCCAATTCGAAAAACTGTCGGGTAGAGTACTCTAAAAATACTATATACCAAGTTTGAATCAAATCGGCGCAACCGTTTAGGCTATAGAAATCGATAAGGACAGACAGACAGACAGACGGACAGAATTTTCGGACCCACTTTTTTCGACTTCCCTACTATTTTCCCTAGAATTTTTTTTACGAATGCATAACTTGCCTTATAGTCCCTATAAATCGCAAGTAAAAATAGCATCCTGAAAGTTTTATCAAAATCGTTAAAGCAGTTCTCGAGAAAATCAAACTTTTTTTAAATATTGTATGGCAGGTACCGGTTTTTTTCGTCCTACAGCAAAAATGAAAAACACCTCTTGAGATACTATTAAATAAATACTAAATACCAAGTTTGAAGAAAATCGACACATCCGTTTAGGCTGTAGAGGTGCGAACAGATAGACAGACGGACGGAATTTCCGTACCCACTTTTTTCGACTTCTCTATCATCGTTATGTCATGTTTGATTGTTAGATTTTTTTATGCTCGAATGCATAACTTACCTTATAGTACCTATACACGCAAGTAAAAAAGTGAGCACGACTGGGTCGCACGAATATGCTCTTATGTGCCTAATTACATTGGAAAGCAAGATCTTCGACAGAAACAATTAACATTTACGTTGAAAATAACACAGTAGGAACTTATAAAAAGTATCAAAACCACAAAACTTAACGGTTTTTAGTAAAAATGAAGTATGCCATCACACGTCTTAAATAACAAAGAATTTAAGAAAAAAGTATTTCGAAAACTATAGGACCGGTTTTAATAAAATCCTGTTTTTATTTCTAGTTTTTTGAAATGTGTGTGTGTAATTTTGTTATGCAGTTTTTTAAGAATTTATTGATTTACATCTGATTTCTAAATTTTAAATATTTTTTTTGATAAGTAAAATATTAAATTTTCAAAATAAAAATGAAAAATTAATTAAAAGTAGAAAAAAATAATTATTCCAAATTTTTGTATGTAGAATTAATTTGTATACTTAGATCTTTTCAAATATATAATTTTATTGAAATCAATTGCGCCGTTACAGAGAAAGTCGAAAATAAATTAAAAAAACCTTTATATGAAAGGTACCGTTAATAGACTTTTCCGGTAAAACTACCACAAAAAAAATTCAAAAATTTTCATCAAAATTGTTGGAGTAGTTTTCGAGAAAAAATAAGCTTGTCCTTAATCGTTATATGGCAGGTATATAGTTATTTTTAGTCCTAAAATAAATTATCAATTTCCCCTCTGAAGAATGCTGAGATACACACATACCAAATTTGAACGAAATCGCTAAACCCGTTTAGGCTGCAGATCTATATACACCCGGACAGACAGACAGACAGATATTTTTTGCCAATGACTTTTTTAGGCTTTTCTATGATCGTAATATCATGTTTGATTGTTATCTAAATTTTTTTTATATTCACGAATCCTAAACTTGCCTCGTAGTTCTATAATTGGAAGTAAAAATTGTTACCAGTGTTCTAGCATGATTTTAAGTGAGATTATTTAGATGTGCTAGGTAAAAGATTCGTATACTGACAGATGGGTATTGAATCCAGCTATCTATATGTCACAGATTTCCCGAAAGAATAACTGCGCCTACAAGAGCGGATTAAAGGGTCGCGAGTCAGAAAATTAATTTTTCACTTAAGCCCTTACACGCCTATATCTCGTTATTTAGACGTCCTATGTGAGTGATTCTTACATTGTCAAATAAGTATTAAGTTTAACTATCTGATTCATGTCTCAAAAATCTGCAGAAAATATAATTGCATCTCCAGGAGCGAATTAAAGAGTCGTGTGTCAGCATTGAATTCAGCTACACGCTGCATATACCAAGAATCTCTCAAAACAATAATTGCGTCTACAGGAGCGGGTTGAAGGGTCACGTGTCAGGAAATTAATTTTTACTCAAGTCTTTACACGCCTATATCCCTTTATTTAGAAGCCCTAGCTGAACATATTTTTAATTATTAGATAGGTATTGAGTCCAGCTATCTGATCCATGCCTCAAAAATCTCCCGAAGATGTAACTGCGTCTCCAGGAGCGGCTTGAAGGGTCGTTGGTCAAACTATCCTCCTTCTATGGATGGCTGCAGTCTGCTGGAAATAAACAGGTAGGCAAAATTCAAGAGTCTTTTAAGTAGGGCCGAAGCAGCTTTGCCCTCTGAAGTGCCTTTTCATTAAGGAGATCGCCTAAGTACCTTGGTGTTATAGCTGAATGTTTGACCTATCAATCTGCAGCAAGTTGTTTGCTTTCTGCCACAGGCAAACAATCTGCCACAAGAACAATGGTGAAGCAGAAGCAGGAATAGCTTACAATGGTCTTTCATGTTCGGCTAGGATTAAGTTGTCATCTGAGAGGTTGGAAAGTCGTGCAAGTAAATATCCCAAAAACGAAAATCGTAAAAGAATTTTTGACAGTTTAAACCTTAGTATGCAAATTCATAACAGAATACAAGATGGCGCTGAATGCTCTCTGTTGCATAGTTTAAAACAAATATTTTTAAATTTAACATTTAAAAAACAAATGGTGTTGATCCTGTACAAACTAAGGAGGTTGACCAATCAGGAATGTGACTTCTTGGAATTCAAATATAATTTAGTTTAGTTTGTAAATCGAGTTTTTATTGAGAACAAAATTACAGAAAATTATAAGACTAAGCAAAAAAATGTCATTTTAAATGAATTATTTTAATCTTTGTCAAAATCCAGACCTACAATGTCCTTTGTGTTAGTTTTCTAGCTTTAAAAAATATCACTTCGTCGATAAATTCTTTCGGCTCCAGGTGCACCTAGGCTAAATGGAGGAAAATCAATTGGTGACGACATGAATATAAATGCAACTTCTAGATCTTCGCAGTCAAAGTCACACTCTAAAGGTTGGCCATCGTCTCTTACTCTCGCCCAATCACTGCATCGCCTTCCACATTGATGGCAATCGTTGCTACTAACTGGTGACAATGATTTGCCTCCAATTTCCCGGTGTCCAATTAAATCAGAACTTCCTTGTGATTCGGTACGTACTGAAGACTGGCCAGATGGTTCTACGTATAAGAAGTTGCTCGTACTTCCTGGTTCGGTAGGGGCCCATATTTTCGTCGACACCTTTTCATATTCACTTGAGTCGCTATTGATGTTATCCTCCAATGCCTTTCGATAGGCGGGCTCTGCTAATAAATAGGCTTTAGGTAATTTGTTGTCTTCATCGGCAGTATTTAGCATTTCGAAAACTTCTTTAGCTGTTTCATATATGTTGGAAACTGACATTTCTCTTGCTCTCAAAGTAATTGACACACTATTGCTCTTCGGTTTATGTCGCGTCCTAATGGATATTCCATACTTAAAACCCAGGCACATGATTTCGTATGTGTCGTCTGGGTTTTCGGCTATGTCAAATGTCAGATCAAGAGGCATATGAGATATGAGCTCCATCTTAGCCGCATATATTCCTTCAGATGATCCTGTTATGATGGCTGGAATGTGTTGGCCATCCGCACTAGTTTCCGGGACGGAAATAATTGTTTGTGTTCTTTTATTCAAGGCCAGTAAGTTTAAACTGTTATCTGCAGTGGCCAAATCGAAGAGCTGTTTTGAAATTTCTAACTTAATGTTCTGCATGGTGTAAGCAGCTCTGTTGCCACATGTTGAGATGATCAAAAGTCTTACAGCTTCACGTATTTTGTCGACTTCTCCTTCAGTTCCTTTTACGATGGCCAAATAGGAAGTATGTGGTGGTGTTGTCACAAAAATGATGTTTACATTGAAATCAATTTCTAGCTGCTTAATATAGGGAAGATCGTTCCTCGGCAATTGAGCCCCAATTGGTAGCTCAAAGGACATCAATAGTGGTGTTGATGCTCGAAGTGAGATTCTAGCTTGTTCCAGGTTCTCAAGAATTCCGTATATTGACACTGTGCAGCTTTTTTCCACCAATGTTCGGCGATTTGAGTCGGGGAAATGGATATGAGTGTCTGTCTGTTCCATTATGCTATTCACATTACATCCTAAACGGCCGATGATATGCGAATGATCGGTATCCGAAACTATTATTTTCATTTTGAGTCGTGGACCACTTGTGGCCAGACTGGCTAAAATTAGTCCTTTTGCCCAATTGATATCATTAGGTCTGCCGATTATGTTAACAAATGGATCTTTTCTGGTCCTTGCACCGACTTTTAGTTTCTTTGGGTACGTTATGAAGGTATCTGTCGTTTTCATGATTTTATTGAAGAAATAATCTGCGTTGATTAGTCCTTCCGTGTTGGTGGAATTTTTGAACATTTTCTCTAGTTTGCGGCGATCGATCTTGAAAGATTCCTTGGTCAGATGACTCAGATTCAAAATGTCCAGTTTATCTGGGCTTGAATGGTCGTTATCACTATCTGTTGTATTTGTAGAAGATGATGAACATTCGTACTGACTCTGCCGTGTTGTGCTTTCAGGGGTAGAGTTGTCGCGGGTAGAGGTGGTGTCCAATGGTTTTTCGTTCGATATATCTGATGCCAACATTTTCTTTCTTTATTTTTTTAGAAAACAGTTTTAGTTAATTTTTACAAATAATATATCGTGTTAGGTATATTTTTAATTTTTTTACTGTTTAGAGTATAATTACCTACTAGTACTAAGTTCAAGCTTTAAAATCTTGGTTTCAACTAAATGAAAATCTCTCACAGAAGCAGTTTAAATAGAAAATACTTCACACCGAAAAAACTACCTGTACCTGATGATTAGGTTCATTGTAAACTTAAATTGGTAAAGGATAAAAAAGGGTGGGTATACTCATTAATATAAAGATGTATTTAATTACCATTCATAGGGATCAAAACATAATTATACTTTTTATGGCAGCTACTTGAATTGTTATTTTTGTTGTGGGGGATTTGTAAGGACTTCAAAATATGAAGTACTCGAGATTATGCAAGCCCTGGCTAACAATGTTATTTTATTAATATCTTCTCAGAACTTAAATCAGAGCTTAATCTAGCCGAATAATATTAGAGTAATTATAGTTTATAGTGGCTCTAGCTGATTACACTTTGCTTTATGTGAAAGATATTGGATCCAGCTACCCGTCACATATACCACTGATTTCACGGAATAATAATTACCCCTACAGGAGCAGGTGAAAGAGTCACGTGTCAGGCAATAAACTGTCAATTAAGCTTTCACACGCCTATATCTCGTTATGTAGAGGTCCTAGCTGAGTATAATTTGCATTGCCAGATAAGTATTAAGCTCAGCTACGCTATCCATGTACACAAAAATTCTTTAAAACATAAATGCGTCTCCAGGAGCGGACTGAAGGGTCGTAGGTCAAAAAATAGTTTTTTTCACTCAAGCTTTCACATGCCTATATCTCATTATGAAGAAGTCCTAGCTGAGTATTTTTTTGCATTGTAAGATAGGAATTGAGTCCAGCTATCTGATCCATGCCTATAAAACCTTCCGAAAATAGAATTGCGTCTAAAGGAGCGGTGAAGGGTTGCGTGTTAGAAAATATTTTTTAATACGCTCTTCAAGTAGTACGACCATCCTGTTAAATTTCCTTTCTATTAGAATTATTTACAACTTTTGCACAAAATTCCTGTACTATTATTAATAAATTAAAGAAGATGTGAACTTGTTTTCGCTTTTTCGTCATTCATGTAACTCCTGCAGAAGTCGCTTGGGAACACCCCTACTCTTGCAACCGATTCAAGTTTAGTTCAGGCCAGAGTTTAATTATTGGACCAGCTTATACAGATTTCACCCTAACGTCTTGAATTAGCATTAGTGTACATAGCGATGGGTATACCTATGTTTGGTTCCGCTTTTGACGGATAGAATGCCCTCAAAGAAATGGGTCTCTTTTTACATAATGAGTTGCCGGTATTGTATCGTATTGAACCATCCAAGATGGTGTGCCTGTCGAAATGAAAACCTTATGGCTTTATTGACAAAATCTGGAGAAACACCAACGGTGCAACGAAGAGTAACATTTTGTGCTCCGAGTTTGCACGAATATTGGAGCATTAAACTTTTTTCGAAATGACGGGAAATATACGAGCAAGTAGAAGGTAAAATGATCGGACTTAACATTAGTACTAGAAGGAGGACAACATTCGCCGCGGTATTGCCGATATACGGCTACAAATGTTGGAAAAGTCATCGAAAATTGGACCTCCAGATTAGACTACGTCCAAGCCAGGCGTGGCGTTCATATGCTAGAAATCATATTTAATTTATAATGCCAGAAAAAAATCTTTCAAATAAAGTAAATTTCATGTGAATTTAAGAAAATCATCTTTGTTTTATTCCACTTCTAAGTTCTAAACCTCCTTTATTTTTTTTGTCTTTTGGATGGCTTTGGTGGCAATGCTTGACAGAGAAAAAATATGGTCAACAGTCGAGAATCCAGGAATGGAAAAAGTCCCAATAATATGAATTCCTCTTGAAGTTGTGTCAATCGTTCATTTTCAAAGATTCAATCGTTCATGATTCGGTCATTCCAAGGATTCGGTCTTTTCAATCAATCATTTTACGAATTAAACAAATATCTACTCTCTTTCTGGTAAAATATCAGTAAAGGTTCTTGTCTCCACTATATAGAGTTAGTTCTGAATCAACCAGGAAGATGGCCAGACGAAAAATTACCACCATGAAAGTACTATAGAGAATGTAGATATATACAATGCCCATACCGGTCACACTGAAATGTAGTGAATGTGTTTGTGAACCCGAGATTGTATCTATCCCACACCGACATCCGTCTTCCGTCAGTATATCATTAGTGTATGTATATTGTATATGCATCTGTGCTTGTCTCTCTCTCTAGTCTCATTCTCTGTCTTTGTATATACACTGCATACAGTACCATCATGAAGCATCATTTTTTAGTTGCGAATCAAGTTGCAATGCGGCGCGCTGAAATCGCCAATTGTTGTGGATATAGAATAAGAACAAACAACAAAAGTGTATTAAATACTGGTAAAATGCCGGTAAATGTTCTCGTATCAACTATTAAGAGTTAGTTACGAATCAGTCAGTGTATATACAATGTCTCTGTGTACAAAAATATTTAAATTTCAGTTCAGTTTCACTTTAGTTTCGTTAATTTATTTCAATCATTCTCTATCTCTGGTCTGTTCTTTGTGTACTGTGTATTGTATTGCATTCAATGATTGGTTGAATTTCAGTTTCGTTTTAGGCATCGTATCGTTCTCGTTCATTTGAAAAGCATTGAAATTGTGAACGACCGACTTATGGAAGTGTGATTGCAATCATCAATACTTTTGAATGAACGGGTCGTAAAGACCGAATCAATCACGATTGACACAGCTCTAATTCCTCTAAAATCTGAAAACGTTGTGTTTTAATTGATTCACTGTATAAAATAATTTTTTAGTCTATAAGCCATTTATTTATTTTTTCCAACTCTGGTCACACTGTCTTTTTGAATCTCATATCAAAACTTCTAACAACAGAGAACAGGTTCACAATTCACTAAATAATTAATTAAGGTATTTTTCTCCCGCTCTTTTCGTTATTTTCCAATATGAATACGTAAATAGCTCTCACTTCACTTAAGCTGTGCAGCATTCGTAATATTTAAACACAGAAGCGTGCTGTCAGATGTGAAAACTAAAAATACATAACGGCACACCAAAAACAATTTTTTTTTTAAAGATTGCATTCATTACATGAGGAAAAAAGAGTCATCTACACCGGCGAGTATAAAATAAACAAACAGCAATACTCATACACACACACGTAATAAAGATGAACATAATGAGAAGAAAAAGGAAAACAGATTTATCGGTTAGATTCAACAACTGTGTGCCGTGTAGCCGGTCAGCCGGTAGATTATAAATCAATAAAACAAATAAAAAAAAGAAAATTCCAATCACCGTTAAGATAAGAAGAATAATGACCTAACTATAAAGTTCGGTATTTTGAAAGCTTTTTTTCATTACAAGAAATATACTGAGTTCCCTAGATTTTCCAAAGGCAAGGCAAACAATTGGCTATTTTGTGGCGCAATTTGTTTTTTATCTGCCTTAGTGGATGGCAACGATGAGATTCTATTTTGTTTCTCTTGTTGGATGACGGATAATGAGTTTGGGGATGGCAATTTTTTTTTTTTTTTTAATGACAGTTTCATGTATTTATTTAAAGGGTTGCGTATACGCCACAGTGTCCTGACAAGTTTTATATTTTTTTTTATTAATTTTTTGTGGGCATAGTTTATGATAGCCTTGAGGATGACGTTCTTTTTTTTCTGATATAACGACTATTTTATGATATCGTGGGATGCATTTTTTAATGAAAATGTTGTGTGTTGTAAAAGGAGAATTAAACAAATATAGGGTAAATATTGTTTTTTTTAATTACATTTTTCAAAGTTTTTGATTTGAACTTGGTACAAAGCTATATTTTTAAGGTCAATGACAGTGAATTAGTTTGTAAGAAATTAAATGATATAAATAAAATAAAATTAAATAAAATGAGACAAAATGAAGTAAAACAAAATGAAATGAAATTAAATTAAATAAGAAATAAGAATTGTTTGACAGTTAAACTTGTTCGGTTGGACAAAAATATGTAGAAAAAAAATAAGCACCCGAAAACATTTTAAAGCACATAATAACCTTTAAAAATATTTCAAATTCTCTACCAGGACACCATTTTTTGCTTCACTTGTAACAACAAACCTTTTCCGTTTTGTTCTAAATACAAAACCTAATCATAAAAGAGTTAAGTTCATCAAATGCATCACAACACCACCAAACAAGCCTTATCCACTATTATAAGAGGCTACCTGTTACAAAAGGGCAATTTATTTATAGTCAATAGAATAGTAAATTTATGTACAAAGAAGGTGTCTGCTTGGTATTTTGTAGGTTAAATGTTCCAAAGAATGATGGCTGATTGAAGAAGAGGAATTATTTCCCCCTTGCAGCTAAGCACGCTATGTTGCTGCTGCTGCTAAACAAAAATACCACAAGTCGGCGAAATTTATTGCATGGAAATGGAATTCAAATGAGAGAATTGGCACACATGTATGTTGTTATATAAATGTTTTTTGGCTTTAGCGCAAAATTAATGAAAAGAAAAAACAAAACAACATCATTAAGGTGCTAACCTCATTTGTTTTGGTGATGATTTTATTATATTTTTATGATTCAATCTTTATAAGGTTCCGTAGTCTTACGGAATTGCCTGGAGAATTATTTTTGGAAAAGTAAATGAGACATTTTTTGAGTGGTAAGATATTTATGGATATAATAGCTTCTACCCGCGACTTCGTCTCCGTGGAATTTAGATTAAATGATTTTTATTATTTAAATGAAAACCTTTTTAAAGAAAATATTTAAATTTCTCCCGCATGAACCGTGCATTTTCTTGGAATAAAAATAGGCTGTGTAGTAGTATAGTGAGTCCTGTAATTCTTCCATCTGCAAAAATTCACAAAATTCGTGATAAACAAACATTATAAAACATACATTATTTCACATTTAAGCCTTTCCCACAAGAAACTTGGGATAAAAATTAACCTAATATTTAATCCACCACCTCAACCATCTATACTAACCAATTTCAGACAAATCCTTTAAGCCGTTGAGGCGTGATCGCCGAACAAGCATCCACATTCTATAATACTAGTAGGATTAATTTATTTATGCAGATAATATAAGTGCAAAAAAATAATTTCATCAAAATTCTGGCCAAAATATCCATCGGACGAGTAAATTAAGGATGCAAAAGCATTCTATAAAAAACAAATTATGTCTGCATATTCCTCAAAAACTACATCTTGACCAAGACATCCATTTTTTTTTATAATTGACGATGACCGGATACTAACAAAACGAGGGAAATGCTTTTAACACACGGATATACTTCTAACACAAAATCTACCAAACTTTTTCTCAAGGTAACAAAAATGTCTCTGGGCATTTTCATTAAATAATAGTTTACATAACTATCATTTACTATTACTCATCCATTAACCAACTATGAAACGATTTTGATTATAAGATTGCTCTATCCTTCTTGATACTATTTGGAAGAAAATTATAACCTGCAAAACGGCGGCATCTGTTATTTTCGTTTTGATAAGCAGCCCTGTTTGTACACTACACTTTCTTTTTAAGCTCAGAGCAGGCACTGACCTGTCAAAAAAAATCCGTGTTTCTTGTTTAACTCGGATCGTTGAGCTTGCGTTTCTTTTTTTCAATCGGAGCTTGTTTGGAGCGCGCTCTATGATGAGCTCAGAATAAAATGACGGAGCACATGGAGTAAAAGGGCGAGCGCGGCCAACTTCATGTATTTTGTGTGTTTTGACAAATGACAGGGTTTGAAAAAAAACCAAAATCAAAATGGCGTCGGTTGAAGTAAAATATTAAAATGCATTTTTTTAAGGAAATAACATTAATTTAATTTAATTTTTGTATTCATGGTGCAAAGTGGACTATATGACAGCTCAGTGCTCAAGTGTGTTTCTTAATTAAATCGGAGAGCTCTGATACCCAGAGCATAATCGGCTTGCTCAGGCTCTACTCCGTGCTCTGCTCAGTGCTTAACAAGAAAAACGCTTTTTGTGCAGTAAAAAGGGCGAACAACTGTCAAACCAAAAGAATGGGGAATATTGTATGAACTTTGCAAAAAAGTAACCAAACGCAAATTTCACGCATTTGGTGTTAAACCATTGTATATAGAATCTATAGTACTATCAAGATGGGTATTTCACCTAGCGTCATCAAGTTTCGCTATCTCGCTTTTTCTCAGTGTGACTTTTAGTCGGGGAGATGAATTCAACACATATGCAACGTTAGAAATTGACAGAACAGGAAAGATGTATATAAAGTGTTAGCAGTTAGAGGGAAGCAAATTATAATATCTTTTTTGTGTTATTTTTTTTGTTATTTTCTGATAATGAGAGAATGGAAGATAGAAATTTAGACAGGTATGTGAGGAGTTTTCATCTCTGCCTTGAAAATACACTGTTTTTGGAAACGTTTTTTATAGATACAGCAACAGGATGAAATTTACCTTTTTAACGATTTTTGTTGAAATTTGATACTACGATAGTACTAAATTCTAGTACTAAGTACTTAAAGTCTAGTACCAAAATACTATTGTACCAACAACATAGTACCTACTGGCACTAGTTTTATATTTAACTAGCGTTCGAAATTGAAAATTGGTAATTGATTTCGGTATTAGAAATACAGAAAATACAGAAATAACGTCAAATATCTTACGCAGTATATACAATACTTATGTATAACAAAAATACAATTTTTTTTTAAATTTGTGTGTCTGTCTTTCTGTCTGTTTGTTCTGGCTAATTTCAGAAACAACTGCACCGATTTTGACGAGACTTTCGCTAGATAACTGCTGATGTTCTAGAGAGTAACTTGAGTTATTTAAATTACCCACAAGAGGGCGCTGGGTCGTTTTTTCGAAATTTCTTATTTATGGGTTTATTGTTTTTTACTTGCGATTATAGAGACCATAAGGCAAGTTTAGGATTCGTGAATATAAAAAAAAATGAGATAACAATGAAACATGACATTACGATAGTAGAGAAGTCGAAGCGTTACTGGCAAAAAATGTCTGTCTGTCTGTTAATATGTATAACAAGCTGCAGCCTAAACGGCTTAAGCGGTTATCTTCAAATTTCGCATGTGTGATTCTGTTAGCATTCCTCAGAGGGGAAATTGAAATTTTATTTTTAGGGTTAAAAATAAGGGTACCTACAATATAACCGTTAAGGAAAAGCTTATTTTTTTCGAAAACGGGTCTACGATTTTGATCAAAATTTTTGAGATTTTTTTATAGGTATTGGTTGTCATTAAGTAGAACAACGTACCTTTCCTTTAACGTTGTTTCAATTTTCAGCGTTTTTGGTAACAGCTTATTGTATTTCAATAAAATTTTATATTTGAAAACATCTAAGTAATCAAATTAATTCTGCATACCAATTTTTGAATAATTTAATTTTTGTATTTATAATAAATTTTAGAATTTTTTTTTTACAAATTCAATATTTTTATTTAAAAAAAAATATTTTTAAATTTTATGATGAACTGTATATTAATAAACTCGAAGAAACTGCATACGAAAATCTCGAGAACATTTTTGTTTTTTTTTTTTCAACAAACTAAAAATAAAAAACAGGATTTTATCAAAATCCGTACTACAATTTTCGAAATACTTTTTTCATAAATTCAGTAATATTTGGGACGTGTGATGGCGTACTCCATTTTTACTAGAAACCGTTAATTGTTGTATCTTTTTATAGGTTCAAACCGTGTGATTTTTCTATGTAAATGTTACTTGTCTATGTTAAATATCTTGCCTTTCAATGTGATTAGGCACATATGAACAAGTATGTACGTGTGACCCAGTCGTGTCCATTTTTTTAATTCTTATTTATGAGTAAATAAAGCTATTTTGATAACTAGGTGACGCCACGCTCGGCGCTGGCGTGGTTTTTTTGAAAATGTATGGTATTGACGAGCAACACCGGTTAGCTAGTTAGAAATAAAATCTGAAAGTGATAGTTGGTTAAATTTGTTTCCTAGATTCTCTTTGCACTCCTAGACAAGTGTTTTTTTTTGTTCTTCATTAATACAAAATAAAATGTCTAATTTTAAAATTAAGTGTGGGAAAAATTGAATATTAAAATCGATGTATATGTATATTTTTTTCTAATATTCCATTGCCAAATAAATACCAACAAATATGTCAACAGTTTGACAGTTGTTACCCATCTTCCTACAAACTGAGCTTAAATGTCGTAAAAATATGACAACTAAGCGTTTTGACAGTGGTTCGCTAAGTTGCCTGAGTTTGCGTTTTGAGATTTCGACAAATTATGTAATTATTTACAAATTTTAGTAAAACTTAATTAGTACCTTAGCATTTTGCCAGTTCACGTTTCTTGAGATTTCGGAGTGCTCAAGAAATTTCCTCAGTCACTTTTGATGAAACTGAAAAATGTATTTGAAAACAATTTCCCAGCAAACGCCAAAAAAAACGTTGTATCTATGTACATATTTTCTTCTAAAATAGTTCTCTTTGACAATCAAAAAAACATTAGAATTAACTTTTTGACAGCAAAGTTGATTTTTTTTCTGAGAAATCGAGTTCACGTTTCTTTGAAAACGAAGTTCGCGAAGCAATCAGAAACATGAACTGGCTAATTAACTGATTAACTTTTGGGATCATTAAAAAAAAAGAATGTTTTGAAGATTAAATTAATTTAAGAAGTGAAGAATGTATGATTGAACTAAGAGATTTTTTGTGAAATCTTGTATTGCGAAATCCGAACATTTTATGAGGAAATGCGAACAATTTTGTTTGAAATTCTATGTTCGGGTTGTCGAGATTTCGTTGAAAGAGTAAAACGATAAGTGTCCATTGGAATACAAAACTAGAAGTTATTTTAAAGAAACAAAAAATTGTAGGATCAAAGCCGAAATCAGAGATTTTAAAATTTTAGACTGCGAAATTTCGCCAAAATGTCATTGAAATCGCAAATCCTCATTGCCAAATCGAACAATGCTTTTTTTAAGTAGTAGTCAGATTTGTATTTGCGCAAAAAAAAAAATTGGCGGTGGCAAATAAATTCACAGAAAAGGGGATAAAGTGAAAACGTCTCATTTCGGTTTGTTTTCTCTTTCACATACAAGCAATACCGTTCAATATATGACAGCATGGTGCTTCGTCTTCCTCTCCGTCGCACAACTCAACAAAACAGCATGCAACCTTATCAAAATGAGTTATACCATTGTCAGAAACACCAACTTCTTATTCGAGCACACAGCAGAATTTAGTCGAAAAAAGGTCAATAGTCATGGAGGAAATTCTAACAAGAAGTAAGTCAGCAGGAAATGATGGGATTTCTTACATTTTTCATAAAAAGCTACTAAATCTCCTGCTGAAGATCATCTTTAATAACTGCCTGAAAACAGCTACTTTCACGAAACATGGAAAATGCCAAAAGCGGTAACCGTGCGAATGTCGAGGGATACCAGCCAGTTTCGCTCCCTGCTGTGTCAGCAAGGTTTTTATTTGCGATTATAGGTACTATAATACAAGTTCTGCATTCTGCAGATTAAAAATTTTGAGATAACAATCAAACATGACATTACGATGATAGAGAAACATATATGAGTTACTGGCAAAATTCTGTCAGTCTGTCTGTCTGTCTTTACGGATGTATTTTGCACTGTAGCCTAAACGGTTTGGCCAATCATCCCATAGGACCGGTTTTTTTTCTTCAACTTTCTCGAAAACTAGTGATCCGATTTCTATCAAAATTAATATTCAAGAAGATGTACGTGGCCGTACATCTTCGTATTAATTTTTTTTTTTCAAAACTTTTTTTTTGTATTTTTAATGATTAAAAAAAAATGTATGTTATTTTTGTGCTTAAGTTTCTATTCTTGAATTATTTTTTTTTTAATTTTTTTAAAAAAAGTTGTTAAAAAACCGCTTTATTTAAAAACCGCTCCTACAAATTTGAAAAAAAATTCACACTTTTTAACATTTCTTAAAGAAATAAAATGGCGTTTAAATTATTTCACTCAATACAATTTAACGTACTTTATTCGAACAATCAAAAGTCACAAAAACGAATAGATGCTTCGATGTTAACTTTAATTTTCTTAAATTTTATTCTACAATGAGACCGCACATATGAGCAAGTACGTGCGATCCAGTCGTGCAATTTATTTAGGAGCTTATCAATATTTCCTTGGGGAAAGAAAGTCTTACCTGAATGGCTGCACGAGAATAAACCATTCATCTGCTTCTTGGACTGCATTCCGACGTGACAGACGGACTCAACAAGAAGAAGACAACTGTTTAATGGACAATGAAAAGACTTTTGACACAGTTGGAAAAAAGGTCTTGCATTTAAACTATCAAAGGTAATACTACCTGAACACTTGGTAAGAATAATACAAAATTTTCTAACCCAGATTTTTTTAATGCACACGTTTTAGCAAGGAATATTCGTCAAGAAAGAGGATCAACGCTGGAGTTCCACAAGGTTCCAAATTAGGCCCCATACTTTTCAACATATATCAACATAACCAGCTCACCAGGGACAAAAACGAAGCTGTATGCCAATGACTCAATGACATACGCAACATCCCTTTCAACAGAAATCAGTGCCAGGATAGTAGAGGATCATATAAGAAACTTGTGGGACTGATACCTCAAATGGGGACTGAAGATAAATAGGTAGCAATAAGAGCAAGCTCATTTCCTTTAGAATGCCAGCAACACCAACAATGAATCATAGAGGTTTTGGATCACGATGTGACAATATTAATATCAAGCTACCAGACAACATCGTAATAATGACAAGGACAAGAACCAAGTATCTTGAAATGAATTTCACCAACCGCTTCAAATTTAACAAGCTCGTTTCGCTTATGCTTAAGAAAGCTAACTTCTCACCTATATTTAGTCCACCCACTACTAAGGAGGAGAAACGAACTAAACAGGACTAAGCTCTTGTTATATAAGCAGCTGATCCGTCCCGTTCTGACGTACGCTTGGCCCATTTGTTTAACGGTTTTGTCGACACATGTGAAGAAGGAAGAAGGTCCACCTTTTTGCAAGGAAGTTAAATGGTAGTTGACAAGTCTTTACAAAAATCCAATAACTAGGAAAATTGTCCCAACCAAGAAGTTGTATGACGATAACAAACTGATCCTAATAAATCAGTTTATGCTACAGCTCTTTAGCAAGGCACAAAGTCTTCGGGAAGTCAACTGTGTTCAGCCAAGAATACGCCAAGAGAGAGGTATCCGCCGACCAGGGGCCCCACTCTAAAATCCAATTCGAAAGTAAAGTCGTTCGAAAACGGATAATTGATGCTCAGGAATCCGAGATTCGAAAAGGAATATCCAAATTTTATTTTCTTCTTTCTTTATCATTCCAGCATTCCTTACGAAAAAAGAAAATAAAATGCGGATATTCCTTTCCGAATATCGGATTCCTGAGCATCAATTATCCGTTTTCGAACGATTTTACTTTCGAATCGGATTTCAGAGTAGGGCACCAGTAGACCAGTACTAATCCTGTGAGCAGATCCGAACTGCAGAACTTTTTACAAGATAAAGAACCAAGGGTTTAGTTCTTGAAGAAAAGAATTCTCATAGGAGGACATGAAGGACATTATAAACTATTGAGATTCCGAGGGTCTAATGTTAAACGATTCCGAATTTATTTAACAAAATTAGTATCGTTTTCCGTCGGTTGATAATTCCCTGATTTAAGAAAAACCTGTAAAAAAATTACTACATTGACATAGTTTAAGGAATGTTTTACTTAAACCTTTTTATAAGACCCCGCTGCGCACTCTGCATTGCCCTTAAGTCTGCTATTACACAGTTGAGCAGTAAGATAAGGCAGCAACTTATGGACCTATTTATCTAACTTAGATATTATAAAAGGATCATTTTATTAAAGACAAAAAACCATTAAAAAAAAATTGGCAGCAGATTAATATTTGGCAATGAAACACTTGCTTTTATTCCATTTGTTCTCAAGACAATCAAAAGCCTTTTGAGTACACATTTCAATGCTTCTCCAACACAATTAGAATCAGCTCAAAGTCATCATGTGCATATGTGAATATGGACATATGCACCAAAGAACTTCCACACCATCTCAGAGTTATTGTTCGTTCTATTAAAAGGATATCTTTATTTAGTTGCGAGTTAAAAGTGAGACGTCCCTCCCCCTCCTCCCAAATTTCATCCGACAGTGAATAGACCCACTTATCACTAGCACTTGGCGCGCACGTGAATGCAGTTCACTTGCAGCTGCAGCAGTCGCTTGAGGAATCACCTCTTGCCGTCTTTTGAATTGTAAACTTTTTTTTCGCCTTCACTTATGCAACAATGTCCAGTCATTTTGATGATGAAATTCAATAAAAGTGCGGCAAGAACAGACCAAAGGTGGAAAACAAATTTTTTTCTTTTTGCTTTCAAAACAAATAGAATTTTCTTTGTCATTTTGTTTGTCATTTTCGTAACTTAAAAGAAAAAAATTGAAAAAAACTTTCGACTAGGCACGGGCCCACCGGCCTGGTTATACCAATGTATTTCTACTCAGTTCTATAGTTTTGAGTTCGTTGTTTTCTTTTTCGACATCTTATCAAGACGCCCTTCCTTTGATGGGCGTTATTATAGAACAAGGTTCTACTTCAAGTCCTCCCTGGTGGGTTGTTGAAAACACTCTATACACCCATCAACCCGCACATTATAAATTCGATTTTGTTGTTCTTGTTTGTTTTTTGTTTTGTATTTTTTTTTTTGCCAAAGTCGACGCCTCTGGCCTAGTCTGGTTGAAAAAACTTTTAAGTGGTACTGCATCGGTATTATGAACGACAACAGTATGTGTGGAAAGAAATGAACTAGTTTGGCTAATAACATTTAAAATGTATTTTGTGGATATTTTTTCTTAAATATCAATGTTTTGCGTTTCTTATTATACATTTATATTTTATAGTTAATATTGTTAAAAGTTTTTTTGATTACTAGCATTCAATTTTATTCAAATTCAACATTGATAATGACAGAATCTTCGGTTTGGATAACATAAGATGTTATTCTATTGATTCTACTGAAAATGCTAATATCATCGTCCATAAACAGGTATGCAGCAATCAGCAAACAGCAATCACATAGCCGGCACGCGAAGATGAAAATAAAGATATCAGAAGAATAGAAGAAGGACTTCAAAAACAAAGAAACAAAAAATGGGTGAAAAACATTATTTCTGAAATGTAAAGAAATACAAAACGATGTCCGCACCAGACGCGAACTTCTATCAATCCGTCAGAAAAATGTCGCAATGTTGGAGTATACATCACGCTGCACATACTGTATGAACGGAGAGGGAAATCTGATCACCGATCCTGAAGGCATTCTGGAGCGATGGGAAATGTAATTTAATGAATTGTTGAACGGTCAGCTCACGGAAGAAATGGAGACTCCAATACATTTCAAGGGGAAGACATCATGCTGCAGAAAGCAAGCATTGAGGAGATACAAAAATAACAAGGCCTCGGGAGCCGACGGCATACCTGCCGAGCTGATCAAACATGGAAGGCCAACACTACAAGAATGCAAGAGAATTCGTCATCCCAAGTAAATTGACACCACTATGTAGGCTGGCCATGACCAACTTTACAAGCAAAGTAAAAGTAGCCGGTTCTTTAATGTATTCCGACAAGGAGATGGTCTGGTTTGCATAGTCTTCAAACTGGTTTTGGAGAAAGCGATCCATGATTCTGGCACGTCAACAAGAGGGCGCATTTATTTGCCGTATATACGGGAATTGTTCGATTCCAATGCGATATTGCGGGCGTCACAAAAAGTACCTCATTAACTCATGCCTTTACATATCTCGTTATTTATAGGTGATAACTGAGTAATTCTTTATTTAAAATGAGTCGACCAAACAAATTATTGCGCCTCCAATAGCAGAATGAGGTGTTGCATGTCAAAAAGTACCTCATTTACTCACGCCTTACGCGTGATCGAAAATTTGTTCTAACGTTGAACATCTTGAATATTGTAATCTTCCCATAATTAACACACAGAAACGCACGCATCACATTTCTCGTGTCTACGTTGACAGCGCCATCTTCGTTCTATCTGGCTATATCAAATGTCAGATCATCATGGTTCGAATGAAGAAAACTCTACGAGTGCCAAGGTTGCGTAGCGTAATAGAATCACAAAATCCAGAATAAAAAGGCTGAAAGACTTAGGACTCAGCAGAATTCATGAACAGAATGTTAGCAATTGGCCAAACATAAGATCAAAGGTATAACTAAATGTTGTTAAATATTATATAGGTTGCAACGAAGCAAGTAAACAGAAAAGCAGATTATTGATTTTTTTTATAATTCACTAGCGCTAAATATCCTTGTAACCTTAAAATATTTAAACCCCGTACGACCATTGAGGAAATAAGGAGGGGTGAAAGACGAGATACCGACGCACATTAGTTTTGAAAGTCTGCATATACAAATGAGACGGAAAACCAGAGCCTGGCAAAGCATTCAAAAAAGTATTGGTCCAAAAATTGAGCCTTGTGGCACTCTTTGCAAAAAATGCCTAGGCGTTTAATTTTTGTCAACAAAAACATTTTTCTTACAATATGGAACCCTTATCACAACTTGGCAATATGGAAATGCTCTACAGATCTTGCGATAAGTTATAGGCATTCGACAGCTGATTTTTCAAATACATTCTTCTCATCAAGTTTTTAAACCGTTCAAAATAGACATTTAAAATTACATTAATTCCGACAGACCTAAGTTTTGGTGCAGACCTTGGGAACACCATTAGAAATAAAGTGTCAAAAGTCCCCATAATTTATCATAAAACTAACCGTTTTGCTAAAAATCCAAAAAACCCATTTTTGTGACTTTTGAATCCAAATAACATTTTTAGCAAACATGGGATCGATTGGAACTTTTGACAATTTATTTATAATGGTGTACCCAAGGCCTCCAAAAAAATTTAGCTCTCTAGGATTTATTGTAATTTTACAACTATTTGTATGTCTAATTTGACCGGACTATTTACAAGATTTGGTAATTATACACTTGGTTTTTCGGCTGTAAAAAAACCAAAACTGGACCGATTTTCATTATTTTTTTTAAATGTCCATTTTGATGTCGGATTTATTAAAAAATATATAAAAAAAATGTCATTAATACTTATTTGTGATTCTGGAACTGTGGTTTTAAGCTTAAAAAGTTTTCTTCATACTTGGCTACAAAATTAATTTTTTTTTTATTTCTTCATTGCTTGCCAGACTGTTTTTTTTCCTATACTAAATTAATTTTTTTTTGCAATATGACGGAGTTTATAAGAGACTCTGACAATCTATAAAACTCAATTAAAACCGTCTCTGTTAAAACTAACCATACTCTATAACAGCTTCACCGCAACGCCAGTTGTTTTCGCAAAACAGTATTATTTTCAATTTTTTTTTTAAGTTCATGATAGGCAGAAATAATATCATCAGATAATGTGCAGTGCATTCAGTAGATATAACTTTTCAACCATCCGTATTCGTGTGTGCACATCTAATTCCGGTTGGACTCATCATTGCGTCGAGTCATTCATGAAAAAGCATCTGACATGGCATCGTAGTGTCAAAAAAAGTACTGACACACTCGGAACTCTCCAAATGGAATAAAAAATCCTCGAATTCCGAATAAGGACACAATGATTTACAAGTCCCACCGGAGAAGAGTACCATAACATCATGACGAGAATAACATATACATATATATTTGCTGATGGGCTATGATGCCAAATAGGCACGAACTATAGGAGGAAAAAGATACCAACCAACAAGGAGACATAGAAATAACAATAAACCAGCCAGCAGCAAGCAGCAACAATAGGGGGCGCACATGCAATTCCTTATTTATGTCGTCGGTATGACACTTGAATCGGTGCCAAACCGAAAAAAAAAAGTTTGTTGACGTTTGACTATCGCTATCGCCTCCTTGGTCCAGCAATTGTTGTGGGTGGTAAGGGACAAGAAATGTATTAGCCCAAAGTGCTAACAAATTACCCCCACTTAGCCAGACTTAATCTTTGAGTATAGACTCTTTGGTTAATGCGCCCAAAAAAAAATATTTGATCTCTTGATGGAAGGCCGTGACACAAATAGATGACACTTCCTTTGATAACTTTATGCCCGACTTGAGATCTTCTCTGCACTTTGACTTGAATTGCGAGGCGAGAGAATGAGTGTCTATATGGGCAGATCTTAAAGCATTGCTGGCTAATACTTAATTTTATGGATTTTTTAAGCATACAAACGAAAGGAAAAGCTAATATTTTATTAAGGCAAACACGTTGTCGAATCTGTGAGTCAATTTGCGTTTCAAATGCTTTACTTTGGAAAGAAAATTGGTCACATCGAAGGCTACTGTTAAACAAACAAACTTACCGAATTTTAATAGAAATTGTGTGAGGAATGAATAGACTTCGAGGAGTATTAGAAAGAACTGTCAGAAGCTAGTGATGGTTGTAACATGACATGACATTTGCTTGGAATGACGAAACGGTTGTTTTATAGCAGATTGCTTAACAGCACGGTAAATATGATTTGATTGGATTAAATTATTTTTAAAACGTAATGGCAAACTCTTTATAATAAAGCTAATTTCTTGGCCATAACATTAAATTATATGCGTTTTATTTCTTCTTGAAAGCCACACGTCTAAAAAAAACACCATTTATTTGAGTTTAAAAAGTCCTCTGAAGAATGTCAAAGTGACCTTATGTTTCAAATTTGAAGACGATTGGCCAATGTTGTAGTTCAATATACATCCGTACAGACGGACAGACAGACAGACAGAATTTTTTCCACTAACTCAAATATTTTTCTCTATCATCGTAATTTCATGTCTGATCGTTAGAATTTTTTTTTTCTTACGAATGTTCCTACAAATTGCAAATAAAAAATGAAACAACATTCATTCATTCCTAAAAAAAAAATTTATTGTTACTTTTGCCCCACCCTGTATACAGTCCTTCTGCAAGATTCTGTAATTTATATTTGGCATATCCACATATTTCCCTTCGCGAAACGTCAGTTGTATTTTGCCGAGCTCGTCTCATCGCTGCTATTTCTATTTAAAGACCTGCCAGTCTTTCTAAAGGAATCAATTATAAAGTAAAGTAAAAAGAAAACTAATTCAGCAACTCGAACACGATGAAATAATTCTTCCATAAGTCAATTTTCATTGATTTTTCCTCTTTTGTGTACGGCCGGCTGTGTGTGTGTGTGTATCTATGTTCCTGTGCACCGTTTTCTCCTGATCTTGATCTATATTGCTTTCAGGTGTAATTTTCTTCAAGCCACCCTTCATGATTAAGACTATTAAACAAAATTAATATCAAGAACACATAATTTTCTTCCAATTTATATGAAGGGTATTAATTTTACCCGAACGCTGATGATGTAACCCTCTCTACTCCCCTTTTGAAGGGGTAGTTTCATCAAGACGACAAAAATTGCAGCGCGCAATATAAGACTCGAGACACTAATGTTTGCTAGGCCAGGTTAAATTGAAAAGTATCTTTAAAAACTGACGCGACGACGACGGCGACAAAACAACAACGAATACTTGTGGGTGGCTAGGCGGAGAGAATCAGGTAAGGCAGAGTGAGTCTTTGAAAAGCCAAAAGGGTTGCTGTCGTGGTTGTTATGTTATGGCTGCGTTGGGTTCCTTGTGTTTTTTCTGCCAAACAAAATAATGAGGAAGAGAAAAATACAAATGAAATATACAGACGCAGACGTAATAGTTCTTGCGTCACCGTTATTTTTGTTGTGGCCTTTATTGTTCTTTTCTTTCTTTTTATTTGAAGAAAGGAAGCGACTCACTTGGAGGAACAACGGCGGAATCGCCATAATAATGTCGGCTCGACTTAAGGTTTTCGCTTGATTTATTTAGAACATGACATTAGTGCGGCAACGTTGTGTGAGTGTTTTGGCTTTTAAAGTCCCCTTTGGGGTCATAATCTACTTCTGGGCTTGATTTATGATATTTTAGACTTCGGCGTTGTGTTGGTCGCAATTAATTTATTAATGCAAATGTGAATTCTGTTCGTTAGGGAAATGCACTTGTTCATGGCCATAAGTCAGGGGATGAAATGCCTACCTAGGAACGTTCGTATGTTTTTTTTTTTTTTTTTGTGGACACATTTTATTGTTTGCTCCATCTGCCGGTGATTTTGTTAAGTGCGTCTTGAGAATTGAATACAACTATGTAGGTCGAAGTGGGTATAAGCTGGATTTGTGTCAGTTGGTTCTTTGTTAATTCTACTCAGCTTTTGGTTGAATCAATAGATTTATCTGTTGAAGGTATAAAGGTAGGGTAGACAGACAGTTGGTTGAAATTCTCTAAGATGAATGACCCCACAAGATTGTTGATCTATGTAACTGTTGATTATGTATACAAATAAAAAAAATTAATTGAGTTAAAAGAGAATAACATTTCTTTTAAATATTTGATGAAAACTTGTAGCTTTAGATTTGGGAATAGCAGATAAATTAAATATTCATTTTATTATAATTTTGAATTCAGATCAAGAAAGATTTTTTTTTTTTGGATTTTTGATTTCAAGTACAATTTTAGGAATGAAATTTCGGATGACAATCCTATGACGCCTCAACTTTAAATTAATAAGCTGAAACTGTTTTGTGATGCATGGGATCTTAAAATTAATATTAATAAACCTAAAATAATGATCTTCAGAACTCAAAACCGATCTGATAACCTTACAAGGAACTGGAATTTAGATGGTCAAAATATTGAGGTAGTTAGTGAGTTTAAGTATCTAGGCCTAATTATAACTCACAATCTAAGTATGAAAGCCCATATTAAAGAAAAACTTTCCGTAGCAAAATCAGCAATTTATACCTTGTGGTCAAAATTTTTTACTAATAAATTTGTTGACTCTACGTCAAAGTTTAAAGTTTTTAATGCAACGGTTAATAGATGTCTTTGTTATGGAACTAAAGTTTATGGGCATTCAAAGATACTTTTTCAAACGAATTTTCCGGTTGCCTTTTAATACCCCCAATTACGCAATATATGTTGAATCTGGTCTACCACAAGTTTATGTGAGGAGTTTGAATGCAGACTATCTCACGAAAGTAATGCATAGATTTGATAGCAATTTACATAAAAGAATTCTACTGGTATCACTCCGCTGTGGTTATTCACCTTTTAGAAACTGGCACGCGCTCGCGTCGGCTTACAGCGTCTGTTTAGATCTGAATGTAAGCAACAGAGAAGAGTGGACCAACATCTTTTATGATTTAATATCGGTGGTAGATAATAAAATCTATCAACAACAATTAGAAAGGGTAACAAATTCCACCTCTAGGGTTACGTATAGACGTTTGAATCTGAGCTTGCGTGATTATAATTATTTTAGGGAGGAACTTTCAACCTCAGATATAAGTTTAATCTTTAAGGTTCGAACTGAAACCCTTGAACTTAATTATAGACCACACAGAACAGATTTAGACGCTATATGTTCTCTATGCAACCTTAACCAAATTGAAGACGTACGCCACTTCATTGCAATATGTCCTATTCTTCAAGAAATACGCAGACTTTATTTTAACAAAAGCTTCTTGTCTTTCGATGAGCTTATCAGTATTTTAAATGGTGAGAGAGGTTGGAAACTACTTGTGCGATTTGTTTCACACGCAAACAATTACAGGAATTCATATTTGAATTTGTTTTGACTTGACTATTCTTAGTTATTTTATATAAAAAGACCATTTTATGGCCCAAGTATGCCATCTCTAACTTTTCATTTACGTTTTCTTTTTTTTTCTCGTCTTATTGCAGTTCGAATTTCGAATCTCCTAGATAAAAAAATCATTGTTTTTGCTTAAATATAAATATAAAAATTGTGTTTTATAAAGGTACTTATTTCTGTTATTTTTATTGTTGTTAATTTATTTTTGTTAGTATATATTTGTACCATCAGATTTTAATTGTATAAACTGTTTAACTTTATTCAATCTCTTAAAAAATAAAACTCAATCGATATCATATACGGCAGACGGCTTATATGATATGCTTAAATTTTTATTTGAATTAAATATATGTAATAAATGTTACTTTATTTTATTAATAAATTAAATTGAATTGAATTGAATTGAAATTGGTTATGTATTCTTTATATTACCTTAAGAGGATGTTCTCGAAAAGGAGTTATTAGATTGCTTAATGAAATGGTTATAGACGTGGGCTCATTTGCTGACAAGATGTTAACCCTAATAATCTCTAAATCTAAAGTTAAAGTAATAATAAAATGTTTTTTTTTTCAATCTCGATAAACTCGGTTGTTGCCGTCCTCAAATTTAAATAAATTTAAACAAAGGACTTGTAGCAAGGCGACAGTAGAGCCCTGAAATACCAACTCCCGTTTCTTTTTGTGAAAAGGAGCTGCCGAATGCTTTTTTTTATTTTATTTTTTTTTTTATTTTTTAGCATGTTTTTTGTGTATGTAGTTGCAAATCCTTGCTTTAAAACAAATTTTGTTCATTGAACCCATGCGGGACGTAGCCACCAAGAACGAAGTACCGTTTTATTTTAAGTGGACACCGTACTCCTAAACTGAGCTCATTTTAGGCAGGGACGCGACAGTTATTTTGAATCCAAACAAGTGCTTAAATTAAGGCGCGGTTTTAAGTTTTAAAGGATCCTGGGTGAAAAAAAAGTTTTTCTATATTATTTCAATTTTTAGTGATTTTTGTTTTTTTTTATTAAATTCAAAATTCTTAGATTTTTTTCTGTCCTATAGTTTTAAGATTTCGATAATTTGGTTTTATTTTTGATAAAAAAAATCTTTAGTTTTTTTATTGTTCATTTTATTTTAAATTATTTTTTTTATTAATTTATTTTTATTTATTAAGTTTTGTTGCGTTTTTAAGTTTGAATTTTTTCTTTATTAATTTTTAATTTAGTTTTAGTCAAACCATTTTAGTTAAATCTCCGTTTATTTTATTTTTCTCATTCCATGTCACTTATTAAAGCTAATTTTTTGGTATTTTTGTAATTTTTTTTTGTAATAAATAATAAAGCCTGAAATGATGTACATCACGTCAAATGATTTCTTTTATTGAGCCAAAAGAGGCTTAATGGCTTTTTAAGGAACATTTTCAGGGGGTGAGGAGAGGGCGGCTAAGTCCGCTCGGTGAGGAAGAGACGACGTGAGTAGCAGCACCCAATGCAACATAGTGGAGAGTCCGAAAATCTAACGCCAAAGACTCATGGTGGACGGGGTACTGGCATTCCTACCAACATCTGCAGAAACAAAGTGTGGTAGGCTCCGTTTAATGGTGGTATAAATGTTTAATGTGGTGGAGGTTTTTTTGTTTTGTATTTTGGCACGATTTATGTTTTGTTGTGAGGTCTCCATCTGTCTTTAGGACAAGATCCTCCCCTAGTCCGGCGAGCTACTCGCAAGCGTGCCAGGTCCCAATAACAGATGTACCTAATTTTCCCTCGTTCAGGTTTCCCTTTTACCTCTTAGGTTTGCTAGGTTTCTTCTTAGGTCGTTCCTCTCCAATTTGTTTTTTTATTATATACTCTTTTGAATATTTTCCTTTTTTTAAATCTATTTGATCCCTGATCCCATTTTCAGCTTCTTTTTCCTTTCCTTTCCCGGTTTCCTTCTATTTTACTTGTATCATACCGAGCAACCAAAAACCTGAACGGTTTTCTTTCCTAACCCCCATCTTTCCTGTTTCCTGCCCGTCCCTTGAATTCAAAATTCAAATTCCTTCCCCTTTCAATCCTGTATCCTGCCCTAGATGGCGTTTCACATCGGTTCCTTATCCTATCCTATCCATAACCTAACCTAATCTATCCTTTTCTTTCCTAGCCAAATCCTATTGTAACCCTTTCCTGTCATACCCATTTCCTTTTCCATTTCCTTCCATTTCCTATCCAATCCACTTCCTTTCCCAATCCTAAATCAGCTTAGCTGGTGTGAGAAAAGAGGAACCAGTACACGACCGAGCAACGTCGGCAAATTATAAAAATTTTCTACCGGGATTCAGAGTCGGTGACCACAACTTTAAGAGCGTTGAATTGTTGAATTTCATTGCAAAATCATTTTTGGCGCAATGGGTTCGTCAATAAGCAAAATATGTGTTATTAGTCGGTTGAAAATCCACATTTCCTTCATGAACTTAATCCACAAAAAATAACTGTTTGGTGACGCGTTATTGGGACATATTTTTTCATCAATAACGATCGTCACGTTACTGTGAATAACCAGCGTTATCGCGCCATGATTACCGATTATTTTTGGCCCGTATTGGAAGATATGGACTTGGACGACATGTTGTTTCAACACACTTTAAAATCGCTTTATGGAAGAGTAAGTTTGATGAGCGTGTTATCTCAAGAAATGGGCCAGTCGATTGGCCGCCTCGTTCGTGCAATTTTACGCCTCTAGACTATTTTATTTGGGGCGTTAGGTCATTGGTTTATGCCAACAAGCCGACGACGTTGGAAGAGCTCAGAGCCAACATTGAACGCGAAATAGCAGCCGTTTCGGCCAAAACGTGTGACCGAGACATCGAAAATTGGGTCAAACAAATCGACCGCTGCAAACGAGACCGCGATGGCCATATGAACGAAGTCGAGTTCTATTCATAAATGTTTTGATTGTATTTCAAGCCGGTAATAAAGTTTTTGAAATATCTCAAATGATTTGCGTTTTATTTAAAAAAAAGTTGTCAAGTCCTTATTCGAAAATCCTTTAAAAGCCAACGCGGCAGATCTTACTTACGTTGAAAGGATGGCGTGTGAAACTGGAAACTAAATGATACAACGTGCGCTCTTTTAACTGGTTACAGCATAAGGAACAACAAGTTAGAAATAAGAAAGCTATAATTCTCTGTCCAACAACGATTGTCAGGATATGCGTTATGTAATACAATAAAAACACAGACTTGTCACAGCAATGTTTTTGAACTTATTTTTTTAAGCGTACATGTGTAAAGGGTGTTTTTTTTAGAGGTATAGAACTTTGAGTTGGCAGCACTTTTTTAAATGGCGGCCATTTTGTCAGCTGTCAAGTGATTTATTTCTAGTTTGGTTTGGCATTTCAGGTGCTTCACAAACATCGCTTCACCGGCTCGATAGAATACAAAATCGAGCGTTAAGATTGATAGGAAATTGAACTGCCACTGAATCAATTGCCCCTCTCGAACACCGACGCAATGTTTCATGCCTTTCCTTATTTTATCATTTCTTTTACAAAAAATGTTCACTCGAGGTAGCCAGTTGCATTCCTCCCCTTAAAAGTTTCTCCCGTAATACTCGTCTCACAAGGAATGCTCATCAGTTCACCCTTGAGCCCAATTTCGGACGTACCGTGAAATATAGGGATTCTTTTTTTAGCCGAACAACACGAATTTGGAATAGCTTACCCGGCGAGATTTTCCCTTGCCATTTTGATCTGCAAACATTCAAAACAAATGTTAATCGACACCTCCTATCTCTCCCCTCCCTATCTTCCTAATGCCCGCGCAGTGTATTACATTAAAACAAGTAGTTCCTTGAGCGCGCGTTAATTATATATATAAAAAAAAAAGTTTATCTAGCTAATTTGACTCACATGAACTTCTTCTTTGTTAAAGCTTTTTTTTATTGTTGTGTGTTTTTGAAGGTAAGTTCATGTTGGTTTTATATCTACCGGAATTGGTTTTAGGCTTGAATTCGTTATTCGGGCTGTGTTGTTCAAGAGAGAATTGCAAAAAATTATTATTATAAATTAAATAAAAATTTGAGAAAATTTGTGTTTTAAGTGCAAATAAAAACATTTTAAACTTCGAAGAGAAATATTAATGCAGAGGGGAAAAAAATGTGGCAACGTTGGTACTGTTTCTTGTGTATTAAAAAAAGATTATCTTCGGATTACCACTTCTTTGTTAATGCAAATCATGTTGGAATTTTGTTTAAACTTTGTTAATGAGCTTTCACAATTATAACTTTTTTAAAGCTTTTTAATAGCATGCACACTACGGAAACCCTTTAATATTTAATATACAATATAAATAAAAAATAATAATATTTAATATTTAATGAGATTCCATTGCAGTCAGAGGGAGTGGTCCTATCTTCACTTTACTAATTTTTCTTAGTGGATAACCTATAATTGTGTGATTCATTCTTTCACTTGTATGTAATGTAAGAATCTGGCCTTTACGATACATTTTGAACAGAAACTTTGAATTTTGCAATTTATTTGCAAAATTGATTTAAGCACCAGTTTTGACCAAGGACATGACAACTTAATAACGGCTAAAATGATTATTTCAAAAGTTGCATATTCACGAATGGAAAAGTGGACATTTCTTCGATAATTTGAATATTCTAATCCAGAGATGCCGCAACTCTATCAAAACTTCTTAAAAGAAAAAAATGCCAAAAAGATAGCGTCAAGTACTCCTAAAAAGTTACACGTTTTTATCTTCTATAGTCTTTTTTTAACATGTGGCGACGTTTTCCTGGGAAATCGTTATTTTTTTGTAACAATCAATACATACATACATACATTTCCCAAGTGAATATTGAATGGAAAATTCGCTGGAGGTTTTATTATCAATAAGACTCATTTTTATTTCAATTTTAATGAGATTCCCAACGACTTATTATTTCAAAAAAAAAAGTAATTGATTGCTCAGCAGATATCTACTCGAAAATGATCAATTTTTTTACAAAAAAAATTCAAACCTAATTGCTCCTCGAAGGTCTTCAATTATTTTCATATTTGAAAACGCTTCAATACCATTGAGACAGAAAGCAACCAAATACATGAGTTCACAATGCCGGCGTGGGCCCGCAACACGTCATTTATCAATGTCGTCGCACAATTAATGCCACCCAGTTCCAAGATTCCACCTCAATTATTTTGTCGTATATATCGTTTGGCTTCGACTTCCTCAAAAGCCCCCACGCGCCATTTTTTGTATTAGTAATTCAATTCTTATTATTTTTTTATTTATTTATTATCGAATAATAAATTATTCGCGTGGGAAAAACAAGAAACAAGTCTCACGTCAGCTTCAATGTTCCAATTGATTGTCAACTTTGAATTTTTTTTTTAACTACGTAATTGGGCATAAAAATTGTTGAAAACAAACAAAATTGGGAATACAAAACAAAACGATGACATTGGATATGGCGAAGAAGATGACGCGCCCTAAGTTCATTAGAATGTGAATCAATTTTCGACTCTAACCTTGATTGACACTGACACAAACATTGCAATGATGGAAATGATTCGGTTAGGTTTATTTATTCAAATAAATCAAAATCTCCAAGTTCCATCAGAAAGTTACAACCGCGCCCTTATTTTTTTTTACAAAAAAGGCAAAAAAAGCTAACTGCTGTTTGTTTTATTGAATCAAATTAACTTGTCAGTGATTTATTCTCGCGTAAATGTCGAGGTTTCTAAAGGCATTTGGATTCAGCCATCCATAACGAAGTCGAAATATATTAGAAAATGTTTCCGAATCTGAATATGAATGTGCTAATGTTTTGTTGCTCTGTGAAATCTTTTCAAATGTAACATTTTTGTTTTGTTTCTATCTTTAGTGGAAGGATGAATTGGAAAAACTTTGAAAGTCAAATATGCCAGACAAAAGATGGCACATTTCAAAACAACACTTAAATGTCTCACACAGTTCTGCATATATGATTTCTGAATAAAATACTTAAAACGTCATTGAGAGTGAATAGTTGTAAGCAAACTACAAGCATTTCGCAAATTAATGCTACTTGGAAAATAAATAGTTGATTCTCACTCAGTGCCAAATCCCACTTAAACTTCCCTCAACGTGAGATCCAGTTTCACACCATCTAAGTTTAAAAGAAACTTAAGCGACTGTTGCGAAAAAGAAGTCTGTACGCTTGTGCACGAGCCTTGAGGAATAACTAAACGAACAAAATTATAAAATAAATAAGTAGCTAACTCATGTTGTCTCTCTCTAATGTCAATAAGATAAGAAAAAGAAAAGCTTCCACCGGCACCTTTTAATTGGATTTGGATTTGCAAGCTGGTCGGAACTAAATACTAAAATTAAAGTGAAAGTAAAGTAAAAAAATTTTCTAAATCATATATACTTAAGAAAGTATTTAAGAAAACGTTGTAAGTAAAAAAAACTTAGAAATACTAATTATTTGAAAATAATATATATAGAATGTATAGAAATTCTGTCAGCAAAATGTGCCGTTATTTTTATTGTAGGTACATTGTGAGGATTGACTGTACGTTTTCTTGCTGCTCATCTCGCCGCAAAGTAGCGGTTGAGGACAAATTTACAGTTTCCGTTACCGGTTGTTGCTAAGCCGCAACAGCGACTATTATTGCATACTTATACTTAGTGTCACCTTAAGGCCCGATTATAATAGGCCCCAAAAAACGAAGAAGATTTGCAAAATAATGTAGTAGATAATGAAAACAAAAGTAATAACAAAAAATTTATTTATTTTCATCTTATTTAATACTAGCTGACCCACCCGGCATTGCTCAGGTGTGCTATCGTTTTCTGGATCCCAATGACAGCACTCTGAATTTCCTATAACATCCAAGTATATCTGAAATCTACCAAGCTAAGCATGTTAATACAACACAAATTTTTTTTAGATTTAAATGATATTAGACGTGTTTTTTTTGAAAAAGCTATGGCAGCTTTCCAAAAAAAAAAACCCATAGGCAGCTGCCTGTTGTCTTATGTCCCAGTGCAACCTTTCAAACTTCTGAAACAATGCAACATAAAACGATCATTCACAAAAGACCGTCGGCCAGTGAGCCTAAAAAATATTTACACACAAGATACAACCAAAAAGAGGATCGAGCACAACAATGATTGCATTCGCATGCCAGAGAAGGGGCGCAGAGATTTTCCGTCATTTTACCTTCTCTACCAGAAGCACCAATCTCTTCCGCTATTTTGATTGTTTAAACACTTTTTTTTTTCCCTCCTGTCAAATGTTCAGGTTAACATTTTATTCCGTTTTAACGGATTTTTTTATTCCGAACTCACAGAGCGTGCTCTGAATCTGAACATGCTCAGAGCTAAAAAAAAAGAAATACAATTTTGTTGACAGTTCAGGTTTAGCTCTTATCTATGGAAGAAACGCCCATAGATTGTTCATCAGAATGTTTTTTTTTCAGAAACAAGACGAAATACATAGTTCGTTGAGTTTTGACAGTAGGCAATGCCTGGTCATCCCTATTGTAGTTTGGCCTTGAACCCACTCAAATTATTAACAATTATGTCAATACCAAATCTTAATTAAACAGCGTCAAACTAAATTTGAAATTTATTAAGGTAATTTCAAAGTTTTATTCGATTTTTTCAGTTTTGGTGCTTTGAAAAAAGTTTGTAAAATCGTTTTGAGCGAAAAAAATTAAACACCATTTTATTTTTTTAAGAATTTATTTTTTCCAAAATCGTAGGAATGGGGTTTAAACAACTTTTTTTTTAATTAAAAAAAATAATTCGGTGATGCAAACTTAAGCACAAAAACAACCTACAGTTAAGAACTAAATTTAAAAAAATCATCTACCTACACGTTTTCAAAATGTTGATTTTCAAAAAAAAAAAAAAAAAAATTTAAATAAAATTACAAAAATACAAAAAAAAAACTTTTTTTCGATATATTTGCATGGGAAATTACTTTGGCTACCTAACTCTTCCTGAATATCAATTTGTATTGCAATCGACACCTATGTACTTATGTATAATACACTGATTTTTTTTCACAAAAAGTTTTAGAGCCGTTTCGACAAAAATAAGCTTTTACTTATCAATTATATGGCAGATACGGTTAATATTTGAGCAAACAAAATGAGAAAATGTAGAATGTCAAAATAAGCGTACGAATATGTATTAATTTTTTAAGGCGATTGGTCCAACCCAACCGTTCAGGCTATAGTCCAAAATAGGTCTCTAAAGTTGGAATGACCATTTTGAGCTGGACTAAAAACAAATATCCTACAATTTGCCGTAAATTATCCGTAAATTATCCGTGGAAAAAAAAATGTGATTTTCCATGTACTGCCAACTTTATATAAAGTTAGCATGACCAAACGCATATCTTTCTATAAATGGCACCTTTAATTATCTACATAGGCTTAAAATTTGCCGTAAATTACCCGTAGACGTCAAATCAATTTATTTTTAGGATTTTTTTTTTTTTTAGTTTTGTTCACTTGATCAAGTTAGCAGGATCACAGGCGTATATCGCTATACAGGATAATTCACGAGACATGTAAAAAAAGGTAGAGCGTGTAGGTTGGGTCAAGACAAGAAAAAAATTGTATGGGAGGGGGGTCTTCCCCCCCCTCCCCCTCCGATAGCCAGAAGGGACAATTTTCTTAAAAAAATACTTAAAACTCAAATAAATATTAAAAAACAACGTTTACACTCACAATGCCATGACACACCTTTTTGTAAGTCAGAAATCTCTTCTTTTATTTTGTGTCTAAACAAAACTGTTTTAGGAAGCATTAAGTACGTGTAAAACCCATTAGATGTGAAATTGGTTATTTTTTTGTACTATCAGGTTGATTCATCGGGTTGAACTACAAAATTCATTTACACTAGCTGTACATCGTTATTTGTAACAATTAAATAGAAAATATAATAGAACATAGCATATCTTACCCATTATCAAGTAGGAAAGGTTAAAATTAAGACGCAGGTTAAATAAACATTACAAAGTTTTTAAATGAAGGTTATTTTTGTGCTAAAGTTTACATTCTTTAACTATTGTTTTCTTTTTTTTACAAAAGTTATTAAATAAAAACCGTTTTATTTGAAAACCGTTCCTACGATCTAAAAAAAAAATCAAACTGTTTCACATTTTTTATAGAAATAAAATGGGGTTTAAATTTTTCCACTGAAAAGCCTTTTATGTACTTTTTTTTTAAACAATAAAGTCACAAAAATGGAAACTTTGAAGTTCTTTCGTGCAATTTATTTGTCATAACATACTATAATACCGTTTCAAATTATCTAAGTGAGCAGCTCATTAGCGGATCGTTGGCGGCAAGTAGAGCTTTGTAAGGGTCTTCTATAGCGAGATACACCTATATGATCGTGCAAATTTCGATCAAGTCAGCAAAACTAAAAATAAATTGATTTGACAATCTGCCTACCGATAATTTACGGCAAATTTTAAGCCTATGTAGATAATTGTAGGTGGCATTTATAGAAAAATACGCGATTGGTCATGCTAACTTTATATCAAGTTAGCAGTACATGGGAAATCAGATGATCCGAGTTCGCGGCTAATTTTTTTTTCACGGATAACTTACGGATAATTATTTGCAAATTATACGATATTTGTTTAATAGTTTAAAATTTTTTTTAATTTTTTTTAATTTTTGTTTGAAAATTAATTTTTCAAAAACTATTCCTAATAACAGCTTTAATTAAACATAAAATAAAAAAAGAGATTTCTGACTTTACAAAGAGGTGTAGCATGGCATTGTGAGTGTAAACGTTGTTTTTTAATATTTAATTCATTTTTAAATAATTTTTTAAGAAAATTGCCCCTTTTGGCTATCGGAATGGAAGGGGGGGGGGGGAGACCCCCCCTCCGATACAATTTTTTTCTTGTCTTGACCCAACCTATACGCTCTACCTTTTTTCACATGTCTCGTGAATTATCCTGTATAGCGATATACGCCTGTGATCCTGCTAACTTAATCAAGTGAACAAAACTAAAAAAAAAATCCTAAAAATAAATTGATTTGACAATTTGTCTACGGATAATTTACGGCAAATTTTAAGCCTATGTAGATAATTGTAGGTGCCATTTATAGAAAGATATGCGTTTGGTCATGCTAACATTATATAAAGTTGGCAGTACATGGAAAATCACATGATCCGACTTCGCGGCAAATTTTTTTTTCCACGGATAATTTACGGCAAATTATAGGATATTTGTTTTTAGTCCAGCTCAAAATGGTCATGCCAACTTTAGAGACCTAAAAAATGCATGTTGGTAATGAAAATGGAAAAAGGGGCGCTTAAAAAAAAACTGATACGGGGCCCCCGAAGTAGCTACGCCACTGTTTTACTATACAATGAGTGTACAAATGCTAAAAAAGCATGGTATCAATAAATAATTTATAATAAATTGTTATAAATAGGCACAATTTAAAGCCGCAATAAACGATGATTTTCCGTTTTCTGAGTTTTATCACATTTTGTTCGGTAATTGTGTGAAATTTCGTTTCCGCACCTAATTTTTATAAATAATTTTAAATAAAATCCGAGGCTACAAATTGACATAAAATTTAAAGCGTGGGGAAGGGTGGGTAACTGCAAAATGTTTTTCTGAACTTAAAGAATATTTTTTATTTCAAGTTTTTAGTTTGTTAATCAATAACTCGTGAACTGAACTATATAATTGAAAACGTAAAATTGTTCTTAAATCTCCAAAAAATTACCTTTTCCGAGATATAAATATAACACTGAACTTAAAAAAAAATTAGAAAACTTTATTTAAAAGTGATGAAGCGAACATTAATCAGTAGGGCTTCTAAAACAATCTTTTTACTTATAATTGTGTGAAATTTCTATTATTAACTATTAAATTAAATTGAAATACATATAATGTCAGTTGCAACTTAAGTATAAAACATTTATGATATGATGTTGTTCTACCATATCGCCTTAGTTACTTCTTCCAAAAATTAGCTATCTGCTTGTAAAACCACCCCAGCCACCAACGGGAGATTAAAATAGCCTTAGTTACTCCTTACAATGTCAGGTATCTGCCTTCAAAAGTCCCGTCAAAATCGGTCTATAGATAAGAATTTTTGAAAAAACGACCTCAGCGCCACGCAGTGGGTAATTTAAATAGCCGACACTTCATTTTTATTTATTTGTATAGATAAAACGGTTTACTGGCTGAACACAATGCAAAAACGGAACTGCATTACGGAGACGGAGTACGGAACAGCTGTCAAATTTGTCGTATGTACCAATTTCAATCGGAACACAATGCACGTACAGTAACTTTGACATTTAAATTCAAAAATGGGTGGAATACCAAAAACAAATGATAAAAAAGAGAAGAAACTCTTATACAACGACTTGAAATATCATTAAGAAGAATGGAATCATCTGGTGTTATTTCAGGTATACTAAATAAAAGGGTTTGGGAGAGACAGACGTACGAAAGATTGTTCTCCCTTTCATAATTTCTCTCTGCATCAGATAAAATGTCAAATTTACTGTACGTAAAAGTTAAAAGTTAACCAACCTTTCCGTATGCGTATTGCAGTTCCATATGCAGTAACGTACCATTGTGTTCGCAAAATACAGTTCGCGTGTATTCAATGTTTGCAGTTCCGTATGCGTATTCCAGTTCCGTCGTCATTGTGTTCAGCCAGTTAAGGTAGCCCTTAACGACGAACATGCCCGCCGAACTGGTTCATGCTGTTGACGAGAAAAATTTCGATTTTTCGTGTTCGTTGGCTTCGATGTTCGCCATGTGTGGCCATGTTCGCGAGCAAACCTCATTTTTGCTGTGAAAAATAAACATACGCGCAACCACTTGTGCTTTATTATCGTCCATGTTTAGGTACGCTTTTAAGAATCAGCACCAATTCAATGTTCGCCAAATGTGTTCGCCTTGTAGGGAATAACGCAAACGAACCAATTCGGCCAGCATGTTCGTCGTTTAGGGCTACCTTTAGGTACATAAAATTTAGTGAGTGTATATTATAAAATGTATATTAAAAAATGTATTTATGTATGTGTTTATGTATTTATAGATAAATAATATAATAATAATAATAAACGTCGATTTGTAGTAGATTTTGACATTTGCTCGCCTCGATTTCTCGAAAAACGACTACGATGATTGCAACTAATTAAGAGCAGTGTTTTTTTAGTCGATTTCGACTACGATGATAGGGGTGATTATTGATGCTTCTGAAAGTGAATCGGATAGCGATATAGAAGAAAATTTTACTACAACCTAAAATCCCGATGAAATTATTGTAATTACATTTTTTTAATTTAATTTTTGTAAATAAAAGTTAATAATTTATTGAATGTTTACGTATCTATAACATTTTTTATTTAGTACTTTGAGGCTAATTGATTCCACTTCAAAGGCGGAGTCAAAAACCTAAGCAAACATCCATATATGTATTTATCAAAAATACGAGTTTTTTAAGTTTTTAATTGCTAAAACACAATCACGCTTTAGCATCGGTTTCGCCTGACGTTTACAAGTTCAACCATAGGAAATCAATGCATCCTATCACAATGTCGCTTTGGCTTTTACGTTACGTTTGCTTCGTGTACAATATAAGGTAACGTGACTCAAACGTAAAGCTTAAGTAGAAACTGGTTGAACTTTTGCTCGCTTTGACAGAAAAAAGCAAAAACAAAAACTTTGATTTTTTTTTTAATTTTTACGCGTTTTTTACTGTTCTGCAAGCAGCTGACGTATGTGGTACCGCGCTTCAGCCAGCTGATTAGTTTTTTTCGATTGCTTATGATAATGGCTGATAATGGATAATGAATACCGCTCGCGCCGCAGCTGGTCACCACCATGATTCTTTGCAAGGTCAAATAAAATTAAATTTATTGGCGCGACAGCGCCTTAAGGAGCTAAGGTCTAGTGACATACTCTCAACCATTCCTGTGTTGTTTATCTGCAAGGATAGAAGGGACGTACAGTTTACCGCCGTGTCCGAACGGCTACATGAGGTGCACTTTTTCGAGAAAAATTTTACTCTTCGAGGTTTTGTCAGTTCCTCGCAAGAGGCAGTTCCCCGTAAAAGAAGATGGCTATGACCTGGATTCGAACCCAGGCTCATTCGCTTAGCAGTCCGACACACTAAGCCACGGCCACGGGGCACTACGATCAAATTAACCAATTTACCAAAAACTATTTTGGCGCTATTGGTCACCAAAATCTGTCGCGAGCTCCCAGACTAATAGACTAGACTAAAAGAACCATAAATCCAAATTTGAGGTATCTTGCACAAAACGGAAGGTTTTCCTAGCACGCAGCGATAGCGATGATCAGATATTACCAATCCGTATGTGGCCTGCGATGGCCTTCGGCGTTTAGTTGTTGATTCCCTAAAACTTGGATTAGGCCAGCAATATAAATTTTACGCACGTCGAAATGCTTGCTTTACCTCTTCCTGGTGGTCCGTGGACAATGATTCATGTATGGCCTTGATAAACAACTTAGCTCAAATTGCAAGTGCAAAACTTCTTAACTTCCTTAACGATAGGTTGCCGTATGAATTTCGTAACTGAAATTCATACGGCTACGGAAATTGACACCTCGCCTCGGATAAAAAATGTTCCGATTTTATTTAGCTATTGTACCAAAAGAAAGAACGGTTTCTGGAATGTTAGCAAGCGTCTTGACGCAGGCAGAACGAGGTCCCTACAATGCCAGATTTCTCCAATTAGAGAGAGAATTGATGCGGTGAAAGGTAGATACCTTAGGCTTACGATGGATGGGATCGGCCAAATTCAAGTCACCAACAACTCCGTTAAAACTTCAGGAAGTAGGTATTCACTATTTAAGCTGGATTTGGGCTGCTGCAAACCAAAACACCTATTAGTAGCCTAATTGCATAGGAGCCCCTTGAAGAACATATCTTCAAGGCCAGATTTCGGAGTAAAGCACGCCCCGTCCCCATTATTACTTACAAAGAGAAATGATTCTTCTACAGTCGGTTAGGAGCCGCCTAGAACAGACGAGAAATGATTGTTAGGGTTGCCAGTAACAACGAAGGACATAGACAATGACTTCTGCAACGCTAACGGTCTTGTGATTTAAGCACCATGTTTAAACACAAGGCGTGCCATAAAGTAAGCTGTGTGTCGACGGACAGACAAGCATCTTCCAACCAAATCGATCACTACGCAATCAGCCGACTTGGGTCTTGATTCAAGATTCCGTACACTTGCAGTTCGAAGATCCAATGGAAATGGAACCGTTTAAGTGGGCAAGTTTAACGTCTTTGCCACGAAATGAAAATAATCAGCGGCACAGAAGACAGAACTCGACTCCATGCGGTCGAGGGCAGGAAAGCAACAACACCTGGCTTTCTAAGGAAACATGGGAACATACATACAACATAGGAACAGCGCAAGGACAAGAAAGGTACGAGCTGGAAACGTTGTACCGCATGAAAAAGAGAGAGTTCCACCTTAGTGTTCGGCTTTACAATCGTTACATCAACACATCAACGATTTGGCTCAAAAGCCAGAAGATGATGTACATAGCTGCGACAGGCTCTATGTAAATGGAAAAACCTAGTTTTGAAGCAACTACAAGCTTCGGATATAGACGTATTCACTGATTACAAACCCTTCAAATGAAATAAGGATAATTAACTTTAAAAGCAGATAATAATCCGAGAAAGTTTGACTTTGGGCGACTACAATCGCAACATCAAATCAATCTGTACGAATTAAAGACGAATATATCTAACGTAAAGACCAATAAAGCCACCGAAGCATATGGCCTAGCTACCGAACCCTTCAAACTATAGCGATGAGTTGTTTAGAAGAATGCACCTGCATCATCAAGATGAACCAAAATTCCCGTAGGACATCAGATTAGATTCCACAGGGTAGAATGTCATAGTCAAAGAAGATTTTGGTTGAGGTGGCGCCCATACCTTGTAAAAAAAAACCAAGGAGAATGATAATGATGAGGTAATTGCAGCTCCAACACTGGCATCACTGTGAAGAGTAACAAAACCCGTGTTAAAATATAGCTTTCAATATCTACATAAGAATTACATTAAAAAAAAACATTCTTATTAGAAAAAAACCTCAAATACCGTTAATTGCACTCCTTGCATTCGTAACCTACAATCATAACACAGGATCCAAGGTACTTGGCTAAAATCCAAAGAAATAACTTTGTTTTGGAATTTTTTAATTCCATACCATTAGGAATCTGATAACAAATCCGAATCCCAAATCCTCCTGATTTCCAATTGGAAAATGGTTAGCATACATATATATACATACGTGCAAACATATCAACAATCACACATTCTTCCATCTCCAAGAAGTGGGTTTTCTTTGTAAGAGCTAGAGCTACACTTCTTCCATTCGGCACAATTCAATTTTCCAAATTTTCTTTTATAAACAAAAAACGCATTCGAATTGTTTCCACAAAATATTATTTGATAAGAGCGAAGATGCCGAAGAGAAGACGACGAAGAGTAAACGAAAAAGAAAACTCTTTCTCTATTTGACACGAGAAAAAAAGAAAATTAAACGAAAATTGTTTCATTATTTTTTTTTTGTTCATCTTTCTTATTGGATTTATTGAATTAGAAGAGGCAAACACTAGTCACGTCATATGCACAATTTTTTTACGCACTAAATTGAATGATTGAAGAGAAAAAGAAGAAAATATTCACATTCACACCTTTTTCGTACGGCACTTTCGAGCGAATCGATGGTACTGTTTAAAAAAAAACACTATATAACAACAATCACTTTAATTTGACACGAAAAAGTTTATATTAATCTTTTTTTTTTGTATGCTTAAACGGTAGCAGCGGATTTTTTGTTCATTCAAAGTAACAAGTGCACCTCCGTCCGACGTCGACAAGGGACAAGCTTCGTTTTTCGACTTGTTTCGCTATTCATTGGAAAAAATCTTATTTGAATATTTTATTTGCTGTGTGAAAAAAGCTCAATCGCTTGGAAAATGTTGACAGTTGGACTTGCTGAGTTCCTTGACATGGCAGTGCTGTTTATTTCGAAAAAAATATGTGTGCTAAGTTCGAATTTCGAAATGAACTTTTAACAGAGGTTCTTCACTTTGCTTACAGATATGTTTGATTTGTTTATTTTTGATTATCTTTTTGAGCTCAATTTGTCTGAGATTTTGTTGGTTAAAATGTTGGCAATTTATAATAGGTTTGTTACACATAAACTTGGACTTTAATGGACAGCTTTGAAAATTTAAATAGTAACGATGAAAATCTCACAGAAAAATAAAACTAAACAAATCTTCGGGAACGCGTTGAACAAAAAAGTTAACCACTTTTTAAATGTCAAAGCCATACGGATAAAAACCGCAGCAACACTAGCGTTTGTGATTTTTTGTGAAGAAGAAGAAGAAGTTTTATTTAAACTTCAAAGCGAAATCGAAGTTGATAAATTTTACTTCCAATAAAAAAAAAAATATCACCTATTTACTTTTCTTCTTTACAGCTGCAATGCGGACCATACTCGCCGCCAACGACCAACACCATTTCTGTTTCACAAAAGTTATGTTGATTATTTTAGACTTCATCAATATTATAGACTGGAAATACTGGAAGAATGTATAATTTAATTCCGTTTCACATAATTTTGAACTAAATAGTGTATGTTTATTGACTTATCACAAGTAATAATAAATTCTTTACAAAACTAAAATATTCAAAACAACATCCTTTTTTCTATTTAGTTATAAATAAATTTAAATGCTATTTCAAACAAACAAACAATTTGTTTGTCGTTTAAATGAAAATCAACAACTATTGTCAGTTTGATAGAATATTCAAGTCTACATCTGTTGTATGACAACACTTTCAGTGGAATTTGTGAAACAAAAATATGTATCTGATATAGTTGATGTAGCTAATATACTAAATGAGAAACAGGCCCCAGGTCGCATCGGCCAGTGAGCTTCTTTTGCAAAACACACAAGATAATTGTAGATAATTATCCTAAAAAAATGTTCTCCGAATCATTTTCTACGAAATCAAATCAGAGATCAATTTTTTTTTTATCTAGATCACTGTTTTGGAAATTTGTATTTTTATCGAGATTTACACTGATTTGCACACATAATGCTTTATATGACAATTGGAAAATGTCACTGAAGCTTACATTTCATTTGGATTTTGTTCTTGATGTGAACATTTTGTGTAAATTAAAGTGAAAAAAGCATCAAGAATTAACAAAATATTGAATAATTTTGTAGTATTCGCAGGCAAGATATCTAAGTCGTCGTCGTCTTCCGATGGTGATATTTCGTGAGTTTCTCAAGCAAATTGATCGATGTGAAGGATCTCCGTACTTGAATTGTTGTGTGCTTTTTACAAAATTAAACTGCTCATCCGTTTTATTAATGATAATAAGCACATAGTTCTCATTGCCATTACACAATATTCGTTAAAAAATTTGCTTCAATGTTCATATTGATATATTTTCTACCGAAACTAATTTTTTTGTACCTATAACTTGTTTTTTGTAGGAGCGGGTCATAATTCCGGTAGTCCAAATTCTGTATGACCAGAATTCTGTTTTTTTATTTTTTGAAAATACTGTACGTACAAAATTCTGTATTTCATAATTCTGTTTTTCAAAATTCTGTATGCCCCAATATCTGGTTATCCAAAATTGTGAATGAATAACCGTCGACAATAAATTTTTTGTTTTCCTTTATTGGACATGGGAACTGAGATGTTCATATTGAATTAATAACAGAAAAAATATATATAAATATTTAAACACAATAAATTTATTAAAATTATTTCACTGCTTACTATGTGTGAGTACAAGAAGAATTTGTTGTAATTAATTGTGCAATGACTCATTTAATAATGATTACTATTATGGATATGTAAAGAACAAGTAAAAAATATCTATGAGAGAAAGAGAAGTATTTGTAAGCTAACTTTGTTTCGTCTATGTATCCATATCGAAATATGATAAAACCAAATATTATATATATTGGGGTTAAAGTTCAGTAAAAAAATTTGTGAACATGTAGCTGTGGCTGTTTTTTTTTTTTGTTGTTGTTTATTTTGTTCATATTAATTTTGATGTTCTATTTTCAAAATCTTGTATTTAAACAAAAATTGTTTTGATAATGTAATAAAGTGCGCACTTTTCTACATTATCAAAACCATTTATGTTTAAATACAGAATGTTGACCACAAAGAATTTTGAAAAACAGAATTTTAAAATACAGAATTTTCTACATACAGAATTTTGTGTAAACAGAATTTTGAAATACAGTTTTTTGTAAACAGAATTTTGACCATACAGTATTTCGACCCCAACCCGTTTCTTGTTTGTTTACAATAATTCCGTTTAGATTGTCAAAAATTACAAAAGCAAGTTGTTAAAATGCGCTCACACAACAAAAAAAAAATAATCTCGTTTTATGTTCATTCTAGCTAATCTTTTTTAAATTTCAAACTGACGTAACATAAAACTTATTTTTCTGGGGCTGCAATGGTCAGGAGAGAAAAATATTTTACTCTCTCGTGAGCACTCTCTTTTGTCAAAAACTACGAATTTTGTGTCTTGTGGAACAGTATTTGGCTGTTTTTCGTAAAAATTGGCTTAAAAAAATTAAAATAGTTTTGGTGAGCATGTGGAACAAAGCTAATGGTGGCAAGGGGAATGTGATGATTTTTTACCTCATTGAACTTTTGTGATTACTCTGATGGAACATATAAAGTTACTAATTAAATTGAATAAACTTCTTTGGTGAGATTAAAGCTATTTCATATATTTCATTGCCAAATATTTAAGCCTATTCAGTGACTTCTTTTATTATGTTATGACCTTATTTAACAAAGTTTGATCCGTCTAAAAATCTTTTATGATTTTCGTTTTTGGTATCTGTGATAAAAACCCAAAATATTTGAAATCTTTTACGAAATCAGTTTATAGTATTCAGCTACCACAATCTATTATGAAATGTGTAAGAAATAATACAAAAAGGATAAAAGACAATTTTTGCCATCTATCATGAAAGAGTTCCCTGATTTTTCAAGTTTGCAAAAGATTGATGTTTTTATTTACTTTGCGAAAGCAAATATATAAAAATTGCAAGCTGTATTTGAAAAATATGTATCAACAGTAGTAAATTAAAAATTTTTGAAATTTAGTTTTTTAGGGAAAAAAATTAACGATAGCAACCAAATAACCGTTAAGGAAAATCTAGTTTTACTCCAAAATGGCTCTAACGATTTTGATGAACATTTTCGTTAGATTTTGGCTATCATTTAATGAAAACCGAATTTACCGGAAAAGTCTAATAATAATACATTTCATTTAACGGTTTTTTAATTTCCGAATTTCTCGTCAACGACTTATTGGATTTCTTTCAAATTTTACATTTGAGAACATATACAAAGGTAGTCAAATTAATTATATATACGAATATTTTGAATAATATTTTTTTATATTTATAATTAATTTTTGATTTTTTTTTTTAAATTCAATATTTGTAAAACTAATCAAAAATATTATTTTAAATTTTATGATCATTTGTTTATAAATAAACTCTTACAAACTGCTTACCAAAATCTATTAAAAAATATTATTCAAAAAACTAAAAATAAAAAACAGGATTTAATCAAAATCGGTCGTACAACTTTCGAGATCCTTTTTTTTCATAAATTCGTTATTATAAAAGTCGTTAAATGGTATACCCAATTTCACTGAAAACCTTTAGTGCTTGTAGTTTTGACGCTCTTAATAAGTTCAGACCGCATTGTTCTTCTAGGTAAAAGTTATGGCTAAACACAATCACTCTTCAGCTTTGGCTTCGTCACGTTACATTTCACATGCTTTGTGTCCGCTTTGAATGACATTTTCTAAATTTCGGTTTTTGTTTTTGCTTTTTTCTGCCAAAGCGAGCAAAAGTTCAAGCAGTTTCTACTTAAGCTTTACGTTTGAGTCCCGTTACCTTATATTGTACACGAACCAAACGTAACGTCGAAGCCAAAACGACAGTGTTATAGGATGTATTGATTTCCTATGGTTGAACTTGTAAACGCCAGGCGAAACCGAAGCTAAAGCGTGATTGTGTTTTAGCCATTACTTGTTTCTTTCAATGATCAAACCAGTTATTGCTTTTTCCTGAAGTAATACACAGAAATTATTTATTTTTTTTTAATATCGGATAGATACGCCAATTAAATAAGCCAAAGTTTATTACATTTTTTTAATAAAGAAAAAATACATTCGCTAAGGGAATGGTAAATGTGCCGAACAATTTAAATCAAAAAAATGAAGAAGGAACGCAACTGTAAAAAAAGAAACATTTATATTTCTTGATCACCATCATAATGTTTCATGCCTTTCGTTATTTTTATTCTATAAACAACGCCCTAAGAAGTCCAAGTGAAAAAAAAATATTCGACCGTATAGAACTTCCATCAGGCATTTTGTCAAATACAGGAATTCTTTCTTTAGCTGTACCGTGAAAACCACCTTAGGGCCTTATCTTAAACAACTTGATTAAAACGGTATATCATGACGATGAACACAAAGATTTCTAACTAATTTTGTAAAATGTGAAACATCAGAGAACACGCAAATTTTCGTTTTCTTAAAAAGTTTTGCAATAATGATTTTAAATAAGCATGCCATGATGTATCATAATTTTCTATATTTTCCATAATGGTCTTTGATAGAAATTAAGCTATTGTAGCTCTCTTCTAAGAAAAGATCAAATTAGCTCTAAATTAAAAACCCTTCCTTTAATATTTAAAAATTAAGCATCGTTAGGTTATCATTATTATCGGCGCAAGAATGAGGGTATGGTCCATCCCGATTACTGTGCCATTCCATTGATTTTCCCACCCCAAGGCTCCATGTTTCCTCGTCTACTATCTTTACAACGTAAACAAGGTCTGCAAAAATTGTCTTATAAAAAGAATCAAACGACTTTCCGAGGTGATTCCTCCTCACTTAATCGATCTACATTTGCCCATAGCTCACCGGAGTGTACCAAGCTTTATTTTTTTTTTCACATCTGCTTCGAGCTAGATTTTATAAATACAATTTATTACTGTCTATTCTACTGCAATCGTACAGCTTGGTGACTTCTGACGGAAATGTATATTGTTATATGCTATTTTAGTATTTTACAATTTGGATAATCAGAATTGATTGAATAGACTGCGAAAACGTTTCACCCAAACGAATCCAACTATTATATAGACGAAATGTTATAATCAAAATGAACATCATCGTAATCTTTATCTTAATCTTCCCTACCTCCTTTAATCTTCGATTTAATATAAATAAAGAAAATTTGAGACCTTTTTGGATGTTTAATTACGCATTATTGATCCAACATTTTTTGAAATCAAAAATATCTGTCACAAAAGCCACGCAGTATTTACAATTTAGTACTTTTCTAGACAGCTATTCGATTTAAAGCTTTCACAGAAATTTATAATAGTTAATTGATAAACTAAACGAAATGTATCAATCCTCTTTTTTGTCAGTTCATATTTTTACAAATATGAAATTGGCCCCACAGAAGAAAGAAACACGGCAAGCCGCTCCTTTTTAACATTTAATGCTTTAAATTTAAAAACAAACCTACCTAGCAAATGTCAAACATCGAAAAAATAAACAGCTCTATTCAATTCGCCTTTGAATTTGCGCAATTCTACTAGCTAGCTACCTCACTTTCTCAAATAGGCTATTCATATATTCTCTCTCCTTCAAAAAATATTCATCGAAAATTTCAAACACGAAAAAAATAAATTCGACATTCGACTCCATTAAAAAAAAAAACTTCCACCTTGCATTCATTTCATATTTATTTCGCCCCAGGAGGACGCGTGTCGCGGACTGTTGTGCTCAAGCTTATCAGTGGGGTTTTTAATTAGTTTTTCTACAGAAAAAAATATTTCAAGAAAGAAAAACTATTTTAATTATCAATCCATTCTGGAAAAGAGTTGTGAGTTTACATTCTGTACTGCAACAGTGTCCCTTGTACGAAATCTGAGATTGAAAAGCTAATTTTTTTCTTCACCTATTTTCGCGAAACTCGTGCTCCTCCATTGGTTTTATTTTTTTTTTGTTGTATTTCCAAAAGTAAAACGCAAAATTGCTACAGCAAGAAGATTCAACCGCAAGCGTCGGCAATTCATGGAAGAAGTCATCGTGATTAGTGACACAGAACAAGAATCTTCAGACATGGATTTGGATACTGAAGCCGACCAAGACATCATCGTCCCCAAGGACACAGAAACGTAAGTTCTCAAATAATTTATTTTGTTTTCATGGGAAAATGGACTTTTCTTTGTTCGATTTGATTTTATATAACCAAAACTACTGTTTTTTCCTGTCATGCGATGTAGATTGGGTGTTTTTTTTATCAATTTTATTTAACCAAATCGCAGTTGGAGCTTTTTAGTTGGAAACAAAACTGGTTTAATTATGTATTTCCAATTTTCTCAAACTGTCCTATCCCCTGCTGGTCTTGGTATTGGGTTTTGCGTTGTGTATGCAAAGGTTCCTCTGCTTCTACGCGAATTTATCGATTTTTTATGTTTGTGCAACCTTGCTGGTAACCACCAGAGCTTGGAACACATGTAATTGGATATTTAATTGTTATTTCTTTTATGATATCTGACTGGTCGTCCGTTAATTTTGCTCAGACATCTGGTTTTCTGGTTACCCACTTCTCGAAATGCAATTGATTTGGACTTGGTGTACCTAAGCTGATTTGCTGGCCATGTTATTGCGCAATAAGTAGAGTTGTTGGTTCATATTTTTGCTTGTAGCTTGTAGCTTGTAGGCCTAATGCCTAACTTTATGGAAACATTATACTTGTGTTGTCTCTCGGTTGAGCTTACTCTATGCTGGTTGCCTTGTGCTCTTCTGCAGGTGTTTCTCTTGTTCGTTTTGCTCTGTAAAGTATCAACAAATTCGGCTCGTGCGACGCCCTCTCTAGTTATTTTATTATTTGTTTGTGTTATTCCCATTTTATTTTCTGTGTGGAGTGGAGAGTGGAGACGATAAAATACTTTTCATTTAATAGAAAACGATGAATGGCTTACTTTTGTTGTTCATGTTTTGTAATCCATAATAAGCATACAAAAATCAAGGTTTCTGTTCAGATAATTTAATTTATTTGTAGAAAGTAGTGACACCTACATTTCTTTTGCAACCAGCTGACTTGTTAGAGGCTCATTGCCAGTAACAGTATGAAATCCTAAAGGTCAACTTATAATTGAGACAGAAAACTGGAAAGAGCCATATTTTTGTTCTATGTCCATATAACGTTTAATGGAAAAACAACTCGATTGAGTTTGAGTTGTATTCCGGAAAACACGCCTTAAGAGGTGATGTTAAATACAAGATCAGAGGAACAGATGAAGCTAGACACAAGTTCTCAATTTACAACTTTGCCTTGTTTTTTGTGTCGTACAGCTTTTGCAGAAGCCGTCATATATTCCTATGAAGGTATCCTGTTACGACAATGTTCATGCCTCAGCACCGCAGGATTTGGATGGTGAGGGTCATATAAAGGGACAATTTAGTTGCCCGAGGCAGGACTATGCTACTCAATTGCCTTCTAAACCCGAAGAAGCAGCAATTGGCGATTGGCTAGTTATTCTTCGTTTGATCTCTGGTTGTCTGAGTTCAAAGTCGCATGATAACGCATCGCCTTGTCTAAATCCTTTTTTTGACTTCAAAGGTGTCTGTGAGGTCTTACCGACCTTGACAACAGCGTCTGTTTTCCATCGTCATTTTTTTAAATGACGTACGCGGCTTTGAAATCGATGAAAGGGTGGTGGGTATCGATTTGAAGTTCTTGGGTTGTATTGTGAATATTTGATCGATAGTGGATTTTCCTGGCCTAAAACCGCACTGATATGGGCCTATCAGGTTGTTGACGAATGGCTTTAGGCGTTCACACAATACAGCAGAAAAGATCTTGTAGGCGAAGTTGAGAAGACCGATACCCCTGTAGTTGGTACAGTTCAGAGGATCTCCTTTTTGAAGGATCGGGCAAATTGTGCTGCGATTCCATTCATCGGGCATGCTTTCTTCTAACTATGTCTTGCTTATGAGTTGGTGCATACTTATAACCAAGTCATCGCCTGCAGCTTTGAAGACTGCGGCAGCTAGGCCATCGGCTCCGGCGGCTTGGTTGCTCTTAAGCTCAGATATAGCTAGCTTTACTTTATCCAGATTTGGTGAGCGGAATTGTTGGTCTATTTCGCCCATAAAAAATGGACCATTCTGCCTGAGCGGAATTCATTTCGTCATCGCCGTTATACAGTGCAGAAATGTTTTTTCCATATTCTCTGCATCAACTGCGATTCCACTACGATGTTCCCTTGATCATCTTTGCAAGCTTCAGTTCGAGCTCTGTAGCTTTGACAATTTCTTTTTACCTTTTGGTAAAACTTTCGAAATTCTTTCCTGCAATAACAGCTCTCCATTTCCTCGATCGCACGCTTCTCATGATCCCTTATTTTCTTTCTCAGAAGCCGGTATTCTTCTTTCCTCTTTTGCTCGTAGAGCGCACGGGCAGTCCTGGTCCTTATCTGCAACGCCGCCTTATATGCTTCTTGTTTAGATGCGTGTTCTTGCCGACACTCATCAAATCAGGGGTTTCGTTGTGGTGGCCGTGTAAAATCCAGTACTTCAGTGGCGGCTTCCTTGGTGGCATTTTGGCAATATTGCCACTGGTTCCCAATACTTGATGTTGGCGGTAAAGGATTCCTTTGGAGATTATTTGAGACTCGATCGGAAAAGGATTTATTGTGATTGCAGCCGTCCGACGTTAAACTTCCTCACAGTATTACCTCTTCTTGGCGTTCGTCGGGATATCCTCAGTCGTACTTTGGGTACAAAGAAGTAGTGGTCAGAGTCAATGTTTGCCCCTCGGAAAGTTCGGACATCCATCATACTGGAGTAGTGCCTTGCATAGATCGCAATGTGGCTAATCTGGATGACAGTTGATTGATCAGGGGATCTTCATGCCCCTTTATGAATGTTGAGGTGTGGGAACTTGGTACTACTACTTAGGGGGCGCTACAGTTCGGGACAAACCTGGGCCTCAACCAACATGTCCCTCCAGCCAGCTCGATCTTTTGCTAGCTGCCTCCAGTTTCGCACTCCAAGTTGGTTGAGGTCGTCCTCCACTTGAGCGCGCCACCTAAGGCGAGGTCTTCCTTGACTGCGTCTACCCTCTGGAATGGAATCGAAGAACCTGCGAGCCGGAGCATTGTTGCCAACTTAAACATGATATGCGTATTTTTGTTGACCAGGTCAATGTCGCTGTACAGATCGTATTGTTCTTGGTTGAACCTTCTCCTTCAAAGCCCGTTAACGCAGATACGCAGTGGGTATCGATTTGGAATTCTTGGGTAGTTTCCAGGATCTGCCGTAGCGGGAACATTTGATCGATTGTGGACTTTCCTGGTCTGAAACCACACTGACAGGGGCCAATCAGGTTGCTGACGAAAGGTTTCATGCGTTCACCTAGTACGGCAGAGAGGATCTTGTAGGCGATATTCAGGAGACTTATTCCTCTATAGTTGGCGCAGTTTAGAGGGTCTCCTTTCTTTCTTTTCTTGTGGATCGGGCAAAGGATGAAAGAAAGTCTATCGCTGGGACATAATTGTGTGTATCTTTCAAAAATCATGAGATGAGCAGAGAAATTTGAAGGGACTGTGCAGTAGGAGGGCCAACGGCCAAATGAATTGGTTCAAGATATACTTCGTAGTAGCCCATATCAGTTGTTCAAGCTGACTGGAACTGTAGACACCACCGTTGATTTTTTTTTAGACTTTAGAGAATTCTTCCGCTGCCGCCTGGATGCAAAAAGTAGTGCCTTAGTGGTAATACACTGTTGTAATAATTAGCATGATGAATAAATATGGAAACCAGATAATCTATATAGTTGAGTTTGTTCGGAATTTAGGCATCTGGAATTGCAAATTTCAATTGCAAAAATCAATATTTTTTAAACTTAATCAAAATAATTTTTTTTTTAATTTTATAATCACCTATATTAATAAATTCTAAAAAAGTGCATACCAAAAATTTCAAAAACCATTTTTTACAAAGAACTAAAAATAAAAAAACAGGATTCTATCAAAATCGGTCCTACGATTTTCTATGTTTTTCTACGTTAATGTTACTTATTACTTAAATTTTATTCGACGATGTGACCGCACATATGAGCAAATACGTCCGATCCAGTCGTGCAATTTCTTTTGTATAGATCTTACAACATTATGTCCAAAATGTCAGACAAAAAGATGCGCAGTCGTATCACGTCGCGTAGTCAACACATGTAACAATTATTGTTAACACAGACGAGAACCAGATTAAGACCTTGGTTGTTTCGAACCTATTAGCCTTTATTGAGTATCAAATGCAAAGTGCACGAGCAACGAAGACCTAGTCCACAACTAATGTACGTCCATTGTGGCTCCGTACTTGAGCAAATGGAAAACATTAATTCGGATCGTAGAATCTATCAGTCAAGAGAGAAGTCACAAGATAACAGGCTTTTGTTAGGGCTTTGCTGGTAGAATGATCCAATCCAATATCATTCTTGGATTAGCATCTTTCTATATATCTCTTATTAAGAGCGCTTCTCGCTATCTTTTTTTTGACGTGATAACGTCTTATAAATCAATGACAGACTACACGTACGAAATACCATGACTCATGCTGATATGAGACTCATGAATCGTGCTAACCGCGATACTGTGGTTCTTTCAATCGAAGGCGAACATGTAAAAGAACAGGCGTAAATTCCCAAAATAATTCCACTCAAATTCAAAAAGAACAAGAAGAGAAAAAGAAAAACAAAATAGGCGGAGTTCTGTTAAAGTAGAAAGTAGATGTAGATATTGGGGTGTGTGTGTGTGGATTTAACGAGAGGGTTTCTGGGTATGAGTTAACGGGCTGTGTGTTGGTGTTGCTGTCAACAATGTTTTCTTATGACGGTGTCACGTAAAATTATCGTCCGCAAACCGACTTTAAACACAACCAACTCTTTTTTTCTTTTAGGTAATCGATGTTCTTTCTGTCTCTTTTTTTCTGAACATAAGATGCGCATACTAGTGCCCCGTGGCTTAGTGGTTAGTGTGTCGGACTGCTAAGCGAATGAGCCTGGGTTCAAATGCAGCTGGTAGCCACTTTTTTTTCTGGGGTACTGCCTCTTGCGAGGAACTGACAAAACTCCAAGAGTAAAATTTGTCTCGAAAAAGTGCATCTCATCTAGCCGTTCGGACTCGGCAGTAAACTGTAGGTCCCTTCCATTCTTGCACATTAACAACACACACACAGGAATGGTTGAGAGTATAAGTCACTAGGCCTTGGCACCTTAAGGAGCTGTCGTGCCAATAAATTTATTTATATAATATGCGCATACCTAACCTTACCTTAGATGGCGCTTCAGTCCGGGGTGGACCTGGGCCTCAACCAACAAGCTTCTCCAGCCAGCTCGGTCCCTAGCTAGCTGCTCACTGGTTGCTGTTTTTTTTTTAATTTTATTTTGGAAGTCACATTTACTCTCAACGTGATATCATTATCATTAGTGGCTATAACAAGGTTGTGATCCACTCGATATTGGCGGGATGTTCGGGCATCAAAAAAGGTGTCTTTGTCATTAGGACAGCGCCAAGGTCATTCGTCAATATTTAGTTTTGAGAATCGTTCAGCAGGTTTGTTAACATTTCATCCTAAAGCGAAGTCAATAAGCCCAAGTCAACAGTAAATACGTAGTTTTCTAGAACTAAGTTGTTTCTTTGTAAAGGGTTTTTTCAATAAGAGCGCTACAAAAGTTTTTAAATAAAACAAAAACGGTTTTGGATATCAATGAAATTCTTTACACCTGTGAAAGTTCGTTCGATGCCATTATGAATGGAATTCGATTTCTTTTGCATGGCCACCACGCACGCTTGCAGAAGTCCAGACGCTGAACCCAATTTTTGACGGTTTTCAAGCATAAATCGTCGCTGGCTTCTTGGCTTAGATCATAGACTTGAAGTAGCCCCACAGTCTAACGGCGTCAAATCGCACGACCGAGGCGGCCAAGCGACTGGACCATTTCGTGAGATAACACGTTCTCCAAACTTGGTTTCCAATAAATTGATTGTGACATTCGGTGTGTGGCTTGTGGCGCGTCCTGTTGGCACCACATGTCCTCCAAGTCCATATCATCCAATTGGGGCCAACAATATTCGGTTACCATTGAACGGTAGCGATCCCCATTCACAGTAACGTTGATCATCACGGAAGAAGTACGGCCCAATGACGCCGCCGGCCCATAAACCACACCAAACCGTAATTTTTCGGGATGCAATGATGACTCATGGAGTACGTGTGGATTGCTGCCTGACCAATACCGCATATTTTGTTTATTGACGAAGCCATTCAGCTAGAAATGAGCCGCTGAAGATGATTTTTCGATGAAAATCCGAATCATTTTCAAGTTGTTTCTCAGCCCAATTCACGAACATACGACGCTTCTGGTGTTCAAGCGGCTTCATTTCTTGCGCCAATTTAATCTTGTAAGGAGCTAGGCCAAGATCATTTCGCAAAAATTCGCCACAACGACGTCACAGAGATGCCCAACGCTTGAGAACGACGTGTGAGAGACACATTTGGGCTTTCTGCAACTGAAGCCTCAGAGGCAGCAATAATCTCGACACTACGGACACTTTTTTTTTGTACTGTGCCTGTGGATTCAAATTTTTCCACTAGACGCTCAATTGTTGATCTGCTAGGACGATTATGACGACCATAAATTGGACGTAGCGCTCTTAGCGTTGAGGCCACTGACTCCGATTAATAATTTCGACTCGTTGTTGGCTCGTATATTTTTCCATCATGAAATGACAACCTTACTGAAGAGAAATTTCAAAAGAGCGGCAAGAAATATGGCGTCGTTTGCTGTCCCTGTCGCTCTACTTTTGTAGCGTCCCTGTTGAAAAACCCGATATATACACTGCCTATAGTACTCTCATGGATGTCATTTGGCCGTGAAGATGGCTGTGCAGTTTCCAGTAAGTAACTCCTAATATTGGAGACGACAACATTTACCGACATTTAGTACACTTTTGTTATTTGTTCTTATTCTATATTCACACCAATTGGCGATTTAAGCGCCACTCATTGCGGCTTGTGCAGTAATTAAAAAATGATGCTTCATGAGAGTATAAACAATGGTTGTTTTCTATCATTATGGACAGTTAACTTTGGAGAACAAGAAATCATTATGTTTATGTTGGCTAAAAAAGTTTTTCACTATATGTAGTTCCTCCAATCTAGAACTTAGGAGGCTAGCTGCCCTTAGGATGATTCCGTGTGCAGAAGTCCTTAGGCAACAAACAATAAGTCAGAAATTTCCCTAATCCTCGAACAACGTTGTGTTGATTGCCAATTCCATGCAGACCTCACCTTGGTATAAATAATGTCTATTTCTATGCTCTATGCACCCTCTTATTACATTTGCTGCATTGACATGATGCCTTTTTATGGCTTTTGGCCATTTGCCACCGGAAAAAGAGGATTTAAGGAAGTAGGCGTTTTCAGCAGTATTTTTGAAAATAAAAATCAATTATTTTTTTGCTCTCTTCTCTTTGTACTCGTTTTTGCACAATATTATTCATAAACGATGTAAATGTGAGTATTTTGTGTAAACGTCAGGTGAGAGGTTACCTGACGTTTACACAATTGAGTACATTTATCAAAAGAAGAAGAAATTATAAATAAAATTAATGATTCGTTGGATATTTTTAAAAATAAGAGGAAGTTTCCGGAAATGTCCATAAAAAGAAAATGATTTATTATTTGTTACGTCACGAGCAGGATGAACATTTAATTTTATTTATTTATTTTTAAAATGATTTAATTTCAATTAATTATTCATAAACATTAAGTTTTATTTATTTTTCTCTAACAATACGTTACGTTTACAAAGAGAAACAAAATGTCATGTTAGATATAGTGCTGAGCAACCTTCATTTCCAAACGTGGCTATAGCAACCTCACTCGCTGGTGAAGATACAGTTACGAGGCTTTTGTTTGAATAACTGAGTAATTTTAAACAAATCATACACTTGCATTTCCGGAAGCAATTCATAGCCTTCCCCCATAGAATATGGTGCACATTTCAAGGAGATAATTCTTTCTGGCATCTTAAAAAAAACGCGAATCAACTGACAAGTACGCTTTTTCGAACTACAGATTCAAGGACGAGTGAAATTTGCATAGTGATACGTCGTTACACAAGTATACATCAAGCCTTCAGAAATTTGAAGTATTTTTTGTTTATTAAAATATGCTGACAGCTACATCATTGATTTTGATTAAATTTCTTTCAGCAAAACAATAGACTGATGTGCATTTCAAAAAAAATACTGACCCACATATTAGGCTGATGATGTGCAACAGAAAGACAAGTGTCGCCACGAATTTCAAGTCTTAATTTCCGCATGGCATGACAATAATGTCCCCTCAATCGATTCAAAGTGTGGAGAAATGGAAAAATGGAGCGGGTGTCCTATTGTTTTTCAGAAACAAAAGTTCTTCAAACAAAGTGATACAGTCGTATGTGTAATCAAAGAGGAATATATGTAGCTTAAAACTATTTTGTGGTATAAGGCTTTTGAAGACTGTAGTTCCTACTCAAATGAGTGATTTTTGTTTAAAATGTTTAGTTGCTCTAAAAACATAAATTAGGTTGATGATTTTTTACTTGCGATTATAGGGACTGTAAGGCAAGTTTAGGATTCGTGAATATAAACAAATTTGAGATAACAATCAAACATGACATTACGATCATAGAGAAGCCTAAAAAAGTCATTGGCAAAAAATGTCCGTCTGTCTGTCTGTCTGTCCGTCCGGTTGTATATCGAGCTGCAGCCTAAACGGGTTAAGCGATTGCCTTCAAATTTGGTATGTGTGTATCTTTTGGCATTCCTAAGAGGGGAAATTGAAATTTTGTTTTTAGGGCTAAAAATAACGGTGTTTGCCATACGACCGTTTAGGAAAAGCTTATTTTTCTCGAAAACGGCTCCAACGATGTTGATGAAATTTTTTAACAATTTTTTTGTTGGTATTGGCTATCATTTGATTAAAACCACAATACGGGATAAGTCTATTAACGGGACCTTTCATATAACGGTTTTTTTTTAATTTTTGGCTTGCTCCGTAACGGCTCTGGATTTCTGTCAAATTTTATATTTGAGAAGATCTAGATAGCCAAATTAATTCTGCGTATCAAAATTTTGAATTACTTTTTTTCTAATTAAAATTAATTTTTGAATTTTTTTTTTTTGAAAAATCAGTATTTTTAAAAGTAATCAAAAAAAATATTTTTTAATTTTGAAGTCACATGTGTATAAATAAACACTAAAAAAACTGCATACCAAAATTAAAAAATAATTTTTTTTTCAAAAAACTAAAAATAAAAAACCGGATTTTATCAAAATCCGTTTTACAATTTTCGAAATACTTTTTTCATAAATTCTTTGTTATTTAAGACGTGTTCATTTTTACTAAAAACCGGTAAGCTTTTTGGTTTTGATAGTTATTATAAGTTCAAACTGTGTTATTTTCAACGTAAATGTTATTTGTTTCTGTCAAAGATCTTGCTGCCCAATGTAATTAGGCACATAAGAGCAAGTACGTGCGACCCAGTCGTGCCCATTTTTTTAGATTAAATTATTTTTACTACACTCGTTAAAATGTATGTACAATTGGCTTGTGCATTATATCCTCGAATCGGTCCTCTGTAATGGCTGGTAGCTATGGTTGGGCTCTAGTTGTTGCTGGAGTAGTTGCTGGATTTCCAAGTTTTGGGGTGGTCCTCTAAGTTCCTCAAAATATTTTTGGAGAGATGTGAAATGAACTGATTTATTGGGATCAGTTTGGTGTCTTCATACATACATATATCTTATCTTGTTTGGGACATATTTCCTTGTAATGGGGTTTCGATGTAGACCTGTACAGCTTCGGAGTATCTTCCTTTCAAAAACTTTCTTTCAAAAACTACGATCTTCTTCATATATGTTGGTGATATTATGAACCAAATAGGACAAGCGTACGTCAGAATGGGATGGATCAGCTGTTTAAAGATAAGGAGCTTAGTATTTGTGCTTAGTCCGTTTCTTCTCCTAAGAAGCGTGTGGACCAGATGTAGGGAAAAGTTGGCTCTCTTAAGCATAAAGGAAGCGTGCTTGTTGAATTTGAAGCGGTTAGTGTCTTTGTCCTTATCACTGTGTTGTCTGGTAGCTTGATACTGATATTGTCACAGCGTGATGCGAAACCTCTTCGACCTCTTCTTGGGGTTCTGGAGCAGATAAGCTCGCTCTTATCGCTATTTATCTTTAGTCCCGATTTAAGGTAGTAGTCCCACAAGTTTGTTATATGATCTTCAACTCTCCTGGCTGCGATTTCCGTTGAAAGGGATGTTGCATATGTTAAGGAGTCATCGGCATAAAGCTTCGTTTTTCTCCCTGGGATGTTGGTAGGCTGGTCAGCTGTGTAAATGTTGAATAGTATTAGGCCCAACTTGGAACCTTGTGGAACTCCAGCGCTGATCGTCTTTTTTCGTAAATATTCTTTGTTTACCTGTACATAAAAGGATCTATCTATCTGCTCTTTACTAATGCTTCATCTGTAACAGTTCCTGCTGTAGGTGGTTATAACACTTCCTATTCCTGTACTCGAAATTTATATATTTTTCGTTGGGAATGACCTTTGACGAAGTTCATTCCTGTGCTCGATTGAGCAGCTATGCTTAAGTGCAATTAGCAAGACTTATTTTTCGATGGCATTATAACGCCTAAGTTAATAGCGGAGTCTAGGTAGGCATATCCCAGCACACTTTAACTGTCATTAATTGTTTAGCCAATTTTGGGTGTCTATTTGTCGATGACGCAATATACTTGGTTTTGCGTCCACCCCAGAGGGACGGAGCAGTAGAGGACGGCCGACTTAGGTGGCGCACACAAGTGGAAGAGGATCTCGACCGACCTCACGTGCGAAACTGGAAGCGGCTAACTAGGGACCGAGCTGGCTGGAGAAGCTCGTTGTTTTATTACAATGATATCTTAGTTTGTCCCAGAAGTGGGACATTTTCCTTGTTTGAAGGTCCTTGGATCTGACTCTCACTTATTTAATTTAAAGAATGCGGATTTCCAATTAATTCAATTGAATGGTTCTAGGCCTATGAAAGTAGTAGAGGATCTAGTCCTGTTCTAGCTAGTGCGCTCGAAATTTCGAAGCGAACAATGCGCTGGTGAGTGGTGACCTGGTAATCATCACATCTGGTATTGAGTCAACTAAGAAATCCCAAATGGTCACACAACGACAGTAAAGCTTTTGTGACTATTGAGACGGAACGACCGAAAATGGGTTTAGCAGTCAATGAGGGCAAAGCATATGCTGTCATCAATAAGAAGCATTCAACAGCAACCTCTTGGTGCTTTGTCCACGATAGACAGCTATAACTTTGAGGTAGTTAGGAACTTTGTGTAGATTGGCTCCGCTTTTAACTCAGAGAACAACACTAGATCTGAGATAAAACGAAGAATTTCTTGCCAATCGTTGTATTGAGAAGCAAACCTCAATTGGGCAACTTAAGTGTGCCTTTTTTAAGACCCTCACTACCCACGTCTTGCAAAATGGTGTAGGGACCGAGACTTGGTGGGGCACGCAAGTTGAGGTCTTTCACTAACTTCATGTGCAAAACTGAAGGCAGTTAGACAGAGGTGGGTGGATAAGCTTTGTTGTTGAGTTCTAGGCGCATCCCGGACAGCAGCGCCACCTAAGGAAAGGTCAGGTTAATGACCACGTGGTTTCAGCTTGTAATCAACTGTATTCTTTATGCGACTAAACCGATTTCTACTGGCAAAAGCCCTACTAGAGCATCTATAGCAGAGGTTTGGCTGAGACACGCGATTCCTTGAAGATGTAGCTCCATTTATTGTGGTTCGTTAAGTGTTTTAGGCCAAAGTACTATGGTCGGTTCTCTTTCTTTGGAAGTTTTCACAGTCACACACACAGGAATAAAAGTTGTGATTTTGTATGATTATGTTCCTTGTAAAATTGCTTCGAATCTATTTTAGGCCCACCGAACGCAATCTTGTTAATCTGGCTTACAGTTGGCTGAACAGGAAATCTGTGTGCCCATTCACACATCGCAGTTTTGTATCTTCCTTCAGGAGTAGTATTTTTTTTTTGATTAGGATGACAAATACTTTTAACTTAAGGAGCTGCAATAATGCCGTTGCTGCTATTTATAAATAAAAGGGTTATTCTTCGTGATTAAAATATTGTACAAACATAGGTATACAAACACATTGCATGCATTGAACAACATGATACAATGAGAAATAGTGCTGATGCACAAAAAACTCACGCTTGACATACGAAACTAAAACCACAAATATTCAGAGTCACACGTAGATATTTATTTCTCCGATCCAAATAAACTATAAGCATCATTTAATTATTTGTGGTTTGGAATTAACCTGGATTTTAATCCTCACGTGTCTCGTTATTTGATAAATTAACGAGTGTTATATAATATAACATTTTGAGGTTTTGAAAAACAAGCTGTTAGCTGGTTTATAGAAAGAAAATTCCAATTTACGTAGTCGCCACTTTGTCTGATAACATAACAAAGATTTTTGTTTGGTTGTATCTTACAGATGCGTTTTTATTATAGTTGGATATTTTGTTTACATAATCATCAATACGTACACTTGTCACGTTTATTTCTGTATAACTGACCTTTAAGATTGTTCTAAATTCATTTCGAGAGTAGCCTTTATATTTACATCTACGTACCTCTAAGGTATGACATATATTGCCCAAAGAAAAAACGTATGAGATTTCAGATAAAACGGATATTTAAATCTTCCACCCACTGAAAATCAATAAAATCGAATAAAACTTCGAGAAAATATTCCCTTACGCCCACGGATATGAATCCATACATATATTTTTCTCTTACACCCACTTTAAAGGTCAATTAGAAAACTGTGTGGGTTAAAGAAAAAATAAACTTCGGTTGGGGTGTATGGCGCCAACAAAGTATCTCTTCTCGTAAGACACTGCAACCGGGTGCAATTTTTTTTATAGTACACAAGGGTCCTTGAAAGATGTTGCATTTTTTTTAAATCTTTATGCTTAAAAAATAAGGTCATTGTCTCTATGATATCTGTTTTTTTTTTGTCGTTTACATTCGCGTTTTTCTTTCTTTTTCATGGAAAAGTTCATCTCGGATTCAAGGATCATTTCCACTTGACGATATGAGGAAAAAGAAAGAGGAAAACGGATGTGAATATATATTTTATTGATTGCAGTCGGAGGAGGAGAGAATTCAAGGTTTTAATTTGCATTTATCTGCTCAAGTAGGATTTTGTTTTAGGTTAGGTTCACACGCTGTTGCACCGAATATTTTTTAAATTATTTCGTTTTAAACAAATAAGCAGCTTTTTTTGTTTGAAAAATGTAGTCCTTACATGGTTTATGTTTCTAAGTTTTTTACCATAACTTACCCTAGATAGCGCATGTACCTGGTCGCTCCATCCAAGATGAAGCCTACCCTGGCTTCCGACTACAGCGGATATGCGTCGAAGACTGCGCGCCGCAGCGTCGAAGTTCATCTGGTCTACACGACCAAGTTATGCTGGTTTTGGATATTTTTAACTAGGCTTATGTCGGCTTACGAAGTTCGAAATCAAAAGGTGAAAAGAAATTGTCAAAGCTACAGACCTCGAACTGAAGCTTGCAAAGACGATCAAGGGAACATTGTAGTGGAATTGCAGTCTACGCCATAGGCTGAGAATATGAACATCTCCATGAAGTAAAGTTAGCTATATCTAAGTTTAAGAGCATCAAAACCGCCGGAGCCGATGGCCTAGCTGCCGAACTCTTCAAAGCTGCATGCCATGACTTGGTTATTAGTATGCACGAACTCATAAGCAAGATATGGTTAGAAGAAAGCATGCCCGATGAATGGAGACCCTAAGAACTGCGCTAACTAAAGAAGTATCATTATCCTCAACATCGCCGACAAGATCTTTTCTGCTGTATTGTGTGAGCGCCTTCTATATGTCAACAAAATGACGATGGAAAACCCATGCTGTTCCGTCAAAGTCGGTAAAGGCATCAACGATACCTTTGAAGTCAAAATAGATGCGCTGTCATGTGACTTCTTCAACACAATACTTTAAATAATTGTATATAATTGTGCAAAACTCTCAAGCCAACGTCTTTTAAAAGTCTATCCAATTACTTGCATACGCCGACGGTATTGACATAATTTGAAGAACACAGCGTGATGTCAGTAGCGCTTTTGTGACGTAAGCAGCAAAGATGGGTTTAGCCGTAAATGAGGGCAAAACAAAGTCAGTCATTATATGAGGTCATCAAGATGAGACACCCAACATCGACGTCTTGGACAGCAGCAATAACTTTGTTAGGTAGTTAGGGACTTTGTCTACTTAGGTTCAATTGCTGCTTCATTGGGCTAAGCAGGCAATTGAGTAGCAAAGCCCTCTGTTGGGCATCTAAAGTCTCCCTTTATAAGACCCTCAATTCCCAGTACTGTTGTATGGTGCAGAAACATGGGCATTGCCAAAAGCAACTGAGGACGCTAGAGAAAAATTATCTGTTCTGGTAGTGCATGGACACACCTGGTCAAAAAAAGTAAAAATGTAATCAATGCTCCGGCCATGAAAATTTTAAATTCCAGCCCGAGAGGACGGCTTAGTAGATGAAGAACGAGACTTAGGTGGCGCACGCAAGTGGAACAGGACCTTAAATGTGTAAAACTGTAGGGTCCGAGCTGGGTTGCATGTTGGTCCACCACAAACCCCAGTACCACCTGGATATGTCCTTGTATAGCACGGTTAACTCATTGTATCTGCCTATCCATTTGTTGTTTTCTGGGCCGTAAACAGGACCATAAATCGTTCGAAGTACTATTACATCGGATAGTATAGATAGTTTTTAAACAATTGGATGACTGGACAAGAAATTAAGTAAACAAATTAAAACGAAACAACAACGATGTGAGGAGTAAAACTAGTTTAGTGTTGGCTTTATTTTGAAGCTAATATGATGTCACTATGTAGGGAATAGCACATTATTCAAGTGACTTTTTCGGCTTCGCTGGCTCCTCGCGAAATCGGATAAGAGATTAGAGTGCCTTTTTGTAAGCACCCAAGTCTCGTATCCGTTTGTGAGCACTAGTTAGACCATAGTTTTGTACAGCAGCAGCTTGGTTTTTATGGTAATGTTTCTGGATTTAAAAAGTCTTGAGAGACTATAGTAGGTTCTGTTAGATTTTAGCAGCCGCCCGCGTATTTCTTCCTTGATATTATTACCGGCTTTTACTTTTGACCCAAGTTAGTTAAAGGACTATACTACATAAAATTCATGCTCTGCTACCCTGAAACTTTGACCATCACTTCTCGCATACGTATTCGCTATGTACTTAGTCTTCCCTTCATTAATGTGCAGCCCCAGATTTTGTGCCGCCTGCTCGATCTGGGTAAAGGAGTCTTGTACAGCTTACTGGCTTCCGCCGATGATGTCTATGTCGTCTGCGTACGCCAATATCTGTTTGGACTTGGTGACGATAGTCCCTCTTGTTGACGTGCCAGAGTCACGAATCGCTTTCTCCAACGCCAGGTTGAAGAGGATGCAAGCCAAACCATCCCCTTGTCGGAGTCCATTAAAGATATTGATTGGTCTGGACAGTAAACCGGCTACTTTTACTTCCCTTGTAATGTTGGTCATGGTCAGCTTACATAGTCCTGTCAATTTATTTGGGATGCTGAATTCTCTCATGACTTTATAAAGTTCTACCCTGGCAATGCTATCGTAACTAGATGCTACCCAGGTGGCTTTGTAGATATCTTTACGCGGGAGACTAGTACTCGCAACCCTTGGGGACTAGCGCTTGCAATTTTTGCTAATTTGTGTATAAAGGTATACACAAATCATTGCCCGGGGACCACCACTAGATGGTAAAGCAAGAACTTCGTCTTAGGTCAGTGGTTCTTAAAGGCGAATGACTCAATTCAATTCTATTCTCATAGTTTAGGGATATCCAGCATAAGCTGAACACTAAACAGTTTCTGCGAAATGAAATCTTTTCCAAAAGTCGTTTTATAAGTTCATAATAATAATGTTTTCCCAAATCCATGCTGTTTCTCAAACAATGAAAATAAGTTTATTAAAAAACAATGGTTTTTCTAACAGGAGTTTTTTTTTAAATAACGACATTAAACTTTCATAGAATTCTAAATCATTAAATTGTTTTTTTTTTTCTATGCAACCACATTTTGACCAAGTGGGTCATTTATGTCATGAAAATACCGCAAGTCCTTAGTTGATAGTGTTGTTCAGCATGATTTGCGTACATTTGTGAACCGATTTTTCACTTGTCTAAAGGGGAAGTATTGGTATCGTGGATATCAAAAAAAGGCGAAGTAACTGTGTTATTTACATGATAGAGAAATGTAACAGATTAGCAGAATTTAGATTGAAATAGTTAATATTAGATTTAAAATTTTACAGCATTCATGAGATAGGTTAGTTGGAGCCATGGGATGTATAGTGGATGATAAGGTATATAGAGAAGAGGATTTTGCTCGCTTTGACGGAAAAAAGCAAAACAACAACCGAAATTTGGAAAATGTCATTTAAAACGAACACAAATCGTGTGAAATGTAAGGTGACGAAGCCAAAGTATAAGCGTGATTGTGTTTTAACCATAACTTGCTCGCAATTTGGGCTTTGTACGGAAGCAAGTTAAAGTCATAATGAATCCGGCGGCCAATAAGTTTCTAGTTGAAACGCTTGGATTTGCCGGTATTCACGAGGCTACAGCCGAGATTGTGTGCTGAACCCAAACATAGAGGTCTCGATGATACGGTTTTCGTGCGATGCTTCTAGATTCGGAAAATCTTAACCAACCTTTATTATGGTATATCGACTCGGTTGAGTGCTGCCGAACTCATGCAGCGGAAGTGGAAAGTATGGTACCCCTGCACTATCGAAAATAATTTATTTTAAAAAATCGAAACAGTAGCCTACAAAAAAAAAATAAGCCGATAACTCACACAGAAAAAAAATTTATAACATTTTGTTTTTGTAGAACAATTCGTGCGCCACTCTGTATTTTAGTAACTTTGAATCATCTGCGTACATTGAAAAACAAGTTTTAAATGACAATTTAAATATCGTTGATGGTAACAATAAAAAGAAGGGGACCTTAGGGGCAACTTTGGCGGACATCGAAAGGGAGCTAGGATTGCGCTAGATAATTCGGATTCGGTTTTTCAGATAAGACAAAAACTACCTCAATAAAATGGGTTCAAATACCGAGGTTAGATATTTTAAAGAGTATAAGTCTGTTGGACAAGGCTTTACTGAAATCCGTTGAAATAACATCGACTTTCTTGATATTTCTTAAAGCTGAGAAGGCTAATTACAAAAATTCAACGAGTTTAGTTGTAGCTCTACCTTTGAGGCAGCCATGTTTTCTAGAGGCAATGAGGTCTGTACGGAAAACTTATCATTTCGTGCTAATTACTTTCGAAGAGCTTGGAAAACCGAAAGAACTCCTAGATCAAACAAATGCCAAAGACTTGGAACCATCCAAAATGGGGAGGCCTACCGACGTTCAGACAGGCGGAGCTTAAAAACAAAACAAAAAATTTGGGAGAGTTATGGTTCCAGTCGAGATTATAACAATTTTCAGTTAAAGAAGAACACATTAAAATAGAGTGATGCCAAAGAGTCACACTCGCAGAGCAACTACTTACGACAAAATCGTGCATTTATCTTTTGTTTGTTTTACTTCATAGATAACAACCCCATGTGGGTTGTGGGGTTGGGATAATATTTGTTTTTGTTTGATAACAAAAATATAAATAAAATAGCACTACATTGCTACAAATATGAGCAGTAGGTAATGCCATTTTTATTGTAATGGGGTAAGCGGTTTCTCATGAATTTAGAACATGAATAAAAAAATAAAAAAAAAAGTTTTTCTCCACGCAAGTTACTATCTGCTGTACAGAAAAAAGCGATTAAGGCCATTTTTTGTTTTATAAAATAAACACACAAATAAAAGAACATAATAATGAATGCAAAACGAGGAGGAATATTTCTATCTAGCTATACACATAGCTTAGAGACTCCAGAGAGCTTTTCTTTCTAAAGCAGCTTTTCTGTCAGTGAAAAGCTGGCTTGGTTTTTTTGCACATTGTTTACTAAACACAGAATTTATTGTAAAGAAAAGTACTTGGTTGAACAATTCAGTATGAAAAGTATTTTTTTTCTTTATTTTTTAATTCCTTCCTGCGTTGTTGTGAGACGATTAAATATGTTTTTTATTGTTGTTTGTGCTTCACTTTTGGATCATTATTTATCTAGTAAAACAGAAGTTTTGCCATTGGAATGAGGGAGTTAAATTCAAAAATTGGCATATTCAGTTTTTTTTTTAATGGAAAATGAGGTGAGCATGTCCAAACTTTGTATGGTTTAAGAGGCTCGCAAACAGCTAAGTTTTTGGTTAAAACAAACGTATGCATTTGGAAGAACAAAGTATTTATACTTTAATCTCAATAAATTCGACCAACATTTTTGACACCATTTTACTTACTTACTTAGGGGACGAACCTGGACCTCAACCAACATGCCTCTGCAGCCAGCTCGGTCTTTGGCTAGCTGCCTCCAGTTTCGCACTCCAAATTGGTTGAGGTCGTCCTCCACTTGAGCGCGCCACCTAAGGCGAGGTCTACCTTGACTGCGTCCACCTTATGGCATGGAATCGAAGATCCATGCCGGAGCATTGTTGTCTATTCGCTCTATATGACCTAGCCATCTTAAACGTGATATGCGAATTTTTTTACCGGTCAATGTCGCAGTACAGCTCGTATAGTTCTTGGTTGAAGCTTCTCCTCCAAACCCCGTTAACGCAGATAGGGCCAAAAATCTTCCGAAGAATCTTTTGCTCGAAAAGACTAAGGAAAATTTCATCCGCTTTAGAAAGAGTCCATGCCTCGGCGCCATAGAGCGGGACTGGGATGATTAAGGTCTTATACAGTCTCCTTTGTTTTTCGAAAGTCGGCTTTGCCTTCCTAGCCCATAGAAACAGCGATTAGGAAGAGTAATCCTTCGCTTTATTTCTGATGAGATGCTGTTGTCAGATGTTATAGCGGATCCGAGGAAAACAAAGTCCCTAACTAACTCAAAGTTGTAACTGTCTATTGTGATGTTTTGTCCAGCTAGTCTCATCTTAGCCGCTTCAGCTTTACTGTTAGCAAACGCTCCAGTGACAGCTCGCCGAGTTCTGCCAATGATGTCTATGTTGTCAGTGTATGCTAGCAATTGCACAGACTTGACAAAAATTGTCCCACTACAATTAACTTGCGAGTTTCTTATAATTTTTTCAAGTATTAAATTGAAGAAATCGCACGATAGCGCATCACCTTGCCGGAATTCTTTTTTGACATCAAAAGCTTCTGTGAGGTCAGTACCAACCTTGACGGAGTAGCGAGAGTTCTCCATCGTCATCCTGCATAGTCGGACGAGTTTTGTGGGGATGCCAAAACCTGACATGGCTCTGTATAGCTCGTCTCTATAAATGCTATCGTACGCGGCCTTAAAATCGATAAAGAGGTGGTGGGTATCGATTTGGAATTCTTGGGTAGTTTCCAGATTCTGCTGTAGCGTGAGCATTTGATCGATTGCGGACTTTCCTGTTCTGAAACCGCACTGATAGGGGCTAATCAGGTTGCTGACGAAAGGTTTCAGGCGTTCGCATAGTACGGCAGAGAGGATCTTGTATGCGGTATTCAGGAGACTTATTCCTCTATAGTTGGCGCAGTTTAGAGGTTCTCCTTTCTTGTGGATCGGGCAAACGTTGTTGAGGTTTCATTCATCAAGCATACTTTCTTCTGACCAAACTTTAGATATGAGTTGAGATGAGTCCGTCGGGTCCAGCAGCTCTGTTGTTTTTTTAGTTTAGATATTTCTATCCTCACTTCATTTTGGTCAGGTGCACGGAAGTTTTGTCTGTCATCGTTCATGTTGAATGGTTCATTCTGCCTGACAGTGGGATTTTGGTCTTCATTGCCGTTTAACAGTCTGCAGAAATTAAATGTTGACAATATCCAACTACATCTAATTTTTTCTCAACTTCGCGTGAAATATTAAAAAAAAAATGGAAAACTACAAAAAACCAAGATTACCTCATTGCCAGGTGTAGTGCGAATGAGTCACAGTGATTGACTACGTTTGATGGAACAACCCACTTCTCGGAACAGAAACATGTTTCTTGTTTTTTTTATTGGGGACTGTAGTCTCAATATGTGACTAATGAAGATTCGTAATTCATTAATACACATTTGTTGTGCAACAAATTGATCAAAACTTAAATGTACCTATGTATGTACCTTTTACAAAAAAAATGTATTTATACATTTTAAGTGAAAGTTCTTTTTTCTTGGTCAGGGACATTGAAAATGATATAAAACTAATGACTTCATAGTCAACAAATTATCTATGCATTCATTGACGTGGGCAGATAATTACTCAGATACAACCAACAAATATCTAAATTATGGCATAATACTATTTTTCTTATGAATTATCTAAGTTAAGGTCATTTTGGTTCATTCACTTTTGTGTTTTGTCAAATTATTTTCATATTCATTGCTTATTCGCGTGACATTTCCTACAATTACAATAGAGCCTTATATGGGTTCAAAGACATTTTGCATAATAGTTGGAGCATGGCAATACAAAAAAAAATAGAAGATTAATACTAGTTTGTTTAGATTTTATCAGCACACCTAAATAAATTCAAATTGGTTGTGGGTTATTTTAATGAACTTCTTTCTTAAATTGACTTTACGGTAATGGCTTTTTTATTTATTTTCTTTTGTGTCATTTACACAAAATACATTTTTTTTAGTAGTTAGACTGACAGCTTGTGATGTACTACTGTGGGTAGCTAGATTGAGAACACAAAACAATTTAAAACTTGTATCCAAAAATAACTGCATAACTCAAATTCGTAGAGAATAGAGTCTAAACCCAAAGAAAGAGATCCCATACCATGATCTAATGATAAAAATGTGTACTTGACAGCTCGGTGTTGGGGTGCGTGACGTCATGAATGTCAAATTGATACGTTAAGGTGGATATGAAAAGAATTCATATAGTTGAAAATGTCAAGTTATTTCATTTTTCTTTAACTGTATTTTTTCGTTTCTTAAACTTTGTGTTTAAATTCAAAATTTTAAAATAAAAGCTGTTTTTAGAGGTACAAAACAGAACTATAAATTGAAATAAAACACAGTTTTATTGTATTAATTGCCATTAAATCGACTTAATTCGAAGGATAATCACTTGTAATTTTTATTTGAACATGGTTTCTGGCATGTGGCCACCGCGGCTCATTGATCTATAATGGTCTTAATTGACTGTAAACCTCTGACCGGCATAGTTTTTTTTTTAAGCAAGAACCACATTTAAAATTAAAACCGGGTGTTGCCTGCGCGGGCTCATAATACAGCTTGTATGTGTACAATGTTATGTTACAATGTTATCTACCGATTCTTAAGGCAAGTTGTTCCAGTCATCCAACAATGCCACTTTCAATTCCTCAGTATTCCTAGGAGCTGGATAATGCTCTCTAACTTTTCTTCCCAGAATATCCTAGACGTGCTCCATAGGATTCATATCCGGCGATGGGCCACTCCATTTGAGTCACACTAATCTCTAGCTACTCACTATACGACTAGTGTGAGGGCGCGCATTATCGTGCATAAAAATGAAGTTTTCGCCAATGAATGGAGCAAAAGGCATGACATGGGTTTCGAAGATATCTGTTCAATATCGCTCTGCTGTAAGAGACCCATTTTCAATGACCACTAATTCTGTGCGATTTCTCTAACAAATGCCAGCCCATACCATAACCGACCCTCCACCATATGCCACAGTTTCCGTGAAGTTTGTTGGATGATAGCGTCCTCTCGATACCTCCACATCCTTTCCTTTCCATCCCCAAAATTGACACAAAACCGACTCTCGTCACTGCATAAAACGTGGCTTCCTGGCTTCACTTAGTTGTCCAGTTTCGATGCTCACGAGCGAACGATAGTCTGACTACACGATTAGGCCTTTGGAGTTTTGGAGCTTTTGTAAGCACATAAGACCGAAGGCCAACTTCAGTAAGACGTCTTCTTACTGTCCGCTCACTTATTGTTACGTTACGGACTTCTTCCAAACGATTTCTTGTTTGAACAAGCAGATTGTCCACGATTTCTCAAAGTCTGCAAGGAAATAAAACGGTCTCGTCTTCGCACGTAGGACACTAGTCTCTCTATGGCTTTGAACATTGCCATGAATCACCGATGTCGATACATTCAATGCGCGACTGACCAAACGGTAGGTATGTCTCTCCTCCATCATGGTAACAGCCCTAGTCACTGAAGTTTCTGGCACATCACTCATTTATGCACTACTTAAAGTAAACAATGAACTACAGTTATTAAACACAGCACCCAATAAAGTTCTTACCAGAAGCAATTTAAGCGTTTTAAATCTTTAAGAACCTTTAACCTCGTTTTAAAAGTGTCAAATTTGTCATTGGTTACTTTTTTAAGAGGGTACTAAATTTCTATACCTCTAAATAAAGAACACCCTATATGACTTACAGTTTTTATAACCTATTTTTTTTTTAACATACATAACCAACTTTTTCTTTCTATTTTTTTTTAAGTTGGCATTTACTAAAATTAACATTAGTTAATGTGAAAATATGTTCACATTATGTTTTGGAGATGGTATCTTTCAAATGGTGCCCATTGTTTGCTTCGACCTGACACGCTCTTTCCAGTGCATTTTCCATTACTCTTCTCAGTGTGTACCAAACTAACTTCTTCTCCGACATTGGCCTTAAGCTGTTATAATGGCTCTTCTTGTATTTACCTACACTCATTTTAAGGCAGCCCAAAAGAAAGAAAAACATATTATTTGATCACCAACAATTTCCCTCAGAAGAGCTATACTGCCCTCCTAATGGAAAAGGTCGTATCTCAGAAAGTGTAATTTTCAGTAAACGCTTTTTTATAAAAAGTACATCGCGCACCTGTTTAATATTTCATAATCTATTTGCAAGGAGATATGACAAATTCGCTTAGGTTTTCAACAGTTTTTTGAGATACGACTTTTTTCCCTTAACGATTTTTTAGTATTTCTGAATAAGATATAGTTTTCTTACTTAAGCATAATGTCAAACTTTCCAAAACGACGAAAATCTCAAAAATGACAAAAATTTTTCGTAACTCAGTTAAACGAGATGTGTGAGCTGTGGCATCCATCTTATTGGAATCATAATTCTGAATTGTTCTGTACGTATGGCTTTCCAAAAAAATTAATCGCCGCTATTGAATGCAAATTACATTAATCGTTTTCGAAATAATATAGTTAATTGATAACAGCTAACTTGCAAGTATGGAAAACGTACAAAAAACATCCTTTATTCTAAATAATATTATTATTGCGGGTGACAGAAGTGCAGTAGATAAGATGCTTTCTTGTAACCCAGAGATGGTCAGTTCGATACTCAGCAACTCCTAGAGCAACCCGTGAGTCTTAAGTTAGAAAGTATTTACCTAATTCTCCATCTACAACGCCGAAAAAAAATCCTTTGTATCTTTCTAATTCTTCTAAGTTCTAACTAGTGTCGAGCAGCGTTGAGGCCCTCTTCCACTTGTGTGCGCCACCTGAGTGTTGGTCTTCCTCTACTGCGCCCTCCCTCTGGTGTGGATTCGAAGATTTTCCGGGTCGGAGCATTGATGTCCATCCGCTCTATATGACCCAGCTATCTAAACCGTTGAATTTTTTACTCTTTTGGCTAAATCTATGTCGCTGTACAGCCGGTACGGTTCTTCGTTGTATATTCTTCTCCACTCTCATTCAATGCATACGGAACCAAAAATCACCCGGAGAATCTTTCTCTCGAAGCAGGAGGACAGCCTTAAGCGTCCCCATCCCCTTTTTTATTTTGTTAAACAACTCCGTGATAAACAAGCGATTGATGCCGTTGTCACCTTGAGGAGGACTGTTTGTAACATAAATATCATTTGGTTTCCTTTCACGCAAAAAATCTGTTGCGGGCTCTTAGACTATTCGTTCTTTAACCGTCTTTCTTTCTCATCGCTCAATATGGTTGGACGGTTCTCCATCTGAAATACACAGTAAATTCTTAGGCTTCCGTCTAACCTTCAAGATTAAATACAAATTATTAAATACCACTAAAAATCTTACGGGTTTGCCAGTAAGACTGCAATTGAATGAACGGTGGTCGTAATTATAATTTATGTATTAAGTTATTTACAATTAATGCAATATAACATACACAATGCCTCCGAGCTCCGACTAACCTTAAATTATCAAATTTTACACGAAATTCCGGCTTGTATTTTAAATGTACGGCAGATCTTCATACATTTTAAACAAAGAAACAAAAAGCGTTACTAAGAAACCAACTGTTCAAAGTAATAAGCTTGCAGCCAACGCTTTTCTGTTTATTTATTTGCTGTCGATTGCCCCAAAGTACAATACGCACACAAGCCCACTTTTGAAAAGGTGTGGGAGCGGAATGGATCCCATTTTGTAACTGTTTTGTTGACTTATTCATCTTTTTCCTAAAAAAAAAAACTAAAATACAGAAAATCAAATAAAAAAAATTATACATAAATATATACATAATATATATCCTTACCTCGTTGTTAAGAAGAAAACTGATTTATTATTTCAATTAAATGTTATTTTAAAATAATTAAAAAAAAACACCCAAATGACAATTAAATAATGAAAAAGTGAATCAATCAGCCGCCCACACTCAACTAAATGCTCATTCTTTTGAATTTTAATATTCCATCAAAAAACTAATTGAAGTAAATAATGCAATTTTATTTCTACATTTATGCTCTTCTTTCGATATTTACTTACCTATATAAGACTTGCCGTTAAAATATTTATATACTTTCTCGAGTGGCAGGGACGGACGTTAGCCGTTTTGGTGATAACAACATTGGCATTGCATTTACAGCAATTCAACGTTTCAAATTAAAATAACTTTACTTATTTTGAAGATCGAGCACAGAAGAAGAGAGAGAGTTGTTGACTTGTTGGTGGCTTTGGCTTGACCAAGACCACACTGACTCCCGACACTACACAACGGTCAATGAATTCATTCATCCTGCTCTAGACTGTGCCTTGAAGCTGTCTGCTCATCGAACTCTGTCGTTGACAAGACACTTTCTTTCGATTCATCTTCGTCCGTCTGCTTGGCTTGCACTCAACCAGAGGGGATTGGTCTTCTTCGAGTATTTATAGACAGATATACCAGAATGAAGTGTATGGTCTAAATAGTTTTGACTGCAATTTATTTTGTTCACATACGGTTGGAAATGGTTGCCAGGTGGGTTTCAAGTTTAGTAACTTGAAAATTAAGGAAGAGACTTATTTTTTTCTAATTAACAATATTCATGGTGTTGTCTTTAAGTCGAGAAAACAAATTTGGTTAAAAAATTGTTTAACAGGCCTGGCAAAAAGTTTCACTTTTAATATACAATTTTGTGTAATTTTCAGTAACAGAAACCGTACTAACGCTGAAATGCACTCAACAGCAAAGGCAATCAAGGGCAGTATCATGACTCATGACATGAATCATGATTCTTTTTCGAACTCGTCCTAGCTGCCTACATTAGGAATTATGTTTCGTACCACCTTTTCGTGGTTGAAATTCACGGTTAATAAGCTCATGATGTACGTTTAGTAGTCCTTTTTTGTATCCAACATTGGAACAGAATTTAAACATCTCGCAAAATTGATTCTGTGTCCGAATCAATTCAAAGAATAGATTCCCTGTATCCTCGCACGGAAATCTTATTACTGGCGATTTCAATGCATACAATTCTTCCTGGCTTATTTATTCTAGTTTAACCATCTACCTCATTTAGTGCCAAGATATCAAAAAATATTAGCCTTGCCGAAAAGGCTCTTGACTTGTTTATTACCTCGGACCCCGATAAGGTTATTATCGCCTTAAATGCCCGCCATACATCCTAAGAGAACTGATTGGAAGATTTTGAATTTCTTCAGAATTACACTGCGCAGCACACTGGGCGAACATTAGGAAGGTAGAGAGGGGAAGTGTCGATTAACATTGTTTTTTAATGCTTGCGAATCAAATGAATGTCAAAACTCCACTCGTGCTTAAGATCATAAATTATTCTATGGAACCAGTCTTCTTTCGCACTCGTACAGTGACCCGATAGCCTTACGTCGTTTCAGATATTAATATTTAAGCATTTGAACGGAGTCTGGGTACCAGGGTCTCTTATCCAAAATTTGTGCTTTCAGAATTGATGTTTCGCTGATTTTTCGCATATGCGATGTTGCCAAAAATGCCGCACGATGTAAGGAATTCTGCTGCTATCTCATCATCACGTCCAGGCCTCCTTCAAACAGTTCTTGCGCACTCCAAGGCTTCGCAATCCTTCCAACATAAGCAAAGTCTGCCACGTTGCCTTCTATCTAAAAAGGAACCGCAGAGACTTTCCGAGCAGGTTTGTCTTCGCTGATTCGAGCTTGATGCCCGGCGCACCGGAGTCTACCATACTTTATTTTTTCGCAACATTTGCTTGGAGGTAGATTTCATATACTTCATGATTGTATGTTCTCCGGAATCACCCTCCCTGCCACACGGAACCAAACAATTCTCCTGCTGCTATCTACAGAACGTATTTTCGCCTAAACATTGACGAAATGTTTCATGTCTCACTTTTTTTCACCTTCAATGTTCTTGAAATAGCAAGTTGCTATCCTGCCCTTAAACAATTCCAATCGCGTTTCCTGGAATGCCCACCAAAATGACCTTTGAGCTATTTTTTGGTCGTAACGCTGAGGGTCATCGAACAACATGTCTTATCAGCTAAACAATTCACTCTCCATTTTACTAGTTTTTGGTTCACATCGTATATTTGGTTTCCCTGTAAACTTTCAGGGTGACTCCATGTAAAGTCTTCCTGCAGAAAATACACTTAACACGCAAGACGCAAGTTCACATATAAGCTGCTCCATACAACGAGGTTTCTAGGGTAGACATGGGAGTAATTTTGCTCGGATGCACCGCATTTATTTACATGAACAAAAAAATTGGCAAAAAATACTGCAATATCCCAAAGGCAGTAAAAAATTGTTCGTCATTTGTAAAAAAAACGTAAAGAACTCTTCGTCATCATGCCGTCATTTCTAAAGAAAAAGCAGATCTGCTTGCAGCCCAATTTGCGGCAAACTCAACGCTGCCAGCAGGTGTTACAACTCCGCCTGTACTCTAGAGCGTAAATTATTGTATGAGACCAATCTTCTTTCGCACTCGTTCAGTCGCAAGAGTTGAAAGATTTCAATATACACAAATCCGCTGGCCAGGATTGTATCCCTTCTTCAACCATAAACTATCGACCACATTGCACTTACCTCCATTCTTTCCAATATGGAAACACTGTTTAATTTTCAGCTTAAGAAATAACTTGAAGATCGAAAGCTTCTCAATGACCGGCAGTACGGCTTTCGCAGCAATAGATCCACCACCACCGGTGATTTGATGGTATATCTCGCCGAAAAGTGGAATCAATCAAGCAAAATTATAGCACTGGATATTTCTAAGGCATTTGATAGAGTTTGGCATCAAGCTCTTTTATCGAAAATACGTGCATTTCAACTCGATGAATCTTTTCTTCGTTGGATTAGTAATTAAATTACCTTTCGAACCGCTCAATACAAGTTGGGTTAGACGGATTCAAGTCTGATATATTCACAAAATAAATGCTGGCGTGCCCCAGGGCTCTGCTTTGTCTCCGACCCTTTTTCTTATTTTTATCAACGATTTATTATCTGAAACAACTAATCCAATAAATTGTTTCGCTGACGACATCACTGCAACAGCAGCGTATGATAAGTTCATTAAATTCTGATCTTTGCAAAATTGTACAATGGGGAATAAGGATTCGTGTAGAATTTAATTCTAAAACTCAATGTTATCTTGTCCTTAAAGCGAAACATAACCCCAATGCCACTATTCATGAATGGCACTTGTATCGAAGAAACTGATCCCCTCTCAGTTCTTGTTATGTGCATTACAGAACACCTTCTTTGAAATGACCATGTCTGGGCAGATGCTCCCATAACCCACCGAAAAATAACTGAAACATTTACATCTTCTGAACACACGAATTGTTTCTTGCCTTTCGTTATTTTATCGTTATTTTTATAATCAATGCTCTAGCGAAATAGCCAGTTTCCTGAAACGATTCAACTGTAATACTACAACTGAATGCCCATCAGTCAGTTTACCCTTGAGCCCAACTTCGGACGTACTTTAAATACAGAGACTCTTTTTTAGTCGCACGACACGAATGTGGAACGCTTTGCCTAGCTCGGTTTTTCCCTCTCATTTGGATATGCAGAATTTCAAAACTAATCTCCTTTTACATCCTTCCCTATTTACCTAATGCTTGCACGGTGATTTAACATATTAAGGGTAGAAAAACTATCGCTGTCGCGCGTGCTTATTATAACAAATGGGCATGACTGGGTCGCACGTACTTGCTCTAATTACATTGGACGGCAAGATCTATCACAAAAACAAATAACATTAATGTTGAAAATAACACAGTTTGTACTTATAAAAACTATCAAAACCAAAATACTTAACGGTTTTAAAAATGAAGTACGCCATCACACGTCTTAAATAACAAAGAATTTATGAAAAAAAGTATTTTGAAAATTGTAGGACGGATTTTGATAAAATCTTGTTTTTATTTTTAGTTTTTTGATTTTTTTTTTAAATTTTGGTATACAGTTTATTTTAGAGTTTATTAGTATAAATGTGATTATAAAATTAAAAAATTATTTTTTATTAGAAAAAAAAAGTTATTCAAAATTTATATAAATAATATGCAGAATTAATTTGGCTATCTAGATCTCTTCAAATATAAAATTTGACAGAAATCAATAGAGCCGTTACCGAGCAAGCCAAAAATTAAAAAAAACAGTTATATAAAAAGTCCCGTTAATAGACTTCCCGCATATGTGATTCTAATATACCAATACCAATAAAAAAAATTCTCAAAAATGTTCATCAAAATCGTTGGAGCCGTTTTCGAGAAAAATAAACTTTTTCTAAACGGTCGTATGGCAAGTACCGTTATTTTTAGCCCTAAAAATAAAATTTCAATTTCCCCTCTGAGGAATGCCAAAAGATAAACACATACCAAATTTAAAGGCAATCGCTTAACCCGTTTGGGCTGCAGCTCGATATACACCCGGACGGACAGACAGACGGACATTTTTTGCCAATGACTTTTTTAGGCTTCTCTATGATCGTAATGTCATGTTTGATTGTTATCTCAATTTTTTTTTTATATTCACGAATCCTAAACTTGCCTTAAAGTCCCTATAATCGCAAATAAAAAAAAGGTTGGTTGTCTGTAGAGTCGGTTTACGGACCATAATTTTACGTGATAACATCATAAGAAAACATTGATAACACCAACACCAACATACAACCTGTTAATTCACACCATATACAATTTCACTTATCACGTCAAACAAAATCTATCATTAAATCTACTACTAAGTATTAAATATAGTACTAAATCTAGTATCCAATCTAGGGCCAAAAATTAATAGTACTAAATTCTAGTACTAAGTACTACAAATCTAGTACCAAAAATATTATTGTACCAACAACCTAGTACCAATCGGCATCAGTTTTATATATACTAGCGGTATTCGGCGCGCTTTACTAAATAAATAAATAAATTTATTGGCGCGACAGCTCCTTAAGGAGCCAAGGCCTAGTGACTTATACTCTCAACCATTCCTGTGTGTGTGTTGTTACTCTGCAAGAATGGAAGGGACCTACAGTTTACCGCCGAGTCCGAACGGCTACATGAGATGCACTTTTTCGAGACAAATTTTACTCTTGGAGGTTTTGTCAGTTCCTCGCAAGAGGCAGTACCCCAGAAAAAAAGGTGGCTATTAGCTGGATTTGAACCCAGGTTCTTTCGCTTAGCAGTCCGACACACTAACCACTAAGCCATGGGGCACTACGCGCTTTACTACGCCCTAAAAAAACGGTTAAACGTTTTAATTGGAAATGCGAAAATAATGTTGGACCAAACATTCACAGGAACGGTCCCTGGACAAAACTATATTTACCATGTAAATTTCATTAAAATCCGCTGGGCGGTTTAGAAATAAATACTCGACATACATACATCTGATGTTCGTCTAGTGCTCAGAATACGTTTGCGATCGATTTTGGTTGAAAGAACCACAGTATCGCGGTAAGCATTAGTGATGAGTCTTATCAGCATGAGTCATGTTATTTCGTACGTATAGCCAGTCATCGATTTATAAGACGTTATCACGTCAAAAAAATTCACTTTTGACATGTCCTTGCACTGGATGCTTTTTCATAATGGTGCTCTAAAAAAACATCATCTGGATCGATTTTGGGTGAATTAAAAACAAAAAAACAAGAAAATAGGACACTAGGACATAACAAAACACATACTCACCATGTTTGTGACACTATTTATCTTTCAAAAGTTTTAATGTTTACACTCCATAGCTTTGCTCCAAATCAGTCTGCTCTCACAAAACTTTTCGCTCACTTGGCAACCATAATTTGGCTTAACTTTCGATACTACATACACAAGGCAACGAAACTGCGATGCAATACCGACTCATGTTATTCATAATATTGTGCTCTTCGCGGTTTTTCTTGCTCTTGGGTCTTGCCAAAGCGATTATTTCTCACACAGTGTGTGCCCAATTTATTAATTTAATTGTACCTACTACTGTTGCAAGAAGCAAAAAAAAAAACAAGAAAAGCAGCAGAAAGCCCCATCGTACTGAATTTCTTTTCTTTATTACTTCCTTGCGATCGTCGCAAGGGGATTCACGTTCATATTGTCGTCGTCGTCGTCGCAGTTGCATACTCCTCAGTGATTTCGTCGGTTGCAATTCCTTTGTTTTTATTTTTTCTTTATTATTATTTTTCAAAATCTTATTTCACTTTGTGAATTGTGAGTTCTTACTCGACCTGTGGTGCCAGCGTGCGGTGAAAATTAGAATCACACAAAGTGGCCAAAAAGTCCAACAAGTGTTCTCCTTAATTATAATCTTTCAAACTGTCTCAAAGAACAATGATATAGTGAGTGAATGTGTGACTTACTAACCCTTAAACTTTGCACGTGAATTGCATAATTATTTTATAACACTTTTTCTTTTAAATTATTTTGTTTCACCAAAAAGCACATGAATTGCACTATGAACAGGAGCAACGTAAAAAGGTGTGTTTGTTTGTTTTATTTTGAGTGTGTTCCGAATGAAAAATAGAAATTCCAATATATTCAGGTCAATTTGTAGAAAAAAATATAAGTAAATTAAAAAAAAAAAACTAAGTATTTTCACTTTGAGTTGTGCATTTTTAAATACCCAGATTTATTTTCGAAAATATTGAAATAAAAGTTCAAAGCATTGATGACATAGTTTTATGTATAACAGTCTATAGAGCCGGCGTTGAATAACGGTGATCTAAAATTGTTTTTATGAATTCATTTCAATTATCAGTTGATTTTATAAAAACAAAAAAAATAAATAAATAAATTCTAATCGATGGGGGGAAGGGAGGGAAGTTTATATTTAGTGAAACATGAGTGTCAAACCGATGCGATGGCTGTCGTGTATATAGAAAATAGAATCAAAAACACAGTTGTTAGTCACTCATTGAATTCTGCTTCAGCGCGATAAGAAGAACTAAGAATGCATATGTATATTGTTTACAAAGTCAAGACATTGTTGATTTTTTTTTTTTTTTTTTGATAAAATTATCAATTTTTCTTCATTTTGCTTATAAAATGCAGCGAAATCAAATGAAAAAAATCTGTGGCAGCATTGTTTATCTGTTATAGTTTAGCTAGAGCTATACTCCACAAACAGTTATCATTACTTACATATATTTGTTTGTGGAATATATGGTAGCTTAACTCTGGTATATTTTTGTATCAAGGTTATTAAACTTCAATGAACTGTTGGTATTTGTCTTGCTTTTCTATGGCTTATTCACCTTTTAGTTGGATTTTTCTAAAACAAAATACAAAACAGGGAAACATAATGACTGGTAGTCATGATGGCGAACGTCATGAATATTAATAACATTCAAATCGGGATGGCAATCAAAAAATTATAATAAATAATAATTGGAAAAAATTGATAAGTTTTTGTTAAGACGTGTGGCGCATTGCAGCGGTTCTGCCTAAGCCGACTGCTCCAATGAGGTATGGCTTGTGGTATGGTGAGTGGTATTTGCGCCAGGCATCCTTTCAATTTTAATAACTTCTCCATTTGGCACTTCCGACCCCGACCATTGTGTCATTTCAGCAAATTTCTCGTCCTCCACCATCCTGTTAATAAAAAACTTCCCATTAGGTGCAGGAGAATATTTTTTACGTAACATTAACTGGTCAGTAGTAAGTTTCCGGTCCTATAAAGCCAGCCAATCCTACAGAGAAAAATCGGAAAAAGCACAAACGAGTAAGGATCTCATAAAACTCCGTTGTCACAAAAAGATTGTCAGTACAGGGAAGAAAGGACGTTTGCATATCAATTTGGCTGTAACACTTTCCATAAGTCTACCGCATGCGAAAACTCTTGAGTGAAAAAGCACTGGCGTTGCCACCTGGTAATTTTAATCTGACTAACAATTACAAAAACTTGATTTAACTTTTCCCCACCACCATGAGGTAAGAAGTAAGATAATAGGTGCGTTTTTTTAAGGTTATCCCCAGTAGGTCTAATCCCTTTTTTAATAAAAACAACAACAAAAAAATATCACTTCATTTATTTATAGTTTATTTATAAATAAATGAAGTGAAGCCCGCGCGTCGTCCGTACGGGTGCGGTAGGAAAGGCAGTGCATTATCGAATTCGGAGGAATCCCCTTAGGAAGCAGAAGATTATGTCCAAAGAATTGGATATATCAACCAGATCGATGTCTAGGCTGATTCGGGATGTTCTGCACATGAAAGCCTATTTTCGGTCATCTTCTAACTCCTCAACTAAACAAAATCAGCCTGGAAAGATGCAAGCGACTTTTGCAGTGGCACGCGAAAAATGGCTAAAAGTGACCATCATCCCGCTTCGTTAATGGTTTGGTGGGGGATCTCACTATGGTGTCAGGTGTCACATCCCTCCATTTCTGGGAAAAAGGCGTAAAAACTGGTGCAAATGTTTATCAAAAAGATGTGCTAGAGGGTGTTGTTAAAGGTTGAACAATACTCTTTTCAATGAACACAGATGGATCTTCCAACAGGACTCTGTTCCAGCGCAAAAAGCCAAAACCACGCAGGAGTGGCTCATTGGCCGTCGGTGAGTCCAGATCTGAATCCATTGGATTATGGTTTGTGGTTAGAATTGGAGAACATGGCCTGCAAGAATCCCCACAGAAATTTGAAAAGCTTTAGAACAGCATTAAACAGAGCAGCGTTCACGATCTCGATTGAAACCGTACGTGCCACAATAGCCCAATGGCCACACCGTTTGAAAGCTTGTGTTAAAGCAAAAGGCGGTCATTACGAGTAAATCCAATCTTTTTCAATAATCAATATTGTGTTCTAGTAAATGAAATAATTTTGAATAAAATATGTTTGTTTGATTTATTTTTATAGCGTTTTATATTTGTAACAGAACATATGGCAACACTAGGTATATAGATAATACATAACAAAATAAAATATAAAGAATTAATTTTAACAATATAAAATAAATCAAATTCAATTTTCAATATTAAATATACTTAACCTAAGTCAGAATCCGAAGAGTAGTTGGTAGTGCTACTTTCATGATTTAGATCAATTCACTTTTCACTTATAATTAAACACTTAACACTTTTATGATCACTATTTGCACTTCACTATTTTACAAAGCAGTCCGGCTGAATAAATAATGTTCCCTCAAATTCCTATTGCGGTATATTTTGAGGTATCAGACTGCGTTACCCAAACCAAAAAAAAAAGCATACAACACTTATCCTTTTTCGATCCTTTAGGCACATAAAAAGCTTGAAATATGAACGACAACAAAATTTAGAAAGGGTAACTCCGAATGTATATAAGTACTTTTCGTAATAACAAGAGTAGTGGAAAATTGTGAAGTTTGTGATTGGCTATCAGTTTTCCTTCGACTTCGAAGGTAGCTGGAAGCATGGATGCTTAAACATGGAACTACAAAAACAATGTTGTGGTAAGTCGTGGTTTTATTGTGGATTTCACAGGAATCTCCCATAAGGCCTGTACTGACAATATTTGTTGGAAAGAGTATAGTTTTACGCTGCCACACAGCAACGATGCTCATCCTGTACTTGAAACTGTAAATGTTTCCATGGGACAGATTTTTTCCGCACTCTTACAGTAGCAAGAGTTCTCATAGATCTCGATATACACAAATCCTCTGGATCGGATGGTATACCCCATTCTTTTGAAGAGGTGTTATTCGACTCTGGCAAAACCACTGCGTAGCTTTTCCATCGCAGCCTGTCCCTAAGAAATGTAACCCATCCATCCATTATAGCATATAAAATGCTATACCTGCTCGATAGAATACAAAACAGAGCGTTAAGATTGATAGGAAATAGAACTGTCTCCTCTCGAACACCGACGGACGCTTATCATCATTTATGCTTTGTATAGCCCTTTTTTCTGTCCCTCTTTTCCTAACCTTCCAAAGCTCGCGCAATGCGTTTAACATTATAAGGGCAACACAAAACCCTTTTGCGCGCGCACAGTTTAAAAAGAAAAAAAGTCTATTTTAACACCAGTTCCACTAATAAGTGTGACGATTCTATCAATTCCTTTTAGTCAACAATTCTTATCAAATTGTCTTGAATATCGAATCTCCAAAGGGCCGTTACCTACATTCTCCTAATATCGAACTCTTAAAACAAAGCCATCATCACCTTCATCGGCGCAATAATTCTGATCCGGCCCGAGCCTCTTATAAAAAAGTTCTTTCATAAATCCCGCTCGCTGGCCGATACCATCCAGTTTTGCACCTCAAGGCTTCTGGCGTCGTGGTCTTCATCGCCGCAAGACTTCCTCTTGAAAACAGTAAGAGATAAGAGTACATTTTAGTAATCCAAGTGTCAGATCGATCCGTATTTGAGTACTGCTTAAAAGCTTAGTTTTTAATTGAACTCTAACAAAAATATCGATGCCGTCTGCGTAAGCCAACATTTGGGTCAACTTGGTGTCGACAGTACTCTCGTTTACGTTCCTCAGTCACGGAGTCCTTTCACCAGGCCAAAATAGGGCAAGCCCGACCATTATTTTGTCGGAGTCCATTGAAGAAAATGATTGATCTTGACAGCGACCCGCTACTTTAAATTGGCTAATAATGTTGGCCATGGTCTGACCGCAAAACCGTGTCTTTTAGATTTTTTTTCCATCACTAAACAGTTGTTGATTTGCTTGGTATTAAACCATATTGATAGTTGCTGATTATGGTTTCGCGTTCAGGAGGAATGGTAGCACTTCATTGCCTCTTGTGGATTTCGCTCCCAGACTCCATTGGTTTGTTAAGTTCAGATGCTAGTCGCTCCGTTCTCTGCGACTACTGGCTTAGATGGTCTTGGTCTAAGCACCACTAATGACTTTGTTCTCAAGACGTGACCATTTCTCATATACACATGGCCCTCTGTCTGCAGGCTTCATTCTTTTCTATAGAACTTTTCAAGTGCAAGTCATAAGGTACACCCTTATTTAGGTTTCTATCAAGAGGGCAACCTTGTTGGTTCGCATCTCAGTTGAAGATGCAAAGTGTCATCATACTCGAACAGTGGCGACGATGTATCAAGAAGTATTAAATTTCAATACGATCGACTCCATTTGGTAATACGCAGGTGGCTTTGTAAATATCTTTATGCGGGAGCCTGGTACTCGCAACGACCAATTTCGTGAATGCTGCCATTTCAATGACATTTTCATCAATTCTCTTATACAAGCTGTATGAACCTATATACTCTCTGAGTAGTGACTCCCTTCCTTTTCGAATTCGCCAAAGGTGATTTTAACGTCCTGTCTTGGGCAGGCATTCATGGCCATCTACAAGACTTAGCAAACCATTACTTTTTCACCAAAAATGCATTCCGTTATAAGACAACTAAATACAAGTATTTGTTCGATAGTTAAATATTTATATTATTATTATTTTAGCACATTTATTTTAATCACGATTTGTAGTTAAAACCCTGATTAAACGCAATTACCTCCGCTTGAAATAAAAAAGGTTCCATTAGCAGAAACTTTAGTCACGCATAATTAAGTTCCTTTACAAACATGTAAGCAGACTTATTGGCAAGCTTTATTGATTAAATTGACCTTTAATTAGCAACAAAAGCAAAGTCAATTTCAATGTTGGGAAGATCCAGGGCAGTGATTTGCCTTAATCGTTGCCAATTCAAGTTTAGACGTCGACAGTGGTAGTTTTGTTTAAAGGTTACACATTTAAGATTTGAATCTAAGCACATTCTAGAGATAAATAATATTTTTTTTTGTATAACTGTGCTATTATTAATTTATTAAACGTTTTTTTTATCTTTTCAGCATTGCCGAGGAGAAGAAAAAACAGGGCAATGAACAATACAAGGCACAAAACTATCAGGCTGCCCTAAAACTTTACTCTGATGCAATATCGCTATGCCCTGACTCGGCTCCATTCTATGGCAACCGAGCAGCATGTCACATGATGCTGTTCAATTACCAAGTCGCTCTCAACGACGCTCGCACAGCCATACGCATCGACCCGAAATTCGAAAAAGGCTACGTTCGCATTGCCAAATGTTGTACGCTCCTCGGTGACATAATCGGAACCGAACAGGCCATCAAGAAGCTGGAGGAACTTGATCCCACTAATAGCGCAATCAAATATGAAAAACAGTCAATCCAACAATTGCGTCAAATCGAGGAAACAGTACAGACCCAGTATGAGAACCAGTCTTATCGAAATGTGGTCTATTACTTGGACAGTGCGCTGAAGATTGCGCCAGCTTGCATTAAATACAAATTGAAGAAGGCCGAATGCTTGGCCTTCCTCGGACGTACAGATGAAGCTGTTGATATTGCTGTGAGTGTAATGAAAAACGATACGACATCAGCTGATGCCATCTACGTACGTGGATTGTGCTTATACTATAGTGACAATCTGGAGAAGGGTATCTTGCATTTCGAACGAGCTCTACAGCTCGATCCAGATCATGTAAAGGCAAAGACTATGCGCAACAAATCCAAATTACTCAAAGAGAAAAAAGAGTCTGGCAATGTGCTGTTCAAAGCAGGGCGTTTCCGTGAGGCATTGACTGTCTACACAGATGCGCTGGAAATCGATCCGCTCAACAAGGATATGAACAGCAAGTTGTATTACAACCGGGCTTTAGTAAATTCTAAAATTGGCAGCCTTCGTGACGCCATTACAGATTGTACAAAGGTTTTGGAAATCAACACAAACTACTTGAAAGCCTTACTGTTGCGTGCCAGGTGCTACAATGATCTGGAAAAATACGAAGAGTGTGTGGCTGATTATGAGTTGGCTTTCCAAAATCAAAAAACCAATGAAATCAAGAACCTGCTACGTGATGCAAAGCTTGCATTGAAAAAATCCAAACGAAAGGACTACTATAAGATTTTGGGAGTTAATAAAAATTCTTCAGAAGATGAAATCAAGAAGGCGTATCGCAAGAAAGCTCTTGTTCACCATCCCGACAGACATGCTAACTCTACACCAGAGGAGCGTAAAGTTGAAGAGCTGAAGTTTAAGGAAATCGGCGAGGCGTACGCTATTCTTTCAGATTCGCGAAAGAAGTTGCGATATGACAGCGGACAAGATATGGATGAACAGGAACAACGAGGTAATAGATAGGGAACTTTGTTTTGAAAAGTTTGGTATTTGAAAACGTGTATGCTTATTTCTTTTCTTTTTTTATTGAATTTATCACATCGATCCAATCGATGAGATTAAACATTTGGTTTAATGGACCCTGCTTTGGACGCTACTTGCGTGCTCCACCCTAAATCAAGTCTTCAATTGAGTTCCTCATAATTGAAAGTGAAAACTCGATGAGTAGGCGCGTTTTCTCTCAAAGTAATCCTTCCGATTGTTATTTACAGATACAAGTTTTGTTTTTGACAAGCTCCATGCTTTCGCCTTGTAAATTAGAAACGAAAAGACGTTATTTTTTTACTAACTTACTACTTTTAACTAATTTACTAGTTTTTAGTCTAAAGAAACACCGATTGGTAAGTCTTAATCTTATAAATATAGTTTTGCATGGTAATAGGTAACAGTAGCATCCGAAGTGTCCAATTTTACATGACTACCGCATAAATCAGAATGAATTTGACCGATGGTATTGGTTATTTTGGCTTTGAGGTTGAGGGCCACTATGATTTGTGGCCTATTCGCATAGACCTGCGACTTAAGAAAACCTCACAAGAAACAGTCAAATGGGGTCAAATCACACGATCTCGGTGGCCAGTTCACATCACCTCCACGTGAGATGACCATGCCCTCAAATCGCTCGTGCAGAATATCCAATGTTGCCTGAGTTGTGTGGTACGTGGCGCCGTCCTCTGGAAACCAGAGTTGGTTTCCATATCATCCAAATTAGGCCAAAAGAAGTTGGTAATCATAGAGCTACAGCGCTCGACGTTGACGGTGATGACCTGGCCAACATCGTTCTCAAAGAATTATGAAGCGATGACGCCGCCAGTCCAAAATCAGTGGGTAAAGCGGCTAAAGAATGAGTCTCTATACTTAACAGTGTTTCCGAAATTAGGCTCAAGGGTAAATCTATGAGCATTCCTAGCTAGAGTATTAGGGGGAAAACTTTTAAGGGGAGGAATGCAACTGGCTATTTCGCTGGAGCATTGTTTATACAAAAAAACGATAGAATAGGGGGAGACAGGAAACATTTCGACGATGTTCTAGTGAATCAAATGTTTCTGTTTTATCCTTTATCGTCTATCATTTTCAATGCATTTTTTTTAATTCTATCCACGAAACGCAAGTGAATGACAGGGGCACCTGCCCAAATATGAGAATTGTACTCAAGCTTCGGGTGAATGTACGCCAGATCTAAGGGGGAGAAGTATTTCTTGCATCGTCTAAGAAAACCTAAACATTTCGCAGAATTTTTGGCGATGTAATATATGGGTTCATTACACAGAAGGTGGTTTGTGATACACATACCTACCTAGAACGCAAGCTGTTCAGTTCCTCGACGTAAGTACCACTCATGGATAGTGGGGGTTAGGTTATGCTTTAACGACAAAAGGCAGCATTGAGTTTTTGAAGCATTAAATTCCACACGATTAATATTTCCCCATTGAACAATGCTGGCCAGATCGTAATCGGATCGGGCCAACGGATTTGTGAATATCGGGATGCTTAAAAACTCTTACAACTGTACGAACGCGAAAAAAATTGACCCATTAAAATCATTTACGTTATCAAATACAGGAGGAGCCATATCACACTGAGGCAACGTTAAATAAGCCGCAAACAATGTTGCAAATAAATCATTTTTGTTGCGAGATCCTTTATTGCCCGCGGGGTCGTTGCTGGCATGCTGGACCGGCGTCACGCTCGTCGGAGGGAGTGGAGTCTTGACCCATGTCAGTGCACAACAAAAAGTTTCATGCCAGACTTGAAGACGGTGTTGATCGTCAGAGGAACTGCCCCTCTACCCACCCTGTCATAGTATCTTATCCGCCTCGAGTTGGTTAACGCACCCACCATCCTCCGTTATTTTGTTTATTATAGTACTTGAAGTACAAGTAGCACAATTGTAGAAAATCCATCGTCATCTATTTTAATTTAAAATGACTTATATTTTCCTTTTTTTTAAATATTTTATCAAAGTAAGCACAAAAAGAATTCCATTTGCTGACATAAATGAGAAGTAAATGTCAAAAATGCGTCGACTCCATAGTGGGCACTTCTAATTAGGTACGTACGTTTTCATTTGAGATGCGATACGTCTGCGTCTCCGTCTGCGTTTTTGCATTGTGTTCCTGCAGTTAAACGTTCAAATAAAACACTGGGCAGGATAATATAGACCCATCTTCATCTCTGCAGGGCCCAGGACGGCTAGTGGAATCTGATGTTTACTGTTTAATTCTTCTGTAGAAGTTCCGCACCTCTTTCCTGTTAAAACACCTTCGCATCTCCTCAACTTCACAATGACGTTAAGAATTATTTGCAATTACCAAAATATTTAAATGCCTCATATACGAATGTATATAAGTTCTTTCTTTACCCTCTCAGCACTAGAAGCATGGATAGAAGTCGATGTCATCTCCACTCTTATACTCTTCAAACTTACTGCTCTTGGCTTTGAACCAATCTGCTTGAAATGGATATCTTCTTACCTTAGAAATCGTCCCTACATAGTGCATTTCAGAAATGAACTTTCTAGCCCATTTTTCGGTAATTCTAGGATCCCTCTAACTCTAAAAAGTCACTTAGGCCTAGTATAATTCCACGTTAATTCAGACGACATATTTTCAATTTGGTGTCGTTAAAATAACCTTCACAGGTAAGCGCATGATATTGCCTCCCCGTCAATATTTCAATACATTCTCATCGTTGAATTGGTCAAAAAGCTTTGTCTTTTATGTAATCGTGAGCTTAACTTCATTATATGCATAGACAAAATAATCCAGAAGGTCAATTCAGCACTATGTTTTGTAAAACGATAGTCTCCAAAGAATTCTCCAATTTTTATGTGACTCGTATCCAATATTTATAATCTTTGTTGGACCTCTCCTTAAGTATTCTTCTCTATTTTGGTCCCTATATACCACCTTTGTGGTCTTCCAGGGCAAGTTCCTTTGATCCTACATCCTTATCAAGACCGTCTCCAACTCATTAATTTGAAAATTCAGGAAGAACGAAAAGAAAGAAATTTGTGGCTGATAGAATGATTGATTGGTACTCTTACAGCCGTAATACCAAATGTATCAGCTATTTTACCTTACCTTAGGTGATGCTACAGTCGGTCCCTAGCTAGCTGCATGTGAAGTCGGTTGAGGTCCTCTTCCACTTGTGTGCGCCATCTGAGTCTCGGGCTTCTTCTACTGCGCTGTCCCTCTGGGGTGGAATTCTGGGCCGGAACATTGATTTCTATCCGCTCTAAATGACCCAGCCATCTGAGACGTTGAATTTTTACTCTTTTGGCTAGGTCTGTGTCGCTGTACAGCCGGTACAGTTCTTCATTGTATCTTCTTCTCCACTCTCCGTTAATGCATACGGGACCAAAAATCACCCGGAGAATCTTTCTCTCGAAGCAGCCTAATTTCCTCATCCGCTTTTGACAGCATCCATGAGTCTGCACCGTAGAGCAGGACTGGGATGATGAGGGTCTTATAAAGGGACAATTTAGTTGCCCGAGAGAGGGCTTTGCTACTCAATTGCCTTCTAAGCCCGAAAAAGCAGGGATTGACAGAAGTTATTCTTCGTTTGATTTCAGAGCTGGTGTTGTTGTCTGAGTTAATAGCGGAGCCTAGGTAGACAAAGTCCTTAACTACCTCAAAGTTATAGCTGCCTATGGTGATATTTTGTCCAAGACGCCGATGTTGGGTGTCTCTTCTTGCAACCCATCCCATATTCGCTGGTTCCGTCTCGTACTCACAAAAGCGCTACTGACATCACGCTGTGTTCGTTCAATTATTTCAATCGTGCCTCTGGTGTTGGTGTGAGAGTTATGCACTATTATTTCAAGTATAATGTTGAAAAAGTCGGCAAATTGCCTTGTCTAAATCGTTTTTTGACTTCAAAGATGTCGGTGAGGTTTTTACCACCGAATTTGCGGAACAGCGTACGTTCTCCATCGTCATTTTACAGAGGCGGACGAGTTTGGCACGGATGTTAAAACTGCACATTATACTTATAGGGAAGTCATCGCCTGCAGCTTTGAAGAGCTCGGCAGCTGGGCCATCGGTTCCGGCGGCTTTGTTGCTTTAAAGCTTAGATATAGCTAGCTTTACTTCATCCAGATGTGGTGGGCGGAATTGTTGGTCTACTTCGCCCAGATAAGATGGACCATTCTGCCTGACAGCGGAATTCGTTTCGTCATCGCCGTTATACAGTCTGCAGAAATGGTTTTTCCATATTCTCAGCATCGACTGCGATAGAGAATTCTTCCGCTGCCGCCTGGATGCAAGGAGTAGTGCCTAAGTGGTAACACTCCTTATAAGTACCTTAAAAAAACAAAAGAAAACAAATTAAAAACAGAGGAGATGATTTTTTCAAATTACGAAGAAACTTTTGACCTACCCTGTAGATTAAAAAAAATCCGGATAATGCATCTAGATACAAGTATATTCTTAAACCAATTAAATTAAAAATACTTTTTTCTTATTGTCTTTTCAGAGTTCGATCCAAATCAAATGTTCCGGCAGTTTTACCAGTTTAGTAGCGGTCAAGGAGCCACTTTTGGTTTTGAATTCTAAACAAATTAATCTAATACGTACCATCTTTACTCTGATTCTCTCTATCAAGATATCTTTTACTATAGATACATTACAACAACAAAAAAAAACTGTCAAATTAAAAATAAATACAACAAAAACAGTGTTTGAGCGTCTAAACTCGACATCAATAAAGAAAACTAGTTTATGATAATTACAAATTATTTCATCAATAATAATGTTAAATTGTTTACACCTATTGCATTAATTATTGTAATATTTATGAAGCTATTTTTTACTATCTTAAATATTTAGTTTGTCAGTTATTTTTATTCCGATTCTTGGTAAAAATAAATATAATTTTGTTTTCGTTTAAGAAGATGAGAGAATATAGACAGATTAGAGTAAAAAAAAACATTAAAAAACTGTTGATTATGTTTCCAATTGAATGTGATATACATATATACGTCAGAAGAGGAAGAATAAATATATAAAGTTACATCATTAATTATGGGAACTTGTTAACAGTTGTTTGAGTTGTCAAAACATTAGATGGTGAAGAAGAAAAAAAAACAGAAAAATATTTTATCATTTAGGTAAAATTAAATATTTTAACAATTTAAAAACACTTGTGTACTTTGATAAGTTGTTCTTTTTTAGTTTCTTTCTGAGTTTTGTTATAATAATCTGGATAGCGTTTATTTACTATTTACAATAATAAAATAAGAAATAAACCCAAAATAAAAATACAGTTCTTAAATGGACTTGTCAAAAATTGTAATAAATTTGTTTTATTTTTATATCAAGTGTTAAAGGATGCATTTATTTAAAACAATATGAAGGTTATTTTCTTTTAAAAAAAGGATCAAATTGCTTAAGTTTTTCTTAAACCTTATTCGCTGCCAATCACTAGAGTGTCGACAACCTTCCCGTCCCATATCTGAGACCACCTAAATGCCTATGATTTTCCATTTTATTGCATCAGGGGTTTTAAAGCTGCATCTCCATTTTCAGGATAACTGAATCAACCCCAAGGGTTGTTGAGGAGCTGGTAAGCTCTCCCGTAAAAATAAACACAGATCAGAACCCGACAATAAGCCTCGGAAATGATCTGATTACACCACGACGTACCAAGCAACGACAACGGCTATACGATTCAAGAATTTTCTCATGGAAGGTAAGATTACTCAACAGAGCTCGAGCTGCATCATCCAGCCACATATAAAGCTGACATAATATCACTACAGGTTTTTTTTATAATTAACGTGCGCACAAGGGACTATTTGTTTCCCTTTTAATCTAGAGCACACTTCGCGGGCAAGGGAAAATATAGCCGGGTAAACTATTCCAAATTCGTGTTGGTCGGGTAAAAAAAGAATCCCTATATTTCACGATACGTCCGAAATCGGGCTCAAGGGTGAACTGATGAGCATTCATAGCGAGACGAGTATTACGTGAGAAACTTTTAAGGGGAGGAATGCAGCTGGCTACTTCGAGTGAATTTTTTTTATAAAAGAAACGATAAAACAAGGAAAGACATGAAACATTGCGTCGGTGTGTGAGACGGGCAATTGTTTCAGTGGCAGTTCTGTTTCCTATAAATCTTAACGCTGTATTTTGTATTCTATCGAGCAGGTTAAGCGATGCTTATGAAGCACCTGCCCAGAGGTGTGAGTTATACTCAAGTTTGGCGTATAAACGCTTTATAAATTGTAGCCAGATCAGAAGGGGAAAAAAACTTCTTACACCGATACAGAAAACCTAAGCACTTAGCAGCATTCTTAGCGATCTCAAGTATATGGTCGTTCCAACGGAGGTCGTCGGTTACAGTTGACACACATACCGAGTACTGAGAGCTTTTCGGTTTCTTCGAATTAAGTGCCATTCCTGGACAATGGCATTGGGGGTATGTTTAGCTTTAACGACAGAAGACAGCATTGAGTTTTCGAAGCATTAAACCCCACACGATTCCTATTACCCCATTTGACAATGCTGTATAAATCGGAGTTTAATGAGCTTGACATACGGTACCGTTGCAATTGTACGTCCGAAGGCGAAAGACGTGAATTATCGAACGAATATGAAAAGCTGAGGGTAGAGTCGTCAGCAAAACAGTTAAGTTTATTAAAATGAGGAAAAGGAGTCGGAGACAGAACAGAGCCCTGTGGCACACCAGCATTTATTTTGTGGGAATCAGACTTGAATACGTCCAATCAACTTATATTGAACGATCCAGAAGATAGCTTCTAATCCAACGAACAAGAGTATCATCGATCCCAAAAGCACGCATTATCGATAAGAGAGCTTCATGCCAAACTCTATCAAATGCCTTGGAGATGTCAAGAGCAATAAGGCCCTATTATGACTCACGATTCGCCAGAAATATTTGGCGAATGGAAACATTTGGTATTACTGATTTCGAATCGCCTAGTTATTTTCGCCTCATATGTCAAAAAATGTGGCGAATTAAAAACTCGTTCTATTGCCATTAGCGAACATTCGTCTCTATCTGTCAGAATCGGTCGAACTGTAAATCCTGGTGACTTTAAATAATAAAGCAGTTTATTTCGAAAACATGCGTTTTTTAAGAACTAAAATCTTTTTTCTTTTGTGTTTAAATAATGATGCTGAAAGTGAGTCGGGCGATGATTTCAATGTGGGTTCAATCCACACCCAACAATTTCAGGTAGTCCAGATTTCTTAAAGAAATCATTTCTAGCTTGTTGCTTCTCCTAATTGACAGACACTGCAAGTTGTAAGAGCTCCAGCTCGGAGTCGTGTCTGTCAGAAATTTGGTAGCTGCAACTACCGAGGAATCGCAAGGCTGATGCTAGTTTTATGATTGGTGAAATTACTGAACTTTGAGTTGTTTGAAATTATGAACTCATAATATTTAAAACTAACTCAAACGCATATAAAATAAATTAATAATGTAAAAGACAAATGTTTGAACAAAAGGAAGAAGTAATTTGTTCCTAACAAAGTTTCAGGTGGTTCAAGTAGGTAGGAACTATGTATCTCTCAAGCTCCTCCTCAATCTTCAAATCATATTTTTTTCCATCCCTCATGTGTTGGTCTTCGTTGCCAAAAAAAAAAAAAAACAAATCTATTTTACTTTTTTTTTTTTTTTTTATATGTATATATTCTGAAATCTTTTTTAATAAAAAAAAATCGTACACTATTTTTAACACAAATTGAAATTTTTGACGTTCAACTACAACTTGAATGAGCAAATTCAGTTTTTTAATGTTGGTAGCTTTGTTTTGACAGTCGGAGTTCGCTTTTCGCAATACCACGACAAGACTTATTCGATAAATTGTTCGACATGTCAAAATAGGACATATAATCTTACTTTCACCAAAGCGATGTAAAGATATGATGGAATCTCATAAAGCACGTTCATGAAATGATAAAATGAAAAGTCTATAAAAACTGAAATGATAAGTTTTTTAATCATTTCACAGTTTCACAGATCGGGAATCGACCCCCAAGTGGTCCAGTTAAATTTGTATGTAGATTTTAGGGGAAAACGGTGAAAACCAAATATTTTGTCCGAAATGGGGAGTTATGGTATTGGGGTGATGATTATGTATTTACTCAAGGAAAATCTGGCTTAAAGTGCAGTCAAAACGGAAGTTGCCCGGAATTTTTACTTCCAGTAAGACAGTATTCAAATCGGAGAGCAAATTGACTTCGCTATGGAAAGCAATTATTGCCTTCTATCAACCGGGTTATTGGCATTGCTTCAAAGTCTCCACTAGGCAATCGAAGGGTAGTGACAATAAATTGGGCAATTGATTGCCTAATACATAGAATATTGCTAATGGAGACCCTGGGTAACCTACACTAAAACTTAAATTTGGAATAAAACAAGAATTGAAAATGAGGGAAACGAAACAAATTTTTGCCCTTGCGTGAATTTTGTCCCACTTCACTTCCTGTCAACCTTGCCTAAAACTCCGTAACGTGACGTCATATGGCGCTGCGTATCAAAGATATGCCACCGCTAGTATTCACACGTTTTGGGTACATTTGTGAGAATTTGAATCAGATGGTTTTGACCTTTGACCTTTAAAAATTGTTAATGTTTTTGTTCAAAACGTTCCCGAAGTTTTTCGCAGATTTTTAACCCAACTCCTTAAAAAAAAAACTAAATGATTGGGTACGTTCACGAACTTAACTTTCGGATAGGTTAGCCCGCTTTTGTTTGTAAATGGTTAAAATCAGCTGATTTCCATATCGTCGCTTTTTACTTTTACTTTTAATTAATTTTTATTTTTTTCATATTTACTTATAACTATACTTAGAGGCTAGACAAAAATCTTAAAACTAGCTAAAAATATCATCTTAATTAACTTACTTGCCCTATGCGGGCGCTCTAAATTATTCTCTAACTTAATTTTAATTGCCTTTTGGCCTAAAAATAGCTTAAGGGTTTTATTTTTCGCCCAGAAAATGAGAAAAAACTGGGTATCTTATCGCTTTCTTAATCTATCTTAAACTACTTAAAAACTAACTTAAAATAAACTAAAGATAAACTTAAAATTACTTAAAATAAACCTAAAATACTTAAATCTAGAACAGCCACAGCAAGCTTTTTTGATTTTTTTATATTTTTTTTATGGGATTTTTTTTTTTGGTGCCGCTGCAACTGCCCTACCTAACTTAGACACTATAGATATATGTAAGTCGGCCATAGGCGATATTTCGTCTATGTCGACTGGAAATATCGAGTTCTAACTAAGCCACCAGAATTGGTGGACCTGATCTAGGGCTTCCTTCCGATTCCGGTCGGGCACGGCCCTACTGAAACGGGGGCGCTCTGCTTCGCTTCCAGCGACTGTGTCCCGGTCGTAGAGGAGCCGCCTATCGACTGTTCTGCGGCCGACGTGGTAGTTTAACGGAACAGCCGATCTATCCTGAATCAGCCCTCGACTATCAAGTTATAGGAAAGCCTCGGGCGGGATAAAACCACTCGAACGTGTGCTTTCAAAATATTCATCTTGGGGGTAGTAAGCCCCGAAGATTTGTCCATTAGTTGAGGTCATCGCCCTTGCCATGTGTCCGCGAATGAGCTTAATTAAAAAATTATCTATCCTGTTTGTATTGGCCCCGTTGTATAGAACCTCGTTGGAATAATATTTGTACTCCGACTCTGGTGTTCTATAAAGTCCGAGACAAGTGCGAAGGCACTGTCTCTCGAAAACCCGAATCTTTTCCATTAGAGATGGTGCAACGTTGAACCACACAGGGCATCCATAGGCAATCATTGGCCTGATTAGAGCCATGTAGCAAATCACTTTCACCCTGCTATCAAGGCGGCTGCTATAAAACAACCGTCTTGTCAGGGCAAAAGCTCCCCTAGCCCTGGTCAGAGCAGCTTCTGTATGTCGATTGAAATATAGATACTGATCTAACCAGATGCCAAGGTACTTTACTACATCTTTACTCGCCAGTGGATGTCCATGTGGCCCAGCGATCACTAGCTTGCGCCAGTTCTTTCTCGTATCCCTAGAGGCCCCAGACAAAGGGGTTCTAATCAGGATAGTTTCACATTTCTGGAAGTTGATTTTGAGCTTCCAATCATTACAGTATTGTTGAATTTTATCGAAATCACGTTGCAAGAGAATTCTGATGACTTCAACTTTTGGACCTGTTCTGTACGCAATTGCATCAGGTAGACTCCCAATGAGATCGCTGGTGTAAATACTAAAGAGAATCGGCGAATTCACCACTCCCCGTTGCAGACCGTTTTTAATATCAAACGTTGTGGTAGATGTTACATTGCCTCTCTTGACAACAAACTTTCTACCATTAAGCATGTCGTAAAGCATATATAGCAGTGGTTTACTTATGCTCCATCTGGTTAGCTTCAGATACAGACCTAACCATACGTGTCGAAAGCCTTCTCCAAATCAACCAGACAGGCACCCGTGCATTGATTCTTAGCATTGTTCCATTGGACAGCAGATACTAGCTTAGACGCGGCATGAATTGTGTCATGTCCCGCCTTAAAGCCGAACTGGGTGTCTGGAATTATATTTTTATCCTCGGCCCACTTGGACAAAGCTCTATTGATAACTTTTTCGAATACCTTGCTGATACTCGGGAGAAGACTTATCGACCGGAGATTTGCCGGATTGGAATTGTCCTTTCCCTTTTTCGGGAGAGGATGTACAACAGCTGTCTTCCAACTCACTGGATAATATGTATTATTCAGCGCGTTGTTGAACAGTGTTGTGTATATGTCTATTACTTCCTCAGGGAGATGTCGTAATACAACACTGGGTATACCATCGTCTCCTGCTGACTTCTTTTTCTTTAATGATGCGAAGATCATTTGTAGTTCGACCTTCGATATGAGCAGGGAACTTGGCCAATTTCGATCGGCGATGGTGGCATTTGCCAGATTGTCTTCATTGAACCCGGTAAAATCAAGATCGCAGATCGCCATTGCGTGATGCTATTTCGAAGGTAAAAGTGATTCAGCAGAGCTCTGTTCTCCAGGTCGTGGTTCGGGCAAATGGAATCATTCACCTTATACACTTGCTGAAAAGCAGAACCCACTGTCTCAACTTTCTCCAATGGATCTTCGATTACAAAGAAGTCGTCGTCCAAGACGGCGTCCCCTAGATCTACTCCTGCGGCCAGGAGTATGTTTTCGTTGTCTGCCGTTCTTTGGAGCTTAAGACACGGAAGATCGTTTTGATTGTTTTTCCTGAAGATTTTATTAATCTCGGGAAACATACTCGGGTCGCTAGAGTTAACGGCTCGAATTCTGTTATCCCAATACGAGTTAATCGACAATCTGTAATTTTGCTTTATGAGCGAGTTGACATTTTTGATTGACGACTTCAGTGTCCTAATCTCCAGATCATTTCTATTAGTAAACCGCCTGTATAATCTTGTCAGAAGGGCACTTTTTTGTCTGTGTAGTGCGTCTATTGTCGCGTTCTTGTACATTTCAGTTGCGTTATGTTCTTTGTATCGTGGGATTGTTCTGTCCATCGTTTGTTTTATGACACCATCCATCTGAAGCAGGTATCCATCGATCTCTACGTTCGATAGATTCCTGTCGTTTGGAGGCACTATGTCGTTAGAGAGAAGTTCTCTTGTCAGGGTGTTGGAGAAACGTGGCCAGCGTGCCTTACTAAAATTGTAAGAGCGCAGGCACAAATTCATCCAACACCACAAGCTCATTTGGTAGCTGTATGACGGCGGAAAGTCCGCAGTGGTCACTGTCGTATTCTACCGTTTGTAAACAGTTTCTTGTCTGTTGGTCCACTGAATCCGTTACTGTCAGTCTTGAGTCTAACAGTAGTAGATCTAGAAAAGCACCGCTCCTTGGGAACGATGGTCTATCTGTAGCAAGAAGGTCGATTTTACACTCAATATGGTGTCGACCCATCCAATGAAAAAAATGGTATCCCCTTGGATTTTGGATTTGATTTCCCCAATCTTCATGCTTGGCATTCAAGTCTCCGGCGATAATATAGTAATTTTCTTCCGAGTGCAGACTAAGACACTCGAAAAGTTTTTCGAGCTCGTCAATAAAGTTTGCAGGTTGAGGTGCTTCTTGTGCGTACACTGTGATCACATACATTCGCTTCCCATGTTGGAGAGGAATGCATATGATGCAAGCTTCTAGCAACTCAAATCTTCGCACTTCACTATTATATATGACCTTATGATCAATACCTTTTATTAAAAAGATAGCGACCCCGCCCCTACGAGTAGAGTTGGGCCGGTCCCTTCTTACGATATTGTAATTATTATAAGTCAATTTGTTTTTGGTTTAGCTTAGTTTCGCTAGCCAAAAAGACGTCTGGACTGTGATCATGCAACAATTGAAACAAATTTGCTCTACGTTCGGTCCTGATTAGTGAATTTACATTCACAGCCAGGATTTTAAAGGGGTTCTCGTACAGCGCGCCCATTATGATTTAAATTGCCCTAAGCTGGGAAGGTAAGCGTAGACACGGTCTAGTCTTTCCTCCTGCTTTCCGAGCTGTTGTAGGCTGGTTAACTGGGCCTGCATGGCCAGCAACACAGTCATTATATCGGCTTGTCCCGCTGGTGCCGTAGGCACGGGGGCCTGTTTGGCAACCTTTGGTTGTGGCTGTACCGTTGTTGTTGCTCTCCCTGCTGCCATTTGGGCGTAAGAGATTTGGGGCACAACGGCTGTCGGTGCAGGATCAAAAATAGGTCGCCTCTCCACCACCTTCGGAGCTTTTGTTTGCTTTATCTGCTGAAACTTAGGACAGCCCCGATAACTAGCAGGGTGCCCCTCGCCTCCCCAAAGCACACATTTAAGTAGAGTCTGATCTTCGACCCTTTCCTGTCCGAGTTTACACTCACCTAAATTGTGGTTCTCACTGCATTTCACGCAGCGAGACTGCATACCGCAGTTCGCCGCGGCATGCCCGAACCTTTGGCAGCGCATGCATTGAAGAATGTCGCCGCGTCTCTTTAATTTGTCCCAGGTTACAACCTGGTAGTCTAGGTTGGTAATTTTCCGTAGACTAACCAGTTTGCTTTTGGGCGACAAATGAACCAGGAAGAACGGTAATTTCCGTTGCTCCCGCCTGGCTCTGGCAGTCGTGAAAGGCTTGACCCCCACGAACTCAAGATCGTTCGTCGCTACACGACGGAGTTCGTTTAAAAGCGCCACCGTGTCAGTGGAGCTGTCAAGGCCCTTTAAGAGGACCGTTTGGATTTTTTCCTCTTTCGGCGTGAAACTGTAGTGTTCAGTGGCCGTTTTTTGAAAGATCTTTTTGACTTTTTTGTGCTGATCCACTGATAAGCAGTGGATATCATGCCTATCATTACTAAGTCGCTTAATAAGGAAATTATCGCCAATGGCGTCCCTGCAGACATCTATAGTTTCTTTAATATTCATTTTAAAAGTATTAATAGGCGGCACCTTACCTTTTTTTGTTTTTGCTGCGGTGGCTGCTGCTGTTGATCCTACTGCAGTTGACTCTGCTGCTATTGTCTCTGCTGCTGTTGGTTTTGCTGCTGCTGTTCGTTCCGCTGCTGCTGTTGCACGTTCTTTGACGTCGATGGTTGATCCATCTTTGTTTGCCGTGGCTGTTCTTTTTGCTGTTGTTGTTGTTGCTGTATAGCAGACTGTTGTTTTCGCTGCTGCTGGGGTTGTTGTTTCTGCAGCTGTGTTGGCTGCTGTTGTTGTAATTGCTGCTTTTGCTCAGCCGTCTGGAGGGCCTTTAGTTTGGCCGCCTCCTTTTGTCCTTTGGCTAGCCTCTCTTCTTTCCTTCGGTTTTCTTGCTTGACTCGAATTGCTTGGATTTTTACTTCGAGCTCACTGATTTCCTCTTCCTCGTCTTCGGACTCAGATGAGGATATATTAATTTTGTTGTATGCGGCAACTTGCGTGTCGTCAGGGGTACTCGTATAATGCCCCTTCCCTTCGTCGGACACATACGACACAGATATGTCCGACGCAAGTCCAACAACTTCCAGCTGCTGTCGAATTTTAGCTGCAGCGTTCGTCTTCGCTGGTCGAATTTCTTCTACGGCTAGAACCTGAGCTGATGTTGTTGTTGTTCTGGTCTGCCTCTTAACCAGATTAGGCTTTACCTGTTTTTTCTTTCTTTTTGCTGACGTCATTGCGACATCATGTTCTTGGTAGCCTATCATCCGATGGCACCACCTTCTTGCTGTCGTCATCCATTTGCTGGGAAATTTTTTCGCCTTCTAGGCTTTGTCTACTTTCTAAAACTTGTTCCCAAAAAGTTTTTGTGAAGTCACCCAGGCCGGATTCGAACCTGGGTTCCTCTGCGCCGCGATCGGCCACTTTTTACTTTCTTTTTACTTTTAATCGATTTATTTTTATTTTCACTTTTACTTATATCTACTTAAATGCTAGACAAAAATCTTAAAACTAGCTAAAAATATCATCTTAATTAACTTACTGGCCCTATGCGGGCGCTCTAAATTAATCTCTAACTTAATTTTAATTGCCTTTCGGCCTAAAAATAACTTAAATTTATCTTATCTGTATCGGATTTTATTTTTTACTGGTTTATCTATATCTGCTTAACTTAAACTACTTAAAAACTAACTCAAAATAAACTAAAGATAAACTTAAAATTATTAAAATAAACCTAAAATACTTAGAACAGCCACAGAAAGCTTTTTTTTTTGTGTTGCCGCTAACTTAAAGATAAAATAGATATATATGTAGTCGGCCATAGGCGATATTTCGTCTTTGTCGACTGAAAATTATCGGGTTTTAGCTAAGCCACCAAAATTGATGGACCTGATCTAGGGACGATCGGCCACTCTATCACCTGAGCTATTCGCTTATATACAAATAGCTTGGTTCTTTGTAATATATACCTTTGGGCTGGCTTGCCCAAAGATCTTCAAATGTAGCTTTAAAAAAAGCTTTTTAATTGGTAAATGAATGCCAATTTAATTCTAGCTTATTTCAAATCATTTGCCTTTTGGCAAATAAACTGACTATTTACTTTATTATAAATACTTTATTTAATTAAGTAAACACTTGAGAAAATTACTATCCACTGTGAAAGTCGCCAACGCAGTCTCCACTCTTCCAAAGTTGCTGAACGACTGTTCCATTATGTTCTTCAATCAGCTGAAAGCGGCTGTTTTCAACCATGCTAATTACAACAAAAGCAAAGGTAACCTATCCGAAGGATAAGTTTGTGAACTTACCCATTATGTCCTTGTGGACGCAACAATTTTTTCTCTTCAATTTCGCCTGCACTTTTGTTTTTTTTTCTTCTTATGACTATACCGGAAAAGCTAAACCTGAATACGAATTGTAATAGATATGTTTTCAGTGCTCATAGTTTAGTTAGGCTTATTGAAATTCAAAAACTAAATAGAGATGACCCAAGTTCTTTGATATTGCATTGTTAGACACAATAATGAATATTTGTTGTAAAAATAAAGGCCTACATTAAATAGACAAGACCAAACATGGCCTAATGTCAAAACTTAACGAATTGTTTCGTCATGTTTCTAAAAACATGTTCAATACCTATATTATTATTATTGCCATACCTGTCGAAGTTGCATGTGTAAATATGATTTTCGACTAAACTAGTTTCAAATAGAAGAAGCATTTTCAGAACAATTGAAATCGAAGAACGAAAGTTCCGTCAACAAATCTTACGATTTGAAAAATAATCGAAAATAAAGTGGTACTGGTTTCCATTAGATTTTTAGGCTTAAAACTACGTCAACTATATTTACTCTAATGTTATTCGGCTAGATTAACCTCTGTTTTTACTTCTGAGAAGATATTAATATAACATTTTTACTTGCGATTATAGGTTCTATAATGCAAGTTATGCATTCGTGCAGGTTAAAAATTTTGAGATAACAATTAAACATGACATTACGATGATAGAGGAACGTATTTGAGTTGCTGGCAAAATTCTGTCCGTCTGTCTGTCTGTACGGATGTATATTGGACTGCAGCCCAAACGGTTGGGCCAATCGTCTTCAAATTTTGAACTTAAGGTTATTTTGACATTGTACACTTTTTTATAACTCAAAAATTAACGGTACCTGTCATATAACCGTTATGTAAAAGCTTAATTTTCTCGAAAACGGCTCCAAGAATTTTTATGAAAAAAAATCAGGGTACTGAGGTAAGCGTTATATTTTGGTGGAAAAAAAATTAATACGATGGGCTAAAAATGGTACCTCCGATAGGACCGTTTTTTTTCTTCGACTTTCTCGAAAACTGATGATCCGCTTACAATCAAAATTGATATTCAAAAAGATGAAGGTAGCCTTAGTAATTTTGCATTAATTTTTTTCGAAATCTTTATTTTTTTTTGTAGATATTTTAATAACTTAATTTTTTTTTTTAAATCAATATTTTGAAAACGGGGAAGTGATTTTTTTTAAATTTTGTTTTCAAATGAACGTTATTTTTGTGCTTAAGTTTGTTTTCTTGAAATATTTTTTTTAATGTTTGAAAAAAGTTGTAAAATTATTAAAAACAAATTCACACTTTTTTACATTTCTTGAAGAAATAAAAAAAGAACTTCATTCGAACAATCAAGTCACAAAAATCGAATAAAAGCTTTGATGTTCACTTTAATTTTCTTTAATTTTATTCTACAATGTGACCGCACATATGAGCAAGTACGTGCGACCCAGTCGTGCAATTTATTTTCTCAAAACTATTTGCTTGTTAGTTAGGGCTTGCATAATATTGAGTACTTCATATTTTGAAGGTCTTACAAATCCCCCACAATAAAAATAACAATTCAGGTAGGTGCAAAAAATAGTATAATTATGTTCTGATCTGAAGGTAATTATCCATCTTTATATTAATGAGTATGCACACCCTTTTTTATCCTTTACCAATTTAAGTTTACAATGGACCTAATCATCAATTCCAGGTAGTTTTTTCGGTGGGAAGTATTTTCTATTTAAACTGCTTCTGTGAGATTTTCATTTAGTTGAAACCAAGATTTTAAAGCTTGAACTTATACAAGTAGCTAATTATACTCTAAACAGTAAAAAATTAAAAAAATATCTGACAAGATATATTATTTGTAAAAATTAACAAAAACTGTTGTCTAAAAAAATAAAGTGTTTTATAAAAGAAAGGAAATGTTGGCATCAGATATATTGACCGAAAAACCATTGGACACCACCTCTACCCGCGACAACTCTATCCCTGACAGCTTTAGAGGCGCAACACGGCAGAGTCATTACGAATGTTCATCATCTTCTACAAATACAACAGGTAGTGATAACGACCATTCAAGCCCAGATAAACTGGACATTTTGAATCTGAGTCACCTGAGCAAGGAATCTTTCAAGATCGATCGCCGGAAACTAGAGAAAATGTTCAAAAATTCCACCAACACGGAAGGACTAATCAACACTGATTATTTCTTCAATAAAATCATGAAGACAACGGATACCTTCATAACGTACCCAAAGAAACTAAAAGTCGGTGCAAGGACCAGAAAAGATCCATTTGTTAACATAATCGGCAGACCTAATGATATCAATTGGGCAAAAGGACTAATTTTAGCCAGTCTGGCCACAAGTGGTCCACGACTCAAAATGAAAATATTAGTTTCGGATACCGATCATTCGCATATCATTGGCCGTTTAGGGTGTAATGTGAATAGCATAATGGAACAGACAGACACTCTTATCCATTTCCCCGACTCAAATCGCCGACCATTGGTGGAAAAAAGCAACACAGTGTCAATATACGGAATTCTCGAGAACCTGGAACAAGCTAGAATTTCACTTCGAGCATCAACACCACTATTGATGTCCTTTGAGCTACCAATTGGGGCTCAATTGCCGAGGAACGATCTTCCCTATATTAAGCAGCTAGAAATTGATTTTAATGTAAAAATAACTTTTATGACAACACCACCACATACTACCTATTTTGCGATCGTAAAAGGAACTGAAGGAGAAGTCGACAAAATACGTGAAGCTGTAAGACTTTTGATCATCTCAACATGTGGCAACAGAGCTACTTACACCATGCAGAACATTAAATTAGAAATTTCGAAACAGCTCTTCGATTTGGCCACTGCAGACAACAGTTTAAACTTACTGGCCTTGAAGGAAAGAACACAAACAACTATTTCCGTCCCCGCAACAAGTGCGGATGGTCAACAGATTCCAGCCATCATAACAGGATCATCTGAAGGAATATATGCGGCTAAGATGGAGCTCATATCTCATATGCCTCTGGATCTGACATTTGACATAGCCGAAAACCCAGACGACACATACGAAATCATGTGCTTGGGTTTTAAGTATGGAATATCCATTAGGACGCAGCATAAACCGAAGAGCAATAGTGTGTCAATTACTTTGAGAGCAAGAGAAATGTCAGTTTCCAACATATATGAAGCAGCTAAAGAAGTTTTCGAAATGCTAAATACTGTCGATGAAGACAACAAATTACCTAAAGCCTATTTATTAGCAGAGCCCGCCTATTGGAAGGCATTGGAGGATAACATCAATAGCGGCTCCAGTGAATATGAAAAGGTGTCGACGAAAATATGGGCCCCTACCGAACCAGGAAGTACGAGCAACTTTTTATACGTAGAACCATCTGGCCAGTCTTCAGTACGTACCGAATCGGAAGGAAGTTCGGATTTAATTGGACACCGGGAAATTGGAGGCAAATCATTGTCACCAGTTAGTAGCAACGATCACCATCAGTGTGGATGCAGTGATTGGGCGAGAGTACGAGACGATGGCCAACCTTTCGAATGTGACTTTTACTGCGAAGATTTAGAAGTTGCATTTATATTCATGTCGTCACCAATTGATTTTCCTCCATTTAGCCTAGGTGCACCTGGATCCGAAAGAATTTATCGACGAAGTGATATTTTTTAAAGCTAGAAAACTAACACAAAGGACATTGTAGGTCTGGATTTTGACAAAGATTAAAATGACATTTTTTGCTTAGTCTTATAATTTTCTGTATTTTTGTTCTCAATAAAAACTCGATTTATATACTAAACTTAATTATATTTGAATTCCAAGGAGTCACATTCTTGATTGGTCAACCTTCATCACCATTTGTTTCCAAATGTTGAATATGTATAAAAATATTTGTTTTAAACTTTCCAACAGAAAGCATTAATATTCAGCGCCATCTTGTATTCTTGTTATGAATTTGCATACTAAAGTTTAAACTGTCAAAAAATCTTACGATTTACGCTTTTGGACGACTTTCCAACCTCTCAGTATGCAGATGACACCTTAACCCTGGCCGAAGATGAAAGACCATTCAAAGTTATTTCTTAATTGAAAGTTCATTTACAACTAGCCTTAAAAAACTTAAGAAATAGGGCAGTTGAAATCAATACCAGCAAATGCGAATTATTATGTCTTAGAAATGCTTCACCAAGAGGACATTACATGACTGTGAGAGAAAGCAAACAACTCGCTTCAGATTGATTTAACGCGCGCACAAAGGACTATTTGTTTCCTTTTTAATGTACATATGTAAGTACACTGCGCGAGCATTTAATAATAGAGAGGCGAAGGACAGAAGGTGACGATTAACATTGCTTTTGAATGCTATTCCAAATTCATGTTGTTCGGCTGAAAAAAAGTATATTCACGGTACGTCCGAAATTGGGCTCAAGGGTGAACAGATGAGCATTCCTTGCAAGACGAGTATTACGGCAGAAACTTTTAAGGCGGGGAATGCAGTTGGCTACTTCGAGTGAACATTTTTTACTTGCGATTTATAGGGACTATAAGGCAAGTTATGCATTCGTAAAAAAAAAATTCTAACAATCAAACATAACATTACGATGATAGAGAAGTCAAAAAAGTGGGTCCGGAAATTCCGTCTGTCTGTCTGTCTGTCTGTCCGTATCGATATCTACAGCCTAAACGGTTGAGCCGTTTTGAATCAAACTTGGTATATAGTATTTTTAGAATGCTCTACCCGACAGATTTTGGAATTGGCATTCTAGCTCCAAAACTTACGGTACCTGCCATATAACTTTTAATGAAAAACTTATTTTTCTCGAAAACGGGTACTACGATTTTGATAAAACTTTCAGAATGATGTTTTCTATGCAAAATCTATCTTAAAGTTTTAATGGATTTTTCAGAAAAAGTTTTATAACGGTACCACCCATATGATCGGTTTTTTAAAATCAGACTTTCTCGTTAACTAATTGAGGGATTTTGATGAAATTTTCAAAATATATAGTGTTTTATGATATAAAATATATGGCTTATTAAAATTTTCAAAAACATTTGTTTTTATTTTTTAATAATTTAAAAAAAAAACTTATTTTGTTTTTTGAATATTTTGAAAACGAATCAATATTTTTTTTTTTTTTTTGAACTTTTCTCCTAGTATAAACTATAGATTTTTTTTAAATTGACATACTCAAAAAAATTTTAAAATATGTTTCATAAAATAGAAAACAGCAAAAGAAATAAGATGGCTTACAACATTTTTTCCAAAAAAACCTTATGAATAGTGTTTTTTTGATTTCATAAAAAAAAATTCCCCAACATTTTATTTCGGCTGAGCCCTAGCTATTAGTTAAAGAAAAGTAGGTGACAACCTACATACATACCTACGTATTTTAAAGCATTTCATCATCATAAAAGCACACAGAATAGATAAGGACGCCTATGATAAACACACAAAACAACTAACAAATAAAAAACTATTCGATTAATACTGAATGCAAATATTTCAATCAAGAAAACAAAAGTTTACACCTGCCTATAAAACAAAACCACTGTGTTAACTTTTAATATTGTCTCTATACCGCTTAACAGTAGTTGGAATGTTATCTTAATTTTAGTACCCACCTTCCTTCCAACCTTATTATTTATGTAGAGGTACCTAATATCCTTAGTAAATTCCATTAATACCTACCCACACCATACGTTTATCGATCTATCAAACATAATTCAGCTATTTTAATTAATTTGATTCTAAAGAAGTTGCACGTCAAAAAAAAACATTAAAACTAAATCTTTGTCAAAAATACGCCTGCACTTAAAAAGGATTAGCACATAGGAGCAAGTACGTGCGACCCAGTCGTGGCTTTTATTATAAAAGAAACGACAAAATAAGGAAAGACATGAAACAACGAACAAGAGTATCATCGATCCCAAAAGCACGCATTTTCGATAAGAGAACTTCATGCCAAACTCTATCAAATGCCTTGGAGATATCAAAAGCAATAATCCTACTTTCATCAAAGCGATGTAAAGATTTGCTCCACGGTTCGGTGAGATATGCCATCAGATCACCAGTAGAACGGTTGCTGTGGAAGTTATACTGACGGTCATGGAGAAGCTTTCGATCTTCGAGATATTCCTTAAGCTGACAGTAAATCAGTGTTTCCAAGACCTTAGAAGGAAGGGATAGTGCTATGGGTCGGTAGGAGGAGGGAGAGGATAGGTGAACTTTCTTAGGGACAGGCTGATCAAATGCTGCTTTCCATCTTCTAGGAAAGATTATAGAAGAGTAGGAGCGATGGAAAAACTTACGCAGTGGCTTTGCCAGCGTGGAAGAACACCTAATAATCGGGGGTATACCATCCGGGCCAGTGGATTTGTGTATATCGAGATCTTTGAGAACTCTTGCTACTGTATGAGTGCGGAAAAAATCTGTCCCATGGAAAAATTTACATTCTCAAGTACAGAAATAGCAACGAAAACCAAAAAGCTATCAGTACTCGGTATGTGTGTCAACGACGATCTCCGTTGGAACGACCATATATTTGCGATCGCCAAAAATGCTGCTAAGTGCTTAGGTTTTTTTATATCGATGTAAAAGTTTTTTCCCCTTCTGATCTGGCTGCAAGAGTGGGGGTAATAATCTATCAGAGAAAGAAAAACTGTGCACAAACAGATGAAACGACTTTGGATAGAAAATCACAGAAACACAGGCAGAACTGAAGGGCGTTCTTTTATTAACTATCGTTGACTACCGTTGTTGTGTCAAAAATTTTGGTTAAAGTGTCATTGTTAGACTTTGTTGAGGTTGTTACGATCTCATTTTTGAACGATTTTTTGTTAGATATTGTTAATCTGTCAAACAAATATTTAAAAAAAAAACGCACTTCTCCAAATAAATACTTTCAATCAAAGTTTTTCAATCCAATTTAATTTTCTAAACAACACAAAAACAAAAAAGTGTTTGAATTTTGATTTGAAAAAAAAAAAATTAGTTTAGCCTTGAGAAACTATTAACTGGCCATCTCTGAAGAGCATTCCAAGATTTTATTTAGCTCCGACCTTTTTCCATCTAAGACTTTCTGTCGACTCTAATAGCACTTATTGAAATAAATTTTTTTTTATAGATTTTTTAATTAGCCCTAATTCAGTTGTACCGGTCATAAATTATGAAGTTGAGTATGAGCTGTTTCATAGCTCTGTTGCTATTGGTTGTATACAAAAACTTTATGCAACAAACTTATAGGCAATTTAATTTACTACAAGGTGGTATGTATAGGCAAAATTTTAAATGCACCAGAAAATAGTTATAAGTCAAAGAGTAAAAAAACCCCGATATTCAGCCATTTGTACCTGATTGTGAAGGGGCGGAGGGGCGTGGTAGTGAATATTTGGTTTTTGTACCTTCATATCAAAAATTCAAAACTACCCGACCACTTGTAGGGTAAAAACTCTACATTTACTGGACTAGATGGTAATATTGGTCTAATTTTTGAACTTCCAGCGCTTGTAACCAGTATTTTGTCCCGCTATTTGGGACCTATTTCACCAACTTACAAAATTGTTAATACAAGTGATTTTCTACAAAATTTGTGAAAAAATCGATACATTTCATTTCACCAGTTTTTTGTGTTTACCGATTTGTACTTCTGCTTACAAGTAAAATTTGTGAAAGTTCTAAAATAATGGCGGCCGCTGTTGCTGGTTCAATCTGTTTCGCGCATAAGATATTTGAGAGCTTTCAAGTTTCTTGTATGTTTCTGTTTCACCAATGGAAAAATATATACTTCAAAGCGGCTGAAGACGTGTGTAAGTTTTTCTACCTTACGGCGGAGGCATAGCAATAGCGATAGCAGTCATGATAACAATATAGTTCTCACTGTTTTGCACTGGATCCCCCTGTGGGTGCGGGGGTGTAAGAATAGTAGAGTAAGTAAGAGCCTTCCAATACCTAGTCTAGTTAAGCAACTACCACTTTATCCGTAAGGAAACGAGGTTGTAACCATGCTTCTAGGCGGGCATTCAGGGAGTGTCCTAGTCTTAACCTTGGTTGACTGGATTATGAACTGTTTGTTTTACTGGATGGTGGGCTAGCGACATCATGGAGTCGAACCACAAGTGCGTCTCATGAGAGACGGGCGAGCCTCACCTAGGGTCTAAAAGTAGGCACCGTAGGTTAACAGGAGCCCCGGCTGATTACGTGAGCTTGTCTCGGTAGCAGTCGCCTGTTAAAATTGAGGTAGGCCCCCTTGTGGGAGCTTCACGGGGGCTGTGGTTACTCCAAATGCGGAAGCGAAAAGCTATCTTTGGTTTCATTGTCTTATTTAACCTTGATACTAGGGGTGCATGATAGGCCCTGCTTCTTAGCAAGGAGGACGGATTTTCCATGAGAAATTCATCATTTGCTACTAGAGTGGTTTGGCAGCCCACTCTAGTTGATAGTGTGATCTGGCAAACCACTCTAGGGGTCTTGTCCACCCCAAGGGAACTCCATAAGTGGGTAGGCCCACCGTGGAATTAAGCCTTGATAGGCAGGTGTCCACGTAAAGCCTCTTCACGATCTGTCTTGCACTGGATTGGTAATGGGGCAATGGGGGCCCCAATAGGCTGACATGCATGGTTTATCGAAGGACACAGAATGCAGGTGTGTTGATCGCGTTTGTACAGCGATCGTGGATTCAATGTTTGAAGTTGTTGTACGATGGCCCGATGATGTGGACATAATTCCCGCAATCATGCGATTGCAGGTATTTTTCTTAATTTAAACATAATATATAAGACCGGTGCAGTGCGATAACACTTACGGAAACGGAAATAAAGTCATTTGAAAAAGGAAAACAAAGATCCGAAGAAATATGAACGGTGGGCCTTATTTCCGCGAAACTTGTTGCACTGTACCTGCAAGACCACACACAATATTAAGTTTATATTTTTGTAGGTACGCCGTGCGTGTATGGATGTATTGAGGAAAATCGGAAAAAGCACAAACAAGCAAGGAACTCATGCAACTCCGTTATTGAAAGAACCAAATTTTTGCACGACCAAAAATTACGGCAAAAAATTCTGCAGTGTCCCAAAGGCCACTGCGTAAGCTCAAACTCTTTTGGAATCTTTTCTAGAAGATGGAAAAGAGCATTTGTCCAGCATGTCCCTAAGAAAGGTCACCATCCTCCCCCTTCTCCTTTCGACACATAGCAATTACATCCCTTCTTTCTAAGGTCATGCAAACGCTGATTAATCGTCAGCTTAAGGAATATCTTGAAGATCGAAAGCTTCTCAATGACGTCAGTATGGCTTCACCGTTCCACTGGTGATCTGATGGCATATCTCACCGAACAGTGGAACAAATCTTTACATCGCTTTGGTGAAAGTAAGATTATTGCTCTTGATATCTCCATACAAATTTTATTGGACGGATCTAAGTCTGATTCCCACAAAATAAATGTTGGTGTGCCTCAGGGCTCTGTTCTGTCTCAGATTCTTTTCCTCATTTTTATAAATGATCTTCTGCCTGTTACTTCTAATCCACTCAACTGTTTTGCTGACGACTCTACTCTCAGCTTTTCATATTCATTCGATAATTCACGTCCTTCGGCTTCGGACGTACAATTGCAACGGTACCGTATGTCAAGCTCATTAAACTCCGATTTATACAGCATTGTCAAATGGGGTAATAGGAATCGTGTGGAGTTTAATGCTTCAAAAACTCAATGCTGTCTTCTGTCGTTAAAGCTAAACATACCCCCATTGCCATTGTCCATGAATGGCACTTACATCGAAAAACCAAAAAGCTCTCAGTACTTGGTATGTGTGTCAACGACGACCTTCGTTGGAACGACCATATATTTGAGATCGCTAAGAATGCTGCTTAGTGCTTAGGTTTTCTGTATCGGTGTAAGAAGTTTTTTTCCCCTTCTGATCTGGCTACAATTTAAAAAGCGTTAATACGCCCTAAACTCGAGTATAACTCCCACTTCTGGACAGGTGCTTCACAAACATCGCTTCAACTGCTTGATAGAATACACAATCGATCGTTAAGATTGATAGGAAAAAGAACTGCCGCTGAATCAATTGCCCCTCAAGAACACCGACGCAATGTTTCATGTCTGTCCTTATCTTATCGTTTCTTTTATAAAATATGTTCACTCCAAGTTTCTCACGTAATACTCGTCTCGCAAGGAATGCTCAGCAGTTCACCCTTGAGACCAATTTCGGACGTACCGTAAAATATAGGGATTCTTTTTTTTAGCCGAACAACATGAATTTGGAATAGTTTACCCGGCGAGATTTTCCCTTGCCATTTTGATTTGCAAACATACAAAACCAATGTTAATCGACACCTTCTATCTCTCCCCTTCCTATGTTCTTAATGCCCGCGCAGTGTGTTCTACATTAAAAGGGAAAGAAATAGTTCCTTGTGCGCGCTTTAATTATAAAAAAAAGAAAAAAACATTGATGAGTCTTTAATCAAAATAGACTGTAATGGTGACTCCTTACCAATAATATCGATAATGATATTATCGAGATCACTTAATTTGAATTTTGGTCCCCTAGTCGATCCCGTATTTTTGGCATTATCCAGTTTAACCTTAATCCTTATTCATTATGCTTTTCTTCTTTTTCTTTCTATTCTAGAATTTTCTTTTCATGGATCACTTGTTCATTAAACTTTCCGAACAAAGTTTCAAATTTTTTTTTGCATGTTGCGAGCGCCCTCTACATCAGACGTTCTCGAGGTGCGCTGTAAGCGGTACATTTTTATGACACACAAACCTAAATTTAACGAACATATTGACCACTTTTTACTGTCGCGGGCACCTGGGCTATAAGCGGGAGAGTTATGATACAAACACAATTAAAAAAAAAAAAAAACGAATAACAACAAATTAATTTATTAGTTTTTTTTTCTACTAATGTATATAATATATTTTTATTGAATAGATATACTCTTTCCACGTATTATACAGTCGTCCTTAAATTCTAAGTGTTACTTTAATTTCATTTCAATTAAATGCAACAGTCTTACAAAAGCATTATGGTTAAACAAAGAGTGTAAGTCAGTTATAAAAGAAAAAAAAACTTAAACAAAATTAAATATGGACAATTGAAAGTCGGGCGCTACCGCTGGTGGTTGCCACAGCGACATGAATTCCTTGCTCCACTCTCAAACAATAATCACAGTTAGGATCTCATAATTACTACACATCTCCCTCCTCACTTAGGTTGTATTTTAGCAGTCTTTTCAAGTTCAGCAATTTGCCCATAAAACAATACCTCACTGATGAGCTTCTCGGCGATTATCCTTTGTGTGCGCTCCATTGAACGCAGTTTTATAGAAACATTAGAACCCACATAGTCGCAGTCGTCCTGTTCATTGTTATTTCCGGCTGTTGACATTCCCGATTGCTGTTGTGCATTCGAGTGCAATTGATTGCTTTGTTGCTTTCGCTGTTGCACAGGTGTGGAACAGGTTGCATCGTATCTCTCGGATTGTTGCAATAGACCGCGGGCCAGACCATAACGGCTAAAATCGATGCCATGAGCTGCTGCACTTACACGCAGGTCCTGGGCAAAGTCGTCAGTTCTGTTGTCATCGGGTGAACTGTTGTACGATCGATGCGAATCAGAGTGTCCTAAGGGCGGGTGGTGTGAAAAATCAGACATTTCTTGTTTAATTTCGACGTCTTCACTGTCTTGTTGCGCGGACAAATTGGTGGCCGCCGGCGGTGTTGCACTACGACTTGCGGAGGCGGCTGTTGTCTGTTCATTATCCTTTTCGTCGATTTCAATTGTCTCCTCGGTGGTGTGGTTTTTCTGATTAAACGGATTGTTGCGGGAGTTCAGCAGGTCTGAATTTTGAACGCTGGGAAAACCAATTGGCATTGGACAAAGACCCTTCCGATCGGTGGGTGGTGAAAAAGGACCTCCACCATTCCATCCGGTGAGACTTTGGCTGTTTGCTATAAGTAGAGGCAAACCTAATCCCATCTGAAAAAAAAATTAAAAAAAAAATTAATAAAATACTAACGGAAGGATTTTATTTTAGCAAATGCTATAATTTTCAGGACAAATAATTCGTGCACGAATGTAAAGAAAACTAAAACTAATGGGAGGTTTATATCTTATACAAGTTGTATTGCAATATTTACTAGTTCTAAAAATGCTGGAAAATTGATGATACCGCTAATAATTTGGCGAACTAAACCTATGAATGTCAGCGACAAAGCGAACTTGCGCGAGGCCATGTAAGTCAATTAGTCTTAGGCTATTCTTAACAGTACGTCTGAAATTGGATCAATGGTAACGTATTTACAATATACAGAAACAAAAATATATAACTGTTTCTGTTGTCTGTTTATCCAGGAAAATATAGGTTACAGTCCGAATTATAGATTTTATTGACCATTGAGTTTTTGAAGCATTTAAATTTGACACGGATAATAAGTTCCCATTGAAAAATGCTGTCAATATAAGAATTAAATAAACTAATCATACGCAGTGCCACATCCAGAGAACAGGGTTGTGAATCTGCAAAGGATCTTAGTAGGTTGGACTCTTTAGTGGGTCAACATTTTGGCTCTGAATTCAAGATTTTGTAATTCTTGCGGTATTCGGACATTTTATTGTTGAAAAATCCATCTCGCATCATGGAGGATACAGATACCCACATCCAATTTCCGGAATCAAATCAGGTGAAAACAGGTCACCAGATAAAAATTCACGGTAACTTGGATGGTTTGGAAAAAGCCAGACTCTTACTTCGTCCCTCATCGCCGATATCACTGTCTTTCGAATTACCAATTAATCAACCAATACTTCATAGCAGAGGTCGGAACTCATTTCAGGGTACAAGCGATGTTTTCGCAAAGTTTCAAAAGTTGAAATTACTGCCCCAAATATTATACTTTTTTACATCAATTTCCATTATTCACTCGGGGATCCAATCATTCTGAAATCCAACGAAATGTCAATAATTATGTCTTTTAGCATACAATTCAACCGAGACATATGACATTTTTCTTTCACTTCCTTAATTTTTTTTCGTTGAAAATTTACGATTTTTGCTTTTAACGTCTTCACATTATCCTCATTAACGGACATAATTTCCAAAGTTTCTCCAAAATTAAGATTTTTCGGTTTTCAAAAGAAAATATTCAGTGGCTATCTGATTACTTTTTGGGTGAGTCAACAGAGCCTGGAGGAGGTGTACTCACATCTGAGGAAATGATGTGGATATTTTTGAGTGACCCCTGGATTCCAATTTGGTGTTGGACAAGATATTGGAGTTGAACACACTACAGTTTACACAACTATACAGTACATAGTCCAAACCCTCTTCCTTTGCTCTCCGATTAATAAGACATCAGTTTTAGCTAAAGCTATCTGATCCAAGACATGTGATTAAACGAACAAATGCTGAAAATGCGAAGTTTAACCTAAAATGTTCAGCTATTTAGCAAAATCTTTTTTTATTCACATAAAACAAAGTTAAAGCTAGAGCAGTCCAGCTTAAGCTCCTATTTAAAGCTATGACTAGCTAGCCTTATAGCTTCCTCTAAAAATAGCTTTTACTTTTTCTTTATTTCAGCGCCAGCTATATTTCCTAACAATCTTAACGCTCGATTTTGTATTCTATCAGCGATGTTTGTGAAGCACCTGCCCAGAGGTGGGAGTTATACTCGAGTTTAGAGCATATAAACGCTTTATAAATTGTAGCCAGATGAGATGGGGAAAAGTACTTCTTACACCGATACAGAAAACCTAAGCACTTAGCAGCATTCTTAGCGATTTCAAATATATTGTCGTTCCAAAGGAGGTCGTCGTTGACACACATACCAAGTACTGAAAGCTTTTCGGTGTCTTCGATGAAAGTGTCATTAATGGACAATGGCATTGGGGGTATGTTTAGCTTTAACGACAGAAGACAGCATTGAGTTTTCGAAGCATTAAACTCCACACGATTCCTATTGTATTGCTGTATAAATCGGAGTTTAATGAGCTTGATATATAGAACCGTTGCAATTGAACTTCCGAAGGCGAAGAACGTGAATTATCGAACGAATATGAAAAGCTGAGGGTAGAGTCGTCAGCAAAACAGTTAAGTGGATTAGAAGTAACAGACAGAAGATCATTTATAAAAATGAGGAAAAGAGTCGGAGACAGAACAGATCCCTGGGGCACACCAGCATTTATTTTGTGGGAATCAGACTTGTATCCGTCTAATACAATTTATATTGAACGGTCCAGAAGATAGCTTCTAATACAACGAACAAGAGTATCAATGATCCCAAAAGCACGCATTTTCGATAAGAGAGCTTCATGCCAGACTCTATCAAATGCCTTGGAGATATCAAGGAGCGATGTAAAGATTTGATGGAATCTCATAAAGCACGTTCATGAAATAATAAAATATAAAGTCTATGAATCTGAAATGATAAGATTTTTAATCATTTCACAGTTTCACAGATCGGGAATTGAACCCCAGTTAAATTTTTATGTAGATTTTGGGGGAAAACAGTTTGGTGAAAACTAAATATTTTGTATGGTATTGAGGTGATGGTGATTAAATGATTATGTATTTGCTTACACTCAAAGAAAATCTGGCTAAAAGTGCAGTCAAAACGGAAGTTGCCTGGAATTTTTACTTCCAGTAAGACAGTATTCAAATCTGAGAGCTAATTGACTTCCGTATGGATATGGAAAGAAATTATTGCCTTCTATCAACCGGGTTATTGCCATTGCTTCAGAGTCTCTACTAGGTAATCGAAGTGTTATGACAAGAAATTGGGCAATTGATTGCCAAATACATATTATATTGCTAATAGAGACCTGCTAAAGGTTACATTTGAAAACAAACTCACTAAGTAAATAATAAAAACAGAATTGAAAATGAGAATGAGGGAAAAGAAACAAATGTTTGCCCTGGTGTGAATTTTATCCCCGCTTCACTTCCCACCTCCCTTGCCTAAAACTCCCTAACGTGACGTGATATGGCGCTGCGTATCAAAGATTTGCCACCGCTAGTATTCACACGTTTTGGGTACCGTTGTGAGAATTTTAATCAGATGGTTTTGACTTTTGACCTTTAAAAATTGATAATGTTTTTGTTCAAATCGTTCCCGAAGTTTTTTCGCAGAGATTTTTATCCCAACTCCAAAAAAAAAAAACTAAATGATTGGGTACGTTCACGGGCGTAACTTTCGGATAGGTTACCTTGTTCTTTGATAATGCATTGTTGGACACAATAATGTATAATTGTTGTAAAAATAGAAGCCTAAATTTAATAGACAAGACCATGGCCTAATGTCAAAACTTAACGAATTGTTTCGTCATGTTTCTAAAAACTTGATCAATACGTATATTATTATCTGTCATTGCCATACCTGTCGAAGTTACATGTGTAAATATGATTTTCGACTAAACTAGTCTCAAATAGAAGAAACATTTCCTAAGCAATTGAAATCGAAGAACTAAAGTTTTGTCAACAAATCTTACGATTTGGAAAATAATCGAAAATAAAATAGTTAGGCTTAAAACTACGTCAACTATAATTACTCTAATGTTATTCGGCAAGATTAACCTCTGAATTTAGTTCTGAGAAGATATTAATATAACCTTTTTACTTGTTTTATAGGTACTATAATGCAAGTTATGCATTCGTGCAGATTAAAAAATTTGAGATAACAATCAAACATGACATTACGATGATAGAGAAACGTATTTGAGTTACTGGCAAAACTCTGTCCGTCTGTCTATCTGCCTGTCTGTCTGTATAGATGTATTTTGGACTGCAGCCCAAACAGTTGGGTCAATCGTCTTCAAATTTTGAACTTGAGGTTATTTTGACATTGTACAGAGGAGTTTTTTCAATTTGTTATAGCTCAAAAATTAACGGCACCTGTCATATAACCGTTATGTAAAAGCTTATTTTTCTCTATGAAAAAAAATCTGTGTACTGCTGTAGGTAAGCATTATATTTTGGTGAAAACAAAAATAAATACGGATCATCGAATTTCTCGAAAACTGATGATCCGATTACAACCAAAATTTATTTTCAAAAAAGATGTAGCCTAAGTTGTTTTGCATTAATTTTTTTTCGAAAACTTTTTTTTTTGGTATTTTTTGTTTTTTTTTTTTTGAAAAATCAATATTTAAAAAAAAAAAAGTTGTTAAAAAACCGTTATATTTAAAAACGGCTCCTACGATTTTGAAAAGAAATCACACTTTTTTATGTTTCCTAAAGAAATAAAATTGCGTTTAAATTATATCACCCAATACAATTTAAGAAACTTTATTCGAACAATCAAGTCACAAAAATCGAATAAATGCTTTGATGTTCACTTTAATTTTCTTTAATTTTATTGTACAATGTGACCGCACATATAAGCAAGTACGTGCGACCCAGTCGTGCAATTTATTTTCTCAAGACTAATTGCTTGTTAGTTAGGGCTTGCATAATATTGAGTACTTTATCTACTTTAGTACAAATCCCCCACAATAAAAATAACAATTCAGGTAGGTGCAAAAAATAGTATAATTATGTTCCTTTACCAATTTAAGTTTACAATGGACCTAATCATCAATTGCAGGTAGTTTTTTCGGTGTGAAGTATTTTCTATTAATACTGCTTCTGTGAGAGATTTTCATTTAGTTGAAACCAAGATTTTTTAGCTTGAACTTATACTCTAAACAGTTAAAATATAAAATATACCTAACAACATATATTATTTGTAATAATAACTGTGTTTGTGTTTGTGTTTTATTAAAGAGAAAAAATGTTGGCGTCAGATATATCGACCGAAAAATCATTGGACACCACCCCTACCCCTGACAGCTTTATAGGCGCAACACGGCAGAGTCAGTACGAATGTTCATCATCTTCTACAAATACAACAGGTAGTGATAACGACCATTCTAGCCCAGATAAACTGGACATTTTGAATCTGAGTCACCTGAGCAAGGAATCTTTCAAGATCGATCGCCGGAAACTAGAGAAAATGTTCAAAAATTCCACCAACACGGAAGGACTAATCAACACTGATTATTTCTTCAATAAAATCATGAAAACAACGGATACCTTCATAACGTACCCAAAGAAACTAAAAGTCGGTGCAAGGACCAGAAAAGATCCATTTGTTAACATAATCGGCAGACCTAATGATATCAATTGGGCAAAAGGACTAATTTTAGCCAGTCTGGCCACAAGTGGTCCACGACTCAAAATGAAAATATTAGTTTCGGATACCGATCATTCGCATATCATTGGCCGTTTAGGATGTAATGTGAATAGCATAATGGAACAGACAGACACTCTTATCCATTTCCCCGACTCAAATCGCCGAACATTGGTGGAAAAAAGCAACACAGTGTCAATATACGGAATTCTCGAGAACCTGGAACAAGCTAGAATTTCACTTCGAGCATCAACACCACTATTGATGTCCTTTGAGCTACCAATTGGGGCGCAATTGCCGAAGAACGATCTTCCCTATATTAAGCAGCTAGAAATTGATTTTAATGTAAAAATAACTTTTATGACAACACCACCACATACTACCTATTTTGCGATCGTAAAAGGAACTGAAGGAGAAGTCGACAAAATACGTGAAGCTGTAAGACTTTTGATCATCTCAACATGTGGCAACAGAGCTACTTACACCATGCAGAACATTAAATTAGAAATTTCGAAACAGCTCTTCGATTTGGCCACTGCAGACAACAGTTTAAACTTACTGGCCTTGAAGGAAAGAACACAAACAACTATTTCCGTCCCCGCAACAAGTGCGGATGGTCAACAGATTCCAGCCATCATAACAGGATCATCTGAAGGAATATATGCGGCTAAGATGGAGCTCATATCTCATATGCCTCTGGATCTGACATTTGACATAGCCGAAAACCCAGACGACACATACGAAATCATGTGCCTGGGTTTTAAGTATGGAATATCAATTAGGACGCAGCATAAACCGAACAGCAATAGTGTGTCAATTACTTTGAGAGCAAGAGAAATGTCAGTTTCCAACATATATGAAGCAGCTAAAGAAGTTTTCGAAATGCTAAATACTGTCGATGAAGACAACAAATTACCTAAAGCCTATTTATTAGCAGAGCCCGCCTATCGGAAGGCATTGGAGGATAACATCAATAGCGGCTCCAGTGAATATGAAAAGGTGTCGACGAAAATATGGGCCCCTACCGAACCAGGAAGTACGAGCAACTTTTTATACGTAGAACCATCTGGCCAGTCTTCAGTACGTACCGAATCAGAAGGAAGTTCGGATTTAATTGGACACCGGGAAATTGGAGGCAAATCATTGTCACCAGTTAGTAGCAACGATCACCATCAGTGTGGATGCAGTGATTGGGCGAGAGTACGAGACGATGGCCAACCTTTCGAATGTGACTTTTACTGCGAAGATCTAGAAGTTGCATTTATATTCATGTCGTCACCAATTGATTTTCCTCCATTTAGCCTAGGTGCACCTGGATCCGAAAGAATTTATCGACGAAGTGATATTTTTTAAAGCTAGAAAACTAACACAAAGGACATTGTAGGTCTGGATTTTGACAAAGATTAAAATAATTTATTTAAAATGACATTTTTTTGGTTAGTCATATAATTTTCTGTAATTTTGTTCTCTGTAAAAACATTTGTTTTAAACTGTGCAACAGAAAGCATTAATATTCAGCGTCATCTTGTATTCTATTATGAATTTGCACACTAAAGTCTAAACTGTCAAAAAAAATTTTACGAATTTTGTTTTTGGGATATTTACTTGCACGGCTTTCCAACCTCTCAGTATGCAGATGATACCTAAATCCTGGCCAAACATAAAAGACCATTATACAGAAATTTACAGCATAACATTTTTTCAAAAGTAGGGGTAATAATCTATCAGAGAAAGAAAAACTGTGCACAGAAACAGATGGAACGACTTTCGACAGAAAATTACAGAAACACAGGCATAACTGAAGGACGTTCTTTTATTAACTATCGTTGACTACCTTTTTTATTTAAAAAAAATGGTTAAAATGTCATTGAAACGATTTATTGTTAGATATTGTTCATCTGTCAAACAAATATTTAAACAAATCGTACTTCTCCAAATGAATACTCAATTAAATACAGAATTTGCCATCGAAAATAGTTCTATTTGCATTATCGTTGCATAAGATCATGTTTTTAATCTTTGTCAATCCAATTTAATTTTTTAAACACCACAAAAACAAAAGTGTTTGATTTTTTAATTTTTATTTGAAAAAAAAATTAGTTTTGCACAGGGTCCTCCAAAACTTGAGAAACTATTAACTGACCATCTCTGAAGAGCATTCCAACATTTTATTTAGCTCCGACCTTTTTCTATCTAAGACTTCCTGTCGACTCTAATAGCTAGAAAACTAACACAAAGGACATTTGAAGGTCTGGATTTTGACGAAGATTAAAATAATTAATTTAAAATGACATTTTTTATTTAATCTTATAATTTTGTGTAATTTTGTTCTCAATAAAAACTCGATTTATGAAATAAACCATTTTTTTATTTATTTGAATTCCAAGAAGTCACAAGCTTAATTGGTCAACCACCTTAGTTTATACAGGACAATCCATCACCATTTTTGTTTCCAAATGTTGAATTTAGAGATATTTGTTTTAAACGATTTTCCAACCTCTCAGTATGCAGATGACACCTAAATCCTGGCCGAAGATGAAAGACCATTCAAAGCTATTTCTTAATTGAAAGTTCATTTACAACTAGCCTTAAAGTGCTTAAAAAATTGGGCAGTTGAAGTCAATACCAGCAAATGCGAATTAATATGTTTTAGAGATGCTTCACCAAGAGGACATTATTTGGCTTTGAGAGAAAGCGAACAACTCGCTTTAGATTGATAGTACCTCTTAATGAAAATTAGTTCTAGATAATTCTTCTTAATGAAAAGCTAAAAGTAAATATTCATGCTAGAAAGGCACTTCAGAGGGCAAAGCTACTTCGGCCCACTTAAAAGACTTGAATTCTGCCTACCTGTTTAGTTCCAGAAGACTCTGCAGCCACCCATAAAAGGACTACAGTTTGATGATTTTTCTTTCTTCCAGGAAATTCTTTTTCTAAATAAGAAGCCGTAAATCATCAATCAAACACATCAAGGCCGGAGTTGCACAAGGTTCAAAATTTGGACCTTTCCGTTTTAACTTGATGACATCCGATCAATCCATGCCAATTGACTGTGAAAACTTACTCTTCGCTGATGACTCGCTTACCTACGCCTTCTCAATATCTCCGCTCATTGCAGCCCGAAGAGTCGAAAACCACATTACCAGACTTTTCGAATACTACAGGAAATGGGGAATCCGGATCAACACAGCCAAATCTGAACTAGTGTGCTTTAGAAGACCTGCTAACCATAGCCGTATTCGTTCTGTAGCAACCTGTAGAAGCGTTTCCTTGAAGATCCCTGAGGGATCATCATTAGCAGCTAAAAGGAATGCCTAGTACCTCGGGATCAACTTTAACAAGCTATTCAAATTCGACCCGCACACCCATTACTGAGGAAAAGAAATGGTTTAAGGAAGTCTACGAAGATGCTAATTGACGCCATTAATGAGGCCAATTATAAGCTACAGTTTTTTTGTGTGGTTCACCATCTCCAAGACAGCAATGAACCAGGTCCACCTCTTCGAAAGGAAGATGCTAAGGATGTGCACCAGACTTATCTTCAATCACCAACAACAAAAACAATAAAGCAACAAACGACTCTATGATGAAGCCGAAATCAAGAAACTAGACCAGTTTCTTATACAGTCAGCGATGAAGCTTATCTCAAAAACCGCCAAGCACCCTAACCCACTCATGAGAAGGATGACCACCGTGGAACGACATCCCGAACCCAGTTATTTTAGAACCATGGATATCCTAGAAATAATCAATGACAACGATGAAGCAGTTTCCTTCTACGCTGACACTGGGTCAGATTTCTATCGCGGCTAAACGCCAACTCAACCCATAACCCACAGAAATTCCCTCACTGGACAACCGGATTGCAACAACCGACTGTTACTTTTCAACATAAATGTGATTAGATTAGGCACATATAAAAGCAAGTATGTGCAACCCAGTCGTGCCCATTGGTGTTGTCTAAATTTGCATTCTACCTACTTTATCTTCAAACTCAAGTTGCTGCCTTGATTTTAATTATGGAAGGTCTTGCATTTAGAATAGTCCGTCGATCCTGACTTGTTTGCTATTCTTACTCTTTCCAGTTATGAAACGGATAGATTTGTTCCTTTTTAGCTCTAATTTGCCCTATGTCCTCCTTGGTTAATGAGCGCTGTAGTCGATGTCACTACCGAAGAAGCATAGTGATCAGTTAAAGTTTCTAAAGTTATTGTGACCATCCTAGTTGGTTTGTTCATATCATCGGTATTATATGTATATTATGCCAGCTGTCTCGATAACTTACCACCAGAGATGAGCTCTATCTCTGTTTCTCGTTTCCAGTGGCTGACTGGCTAAGAGTTAAATTTGAATTCCTTGGGAGTGTCGATGTTCATTCGCTCTACATTAACCGTTAAACACAGTGTTTTGACCAGGCCACGTCACGAAGACACCTAGGGAGTTTCATACCCTGGGAGGGTGCTTCTGTATTATAGATTATAAACCAAGTCCGAAATGATAAGGCTTTTGCCAAGCGTTTCCTTGGTACTCGAATCCAATTTATAGGCACGGTCTCTTCGGGTATAATAAGACTTAGCCCGCTCTCTCATTTGTCGGTGCGGTGTCGGTAATCGGTATTTACCGCTTTACCGAATGCAAACCGATCTCATGGTCATCAGTTCATCTCCTGACTTGTCGGTAAGCTTTCAGAACAGAATTATTCAAAACTTTAAATTCGAAGCAGTCTCGGATCTCATTTTCTGTCAAAATTTTTATTTTGTATCAACAAATATTTTCTTATATTTTTGTTTATACAAAACCAACTGTTGCCTAGACGACCGACGTCAAACGCAAATTCCTTGCGGTAAATATAGAAACAATACTGATACTCTATACCGACACTCGGTACACCGTTTTCTTATCGTACCGATTTCGCACATACCGCCCAAATCATTAGGTGTTCATTAAAATGTATGTATTCAGTGAAATATCTATACCGAACGTGTACCGAGGGCTGCAAAAAAAGTTGATATGTTCCCGGATTTCGTTCCTGGGTTTATTTTGTTAAAAAATCCTCAGTGGTCTGGTTAGATTGTTGTTTCAGCTGAACTGGCTATTGGGTATGCTTTTCCATGATGTTCTTAACAGTATTGGTTTGAAAACTTATAAGATGTTTTGCGTTCGTCCAGTTTCAAAAAAATTAAATGTCCTGCAATTCACATCATTAAGCATTTTCTTAGTCCTTTTTTCTTACATTTTTTGGTCGTTTCTCTAAAAACATCCACAACTTGTTTTATATTCCATTATTCTCCATTAAACTATGGAGATTTTTAGTGAGCGTTCAAGCACACCTCCGTCAGGTTTAAAGAAGCCACAAGTGAGTTGTCCTAGTAAAAATAATATTTTCTGGTTATGTTATTTTTACTTGCGATTATAGGTATTATAATGCAAGTTATGGATTTTTTTTTACAACAGTACATCTTTCAGTTAGAATGAATTTTTTCGAAATTTGTTCTATAACGGTGCCTCTCATATAACGGGTTTTTTCAAATGTGGTTTTATCGTAAACTGCTACCCCGATTTCCATTAAATTTTGCACACAGAAAGTCATTTATAATTCCAATAACATTGCATTTCAAAATTTTCAAAAATATTTTGAAAATGGGTTGATTGAATTTTTTTAAATAATTTTCCCAGATGAAAACTACAGATTTCCTTATAATGACATAGGTACTAAAAAAAAAAATAAAATATTTTTTCGAAACGTTTAAAAAAACGACTTTTTAAAAAATCTGTTCGAAAGATTATATTATATATATATTTTTTTTCCATGATAGACATTTAGTTTTCAAATTTCATTGCATACGTAGGTTTTCTGAAAAAAAAAAAATATTTTTTTATTTTAATAGACGTGGTTTTCAATCTGGCAATATTTATTACCAAAATAATGGTTCGTTTCGGTGGAGCAGAGTATCGAAGAAGACCCGAATGAGTCCATCCGCCATCGCGCACAACAATTGGAGATGCCCATCCACTTTGTGGAAGATTTTGCGGAAGGATCTTGGTTTGCATCCTTACAAAATCCAACTCGTGCAAGAATTGAAGCCGAACGACTATCAAGCGCGTCACAGGTTCGGTGAATGTGCCCAAAACGAGATGGCCACCGATCCCAATGTTCACAAAATTCGGCCTCGGCTGGAAATTATTCGAGCCAGCCGCGGCGGCCACTTTCCCCGAAATCATTTTGAAAACATAATGCAAACCCTATCTTTATAATCAAGCTAAATTCTTGGCCATAACATTAAACAATTAGCGTGCAATTTATTTTCATTCACTTACATGGATATGATACTAAAAAAAAAAAAAATATACAATTTGTTGACAGTTTTTTGTAGTACAGAAGTCGGATAATATTAACAACCCTAAACAGAAACTTAATAAAAATAAAGTAATACACAGGTAAATAATTGTAATCTATCTACTGAAAATTGAAATCATTGCTTAAAATATTAAAAAAATGTTACTTCTAAGTCCTCAATTAAATAATTTCTGTTAGATTCGTTGGAATTTTTATTCCCCAAATTTAATATTCATACAAATTTGATTTTATTTGCGTTATTTTTAAGGGACATTTTTTTCTTCAATGTAACTTTTTTTTTGAACTTTTCAAAAACGTCCAGTGGTAACGCTGCACTTTGACATTAATACAGCAATACTTATATGCCAAAAAAGTATGCACATCTGCATGGATGCCTCTCTGCACATCTGTTTTTAGTTTCATGGTGAAAAAGATAATTTCGTGCAAGAAAAAAAATTACACATGCTCTTATGGGACATGTCAACTCAAAATTCTGCAGGGTTGCAGAATCTGCACGATGTCTGTCTCTATTTCAAAATTTCATGCTTAGTTTCATTGCTGCCACAACAACAAACGAAAAAATGTAAATAAGAGGTATCTGGCATTACAGATATATTCCACACTTGTTAATCAGCGTTACCGCTGTGACACTTTTGCCACCACTTTTAAGAAAATACTTCATCATAGTGTTTATGGTAATATTATGTTTTTCGTTCATACATTAAAAACGATTCTTTAAAAAAAGTCCCGGATTTGTTGGAATTTTTATTCTCTAAATTGATTTTTTAATAATGTCTAGTGGTAATGCTTTATTTTGGAATTAATACAGCAATACATAAATGTCAAAAAATATGCACATCTGTTTTATGCCCTAAATAGATAGATGTGCAGCTGGGCTGCACGCATGACAGCATGCAGTCGCGCACCTAAAACAGATGTGCATATTTTTTGAAATGTATGTATTGCTGTATTAATGCTCAAATGCAGTTGCAAACAATTGTTATACTGAAGAAAAAATGTCACTTAATAATAATGTAAATAAAATCAAATTTGTGTGAATATTGAATTTAGAGAATACAAAATTCCAACAAATCCGATAAAAAATTCGATTTTTTAAGTATCGCATTATATAAATACTATGATGAAGTGCTTTCTTAAAAGTGGTGGCAAAAGTGTCACATCGGTAACGCTTATTAACAAGTGTGGTATATATCAGTAATGCTAGATACCTTTTATTTACAATTTTTTTTCGTTTGTTGTTGTGGCTGCAATGAAACTAGGCAGCCAATTTAGAAACAGAGACATCGTGCAGTCACTGCATGACTGCAACCCCTGCAGGAACTGGGCTGGTCGGTCCCGTAAGAGCAGGTGTAATGTATTTCGACTGCACAGAAACAACTGCACATCTGTTTTCGGCTTACAGGCCGACTCCACACGATATCTGTATTGCTAACCAGATCTCTGACATAAATATCAAACCATTTTCTTTTTTCTTCGCTGGGCAGTTCATGTCTTGATATTTCAGTAAAGCAAGAGAGGCTAATGTGTTTGTTTCTCTGACAAAAGTCAAAAGATAGAAATTCTTCTTCTTATATTTGTTAATTTTATCATTTTAAAACATTTATTCCATTAAAAAAATATAGATGTTGTCTCATTTACTCTTGTTAATACACATAAACTAATAAAAATATTGTATTCAGGCTTTTTTACTGCAAACTAAATTTGTAAAGCGCACAAAAAGAGCAACTACCCGCATGAGAGACAAAAAATAATGAGATGAACCCTAAAAAAAGAAAGAAAAAACACAAACGTCAAATTGTTATCAAGACATCGATGTCAAGATAGAACCGCGGAGAGAGATGTCTAACATCCCAACAGACTCCGAAACAACGCGACTCCATTGGATATTTCATCTCATGTTGAAGATTATGAGAGAAATTATATCGTGTGGAGTCGGCCTGTTAAGTCAATCGAATATGGCACTGTGTGTAGGTAATATGCCACTTTTCAATAAGCCTAGTGGCTTATACTCTCAACCATTGCTGTGTATGTGTTGTAAGTCCGCAAGAATGGAAGGGACCTACAGTTTACCGCCGAGTCCGAACGGCTACATGAGATGCATTTTTTCGAGACAAATTTTACTCTTGGAGGTTTTGTCAGTTCCTCGCAAGAGGCAGTACCCCGGAAAAGACGGTAGCTATGAGTTGGATTCGAACCCAGGCTCATTCGCTTAGCAGTCCGACACACTAACCACTAAGCCACGGGGCACCACATAACTAACCTCGCAAAATGTTGGTTTCCTCGGAAGGAATTTAGGAAAAAGCAATCGAAAATCTGGCTAAAAATTAAAAAAAAATTCTTCTCGCGCACATACAATTTCGTGGGAATCCTAAAAACCCGACCCAATTTGGAGCTCAGCAAACAATCCACGTTCAACAGTAAACTCCAGGAATCTATCGTTTTCAGCAAAAATTATTATAAATAAATAATGTAATATAAGCCGTTTTTTATTGGTAAGTATATACCCAGCGCAGTAAAGTTTTATACGGCAAACAACAACAAACAATAAGTGTCGATAATTAGGTTAGTGAAATTAGAGTATATAATAAGTTGACATAAAGCTTGGAAAGAAATTTCAACCAACTGGAATGTAGAAATAATATGTAATTGAAGGTTGGCAAGATTGTATTATTTAAGGATATGTTCGTTGAGTATCATGGTACAAGATTATAAGACAGCGCCTTCCCGCAATTTGACGTCATCAGTGACTCACATTAACTAAATTAAATACAATTTTTGGAAATGTGGAAAGTGCTAGTTGACTTAAAAATGTATATTAAATCAATCAGATAAGACAGACAAAACCTGCATCAATTGAAACTTAAACTACAGCAGTTTTTTTTCTAAAACCGAATTAATTTGTCATCAAGGGTCACTGATGACGTCATTGTTGGATATTCTATCTGGATGTCTGTCCAAGAACTGAGTTGAATTTGGAACACAACCTTATAACAACAAGACGTCAGTTGTCACTTTAGGGGGTTAAATTAAAAGTGATTTATGGAGTGAATATTTTATTAGGACTTCCAATACTGCGCTAGCTATAGATTACCAATACAACACGGCTATAATAAACATTGAAATACTTAATTCCATTGCGCCTTCACCTCTGAACTCTGTAGAGTAGGTACATATAACCGACGTTGTATGCGCAAAGCAGATTGAACCACCAACAGCAACAGCGGCCGCCATTATATTAGAAGCTATGTGTTTCAATTGCCCAAGCTAGAATAGACCAGCCACAGAAACGTCCGCAGCATCGTTAGACAAAAGTCCTAAATTTCCTGTTGCTGTTCCATTGCTACCCACTTTTCACAAGTGATATTCATGGGCACCATACTGCCAAAAAAAAACTAACAGTATTATTGTTCTAAGAAGACGATGCTGTTGCTGGTGGCAATGTCTTTGTATTTTTTTTGCTGGTCAGCGTGCTGTTCGCTTTTGACGGTGCTGGTATGTTGCTGGTTCAATCTGTTCGGCGCTTTAGGTTGGGATTTCCCTTGAAGTTACCTACTTGGTTTTAATTCGAGCTCAAATTTTCTAATTTTTACTCCGACACTAGGCCATTGATCACAAACAACTTAATAAATTAGTGAAAGTTTTTGTTTCTGCCTCCATGTTGTCGAAATTTAAGAAAAAGATAACGAACATTTTATTTAAAATAAAACTTAATGTTTTCTTTTTTAAGACTTTTCAGTTTTACTAAATTTTTTCTTAATAATATGCCTATCATAATAATAAACCGTTACAACAGTTTTTGATTTTGTTTCTTTACATAAATCCACATTTGCTACATTTCCCCATATTTCTCACTCGCATATACCAAGTTGCGATTTGCGAACAGTGTTGACAGTTTTTTTTTTATATTTTACGTTTATTTTTCAACTTTTAAGGTTTTTTTTTTAATTTCACTTGTAATTGAAATTTCTGATCGGATAAACAGTAAGTAGGGAACCCCCTGTGAGGTTGGGCACATGCAAATAATTCTGTAAGTTGTAGGTAGTTAACAAATAAAAAATACCTACCTCTCTTAAAGACAAATTTTTGGTTTTCATTTCAACTAAAATTATTATAGTAAATCTATTCATTCTTCTTATGTTACAAAAAATAAATTACATTTTAGTGAACCGAAAAGAAATATTCTAAGAAAATGATGAACATTTGAAACACCACTGCACAAACTTACTAAATTTACCACAAAGCACTGTACTTACCTCACCTGATGCTTAAAGCTTAACTTATAATACAGCAAAATAAAACATTCACTCAATAACAACCAATTACTCACAAACAAGCCATGCAATTTGAATAATCGTAATCCGAAACAACTCACCGCATTAAAATATTTAATATCACGACTCTTCCGTCTGCCAACCCCCAACGATAGTCCGCCATCACCACCACCCTCCAAAAACTCAAAACGTTTAAATGCATACCACTTGGAGGGGCCCGGCGTGATGCCCTCATATAATTTCATTAAAACTTTATGCTTTTCGCGCCGATACTGCGTCAACAAAACATTCATTTTCCGTTCCACCTCCGCCTTACTGCAACCGAATGTCTCTGCAATATTCGACCAAGCGCGGAATCTGCACAACTTATCCTTATACTTTGGACAATTGCGATTCCATAACTCTGGATGCACACGGTACTGTTCGATCAACTGCAAGGCATCCTCCATTGACCATTCCATATTAGAATTAAGAGTGGTGGTTTAGTTGTTGTTGTTGTTGGTTGAATTAACCCGAGAAGGAATAAAAATAAACAAATTTGTTTATTTCACAATATATTGCGACGCATTTAATCGTGTTTACGCGTTTGCTAGTCACTTTCTTAATCACAAACGTCGCGGGCGGTGTCAGCGGCACAACCACACTTGTTCTTTTCTCGCGTTTACTTGCAATCCAACGAAATCAACGACTGGGAATCGAAATTTGTTTTTGTCGCAATCGCGTTTCCATGTAACGAGCACAAACAGAAATTCACGATTTCAAACAAAACAATAAATACATATGTATGTACGTACAACAAAAAAAACACTGTCTGTTTCTCTCCCTCTGCTCTGCCAACGTATGGTGCTACATTATTCTTGTAAACGCTTCCTCAAACACTTAATACAAACACTGAGAGCGAGAAGGCAACACAAATGTGTGACAAACTGCGCAGAGCAAATCGATAAACCAAGACCCACCTTTAGTTGTTTACGTTACCGTTTCTCGATTCTCATACACATTCAGCCGAGAGATTAGATTGCTGAAAATAACAGTCTCCTCTTTCGCCGCACTGCACTTCATCAACAGTGCCAACATCTGCACCTCCCCTCCCACCCCGTTGCTGGAGAAAAATGTTTGTTTGTTCCGTCCACTACTACCACCACGATGACAGAATGAAAAAAACAATTGTAAATACAATGAGTGGCGGTCGCGAAGGTCATTTCGTCTTTCTACATCTACAGCGCTGTAGTTGTTTATTTCCAGTCATTCGTTTTCCCGCTTTTTTTCTCTTATTTCATTCTGAGTGCAGGCGATTGAAAGTAAAAAACGAGTCAGTAACAATATCGAAAACAAAAAAACTAAAGAAACACTCAAGAAAACTAGAAAAATACCGTAAGATGCTTATGCGCATACACCGACTAACCAAACAACGAACAAACGAATGACAACGATACGACCAGGACGGCTGGACGGGAACGGGAAACCAAATAAAATGTTTGATACACACAAGACCAGACCAAGTGTTGTTTTTACGTTGTTTATTTAATTATTTTTTTGTTTTGTTTAAATTTAAATTGTTTTTCTTGGACTTCCACTGGAATGGTATCTTTGACTGAACGAACTGAGTGGTTTAACGGTGACCTCTTCGAGTTGTTTTCTTGGTAAGTAATGAGGTAAACAGAGAAAAGACGATTGCGAAAGGGGGATGAATGAGTTTCTGGCAGCGGAATGCGGAATGTTTGTTGAGGAGTTTACGTAGGTTTGTGAGTGTGTTGGATGTTGATGGGGTGGGGTAGGGTTGGTTTGGTTTGGTGTGAGTTCGAAATGAAATTCTTTGTTTTTTTTATGAATTTGTTTGAAGAAATAATGTAGTGTAGTTGTGTTGGTGCAAGAAGATTGATGAGAGAAGGGGTGATAAGGATAGAACATTAATGGGTTGATGTTTGTGCTTCAATTTAATTTGTAAATTTCTATTGCTTGACTAGGAGATGGTGTATTTTATAGAAAGATGAAAATTAATCATTGGTGTTGGTCACATGTGTACCTAGCTTCGTGTTATTTAATTTCTCTGAAGTACAGAAAATGGGGAGAAATAGCTGAGGTTTCGATTATGAGCACCAAGCAAATTTATTTTATTTTTATTATTTAAAATAACTTATTTTAGGATGTTTGGTAAACAAAATTTACACAGGGAAACTTCATTTTCTATTTTTCTTTATTTTCAAAATTTTGGATTTTCACTAGAAAAGTGATTAACTTTTTGCACGAATGGTGGAGAAGAGTAGGTAAGATAACTTTGGCGTTGCAAATTAATAACGGATTCTTGTAGAGGAGGGGAGCATCTATCTCCGGCGTTTAGGAGGGGATGGGTAATTTTCTAAAAAAAGCACTTGCATTATAAAATAAATTGCACGACTACGACTAGATCACTCGTACTTGTTCATATGTGCGGTCACATCGTCGAATAAAATTTAAAAAATAAGAAACATTAACGTGGAAAAATAACACTATCTGAACTTATACAAAGTGTCAAAATCACAACACTTAACGGTTCGCCATGACAAATCTTGTATAACAACGAATTTTTAGAAAAAAGTAGAGGTATTTTGAAAATTGTAAAACGGATTTTGATAAAATCCTGTTTTTTATTTTTAGTTTTTTGAAATTGCAGTTTTTTTTGATTAGTTATAAAAAAATATTGATTTAAAAAAAAAAAAAAAAATTAATTTTAATTAGAAAAAAAAGTTATTCAAAATATTGTATGCAGAATTAATTGGGCCATCCAAATCTTCTCAAATATAAAAATTGACAGGAATCCAAAAAACCGTTACCGAGAAAGCCAAAAATTAAAAAAACCGTTATATGAAAGGTACCGTCAATAGACCTTTCCCGTAAATTTGTTTCTGATTAAATGATAGATAGTAACAACAGAAAAATTCTAAAAAAAATTCATCAAAATCGTTTGAGCTGTTTTCGGAAAAACAAGTTTTTCCTTAAATGTTGTATGGCAGGTACCGTTATTTTGAGGCCTAACAAAAATTTCAATTTCCCCTCTGAGGAATGCCAACAGAATCACACATACCAAGCAGCCGTTTAGGCGCACTGTCCGCCCCTTCATCTGAAAACTAAAAATCGGCATTTTTTTCACTCTGCCCATAACTCTTTTGTCTTTTGCATTTTAACGCAAAATGACTCAATATGCCAACTTGAAGTAAATAAAATTTCTCACTAGTTTGGTGAATACAGTTTTTTTTTGTACAACCAATAGCAACGGAGCTATGATGAAGCAGCCAAAAATGCTCAACTTTGAGGAATTTTTTAAAAATTCGAGTTTTTTTTACTCTTAAAGACCAATAACTTCGTAACCGTTGGATTGAGCGAAAAGTCCTCATATTAATCTTGTTGGAAATTTAATTACCTATTTCATACTCCACTTTTTATTTTGTGGTTGGTACAACGGAATGAATATAAAAATAACTAAATTTTATATGAAGTGCCTCTATAGTCCTGTTGACAGGTACTTTTGGATGGAAAACCGGAAACTTAATTGAACTTTGGGATATTATTGAGGGATGGTTATTTAACATTTTCTCAAATTTTGGACCTCGAAGACCCTGTGCCAAAAATTTTGGGAGGGGGAAAACTGCAAAATTTTGGACCTTTCCTTGGTTTTTCATTAATTCTTTTTTTTGCTTAAGTCCTACGTGACTATACAATTTCTTAAAAAAAATAATTACGCCTCCAGGAGCGGATTGAAAGGTCGCGTGTTAGAAAATACATTTTTTTCACTCAAACCATCGTCGATTATGAGAGGCGGATAGGCGGAGAGGGCGTGGTTGTGAAATGTTGTCTTTTTCTTTTGTATTTACATGGCATTCCAAACAACATATCAAAAATTCACAACTAACCGAGCTTTTGTAAGGTAACCCCCTATTTTCAGTCTTCATTTATTGGACTAATAAGGTGCCTAATGCTTAAAAGTAAAAGGCTGAAGTATAAGCATTTACTTCTTTTTGTATTCATTCCTTGCGAGACAGCTACTGCGGGAGAAACTTTTAAGGGAAGGAATGCAACTGGCTACTTCAAGTGACCATTTTTTGTAAAAGAAACGATAAAATAAGGAAAGACATGAAACATTGCGTCGGTGTTCGAGAGGGGCAATTGTTTCAGCGGCAGTTCTATTTCCTATCAATCTTAACGCTCGATTTTGTATTCTATCAACCAGGTTAAGCGATGTTTGTGAAGCACCTGCCCAGAGTTATACTCGAGTTTAGGGCGTAATAAACGCTTTATAAATTGTAGACAGATCAGAAGGGAAAAGATACTTCTTACCCGATACAGAAAACGTAAGCACTTAGCAGCAATTTAAGCGATCTAAAATATATGGTCGTTCCAACGGAGGTCGTCGTTGACACACGTACCGAGAACTGAGAAAACTTTTTTTTTCCATTTCACAATTTTGAACAAAATTGGTTCAAAGATTTTTTTTTACTTTTTTTATCAAAATTATGAGTTTGAATGCGAATATTTTGAAAAGTATTGACACAAATAATTTAATTTAAACACAATCTCTGTTTTTTAAAACCGTTATTTGTAATGTATATTAAGAGTTGCTGTTGTTTTTAAATATTTGTTTTTCAATTTAAGTATTTTTTTTTCGAAAAGCACTTCTATCTCCTAAATGGGGTCAGGTAGACACCCTCCTATAGTAAGAAACGCTTGCATTAAAGTCCTCTACAGAACAGGTAGCATCAATTTGACATTTCTCTGAATTTTCTATTCATCACTAAAAATTGCAGGGAAGCTGTTTTAAGTGAATTAATGAATTAAAAGATGGATCTCGCTCATCTTTCTATTCGGAATCAAGTGATAAAGAATTATATCACATTAGCTTAAAATAGGAATAATTTATATGTTAATACAACGTTTGCCAGGTCAGCTAGTATATATATATATTTTGTAAGGTTTATCTAGATTCTAGAGCAACAAACAAGAAAAAGCTTGAAGGTCCTTTTTAGCTTTATGATCAAATATCCAGATTGCTATGGGGCACTTAAAAAGAGATAATGGAGATGTTTAAAATATTTGAAAATAAATTACACGACACGAATCAAATTTGAAAAATATTAAGGTAACTTCAAAGTTGTTTTCGATTTTCTGACATTTGATTGTTTGAAAAAAGTACGTAAAATTGTTTTCAGCGGAAAAATTTTGTGGCTTTAAAATATTGAATTTTTTTCCAAAATCGTAGGAGCAGTTTTTAAATAAAACGAATAAATTTTAATTAATTTTTTTCAAAAATTAAAAAAAAAATAATTTAAGAATGATGATTTAAGCAAAAAAATAATCTTCATTTAAAAACAAAATTTAAAAAAAGCCATCTACCCGTTTTCAAAATATTGATTTAAAAAAAAAAATTAAGAATATTATTAAAAATAAAAAAAAAAGTTTTCGAAAATATTTTAAAATAAAATTACTTAGGCTACCAACATCTTCCTGAATATCAATTTTGATTGAAATCGGGTGACCAATTTTCGAGAAAGTCGAAGAAAAGACAACCGTTCTATGGGAGGTACCGTTTTTAGCCCACCATCTTGAATATTTTTCACCAAACATAACCTACACCTAAAACAGTACAAGGATTTTTTTTCATAAAAACTCTTGTAACCATTTCCGAGCAAAATAAGCTTTTACTAACGATTATATGACATGTACCGTTAATATTTGAACTAAAAAAATTAAAAAAAGTTCTCTGTAGAATGTCAAAATAACCTTATGTTTCAAATTTCAAGACGATTGGCCAAACCGTTAAGGCTGTTATTCAATATACATCCGTACAGACGGACAAACAGACACACAGACAGAACTGTGCAAGTAACTCAAATATGTTTTTCTATCATCGTAATGCCCTGGCTGATTGTTAGAATATTGTTTTTTGTACGAATGCCTTGTTCTTCTTCTTCTTAGGTGGCGCTACAGGGGTGGACCTGGGCCTCAACCAACAAGCTTCTCCTGCCAGCCCGGTCCCTAGCTAGCTGTCTCCAGTTTCGCACGTGGAGTCGGTTGAGGTCCTCTTCCACTTGTGTGCGCCACCTGAGTCTCGGTCTTCCTCTACTGCGCCGTCCCTCTGGGGTGGATTCGAAGATTTTTCCGGGCCGGAGCATTGATGTCTATCCGCTCTATATGACCCAGCCATCTGAGACGTTGAATTTTTACTCTTTGGCTAGATCTGTGTCGCTGTACAACCGGTAAAGTTCTTCATTGTATCTTCTTCTCCACTCTCCGTTTATGCATATGGTACCAAAAATCACCCGGAGGATCTTTCTCTCGAAACAGCCTAAAGTGTCCTCATCCGCTTTTGACAGCGTCCATGCGTCTGCACCATAGAGCAGGACTGGGATGAGGGTCTTATAAAGGGACAGTTTAGTTGCCCTATTGCCACTATTCTTTCAAGTATGATGTTGAAAAAGTCGCATGACAGCGCATCGCCTTGTCTAAATTCTTTTTTGACTTTAAAGGTGTCGGTGAGGTCTTTACCAACCTTGACGGAACAGCGTGCGTTTTCCATCGTCATTTTACACAGGCGGACGAGTTTGGCAGGGATGTTAAAACTGCACATAACTTGCCTTATAGTCCCTATAAATCGCAAGTAATAAATCGAAAATATGAAATGAATTCAATCGGGCCTTCAACAAAATTTAGTTTTGAGTGGAAAAGATTAAACATTAACGAATATTTATGTACACATAGTTTAATAGGTTTTTTTTATATGTTTCATAGGTACTACTTTTACAAGAGCGGATTCACGAATCGAATTCAATCCAAATTTTGTTCCAGGTGTATTAAGATGCCAAATTTATACTTTCTCTATACATATTGCGTATGTTTACGAACTTATCCTTCGGATAGGTTACCTTTGCTTTTGTTTTAATTAGCATGGTTAAAAACAGCTAATTTCCAGCTGATTTAAGAACATATGAAAATCCCCTGTTTTCCTAATCCTAATTACAACTAAAACAAGGTAACCTATCTGATTTAGGTTCGGGAACGTACCCATTTTCTTTATTTTCGATTCGATCCAGTTCACAGAGCTACCTACATCCTGATTCAATTCGGATTTAATCCTGCATGTTAACCTAGTCGGGTTTGGAGTGATAAAAAGAAATATAATGTACATAGGTACATAAGTAAGAAAATGCCAGAAAATGTAAAATCAAAAAGTTCGACAGGTGGCGTGGCGGCCCCAGCAGGGAGTATAAGTTCTCGGATTTGGAAGAGGTAATCATACGAATTTGTACAATCAATGAATCAATGTTTTGGACTGAATCTAATTTGCATTTGATCGTCGCAAACCTACAAATTCAATTTTGTATAGTATTCAATACAAATAAAAACTAAATTACTCACAAGTAATACAAAAAATGCGTTAGACAAATAAAACGAATTCATTCACAACACGGTCCACCAATTTCAAATTTTCAAAGTTCATATAGGAACGCGGGCAATATTTTGAAAAGGATTGGAAATATTAGAGAAATTACAATTGTCTAGTAAATTGATTTTAAAAAGGAAACATTACTTTCATATATGTATGTACATACCTAAATGTATGTATATTTATTTATTTCAGTTGAGGCCATGAAAAATGGATTTCTTCTGTACAGCTACCCACAAAAATAAGGATCATTTGTTTTTATAAATATGATGCTGTTCTGAAAATAGTCTTTTTACTTGCGGTTAAAGGGTTTTATAAGGCAAGTTTAGGATTCGTGAATATAAATTTTTTTTTTTTATAATAGGCACGCGCGAAAGGGGTTATTTTTCTACCCTTATAATGTTTAAACACCGTGCGAGCATTAGGGAAGAAGGTAAAGATGTAAAAGGAGATATCGATGGACATTAGTTTTGAAATTCTGCATATCAAAATGGGAGGGAAAAACCGAACCAGGTAGAGCGTTCCACATACGTGTGGTTCGACTAAAGAAAGAATCTTATACTTAACAGTACGTCCAAAATTGGGCTCAAGGGTAAACTGATGGGCGTTCCTAGCAAAGCGAGTATTACGGTTAAATTGTTTAAGGGGAGGAATGCAACTGGCTATTTCACTTGAGCACTGTTTGTAAAAATAACGATAGAATAGTGAAAGAAAGACACGTTACATTACGACGGTGCTCAAGAGATGTAATTGAATCCGTAATATTTCTATCACCAATTAAATTTAAAGCTCTTTTTTGGATTCGATCCAGAAAACTCAAGTGCGTTATTGGAGCACCTGCCCAAATGTGGGAATTATACTCCAGTTTTGGGCGAATATATGCTTTATATATTGTAGCCAGATCATACGGGGTGAAGAACTTCTTGCATTTACGAAGGAAACCTAAACACCTCGCAGCATTCTTGGCAACGTCAAATATGTGGTCATTCCACAAAAGGTGGTCTGTAATGCACATACCGAGAACTAAGAGGTGGTCGGTTTTTTCGATGCAAGTGCCACTCATGGATAGTGGCATTGGGGATATATTCCGCTTTAACGACAAAAGACAGCATTGAGTTTTTGAAGCATTAAATTACACGATTTTTTATTCCCCATTGTACAATGCTGTCAAGGTCAGAATTTAATGAACTTATCATACGCTGCCGTTGCAGTTCCACATCCGAAGAACATGGATGTAAATCTGGAAACGAATATGAAAAGCTGAGAGTACTATCGTCCGCAAAACAATTTATTGGATTAGTTGTTTCAGTTAATAAATCATTAATAAATATAAGGAAGAGAGTCGGAGACAACACAGAGCCCTGGGGCACACCAGCATTTATGTTTTGAATATCAGACTTGAATCCATCCAACACAACTTGTATTGAGCGGTTTGAAAGGTATTTACTGTGCGAAAGAAGATTGGTCCCATGAAATCATTTACGCTCTCGAATACAGGAGTAGTTCTAACACCTATTGGCAGCGTTGAGTTTGCAGCGAATTGGGCTGCAAGCAGATCTGCTTTTTCTTGAGAACTGACAACAGGAGTATCATTGAAGACAAGCGTAGGAACCGATGATGACGAGGAGTTCTTTACGTTTTTAACAAATTACCAAAAATTGTTACTGCCTTTGGGACATTGCGGTATTTTTTGGCGAATTTTTTGTTCATGAACAAATTTTGTCTTTCGAATGTGAACATTACAGGCCTTTCTAACTTGTTGAAACTTTTTCCGGTTTTCCTCGTTGGTGTTGGCTTTATAATAACGGAAACTTACATTTTTTAACCTAATAACCTCTTTACAGCTCGAATCAAACCATGAGTTATCCTTAGGTTTGATACTCTTCGATCTATTTGGGATAGAATTTCTCATCCCTTAAAGAATTATGTTTGAAATCATGTCTGTGCCGGCATCAATGTCACTACGGGGGAAGCATAGTGACCAGTTAAAGGTCCTGAAAAAGTTATTAAGACCGTCCCAATTGGCTTTCTCGTATTGCCAAACGGTTCTTCGGGATTTTTTTCTTTAACTGGAGAGGGTTGGCACGAGAAATTCGCAGAGATGACACAATGGTCAGATGTGCCCAGAGGCGGTAATACACAAATTGTGCATTTATCAGGGTCAGAGGTAAGAAAAAGTCAAGGGTGTTGGCGGTTTGGCCTGCAATGTCGGGAATCCGGGTTGGCTCATCAACGAGCTGAGTAAGATGGTTTAATTTAGCAAAAATCTCAACATACCTCCCTTCGGGTGTTGTCTGGCCAGAAAAGCGAAGCCAACTAGAATTGTGTACATTGAAATCGCCCGTAATAACGATTTTAGTGTGAGGGTAACGGGAAAAAATTCTTTGAATGGAGTCAGACAGCGCATCAAATTCGTTACAAAGGCCGCATCCACGATCTTTGTTTTTGTTTTTTAAAATGTGGTATAAACATTAAACACATTTTATATGAAACGGAAGCACATTTCTATCGTTATCCATTTCAACAATATTATTTAATTAGCGTTTTTAACTTGATGAACATGAAAAATATAAACACACCACATAAATAGAGTTCAAGCTGTCAGCTGATATCAATGTCAAATGAAAAGAGTCTGATCGGAGCTTATAAATGACAATGAAAGCTGACAGATCTGTTAAAAATGTCATTTCAGTATTGCAGTGAATTGAATAAAAAGATATATTTGTATATAATTTAACTACATTGTAATACTTTAACTTAAAAAAATTTATTGCACGACTAGATCGCACGTACTTGCTCGTATGTGCAGTCACACTGTCGAATAAAATTTAAAAAATATTAGGAAACCATCAAAGTATTTCATCGATTTTTGTGACTTTTTATTGTACGAAAAAAGCACGTAAAATTGTATTAAACGAAATAATTTGAACGCCAGAACGGTTTTTCAATAAAACGGTTTTTTTAACTTAAAAAAATAAAATACAAAATAATTCAAGAATGCAAACTTAAGCACAAATAAAACCTAAATTTAAAAACAAAATTTAATAAAAAAATCACCTACCCGTTTTCAAAATATTGATTTTTTTTAAATCATTAAAAAATAAAAAAAAAGTTTTCGAAAATATTTTAATTTGAAATTATTTAGGCTGCTTACATCTTTCTCTATACCAATTTTGATTCTAATCGGATAATCAGTTTTTGGAAAAGTCAAACAAAAAAAAGCCGGTCCTATGGATGGTATCGTTTTTAGCCCACCATCTTAACACCTACAATAATACACTGATTTGTTTTTTATTCTTGGAGCCGTTTCCGAAAAAAAAGCTTTTACTTAACGGTTATTGACAGGTACCGTTAATTTTCGAGCTAAAAAAATTGAAAAAAATGTCAAAATAACCTTAAGTTCTAAATTTGAAGACGATTGGCCCAACCGTTTAGGCTACAGTTCAAAATACATCCGTACAGACAGACAGACATATAGACAGGGAGACCGACAGACAGACGGATAGAATTTTGCCAGTAACTCAAAAATGTTTCTATATCATCGTAATGTCACGTTTGATGGTTATCTCAAAATTTTTAATCTGCACGAATGCATAACTTGCATTATAGTACCTATAATCGCAAGTAAAAATCCAGTTAATATTGAAGTGATTATCAATAGGTCAATTGTCAATAGTAGTCAAAATATTTTAAAAAAATAATGCAGTACTTTAAACTGCATGCATACTTTTAAGTCTTTTAATTTCCTTTACATTCTGTGCATTCTTGAACATTCGGTTGTATTAAAAGTATTACAATCTTTTGACTGCTTTGAAGTCTTTTTACTATTTTGGAGCCTTATTTACATTTCTGAGATAAAACACAAATACTACCCTTACAGTAGCCTCCAGTAGCTTTAAAAAGGTTGTTTCCATTTGTCCTAGACGTGGATCTTTTCAGACTCTAATTTTCAAAATTTGTTTATCATAAAAGTAAATGGCGATTTTAAATAGTTTATATGTTAGTGTTCATATGTTTAATGCATTTAATGCAATTTGAATATTTTTGTATGGTTCGTTAAATAAAACAAATTATTTTATTTAATTTCACTATACGACAAAATTTAATTGAATCAATAAGTTTTTTCTTTAAAGAAATATTTTGAATTTTTGATTTGAAATATACAATTTTAGTTATAAAACTTCAAGCCACAAAAAAGATGCCAAGAAGCAAAAAGACTGCATGCAGTAATAAGTTCACTCGAGGTAGCCAGTCGCATTCCTGCGCTTAAAAAATTAACCCGTAATACTTGTCTCAAAAGGAATGCTTATCAGTTCACCCTATAGCAAAATTTCGGAAGTACCGTGAAATACAGAGATTCTTTTTTAACCGAACAGCACGAATTCAGAATAGATTACCCGGCGAAGTTTTCTCTTGCCATTATAATTTGAAAGCATTCAAAACCAACAAAAAAAATGGGCACGACTGGGTCGCACGTGCTTGCTCTTATGTCCCTATTCACAATGGAAAGCAAGATCTTCAACAGAAACATAAATCACATGGTATGAACCTATAAAAAGTGCCAAAACCACAACAATTAACGGTCTTTAGTAAGAATGGAGGACTCCACCACACGTCTTAAATGTTATTGAAGTTATAAAAAAAAGTATTTCGAAATTTTTTGATAAAATCCTTTTTTATTTTTAGTTTTTTTTAATTTTTTTGTTTAATTTTGGTATGCATTTTTTTAAAGTTTATTAATATACAGCTGATCATAAAATTTAAAATAAATTTTTTGAACAGTTTTAAAAATATTGAGTTTTCAAAAAAAAAAAAAAAAAAAATCAAAAATTAATTTTAAATTAAAAAAATTAATTATTCAAAATATTGGTATGCAGAATTAATCTTGCTTATAGATCTTTTTAAATAAAATATTTTATTGAAACACAATAAGCCGTTACCGAGAACGCGGAAAATTAAATTAATTTTTGTAATTAACTTTTTTAGGCTGCTATATGATCGTAATGTCATGTTTAATTGTTATCTCAATTTTTTTTTTTTAATTCACGAATCCTAAATTTGCCTTAGCAGTAAAAAGATTTCAAAGCAGTCAAAACGCTGCAATGCAGTTAATGTAATTAAACAAAAAAACTTAAAAGAATGCACTAAAATCATTGGCAAGTTTCCTTATTGTAACCTCTAGAAGTCAATGTTGTTATTTTTTAATGTAGTCAACGGCCTTGGCTCCGATAAAGCATCGCTTCCCGTTCCTCTCCCCAAAAAGGGAAAGGACAATTCCAATCCGGCAAATCTCCGGTCGATAGGTCTTCTTCCGAGTATCAGTAAGGTATTCGAAAAGGTTATCAATAGAGCTCTGTCCAAGTGGGCCGAGGACAAAAATATAATTCCAGACACACAGTTCGGCTTTAAGGCGGGACATGACACAATTCATGCCGCGTCTAAGTTAGTATCTGCCTTCCAATGGAACAATGCTAAAAATCAATGCACGGGTGCCTGTCTGGTTGATTTGGAGAAGGCTTTTGACACCGTATGGTTAGAAGGTCTTTATCTGAAGTTTACCTGATGGGGCATAAGTAAACCACTGTTATATATGCTTTACGACATGCTTAATGGTAGAAAGTTTGTTGTCAAGAGTGGCAATGTAACATCTACCACAACGTTTGATATTAAAAACGGTCTGCAACAGGGAGCGGTGAACTCGCCGATTCTCTTTAGTATTTACACCAGCGATCTCATTGGGAGTCTACCTCATGCAATTGCGTATGCCGATGATTTAGTTGCGTACAGAACAGGTCCAAAAGTTGAAGTCATCAGAATTCTCTTGCAACGTGATTTCGATAAAATTCAAAAGTACTGTAATGATTGGAAGCTGAAAATTAACTTCCAGAAATGTGAAACTATCCTGTTTAGAACCCCTTTGTCTGGGGCCTCTAGGGATACGAGAAAGAACTGGCGCAAGCTAGTGATCGCTGGGCCACATGGACATCCACTGGCGAGTAAAAATGTAGTAAAGTACCTTGGCATCTGGTTGGATCAGTATCTATATTTCAATCGACATGTAGAGGCTGCTCTGGCCAGGGCTAGGGGAGCTTTTGCCCTAACAAGACGGTTGTTTTATAGCAGCCGCCTTGATAGCAGGGTGAAAGTGATTTGCTACATGGCCCTTATCAGGCCGATGATTGCCTACGGATGCCCTGTGTGGTTCAACGTTGCACCATCTCTAATGGAAAAGATTCGGGTGTTCGAGAGACAGTGTCTTCGTACTTGTCTCGGTCTTTATAGAACACCAGAGTCGGAGTACAAACATCATTATTCCAACGAGGTCCTATACAACGGGGCCAATACAAACAGGATAGATAACTTTTTAATTAAGCTCATTCGCGGACACATTGTAAGGGCGATGACCTCAACTAATGGACAAATCTTCGGGGCTTACTACCCCCAAGATGAATATTTTGAAAGCACACGTTCGAGTGGTTTTATCCCGCCCGAGGCTTTCCTATACCTTGATAGTCGAGGGCTGATTCAGGATAGATCGGCGATTCCGTTGATCTACCACGTCGGCCGCAGAACAGTCGATAGGCGGCTCCTCTACGACCGAGACATAGTCGCTGGGAGCGAAGCAGAGCGCCTCCGTTTCAGTAGGGCTGTGCCCGACCGGGATCGGAAGGAAGCCTTGGATCAGGTCCACAAATTTTGGTGGCTCAGTTAAGAAACCGATATTTCAGTCGGCAAAAACGAAATATCGCCTATGGCCGACTTCATTTATCTTTGTTTGGTATCTTTAAGCTAGGTAGGGCAGTTGCGGCGGCACCAAAAAAAAAAAAAAAAAAAAAAAAAAAAAGCTTGCTGTGGCTGTTCTTGAGTTAAGTATTTTAGGTTTATTTTAAGTTATTTTAAGTTTATTTTTAGTTTATTTTTAGTTTAGTTTTAAGTTAGTTCTTAAGTAGTTTAAGATAGATTAAGAAACTGATAAGATACCCAGTTTTTTTCATTTTCTGGGTGAAAAATAAAACCCTTTATATATAAGATAAAATTAAGTTATTTTTAGGCCGAAAGGCAATTAAAATTAAGTTAGAGAATAATTTAGAGCGCCCGCATAGGGCCAGTAATTTATTTAAGATGATATTTTTTTTAGCTAGTTTTAAGATTTTTGTCTAGCATTTAAGTAGATATAAGTTAAAATGAAAATAAAAATCAATTAAAAGTAAAAAGTAAGCATCGCTTCCCGTGAGATCATCGAAATTAAGCATCGTTGCACGTGGTAAGTGGAAAGATGGAGGACCGTCTGAAAACCAACTGCGTGCTGTTGACATGTGTTATGTGTTTTTTTGTTTTCCGTTCTCCTTCTGTCTTCTCTTCTGTCCTGTATCAATGTCGTCTTGTGTGTTGTCTTTGTAATTGTCTGAGCCGATGGCCTCAGTAGCCAGTGCTCGTAAATGTGTCTACTTCGTAGATTTATCTACGGAGTAGATTAAAATGTAATGTAATGTAATGTATTTTTTTAAATGAATTACCTAATTCAAGATTTATTTTAAATATTTTACTTAACTTTAGTAAACCAAAGTGCTATACGAAATGCCATTTTTTTGAAATGCATAAATGCAGGGACGTCGAGAGAATAGTCGGGCCCTGTGGTAACCATATAGGGGCCCGCTTTTTTACTTGCGATTATAGGTATACTATAATGCAAGTTATGCGTTTCTGCAGATTAAAAATTTTTAGATAACAATCAAACATGACCTTGTATGTTATTTTTGTGCTTAAGTTTGTATTCTTGATTCTTGATGTTCACTTTAATATTCTTAATTTTTTGTCGCATATATGAGCAGGTACGTGCGATGCAGTCTTGCAATTTATTTCACTTCTGTCACTGGTTTTAACAATGAAACACTACTAAAGTGGAGAAACCAATGACATAGAAGACATTTTTGCTGTAGTTAACCTTCGTAAAATTGACGAAATGTTTCATGTGTTAAACGGATTTCCTGAAAAAATTCAATTCACCGTTGAGCTAGAAGAAAACAGCACCATAGCTTTTTTGAATGTACAAATCAAACGTAAGAAAGACGGCTTATTGTTTAACTGGCAACAGAAAGCTGCAGCTTTAGAAAGACTCATAAATTTTCGATCAAAATAAGTGAAACATATTATTGTCAACACAGCTTTTAACCTATGATTAACAAGGTTGAGTGACAAAACAGTTTCATTCCGCCAATGAGAAAATCGTCACACAAATTCTCACAGAAAGTGGTCAAAAACATAGACCCTCAAGGGAAAAAACAGATGAGCCATTACTCAAAAAGGCGAATTAAAAAAAAATGTTTTTGTTTGTTTGTTTGATTGTACTGTTTGCTGGATTGCCTCGAAGTTTTGAAACTTAACTATAACTAACTCGTTATATCCCTAAAAGATTTCCTCTTCAAGTTTTTCAACTACGAAAAATCAAAAATTATTTACCAAATAACTAGGCACAAACGGGTTGTTTTAAAATAAAATTGTATTAGTCACTCGGGCGTATACGCACCTTTTTTACTGTTTTTACTTGCGATTATAGGTACTGTAATGCAAGTTATGAATTCGTGCAAGTTAAAAACTTTGAGGTGACAATCAAACAAGACATTACGATGATAGAGAAACATATTTGAGTTACTGGAAAATTCCGCCTGTTTGTCTGTCTGTCTGTCTGTACATATGTATTTTGGACTACCGACTGAACGGTTGGGCCAATCGTCTTCAAATTTGGAACATAAGGTTATTTTGACATCCTAAAGAGTTTTTTTTTTTTTTTTTTTAGATCAAGTATTAACGGTACCTGTCATATTACGGAAGAAGAATTTTTATGAAAAAAATCATTGGCTATTGTTGGTAAGCATTGTTTTGATGAAAAAAAATTAAGATGGTGGGCTAAAAACGGTACCTCCCATAGGACCGATTTTTTTATTCGACTTTATCGTGAACTGGTTGACCGATTACAACCAAAATTGATATTCAGGAAGATGTAGGTAGCGTAAGTAATATTAATTTAAAATATTTTCGAAAACTTTTTTTATTATTTTTAATAATTTTTTTATTTTTTGAAAAATCGATATTTTGAAAACGCGATTTTAGGGAACTAAGAAGTTATGAATTTGAGTGTAACTTTTAAATACTAAATTGTTTGTTTAGTTATAGTACTAGTTCCTATTAAACCATACAAGTGAATTTTTTCTTAAATTTTGTTTTTAAATGAAAGTTATTTTTGTGCTAAAATTTGCATTCTTAATTATATTTTTTTATTTCTTAATCAAAGTTGTTAAATAAAATCAAACTGTTTCACATTTTTTATAGAAATAAAATGGCGTTTAATTTTTTCCGCTGAAATTTCTTAAGTACTTTTTTCAAACAATCAAAAATCACAAAAATCGAATAAAAAGCTTTGAAATTCTTCTTATAATCACTTATCAAATTTTATTTGACGCTGTGACCGCACATAAGAGCAAGTATGTGCGATCCATTCGTGCAATTTATTCTTTTTTGCGTTTTTAACGAAAGCATTAAAATAAATAAAGAAAAACTAAATTAGTCTAATGAACCAATATTTTAACTACGCTACCGACAATTATAAAATATGCAATAAACAGTTATTTACTTTTGTTCAGGAATTTTTGATTCTTAAACGTCAATTTTAAAAATGTTTTCTTGGTACACCCTATACGTCTTATTCCCCACAATCGAGCTTAAAGTTAAATCTAACCACAGCAAAGTATCCCACTTCAACAGAGTGTCAACAGAAAAAGCTCCCCACGTGGTATTTGCACTAAAGTCATTGAAAAATGGTAAGATAGTGCAGTTGGTTTGTACTAACAAAGAAGAAAAAAACACAAAACAAAAACAAAAAGAATAAAAAAGAGAGATAGAGAGAACTCTATATTCCTTCGTAAGAAAAAGAAATACTAACAACCGCTCTCAATCATCATGTTGAAAAATCAATAGATGTATGTATAAATGGCGCACCAATTTTGTTATATGAAAATAGAAATGCGTGCAACCTGTAGGTATGAAATTGTGGCAGAAAGCAAAATCCACTGCTACGTGAGTGCAGAAACTGTCTGCACACCTCTTCGAAATAAGATAAACTTAGTTGTGACATTTTTGGAAAACTGTGGGTTTATAATGTAATTTGACAATTATTGTTTATCATTTGGTAAAGAAGAGGCAACAAATGTCACATCTTCCAGACACTACACATAACACAAACGCCAACGACAAAACGTCATTCCCTTTTATTGTTCATTTTTCGTATCCGTTATTTCACTTTTTTTTGTTTTATTGTGTTATGTTATGGCTGTACGGTGTACTACATTCAGATCCACTTGTTTGGTTGACATACATTCGGCCTTCCGCCTTCACCGCAAAAGTTTATCTTTAAAGCACCGTGAAGCATGGTGGTAAATGGTAGCGTGAGGTGACTTTTATTTCGCCGCGTTTGTGCAGAAACTCAATTCGCTGCATGGTTAGATATGCCAAATTCGCGGTGTTTTCTTCTTCATCCATACACCATACATATGTGTATATGCAACACCATGAAGTAGTGTGTGTTGATTTTGTGTGCGTCAAACAAAAATATAGAAAAAAAAGAAAAGAAAAACTAAAACAATCTGATTTTTCCTGCGAATTCGTGTGTGCGCTCTTGTTCTCGTTCTCGTCCCCGATGGCATTTGTCTTGTGTGCGAATTATTGTCGTGTCGTAAATGCAAATTTGTACGTTATCCAGTGCGTTATCGTATAGTAAAATTGTCAAAAAAAAAAAATTAAACTCCGTTACCGCGAAGTGAGTGCATAAAGTGTGTTGGTGTCTTTAAACTATAAAAAACGAGAAAAACTGCATCGCAGAACCTAACATCGCAAGAAGTAAGTAGACGTTCTTGTTTAACATTTGGGTTTTGAGTGGGCGTGTTGGTTGCTATATGTATAGTTCTCTTTTTCTGGCGAGGGGTTCTTAAAACAATATTTAACGTTAAAAGTATCGTTTTGGAAGAATAATGCCGACTGAAAAGTGTTAAAATTTCATCAAAATGTCATGGAAAAATGATGAATTTTGCAACAATATGGTGTTGCTTTTGCCTTGCTGGCGGCACCCTTCCGCGCACATACCAACCTAACCTACACCACCCACTCAACCCCGTGATGAGTAAGTGTTGTTGTTGTTGTTGTTGTTGGTGCAAAAGGGGATGGTGTGTCTTGTTATCCCGTTTTTTTCAGATTTTCTTTTGACATTTGACATTTTGTTTTTTACGCTGTTGCCGTGGCGCAACTTGTAAGAATATCTGCAAAGTTGTTTCTCTTGGATTTGTTTTCATATTTTTGGGGGTAAGATCGATTGTTTTTATTAAATTTCTTTATTTCCATTTGAAAGCATATCAAAATTGTCTCATTGACTTCCGGTTCCATATTTTTCCCACTACACCCACCCACTTCCATCTTTACAAACATACGTCATTATTATAGGCGGCAGTTTGGTAGGACAGAAAGTGACACACTATCTGACATAAACTTGAGCGCATACAATGTCATTGCTCGTGCGGTTCAGTGTGGCAATAAACTCTTAGACCCTCTGAACCGTGGCGTTGTTTTTGTTTTTCACACTTTTCGGCGGAAAATCTATAAATTCCCTCTCCTTTGTGGTTAATTTGTTGTTGTTGAATTTTTCGTTTTGCATTGCTGTGTAGCATGCGTAAGGTGAAGGTAACCCAATGACCATTGGAAATGTCAATTAATACAGGAAATTGCCACATTTCAAGTGCAACCATACTTGCATGCATGTATGGTTTTGATTAGTATATCTGAAGTGCATGTAATACCTATACACCTGTCAATGGGGTGAAATAATAAAGTGTCAACTTGGTCAGCTTTGTGGTTGATCCGGTGCATTGATACGGCTAAATGTGTAGTTGCGTTCATTGTGGTATTTGTGGTAAGTGTGTCGTTTATGTAAATTTCGCTATTTTATGACAGTAGTAGTTCGCAGCTAACATTAGTTTTTTGGTTTTATTTGCGGTGACGTTTTTAAAATTTCAACTGAATTCGGTTCTAGGTGTTACGCAAAGATATTTAGACCTTTCTGAAATTGAGAATAACTGACGAAACGTTCCGACTCTTCTGTCATTAACAAAAAACTCAATATTATAATATATAATATTAAAATTAATAAAAAAAACTGTTCACTGTGGCGTATACGTTAAATAAATATAAATTGTACGACTGGATCGCAAGTACTTACTCATATGTGCAGTCACATCTTCGAATAAAATTTTGTTCTTATTCGAGATAATTGCTTAGTGGCTGCATATGTATGTATATATTAAAACATAAAATATTTATTTTTTTTTGAAAATACTTTTAATTTTTAAATTATTTAAAGAGTTTTCTCGGAAAAACTAAGCAATACATTTTGAAAACTAAATAAGAAAAAAAAATTCAAATTGACCAGTTTTTTTAAATAGTCGTTTTTAAAAACTTTTCTTAAAAAAATATTTGAATTTATTTTAAGTTTGTCACTATAAGAAAATCTATAGTTTTCATATGGGAAAAAATTAAAATAAGCCGTTTTCAAAAAGTATCTCGAAAATCAATTTTTTAGAAAATTTAAAAAAATCGAAAAAAATGTTTTCGAAAATTTTTAAATGCAATATTAATTAAATTATAAATGACTTCCTGTTTGATTGAAGTCGGGATATTGGTTTACGATAAAACCGCATTAGAAAAAGCCGGTTCTATGGGAGGTACCGTTATAGAACAAATTTCAAAAAAATCATTCTAACAGAAAGATGTATTGTTGTAAAAAATAGCACGTTTTATCAAAATCGTTAGAGCCGTTCTCGAGAAAATCAAATTCTTTGTTAAAGATTGATTGGCAGGTACCGTTATTTTTCGACCTAGAGCAAAAATGAAAAACATCCTCCGAGGTACTTCCAAATAAGTACTAAATACCAAGTTTGAAAGAAATCGGCCCATTCGTTTAGACTGTAGAGGTGTCAAAAGACAGATAGATAGACAGACAGACGGATGGAAATTCTGGGCCCACTTTTTTGTGACTTTTCTATCATCTTAATGTCATGTTTGATTGTTAATTTTTTTGCACAAATCCATAATTTGCCTTATAGTACCTATAATCGCAAGTAAAAATATATTTTCACTGAAAATAAGGAACTGTAAAAAAATTTAAAAGGCCTAGGAGAGGAGGCAGAATAGCTTTATTAAGCAGGATAGAATATTATAGGCGATAAAAAAGATTTAGAAATGCAAAAAAATCGTAAATTTAGTTTGTCTGTCGGGAAACGATTTTTTTTATAATAGGCTCACACACAAGATGTTATTATTAGCCCTATGCTAGATACACCCGAGGCAACTGTTGCAGCAACGTGTTTCCTTTGTTCACTACAGAGGCAACCGCTATCGCAACCATAGTTCTGTGTGTAGCTATGATTAAGTAAAGGCGAGGTTAAAGTTGAAGTTGAATTGAAGAAGGCGTCGACGAAAATCAGTGGGCAACACAGCTACACACGAAGCAACGGTTGCTTTAACTTGGCTGAGTTGCTACAATGGTTGCCTCGTGTGTATTTAGCATTATAATGTATTTACACAATGCGAGAAATAACTTTAAAAGAATTAGAAAGACAGCAAAGATATTTTTCGGCACAGTAGATCGAGAATTATACGCAAAACAGATTGAACCAGCATTAGCAACAGCAACAACAACAGCAACGGCAACAGCAACAGCAACAGCAACAGCAACAACAACAGCGGCCGCCATTATTTTAGAACCCATGTGATTCAATTGCTCAAGCTAGAATAGACCAGCAACAGCAACGTCAACAGCGTCGTTAGACCAAAGTCCTAAATTTGCTTTTGCTGTTCCATTGCTACCAACTTTACAAAAGTAGTACTGCAATAAAAAAAACTGACAGTTTTATTGTTCTAAGAAAACGATGGTGGCGATGTGTTTGAATTTGTTTGCTGGTCAGCGTGCTGTTCGCTATTGACGGTGCTGGTGCTGTTGGTGGTTCAATCTGTTCCGCGCTTCAGGTGATTATTTTCTCACTTAAAAGTAAAATTCACTTTATAAGCCTTTGGCCTGGCATGGTACACTTAAAAACGTTTTAGTATAAAGAAGATGCAATTAAAGATTTTATCAAGAACTGATAAATTTGATTGAAGAACTCTTCAAGAGCTTATGTATTTTTTTGGACTTGGTTAGAAGTATGCCCCGACTCATAAGCAAGAAATGACCAGAAAAAAGCATGCCCAATGAATGTAACCGCATCATTGTTCATTCAATACTTTAAAAGGGAAACCCTTTTCAGTTTATTTCGTTTTTTTGGTGCATTTTTAGGCAAAAACCTGTACCCTGTACTGAAACGTAACAAGTATATGCTGTCATCGGAAGGAAACACCCAACATCGACGTCTTAAACAAAATATCACGAAATACAGCTCTATAAATTTGATAAAGAATAACTCTGGCTAATCGCTTTCTTTTTCTTGATCGATGCCACGCGCAAAACTGGATGCAGCCAGCGAGGGCTGAGCTTACTGAAGAGGCGTTTTAGTTGAGGCCCAGGTCCACCTGGATTGTAACGCCACCTAAAATAAAGTATGGTAAAAATACAAGGGGGCCTGAAGTATGAAGTACGTCCTTAGTGAAATTTGGTACATTTAGTACAAAATTTTAACCAATTGCTTGTGGTAAGAAACAAACACTAAAATCGGTAGTACTTCAAAAGATATTTGACAAACCCTCTAATGTATCTGTAGTTGGGGGACTCTGTTGACAAAATATGAGGGAACATGGACAAAATCTCATTTATGATTGTTCAGACAGCAGCAAAAGCTAACTGCTGTACACTGTTTGTTTTGTTCCATCCATAATTTGACAGGAAATTTTTTGTTTTTGGAATTTTTATTTTTCTGTAAACGCAGCACCAAAACTGAAATATTCTATTTTTCCGCGTTGCCGAAACTGTCATTTTTTTTGTAGATAATTTCTTAAACACTTCCACTGCTTTCCTCTTCCACGTCCATTATATGATATTAAAGAAAACAAGAGCCATTAGCCCCTGCAACTAGTGCTCCTTTTAAATATATATTAACATTATAATTGTAATTTTATTGTAACTATTTTGTTAATATTATTTATTTCATTTTTATTTCTATAATAATTATAAATAAACTCAAAACGTGCCCCAGAGTAACAGGCAACATAAAATATGTTAGAATTATAAAGATGTTTTCATATAAATTTTATAAATTAAAGTATTAATTATACCAAAAACTTATAAAATAATATAATATTAAAAAAAATTGATAATCAAAATAAATAAAAATTTGCTTCTGTGTCCGGTTTGAACGTATTTTAAAGGAGAAATACTGATTTTAATGAGTTTAAGTTAAAGTGACAAATAAAACAAAAGAAAACTAACCATAACTGTACGTACACAAAATTCTGAGAATCAACAAGAACAAACAAATGAATATGTTCAAATTAAATGGTATTTTTTGATCGGGATTTTTGGAGTTGCTGTTTTTATATTGTGGATTTCTAAATTCCAGCTTTAATACACAGCTATTATTTTAAACATAGACGAACTGTCAGAAGAAAACAAAAAATAAATATTATCAAAAAAAGACATCAAATGATTGAAAATCAGTTAGTTGTAGAGGTCGAAAAAAATGTATTGCATAGATTCAAAAGACCTAAGTACTCAGCAGCATTTGAGCAACGTCAAGTATATGGTCGATGCAAAGAGTACAGAAAGCTTTTCCGAATCTTCTACTCGCATAGCATGGCCATTCATGGACAAAATGGTCATCAGCTTTAACGATAGATGACAGCATTAAGTTTTCGACGCATCAAACTCCACACGGTTGCTAGTATCCCATTTGAAATGCTGTGTTAATTGAAGAACCCTTTCTACAATTAAACGGCGATGAAGACTAGAATCCCGTTGTCAGGCAGAATGAACCATTCAACATGGACGATGACCGACAAAACTTCCGTCCACCTTACCAAACTGAAGTGAGGATAGCAATATCTAAACTAAAAAAACAACAAAACAGCTGGATCCGACGGACTACCCGCCGAACTTTTTAAAGCGGCCGGAGAAGACCTGGTGGAGTGCATACACCAACTCATTTCAAAAGTTTGATCAGAATATAGTATGCCTGATGAATGAAACCTCCATCATCTCCTTAATATCACCTACAAGGCTACAAGATCCTCTCTGCCGTATTATGTAAACGCTTGAAAGCATTCGTCAATAATCTGATTGGCCCCTATGAGAGTGATTTCAGGCCAGAAAAGTCCACAATTGATCAAATGTTCACACAAAGGCAGTCCTGGAAACTTCCCAAGAATTCCACATATATACCCACCAACTATTTTCGATTTTAGGGCCGCGTACGATAGCACTTATAGAGGTGAGCTTTAGAGTCATGTCTGGTTTTGGCCCAAAACTCGTCCGACTGTGAAGGATGACGATGGAGAAGTCTCGCTGCTCCGTCAAGGTTGGTACTGATCTTGCAGGCAAGGTGATGCGCTATCGTGCGATTTTTTTTCAATTTATTACATGAAACAATTTTAAGAAACTCGCAAGTTAATTGTAGTGGGACAATTTTTTCCAAGTCTGTGCAATTGTTAGTATATGCTGACATAGACATCATTGGCAGAACCCAGCAAGCTGTTACTGAAGCGTTTGCTAACATTGAAGCTGAAGCGGCTGCTGGATCTTCGATTCAATCCCTGAGGGTAGACGCAGTCAAGGAATACCCCGTCTTAGGTGGCGCGCTCAAGTAGAAGATGACCTCAACCTGACCTGGAGGCAGTTAGCCAAAGACCGAGCTAGCTGGAGAGGCATGTTGCTTGAGGCCCGGGTTCGCCCCGAACTACTTACTAAGTAAGTAAGCAAGTATAAATAGTAGTTTAATGAGCTTTAAATATGGTACCGTTACAATTGCGTGAATCAACTGACGAATATAAAAACTTGAGGGTAGATGCGCAACAAAAGAGTTTAGTGATTAAATGATTAAACGAATCAGAGACAGAACAGAGCCCTGGGGCATACCAGCATTCATTTTGTGGGAATCAGCCTTGAAACCGTCCAATACAACTTGTTTTGAACTAGCGATGCTCATGTAGGAAAATCATCGTATTTTTTCCGATCTGATGCATCGTAAGATTGCATCGATGTTCTTCGATTTATCGCTACAAAAAATCGATGTTTCGATGTACCGAAATGAAAAAAAAATATATTTTTTAAATTCTTTTAGGATTTATTTTGTATGGGATTAACAATTACGTTGGCAAAGGGGACAGCTCCCCTCTTTGGGTTCATTATTGGATTCGAAATAGATACGAGTTTTGGTGTACGCTATTTATTTTTTTAATTCAGTATACCTAACAAACAAATTTAGATAGGTAAGGCCGCGCCCTGCAACCCCCCTGCTAGGGGTCCCTATAGGATTTGGAATAGGTGTGCGAGGTTGAGTATATGCAAAGTTCTTTTTTTAATTCAGTATACCTGGTCAACGTGAAATTATTTTTAATTTTTAATTTCGAATTAATAAATGTAAAATAATTTTTTTAGGGTTTTTAATATTAAAGAATTAATAAAAAAAACATAAAAATTTAATTTGTAAGTTTATCAAAGTTTTAAATGCTAACTAGGTCAGCAGAATATGGAAGTTCTTAGATAAAAATGGCGAATGATAAATTAAGGATAATGAATTTTATAGTTTAAGGTCAGTTAAGTTTTGTACGTTAAATTCAGTGAAGTTTTATGAGGTTCATTAAGCTTACAGTTGTTAAGAAAAGTTATGTTTACTATGCTTAGTACTAAAGTCAAGACTTTGTGTGCTAATTTGTAGAAGAGTGAAAAATGATGGTCTCTCCAAACTTTGAACGGTCCAGATGATAGCTTCTAATTTCACGAACAAGAGTGTCACCGAAACCAAAAGCATCCATTTTCGCTAAGAGAGCTTAATGCAAAACTCTATCAAATGCCTTGGAAATATTTAGCACAGTAATCTTACTTTCACCAAAGCGATGTAAAGATTTGTTCCTCTGATCGGTGAGATATACCATATCATAGATATACCAGATCACTCAGTGGAACGATTGCTGCGAAAACCATATCATCAGCCATGAAGCTTCGAGATATTTCTTAAGCTGAGGGGTAATTAACGTTTCCATGACCTTAGAAAGAATGTATGTACATTGTACATATCTATCCTGGGTTAGAGACAGGCTAAGCAAATACTGTTTTCCATCTTCTAGCTAGGATGGCTTTGCCAGTGTTGAAGAACACCTCTTCAGAAAAATGGGGGTATCTGCTGGTGTGTCCTATTGAAAAATTAACAAAAATTTGGTTCTTTTTATACCGGAGTTGCACGAATTTCTTATTTGTTTGTGATTTTTCCGATTTTTATTGTGTTTTGTGTTTTCAAAGAAAATGTATCAAAAATATCAATAATTCCCTCCGTTTTAAAGTAATCGCATTTTCGATAAGACATTTAATGCAAAATAGTCAAAGTATTTAATTGCATTTAGTGACTTGAATAATAGTCAGTAGAATCACCAAAACTCAAAATAAAATTGTACTGTTTTTTTCCATTTTCATTTGATTGTAGGGTAGACTGGTCGACATTGGATCACATATCACGTTCCACAGTGGATCATTTGCTCCCAAACACCTATTTTATATATAAGAGAAAAGTTGTAAAGAAGAAAGAAAATCATTTTTTCTTCAAATTGCAGCTACGCATCAGTTATCAATTGTGTGCGCGCTTTGATCTTTTTGAAAAAGTTGATTGGTGATGAAAAGTTGATGACACTATAAAGTATGTAAAATGGTGCAATGGTTTAAGAGTTTTAATGGTCAACAGTGAATTCACTATCGACCTTTCATATTATAACATTTTCTATCATTAGATAAATATGAGACCCCCAAAACCGGCAAAATATTAAAACGTATTTGACAATTTGGAAAACGTACTTAAACGTTATCAAAACTTAACTTCCACTATTGTGTCTTCATCATATTTGTTTTTATTATTTCGTTAATGCATAGGCACGCTACCAGGTACTTTGGGCTTGGCCACACTAAGCGTGTGGATGAACTCGAAACTGTTCCCATAAGTGATGAAACATTTCATCAAATGTTCCTGTTCTTTATGAATCTCATCTCTTAATTAAAGATACAATTAATAGATGAGATCCTTGCCAAAACACACGGTGTAATAATACTAACTTTGCCGCCTCATTCGTCACACAAAACTCAGCCTGTGGATGTTGGACTTTGTAAGCCATTCAAATTCAAATATATGATGAGGCATCTAGGACAGCCTATTACAATATGTGAGGTGGGTGCCTTGATTGGTGTAGCTTTCACACCTTTTTCGTATAGTTTTTTCCGGATATTGACTTCTTACCAAGCTCAGTCACTGATCATCCAAATCCTGAGAAGCTTGAAAATATAAATCCGGTTGATCAGCCTGAGACAGTGAGAGAAAGGGAGGAAAATATGAATATTGATTTTTTTACCAAACTCAGTCACTGATCGTCCAAATCCTGAGAAGCTTGAAAATATCAATCCTGTTGATCAGCCTGACTCTGGGACAGTGAGAGAAAGGGAGGGGTGAAAATATAGATCCAACACAGTTCATAGCCTCTGCACATTTCCGACAGCCTTTGAAAGCTAAACCAAGGAAAAACAACAGGCAAAATCGAAAGAAAAGGAGAAGTCTCATCGCCACTGACACTCCAGAAAAGGAAGAGCTTTAAAAGAAACCCGTCAAAAAGCTACAGCCACAAAAAAACAACCGCGAAAGGCTGTAAGAAAGGTTTTACACGACATAGACAGTTTCTCTTCGGAATCGGATACCAACCGTGAAGAAGATGATATTCTAGATGCCAGCCAGGGTCTAGAATCCGAGGAAGCGGTCAGAGTTGCCGTCGCAGGAGAATTTATTTTAGTGGAGGTTAAAGGAAAAAAAGCTTGATTTACTATTTCGCTAAGGTCTTAGCCCTAGTAGATAATGGGTATAAAGTTGCTTTTCTAAGGAAGATATTCCACAGTTTTTAAGTGCGACATCAAAATTATTTTGCCAAAGCCCATAGAAGATGGAAGCACTTCAAGTCTCCAGAATTCCAATTTTTCATTTAAAATTTACTTTTGTGATATGGATACACGTTTACTTTTATTAATTTTTCTTATTTCTTTAAACAACTGAACTTGTGATTTTTGTTTTGTTTTTTAGTTATTTTTAATTTTTTTTTGTTATTGCTATTCTTACTATTGTTGGAATAGTTTTTTTTGTATTTATTTAAAATGAAATGTTATTTAAAAAAATCAATAAAAATGGTTTAATTTAATATGTACGTACAATCAACTGATTCCTGTCTCCTGATTCACTGTGTAATTTAAGCTGATACCCCGTGTACACAGTGAGTCACTTATAAGGTATTTTTCAAATATTTTTTTCTCCTTTGGAAACTCGTTCAGCTTTAAAATTTGGTGCTTAAATTAAAGCAAAAATGCTACAAGGGGCTATCAAAAAATCACATATACTTAAGAAAATATTTGTGGCAATATTTGCTTCTCAAGCGAAAAATGATCCACTGTAGACCAGTCTACCCTGCCTACAGTTGCAATTATTTGTTCATTTTAATAAAGTTCATTCTGAAATCTTTCATTACTGAATTTCTAAAATTTATCAACCTCAATAGAAAGCAAGGACTTACAACCCACATGTATCTTGTATTTTAGAATTAGTTACCGAAAAAAAATGGTTTCAACACTACAGAATTTTCAAATGAAAACAACCTTCATCATTCTTCTCCATGGAACGGACTTTATTATCCTTTTGGAAGATAAAGCGTAGGTTGAATGTTGACTCTTTTTGTTTTTTTTTGTTGGGTGAAAATTCAAAATAGGAAAACTCCCACAATTTTTTCTCTTCCATCAAACCCAAACACAAGAGATAAGGCCATTCAAATGAAAGCTTTAGAAAACATGACGCAAGTTCTTTTCAAAAAAAAAAAATGCTTCTGACATAATAACATTTTCTCCAAATTTGTAACAAGGTAATTCTGGTCCTTAAATCCTTAAGATACACATTCAAATTTGACAAATCCCTAGTTGTCGTCACCTGAATTCGTTCTGGAATATTCAGTACTTTGTGTTGACATATTTACTCCCAACGGGAATTGATGTACAAAATAATTGTCCAAAAGACCTTTAATCCTTGTCAATTCTCTGGGAGCATGTGACGTGTAATGGGAATCAAGTAAAACTTCTCTCCCGACAGGAAAATGTACAGACTTTTTCTCTCTCCCCTTAGATATCTTTGCAGCGAAAAAAAAACCAAAACCGAAGGACGAATAGGGGTGGGAATGGGAAAACAAAACGAGCATTTTGTGGTTGCATTCAGTTACACCAAAACAGATACAAATGTTCAGTACACTTGTTGCGTCGTCGCTTCTGGACTTCAGTGTATAATTTTGTATTGCTTACATAGAATTAAGGACAGACAATGGCGTCGTCGTCATCGGTCGGCCGATCGATACAAAAGCGTACGAATGTCCTTCGATTTGGAGTCCTTTTTTTAAATGCTATTCTCTGGTTGAACGTACAAAGGACGACCTCTTTTGAAGTTGATTAAGTAAGGGTACTATCGCATTTACTGCGTTTATTTTCTGTATATCAATAAGAGTTATATTTTCCAGAGAAGGGGCAGTTCAAAGCGACATCTACTGATTAAAAGTGGTGACTTTGGATCAGACTAATTAATGTGAATTTGAATGATATAATGTTATTTAATTGCAGACATGTTGTTGTTGTTGTATAAAGTGTCCCGTGTGGTAACAGTTAAATATGTTTGTGATACCATCATTTGAGTTCGTGATTCGTTAATTGTGACAGACAAGTATGTGGGCTTTGACGGGTTAGAATGGGTATAAATGTGGTTATAATTCAGGTGATGAATAAATAATAAGATACATGAAATGGAGTTAAAGCAGATTCAAGGACTATATTCATAAAATATTCAACGAGAAACCAGATAAGGACTTTGATTAACATAATTTGGATTGAACTGATATAGTGGTGGGTGCTTTGAATAATATTTGTGAAATTTATGTCAAAATATTTGGGAGTTACTAACTGTCGGGTTGATTAATTTTTGACAAGAAAGACATAAATTGAAAAACCTCCAAATGGAGTTCACAGACATCATTTGATCGCAGACAGACAAATTATTTTATATTTAATTAAAATTATATAATAATAATTATACGAATTGATTGTATTTAAATTTTATGTAAGAAATCTTAGCAAAATATAATAAGAAATCTTCGTAAAAAAAAATATAAAACTGTATTTTGTCAATCGATTTGCAAATTTGCTAAAACCAGTAAAGTTAAATTGAATTAAATTTTTTTAATTTTTGGAAGGCAGAAAAATTGCGATTATTATGTGATTATAGAATTAAAAATAAGAAAATATTTAACAAAATTTGTTGTTAAAATACAAAACATTAAATTTCAATTGTGTGTGCTATAGTGTTATTACAAAAATTGTTTATTTGCGGTGTTTTTGTGTAAGTGTTTTCGAGGCAAACAAGAAGTGGATTTGTGAACGTAAGGAAAAGCAGGGATGATATAGAGAGGAAAACAAAGTTAATGTATGTTGAGCTTTTTGCCGGCTTACATCACCTTACCCAACTGATCGATGTGCCAACGCGTATACCGATTGTTGCTAGGCAAGCTGCCCACACTCTTGACTTGTTTCTCACTTCTCACCCTGATAAGTATGCCATTAGTGTGACTTCTCAATTTGGCACTTCGGACCATTGTATCATTTCAACAAAAAATCTTAAAACAAACTAGCTTAAATATTAACTTAACTCACAATTACTGACCCCATGCTTTAAATTACTTAATTAATTGCCTTTCGGCCTAAAAATAACTTATATTAGCCGTGTTTTATTGGGTAATCTATCCGTAGCGAAGCAAGATTTTACACACACTACAAATACAACAACCAGCTGCCGAAAAAAGTAGATGTTGAATTTGGCTGCGGATTGCATATTCGACACAACAAGATTTCATTCACAATAGACATGATATAAGACTTGTATCATGCTACAGATACTTTATTTCCATAGATATTGCATGATATTTCAAAGCAACCTCCTCCATCATGCAAATTTTGTGCGCCCACCACACCCCTCACAATCTCTCATATCCAATGCGACTACATCGACAGAATATCAAGAAATACATCCGGAAAACCCTTAATAGAACTCATATCAATTATTTCTAAAGATACTATAAAACTTGTTCACTTAATTTTAGTTAAACTTACCTTAGAAGAATATTAGATTTAAAACTTGAATTTTCAAATAGCGAAAAGCCCTGGAAGCTTTTTTAAATTATTGTTAGTACAATTTTATTATACTTCCAATAAAATTATAATAATAATAATAATAAAATTACCAATTTTCAAACGCGTGGAAATGATCGTTTTATGCTATATTGTTTGAGAAGGTAGCAAGGTTGCACTTGGGCTCGTTGGAATCTATAGATATACATTTATTTGTTGGGATTCAAATGCCAATGCAACCAATGTTCGTGCTCGATTCTCTTTTTGGTTGTTTCTTGTGTGTAAATATTTTTTAGGCTCACTGGTCGACGGTCTTTTGTCAATGATCATTTTATGCTGCATTGTTTGAGAAGGTTGCAAGGTTGCACTGAGATATAAGACAACAGGCGGCTGCCTATGAGCGGCTGCATATGCGTTTTTTTGGAAAGCTGCCCATAGATTTTCCAAAAAAACACGGCTAATAATATTAATACTAAAAGACTAATGGGTTTTATTTTTCCCCAGAAAAAATTAAAACTAGGCACCTGATCATTTTTTGTTTTTCTTAAAAATTCTCTTAATCTACTTAGAATAAACATAAACAAACATAAACTAAATTAAAAATAAACTAAAAATAAAATAAATCTACTCAAACCTAGAAAAGCCACAGCAGCAGTTTTTTATTTCAATGTTGTATTATTTTTAATGCTTTTTTTATATATTTTTTGTGTTTTGTATTTTTTGTATTTTTTTGGTGCCGCCGTAACTGCGTTTCCCTACCTACTAGAACTATTTAAGCCGACCATGGACAATAAAAGTTGACTGTAGTTATTATCGGTTATTAAGCCACCAAAACTGGTACACCTGATCAAAATATTTCGTCCGGTCCCTATCCGACAAAGCCCTACTGAACAGAAAGCGCTCAACCTCGCTCTCTGTGTCCTCAAAGAGCCGCCTATCCAATGTTTTACGGCCGCCGCGCCGTGGTGAATTAAAGGAATCGCGGAACCATCCTGTATCAGTCCTCGACTGTCTAAATAAAGGAAAGCCTCGGGTAGGATAAAACCGCTCGAACGTGTGCTCTCGAAATATTCATCTTGGGGGTAGTAAACCCCGAAGATTTGTCCATTAGTTGAGGTCATCGCTCTTGCAATGTACCCTCGAATGAACTTAATTAAAAAGTTATCTATCCTGTTTATATTGTCCCGTTGTATAGGACTTCGTTAGGATAGTAGTGTTTGTACTCCGACTCTGGTGTTCTGTGTCCAAGACAGGTACGAAGACACTGTCTCCTCTGTGCGCACTTTTTAACATTATCAAAACCATTTTTGTTTAAATACAGATAGAATTTTGAAGTACAGAATTTTCCCCGTACAGAATTTTGTTTAACCAGAATTTTGAAATACAGTACTTTGTAAACAGAATTTTGACCATACGGTATTTCAACCCCAACCCGTATTTTTTCCATTAGAGATGGTTCAACGTTGAGCCACACAGGGCAACCATAGACAATAATAGGCCTAATGGGGGCCATGTAGCATATCACCTTCACCCTGCTTTCAAGACGGCTGCTATAAAACAACCGTCTTGTTAGGGCAAAAGCTCCCCTAGCCCTGGCCAGAACAGCATCTAGATGTCGATTGAAATATAGAAACTGATCCAGCCAGATACCAAGGTACTTCACCACATCTTAACTCACCAGTGGATGTCCATGTGGCCCAGTAATCTCTAGCTTGCGGCAGTTCCTTCTCGTATCCTTCGAAGCCTTAGACAAAAGAGTTCTAAACAGGATAGTTTCACTTTTCTGGAAGTTAATTTTCAGCTTCCAATCATTAAAGTATTACTGAATCTTATCGAAGTCACGTTGCAAGAGAATTCTGATAACTTCAACTTTCGGCATACGCAATTGCATGAGGTAGACTCCCAGTTCACCGCCCCCTGTTGCAGAGCGTTTTTAATATCAAACGTTGTGGTAGATGTTACATTGCCACTCTTGAAAACAAACTGGTTAGCTTCAGATAAAGACCCTCTAAACATACGGTGTTTATATTTTTGTCCTCGGCCCTCTTGGTCAGAGCTGTATTGAGAACTTTTTCGAATACCTTGCTCATACTCGGAAGAAGAATTATCGACCGGAGATTTGCCGGATTGGAATTGTCCTTTCCCTTTTTGAGGAGAGGATGTACGTACAACAGCTGTCTTCCAACCTCCTGGATAATATGCATTATTCAGCGCGTTGTTGAACAATGTTGTGTATATTTTTTGGATCGCTAACCGCTCGGTTAATCTCGTTGTGGTATTCGCAGCAATAAATCGGTATCACTCTCATCTAAAACATGGAATCTTTGATGCTTAATATACGTATATTATACGTTCATTAAATAACTTCAGATCCAAGTCGTAAAATAATTAATAAATATTATATGTATATGAGATGTATAGGTACAATATTCCACCGAGATACGTACAAAAAAGGCGTTTAATAATCGTATATACATACGTCATGTTAAGAGCAATACGGTTGTATTCATCTTTATCGTTTAGTACAAGATTTCGAATACATACAATAAATGTATATATTTCGATGTCGAATGCTTTGTAATATATGGAATCTTTGATGTTTAATATACGTATATTATACGTTCATTGAATAACTTTAGATCTGAGAATCAAAATCGTAATATAATTAACAAATATTATATGTATATGAGATGTACAATATTCCACCGAGATATGTAGAACAAAACGCGTTCAATATACTTATATAAATACGTCATGTTGACAGCAATGCAGTTGTATTCATCTTTAACGTATTCATACAATATATATATATAATTTGATGTCAAATGTTTATTGTATAATGTGGGTTAATTATGCATATATAAAGTTCTTTCACTATTATTACATTACATTACATTTTAATCTACTCCGTAGATAAATGTACGAAGTAGACACACTTACGAGCACTGCCTACTGAGGCCATCAGCTCAGACAATTACAAGACGACATTGATACAGGACAGAACAGAAGATAGAGAAAGAACAGAAAACACATAACACATGTCAACAGCACGCAGTTGGTTTTCGGACGGTCCAACATCTTTCTACTAACCACGCGCAACGATGCTTGATTTCGCTGATCTCACGGGAAGCAATGCTTTATCGGAGCCAAGGTCTTCGAATGTTTGAATTTGAATAGTCCAGCTTTAATTCACTACCTATAAAAGAGCAAAAAATTAAAACCAAAACAGACGATTAACAAAATTTCCAGTGCTTGGATATACTGAGTTAATTTCTTCATAACTTCTTTATCATTTCCTGAGAACTGGAAACAACTGGTTTTGGTCTTCAATATTTCAGATTGAAATGGCCAAGAAAAACCTCGTGGGGTAAATCATTCCAAATTCGTGTTGTTCGACTAAAAAAAGAATCTATGTTTCACGGTACGTCCGAAATTGGCCCTAAGGGTGAACTTATGAGCATTCCTAACGAGACGGGTATTACGGGAAAAACTTTAAAGGGGAGGAATGCAACTGGCTACTTCGAGTGAACATATTATATAAAAGAAACGTTCAAATAAGGAAAAACATAAATGATTGCGTCGGTGTTCGAGAGGGGCAATTGTTTCAGCGGCAGTTCTATTTCCTATCAATCTTAACGCTGGATTTTATATTCTATCAACCAGGTTAAGCGATGTTTGCAACGCACCTGTCCAGAGGTGGGAGTTATACTCGAATTTAGATTGTAGCCAGATCAAATGGGGAAAAAATACTTCTTACACCGGCCGATACAGAAAACCTAAGCACCTAGCAGCATTCTTAGCGATCTCCAAATATATGATCTTTCCAACGGAGGTACCAAGTACTGAGAGCTTTTCGGTTTCTTTTCTTCGATGTAAGTGCCATTCATGGACAATGGCATTGGCATGTTTAGCTTTAACGACAGAAGACAGCATTGAGTTTTCGAAGCATTAAACTCCACACGATTCCTATTACCCAGATTCAGTTATGTATCTGCCTTTTGGGATTCATTTAATTTTTGATAAGTGAACCGAAAATTCTTGATTTTCGTGAGGCAAAAACTATTTCCACAAAATGTTTCCATGTTTCATACAAAAAGCTTAGTAATATGAAAGCACTTGTTTTAATGTAGGCAAAAGAGTTTATTGGACACATTTAAAAAGTCTGCAAGAAAAATTACTGTTAGCAGGGATAGAATAAAAAGTGGGTGGGTACCGGAGTGGTATTACTTCTTACTGAGTCTGCAAATGACATACTCGTTTAAGGAGTGTTGCTGATAGGTGAAGGTAATCTGTCATTATTTAGGTTTTCTTGCGATTGGCTGGTACACTGTACAGTACACAGTAGACTGTTTCTTTGCTTGCCTTATACTCGGACTATTTAGGGCAATCTTTGAAGCTGGCAGGTAAAAAATACTCGAAATCCCTTGTAGGACAGTATTTTCTTTTAATATTGGTGAAAGAATGTTTTGCTGTAAGTTCACTTTGGCCTGATTTTAAACTTTGTTTTCCCAAAACAAAAAAAAACTGTCAAACAAATTAAAAATCGATGAAAATTTAAACTTAATTGTTAAAGGACAAGGATATTCCCTAAAAGTTCTTGAATTAAAACCATCAAAAAGATTCAGGAGCAAGTGGATAGTAGTTTTTAATGCTATTTTGATAAAATCAGCTGCTTCAAAATCTTTTATATTAATTTTCTTTTTTAAACAGAGTAAGGCTTTCTTTGATATTGGGTAAGAAATTCAAAACAGTTTTTGAATAAGGCTCTAAATATGTACATATGTATGTAAAAAAAACGATGTATACTTTCATTCAGTAAATGTTGTAAATGGTAAGCACTCCGAAATATACATACATATGTATTTAAAGGAAATTCACCCTCTTAATTTATCGTATGTATATCGTTCTTGTTACATGGATTTTGTTTTTTTTTTTCATTACAGAAATTCTTTTGACCAACTATCGGAATCTTGAATCCTAGTTTCTGCATAAAACTTGAAACAGAACGTCACAGAAAAAGTTGTTGAACCCACGATCAGTCAAACTTTTTTCAGAAGCCCAACATTTCAATGGTGAAGGCACCAGTTGTTTTGAATCCAAATAAGCATCCCTTATCGAATGCCACAAATTTAGCTGATGTGGCAGTTGAAACTGTTGACGAAACAAACGACGCCACTACAAACGTAAGCAACGAAAGCTTACAAGCAACAGAGAACGGACCAAGTGGATCTACCTATAACTATGCCGTCACCAATAAAAAAACACATTACATGACAACATCAAACGCCGAAGACCTGTCAGATATTTTTGAATATCCCACTTCTGACAGCATAGAACTAAATGGCAACTCTAACCAAACAATCGAACAATGTTTACAAACCGATGACGATGATAATTCCTCAAATTGTTCATCGACAAACAGTATAAAGTATCTCGCCATCGATGGTGAAGATGAACAAAAAAACGGTAAAGAAATCGCAAGTGAGAGCTTCGATAACGAGAAAATCGAAAGTTTAGCGTCTGATAACGTCGGTAAAATTGTATCGGGTCCGGATATCGAAAACGCGTATCAACATTATTCAAATCAAGTGTTCGAAATCGAAAATTCTGCTGCACAAACAGAGGAAATCGAAGAAGAGACCTATTGCGTTGGTCATTTCTATGGACAAGATGACGATGACGTAGTGTCAAATGATTACGAAATTGAAAATGCTATCGAAACCAATAGATACAGCAGCAAGGAATGTGATAACAAAGATCCAATGAAGACCAATCTGGAAACCGTCCCGGAAGTTAATGAAACTTGCGAAGACAACAGCTTAATTGAAAATTCAAATCTTCCAACAACCATATCAATTCTAGGAGCAGCCAGTGTCGCCACAGAGTCATTCAACCATTCAATTCCACAGATCATTGGTATTCCTGGAATAATGGCTCAACAGCATTCGATGCCACCACCTCTACATAAACAACACCAACCACAACAATCAGCCGGGGGACTGTTGCAACCACTTCATTTGGCAACCCTCGGTGCACATTCCGGTGTAGCAGTTAACCAGCAAATCTCACCTACTGCTGCAACTGCGTCAGCAGTGTCAACTACAATTCAGCATCATCATCATTGTGTGCATCATCCACATGTGCATCTACATTCACCGGGTCAACAGCAGCAGGCTGCAAATGGTGGTGTAGTAGCAGCAGCAACAGTAGCCGGTGGAACAGCTGGTCATCCGCATACACATATTTTTCCGTTGCAAGTCATTTCCCTAGCTCAAGGACCTGCCACAGCAGCGGCAGCAGGAGTTGCAGCAGCTGCTGCTGCCTGGCCCTTAGTTGAGGCGCCCATTTACGTTGATGCCAATGGAGAATACCGGACTTATTGTCCTGCCCATCCGCAAGGACCTCCACCACGTGAACATCGTGTCCTACTGCAATTGGATGCCGGAGTTTCCTTGCCGCTGCAGATAGCCGGCAAGCAAAAAGTATTCAGAGGTGAGTTCCACGTTTCTTTTGTTTCTTTAACAGTTATCTAGATTCGATTTTCCCACCGGAGATTTACTCTGGGTGTGCTTGAGCCAAAGCTTTTTATCCAACATTACGTGCGTTCATGCAGCTTCTATACCTCTGCTCCCCTAGTGGCTGAATTTTCCTTTTATTTTCCATTCATATTGGATTTAAAGTGGATTTCGATTTACGATGGTGGCAGAGCAAACATGCCTTGTCACGGGGTTTCGTTGTGTTCGGGGTTGGTGGAATGAACCGGAAGAGGATGTGTTCAGACTTTTGGCTGGCCTCGTTGCTGTCAGTTTTCAAATTATGCACATTTATGAGTGTAGCGTTGGGGTTTGGTGTTTTTTTTTCATATTTTTGCAGTGAACAGTTTTCGACACCATAAATGTCAGGATTTGTGGCGTGAAATCCTTTCATCTCCATTATGTCAGTGGGGTGTGAAAAAATGATTCCATTAAAGGTTGGCCATAAAGGGGACATGACACAGAGTTTGCTGGCAGATTTTGTTTGGAGTTCGGTGACGTATAATGGTGATTTAGAAAAATAAATTTTAGTTTTTGGTTGAACGGATTTTGAATGGCTTCGGATAATGTCAACATCCGTTTTGGGATTTGGGTTAAGATTCAAGGGGAGATATTAGATGTTGCTGTATTTTGATACTTGTTTTTTTTTGTGTAGACATTTTGAAAATGTGATAAATGTTGAATCGAAAAATGACGCAAATGACAGTAGAGTTCAATAAATTAAATTTCCACTTGATGCGGTTGTTTTAAATCTATAATTGAACTGAATTGAACTATATTGAAGAGATGCCTATATTAAAAATTTCGCTTAGATTAAATTATTACGCAAAGAAATGATTTAAACCTACCCTATTTTCTTTTTAAGATCTGTCACAATCAACAGTTGTCCAAATACATCTCCTTTGGGAAAACTAGCTATTACAATCTAACCTAACCGCTCGTTGCCCTATGTATTGGTGTACATCTGTCCTTTAATCTGTGCTGACAGCTGACATCCAAAGAGTTGTTATAAGAAACATGTTGCCAGACTAATGTCTGTCGAAGAACAAAATCATAATATTTAAAAAAAAAAACATTAAGACATGGTTATTTTTTTTTAACTGACGGGTTTTGGATTGTTCCAAATCTAAGGCCAACTGAATTTTTCCCATTGTGCTGGATGTTTAAATTGATTTTTTGTTTGCAAGTTATCTTATGGGCATAACACCTAAGACATTTTGTTTATTACGGCAATTAATTTAGACCTTCACTGCACAGTTCGATTTAGTCAGAGTTCTGTTTTATATGTAAGTATTTTTAAATGTTAGGTGATTTTTGTGTCGTTTATTCTAATGTTCGCGGTTTAAGAAAGAATTTTTTTCACGTGTACGTCTACATTGTTCAATACAGGCCAGCTGTTTTGGCATTAAGTGAAACTCAGGTTTGAGTAACTACTGATTTATCAGAATTTGCTCTACATGGGTATAGCTTGGTGCCATTACTCTTTTCCCGTCATTGTCTCGTGGTCTATGTTAGGAATGATATTGCTTGTTAGAGCCTTCCCCAATATGGGAAATATTCTAACACGGACTTTAACTTCTTGTGGCTCAAATTCACTGTCCGCAAGCATATCATTCATTATTGTTTTATTTAAAGGAGTCCAAATCTCGACAGTAATTCGACATGTAATAAGTTTGATGCGCTGTCTGATTCCATATCGACAATTGTTTCAAATTGTCCTCGCACTGAAATCGTTATTGCGGGCGATTTCAATGTACACAATTCCAATTGGCTCCGCTATTTTGGTAAGACAACACCCGAAGAAAGGTATGTCGAGCTCTTTGCCGGGTTACATCACCTTACCCAACTGATCGATGTGCCAACGCGTATACCGGATGTTGCTGGGCAAGCCGCCCATACTCTTGACTAGTTTCTTACTTCTCACCCTGATAAATATACCATTAGTGTGACTTCTCCATTTGGCACTTCGGACCATTGTGTCATTTCAGCTAATTTTTCGTCTTCCACCCATCCAGTTAAAGAAAAACTCCCCACCAGAACCATTTGGCAAAACGAGACAGCCAATTGAGACGACCCGAATATTTGTTTCCGAAACTTTAACTGGTCACTATACTTCCTCGATAGTGAAATTGGTGCCAGTGCTGAAATTATCACAAATGTGATTCTTCTAGGGATGTAGGTTGCTTTTATTCCTAACAGAGTAAAAAGCATCAAGCCTAAAGAAAAGTCCTGGTTGAACTCTGAGTGTAAAGAAGCTATCAGGCTCAAAGAAGTAAGTTTCCGATCCTACAAAGCCAACCCTACAGAGGAAAATCAGAAAAAGCACAAACAAGCAAGGAACTCATACAACTCCGTCATTGAAAGAACCAAATTTTTGCATGACCAAAAATTACGGCAAAAAATTCTGCAGTGTCCCAAAGGCAGTACAAATTTTTGATTATTTGTAAAAAATATTAAATACTCCTCTCATCGACAGTAACATAATAATTGCTTACTCTTCAGAGAAGGCAAACTTTCTCGCCGCCTATTTCGCTGCCAGATCCACGCTGCCTAACAGCAATGTTGCCCTCCTGTACTTGAGAATGTAATTTTTTCCAACGGGCAGATTTTTCCCGCACTCGTACAGTAGCAAGGTGTTCTTCCACACTGGCAAAGGTACTGCGTGAGCTTTTCTATCGCTCCTACTCTTCTAGAATCTTTCCTAGAAGATGGAAAATGCTGGTGTGCCCCAGGGCTCTGTTCTGTCTCCAACTCTTATCCTCATTTTTATAAATGATTTTCTTTCTGTAACTTCTAATCCACTTAACTGTTTTGCTGACGACTCTACCCTCAGCTTTTCATTTTCGTTCGATAATTCACGTCCTTCGCCTTCGGACGTACAATTGCAACGGTGCCGTATGTCAAGCTCATTAAACTCCGATTTATACAGCATTGTTAAATGGGGTAATAGGAATCGTGTGGAGTTTAATGCTTCGAAAACTCAATGCTGTCTTCTGTCGTTAAAGCTAAACATACCCCCAATGCCATTGTCCATGAATGGCAATTACATCGAAGAAACTGAAAAGCTCTCAGTACTCGGTATGTGTGTCAAAGACGACCTTCGTTAGAATGATCATATACTTGAGATAGCTAAGAATGCTGCTAAGTGCTTAGGTTTTCTGTATCGGTGTAAAAAGTATTTTTCCCCACCTGATCCGGCTACAATTTATAAAGCGTTTATACGTCTTAAACTCGAGTGTAACTCCCACCTCTGGACAGGTGCTTCGCAAACATCTTTTCACTTGCTTGATAGATTACAAATAGAACTACCGCTGAAACAATTGCCCCTCTCGAACAACGACGCAATTTTTCATCAGGTCTTTCCTTATTTTATCGTTTCTTTTATAAATGTTCACTCGAAGTAGCCAACTGCATTCCTCCCCTTAAAAGTTTCTCCCGTAATACTCGTCTCGCAAGGAATGTTCATCAGTTCACCCTTGAGCCCAATTTCGGACGTACGTGAAATATAGGGATTTGACATTCTTCATAACTTAGCAGTCAAATTAAAAAAAAAAAACATCCAGATCGGGAAGAAGAAGAAATTAATTTTGTGACGAATAAAATAGGAAATTTAAAAGAATATCTATCCGCAACTGGATGTCAACTTCTGCTTTTATCGGCAGTAGGATGTTGTATTTGTAGTGGGTTTAAAATTCTACTGCAATGTTGTTGCTTATAAAGTTTGAAAACTTAAAAAAGAAATCTAAAAGACCGAAAGTGTTAAATCCTTAGCTTATACGAGTAAACTGTCCTTTAGCAAAATTAATTTTCAACTTTTATTTCCAGGAAGTAAAAAAAACAGAGGGCGTGGTTTAAACCAAAGGAAAGCAATAAAAACCCTTTAAACCAACAAAATATCTTAAACAAATGTGTAAAAAAACTTCAAATGAAAATTTATCGCTGCCTCACACACATGTTCCAGGACATGACATAAGCAACATAAAAAGTGCATTTTCGTAATAAAAGCCTTTACGACAACTTGAATCATTTCACCCATTTTGCAACCCGTTTTGTTCTTATGTTGTTGTTAAATTGTTCACCATATAAAGCGTACAAAACTATATACATATATTACCGTGAGGACGACGTTGATGACGACAACGCTACCCGCTACCCGCCGACGACGACGACCAGGACGATTGCGGCTTGCGAGTGCTTGATATGAGTGCAGTACTTAAACAGCATGATACGAGTAGTGTTTCAACTACTCCTTCCATTTGGTGCTGCTATTACTTTTTCAAAGGATGTTTACGTTTACTCCAAGAACAACAATGACACTGGCAAATGTAGTTCAGTGTGCTCATCGTCCGTACGGTTTAATATTATCTTGAATTATTTAATAAGCCAAAAGGTCAAGGATGGCAGCAAGTGGCCATTTAAGTCCTTAAAGTATAAAGGATTTTTCAACTGCTGTCAAGAATTTTCAACCGAGTGGTCGATTGAGAAAAAATATGCTTCCGCGAGGACTTTAACTTCAGTATTTCTAGCAGATATTTGTTCGTGGAGAGAAAGGCGGATGAGTTTAGTTCTGGACTCGAATTTCTATTGTTGGTGGTTAGCTTATTTTGAAGTCTAGATTTCAGTACGCACAGTTGATTCAAGTGATTTTTTAAGAGGATTGTAAGTTTCAGGATTAGTAATATTTTTTGAAAATATTAAGGCAATTTTCTGTAAAGTTAGAAGGGCAATAGTGGTTCGGTTTTACCCTCAATAACTTGGAGTAAAACTTCGTCAATGCCGGGCAACGAATGGGAGAGTGAAGCGGCCTCAGAAAGCACCTTGTGGCAACGTTGAATATCTGTATTTGCGATTGCTGAACACGTCAGAATTCGGTAGACACTGATGAACAAATTTGACCGCCCCTTAAAAAGCGACGAAGTTTACAAACTGTTGTTGGTATTAGAAACTCTGAGATAACTTTGATGGTGCCCAGCGGTGGTTTTATACCAATGCTGGCAATATGATAACCCAGGAAATTAAGTGCGATCTGGCCGAACTCATACTTTTGCATATCGGTAGTTATGTCGTTGTCCTGAAGACGCGTTGCGTAGCCCAAACGTCATGCGGGTAAACTCTGGGTGTCTTTGGTATGCCCTCTGGAACCATAGAAATTTGATGGTATACAAGAGTGAGGGGTCTATCCTACCGAATATATTATCTCGCCTGACATGATCTACTAAAAGTTTGTTTTGAGGAGCAGTGGGTATCGATCCGGAAGGGTGATGGAATTTTGACCATGATATTCACCGCATGGACGAATGTCTGCGTTTTTTTGGAGCAGTCTTGCCCACGGACTGAATGAAGGGACACGTTATTGCTTTATATATCTTGATAAGATCCGCATATATCTGATCATTGCAATCTACAATAGAGTAGTCAGCGGAGGTGAAGGTTACTGGGGATCAAAGAATTGTTATCTAAGTGATACGACGACTATGGCACAGCCCAATATCTAAATCGGTTGTGATTGTCCCATACATGCATGTTTATCCTTCTTCGGTTGTCTGCATATTAAATATAAGGCTGTAGTTTGTAGTTGTAGTTTGGTGGCGGGTTTTACAGCAATAAGTGAAATGGCAGCACCACTGTAAACTTAAAAAGAATGACCAGACTTTGTCCATAATAAAGAGGCGATAATAGTTACCAGTAACCAGTAACTGTAGACGTCTCCTAGTGTTGCTGGCTGACGTTTCCCTGCATATATGTGCAAGGTTGTGAGCAGTTCAGAGCTCGAAAACTATAGCCTAGATTGAACCACCAGATTCCGTTGTTTCTTGATTTTTATCTCTGCTTGGTGGGCTTAAACCGCCTGTGACCAGAGAAAGTACAGCTCTCACATAGGCGGAAATATCTTGTATGTGCCCAAGTAACTGCCATGGTTATTTATCACCATATTTACCTATAAAAAAGATCAATTACCTTTCAAGTGAGCTTTTTTGAAGGCTCTATCTTCAGCAAGGAAAAACTGACTAATAATCCATCACCTTAAGTATAAAATAGGCATGTTCAAGCTTGGCCTACTGTCAAAAGTAAAAAAAAAAAAACAGTTTGAAAAGTAATAATAAACATGGCAATCTGTCATTTTTTCCTACTTTTTAATGGCCTATCTGTCAAATTCGGATGTAATAGAGCGATTTGGATTGTAATACCTCATACTTTACGAAACTTATCGAAAGAGGAACATGTGTCCATTAAGTGTGTTTTTGGTCACACTTTAGGCTTTCCTTTCAAGCAGGTATTCAAAGATGTCTCTTACTTTTGTCACTGTTCCCCCGTAAATGTCACAGCTCTCAAATTATATTTTTACTTGCGATTTATAGGGACTATAAGGCAAGTTATGCATTCGTAAAAAAAATTGTAACAATCAGACATGACATTACGATGATGGAGAAACATATTTGAGTTACTGGCAAAATTCTGTCTGTCTGTCTGTCTGCCCGTCTGTACGGATGTATGTTGAACTACAGCCTAAACGGTTTGACCAATCGTCCTCAAATTTGGAACATAAAGTTATTTTGACATTCTACAGAGGACTTTTTTATTATTTTTTTTTAGCTCAAATATTAACGTTACCTGTCATATAACTGTGAAGTAAAACTCGGAAATTGCTCCAAGATTTTTTATGAAAAAAATCAGTGTACTATTGTAGTTGTAGGTTATATTTTGGTGAAAAAAAACTCAAGATGGTGGGCTTCGACTTTCTCGAAAACTGGTCATCTGATTTCAATCAAAAGTTTTATTCAGGAAGACGTCGGTAGCCTCAGTAATTTTATTATAAAATATTTTCGAAAACTTTTTTGAATTTTTATAAATTTCTTAATTTTTTTTCAAAAATTAATATTTTGAAAACGGGTGAATAATTTTTTTTTTATTTTTTTTTTAATGTAGATTATTTTTTGCTTAAGTTTGCATTCTTAAATTATTATTTTTTTTAATTTTTAAAAGAAGTTACTAAAATAAAATCATTCTATCTCAAAACCACTCCTACGATTTTGGAACAAAAAGTCTACCTATTTCACATATTTTGAAGCCACAAAATGGTGTTTAAATTTTTCCGTGAAAACAATCAAATGTCAGAAAATCGAAAACAAAAACTTTGAAATTCCCCTCATATCTTTCAGATTTTATTCGAAGCTGTAACCGCACATAAGAGCAAGTATGTGCAATCCAGTAGTGTAATTTATTTAATCTGAACTCAGAACATAGTTATGAACAGCTGGAGTAATAAGCTTTCTTCTTATCTCTTTAAGGTACAGGGTGGCTGATGTATATTGCTACATTAGGAAACTTTTTTTTCAGTGTATGGAATTAATTTTTCTTTTATTCATGTTAAAGCTTATTTAATTTTATTAAATATAGCTTAATTAGTTTTAAAAATAATGGAATTTAAATCCCCCCCTGCTCGTTGATGTATGTGCGGCATCTTACCAAAATGTTGTTCATTACTGTTTGGAGAGTTGAGACAGGAATACCCGTAATTGTTTCTCGAATGGATTGCTTTGGTTCATTCAAATTTATTGGGTTTGCTTTGTAGACTTCCCGTTTACAATAATCCCACAAGAAAAAGTCAGGTGCAGTAAGGTCAGGCGACCTGGGGTCCAACGGAATGTGGAATTTCTGGATATCAGCTTATTGGGAAATTTTCGTCGCAATTCTGTCATAATAAGCCGGGCTATGTGAGGAGTAATACCATCTTGCTGAAACCACACAGAGTTGAAAGAAATTCTCATTCGGAGTAGTTCTGGATAGAAAGACTCTCTCAACATGCTCAAGTAACAGACCGTTTTCTTCGAAGAAGTAGGGCCCGACAATGCAGTGTGATGAAACTGCACACCACGCTGTGACACGAAGTGGATTCAATTCCGTCTCATGGAGTATCTGTGGGTTGGAAGAACTCCATATTCGACAATTTTTTTTGTTTATGTTGCCGTTTAAATCGAAATGGGCTTGTCAGACATAAAAAAGATATTTCAACATGTTTCCGTCCTCTTCCACCATTTGAAGCATCTTCTGGCAAAATTCCAAGCGCATCGGCAAGCCTGCTGCGTTCAGTTAGTTAGTTTAAATGGGAATAAGTCCACCAGTCATCACTTAACTACCATCTTAACGGCCTAAACGTGTATATTGGCACACACAATGAAACCACCTAATTCCAAATTCCATGTTTCTTCTATTACTTAAAAGCTTTTAAATTTATGTTGTAATTCAATTACCATTTTTAAGAACCACACAAAGAGATTACTTCTTTCACTAACTGAATGGAATGCGTTATCTAGTTTGCAAAATATATTTTCCCAATTCATTGTTCCGGTTACAAGATAACAACAATAATTTAAAATTTTGGCAATACTATGTTGAATATTTTTTTCCCAAATTCCTTTCCACAAAAAACGAACCTTTAAATTGTTATGTTTTTTTTTTAGAAATAAAGTGCTGAAACTTCTTCTGTTTCGAGTCTATTGAGGGGCAGCACACAGTCTTGCAACCTCCAAATAAAAACGCTTGCTATTATAATGTGTAATACCGTTACAACTGTTGTATTGGATTATGTCCAAAATAACTAGGATTACAGCATCCCTATTTGGAGGAAAATAAATCCTCCCAACAATATCCTCACCACATTAAAAAAAAAAGAGGAAAAACCAAGAGAAAACTATACTGCAACTAACCGCATGTTTTAGCTCCATTCAAGCCATCGCGTCGTTGGATCGTATCGCAATCCAGATATATGTAGAGCTATAGTCCAAATTCGTTTTGTATCTTCTAAAGATTTATGCCCAAACACATAGGCATACATCAGGCAGCACAGAGCACCCAGGCTAGACCGGTTGCATGTTGCACATAATACAGGCAGTCTTCTCTGAAAGTGGATAAATCCATGAGAAGCATTGGCCACACTGCGAAGCGTACATATGTCTGTACATAGATGTATCTATATGTACTTGGATACATGTAATAAATTTTGCAAGCAACTGCGGAAAAGTGAATCAACTTCCGACTTTCTCCGCAAAGCTTGACTGACTTCACTTTGTTGGAAATATTTGGAATGGAGGAACGCTTGGTGTTTTTTTTGTCTGAATATGTCTTCGTTTTTTTTTTTTTATTTGGTGATTCCCTCATAACTTTGCAAAAAAAATGCAAAGCAGTTAAAGGAAACAACGCGATCATTATGTTGAACAAACGCAAGACAATATGAAGGTGAATTTTACCAGTTTCCTCTTATTTGAAAATATTGCAGAAATCAGTTCTTTTGTTTTTAATTTATATTTATTTTTCGTTATTTTTTAGCTAACTCAATGCTAGACAACATACTTCATAACCTTACTGGCAGCAAATTTTCCATGCAACTATCAGTTTTCATTTAGTCAACCAGACTGGTGGACCTCATAAAAAGATTCCTTCATGTCACGACTCACGATTGAGCAGCGTCATACTAAACCGGAGCGGAGGATCGCTCTCCGCGATCTCGAAAGTAAGGAAGCTTCCTATCCATAATATTGTACGGTCGACGTGATAGATAATAGAATCGTCGATCTGTTCTGTATCAGCCCTCGAGTGTCTTTATATAGAAAAGCCTCGAGCAGGATGAAACCGCTCGAAAGCGTACTCTCAAAATATTCATCTTAGAGGTGACAAGTTCAGATGATTTGTCCATTAGTCGATGTCTGCTCTTGCAATCTGACCTCGAATAAGCTTAATTCAAAAGTTATTTATCCTACTGTTTCTCAAACACCCGAATCTTTTCCGTTAGAGACGGTGCAACGATGAACCACACAATGCATCCATAGAGAATCATTGGTATAATAACCAATCGTCTTTTCAGGGATTAAGTTCCACTAAAACTGGCCTTAGACAAAGGGGTTCTAAACAGGATAGTTTCACATTTTTGAAAATTAATTTTCTGCTTCTAATCAATATAATATTGGACCTGTTCTGGACCTGTTCTGTACCCGATTAAATCACCGGCGTACGCAATTCCATGAGGTAAATACTAAAGAGAGTCGGCGAGTTTACCGCTCCCTGTTGCAGAGTTATGAATACCTTTGGTGGCGGTGTTGCCATTTATTGCAAATCTACGCTTAACGTCAAGGTTATTTGCAAATCTTCAAATGCTGATATTGAATATCTGATCTTAGAAATGTTTGATGCTAACGTGAAATGTTTAGTTGCGTGTGGTTACAATCCAAATCGTAATTCCAAATTCACCTGAGCCATATATATATATAAATCTCTCTGAAATTTCACCCTTATATAATAATATTGTCGTATGTGGTGACTTCAATTGAAATTTGCTTGTACATGACTCGTCTTCTCGTCAAATCAATGATTTTATATGGTCTTGTGGCCTTTCAATTGTTAATACAAAAACCCCTACATGTTTTAGGCCTAATGCAACGCCAAGTCTTCTCGATCTCGTTTGTTGTTTCTGACCTGCTCACTATTTTGCTATACGATCAGATTTCCTTGAAAGGTATTTCGGAGCATGATCTTCTCTTCTGTACTTTAAATATTGCCTTAACACGCACAGTTTCGCCAACAACTTTCCAATTTAAAGATTTTGCTTCTGTTGATCAAAGTGCTCTCCAAGCTGCTTCAAGTTTAGCTTCTTGGGATATCTGCAGATTTAGGGCTGATCCCGATGATAAACTCGATTGTTTACAAATGCTTATGGGGCATTTGTATAACGATTTTGTGCCTACTAAAACAGTTTTCGTTCGCAATAAAGCCTGCGCGTGGTACACTGATGAAGTTATCAATTCCATTAAGACAAGAAACAGACTGTATGCCAAATGGAAGCGTAACACTTCTCTGGTTAATTGGAATAGGTATAAAGGTGCCCGCAATATCGCAACACTTACTATTAGGTTGTCTAAACGTAACTTTTACTCCTCTAAGCTTAGTACTTCCCTACCTTCTAAAATACTATGGAGAAATCTTCGTGAAATTGGTATGATAGACAAATCTAATGCTTGTTGTACGCTTGATTTAAATGAACTTAATAATTCATTTGTGATGAGTGGAACTCAACCCAACAGGTTTAACTTTCAAGATATTGCAGCTTCCTCTGTGCAAGCCCAAGCTCAATTTGACATTGTGACTGAGACTGAAATTTTTGATCTTACCATGTCTTTACGTTCAAATGCCATTGGTGAGGATGGAATTCCCCTTCAGTTTTTAAAAATGTTGCTGCCACAAATTGTTAGTCATGTTACACACGTCATAAATGCATGCATAATGACTTCAACATTCCCTTTGTCCTGGAAACGGGCTAAGGTCATACCTGTAGCAAAAAAACCTAATGCAAGTACATACAATGACTATAGGCCAATCAGTATTCTTCCCTGTCTTTCTAAGGTCTTTGAAGTTTTAGCGAGACAGATACAGAGGCATCTGTCTGTGAATTCCTTGCTCAGCCCACTTCAATCTGGTTTCAGAGCTGGGCATAGTTGCTCGTTTGCTATGGTGCTCTTCTTAGACGAAATAAGAAAGGAATTTGATAAAGGATTTATAAACCTACTCTGTCTGCTTGACTTTTCAAAGGCCTTTGATAAATTCAGCCAATCTATATTTAGTTGGAAGCTTCGACATCACTTTCGTTTTAGTGACAGTGCCATAAGGCTAATTAAAAGCTTTTTAAGTTATAGGTTGCAGAGGGTGGTGGTTGGGAATGATTGCTCGGAATTTAAAGCGATTGAGCAAGGTGTTCCCCAGGGCTCTATCCTTGGCCTCATCTTATTCTGCCTTTACATAAATGACCTCCCCTCTGATGTCCAACTTTATTACTCTAAACCCTTTGTTGGTCTGGGTGAACTTGTGTCTAACCTGATGAAGATTTAACTTCAATTGTTCAGTGAGCTGTTATCAAAGGTTTAGACTTGAACCCAACGAAATGCCAAGCTATCCCTATTTCTAACAAGACTTTTGAACTTTCTTTGATGCCTGATATGTCACTATCTGGCACAAAATTAAAGCTGGTTGAAACCACAAGTCTTGGCTTTGTTATCAATTACAACCTGTCTTGTTATAATCACATCAACGTGGTAGTTATACAGTTGCCTTAATTATCTACTCCGAGGTGGTTTATAGTAATATTGACTCATTATCATACCACAAGCTGCAAGTGGCTTTCAATGACTCTGTGAGATAAATTTACCAGATTCGTAGATATGAAAGAATTTCATCATACGCTAATAATCTCTTGGGTTGTACTTTACATAAATACCGTAATATGATGTATATATAATCTTTTCAAAGTCATTAGTTCAAAGTCTCCTCCTTACCTTCACTCTAAACTCCAATTCACCCGCTCCCTTAGAACTTTCAACATTGTTCCCCATAGATATAATTTCTTAAACTCATCGCGGCTATTTTTTATCCATACAATTATTTTGTGGAATTCCTTGCCTCTAAATATCAAGCGTTTATCGTGTATAAACAATTTTAAAACTGCACTTTTAAATTTCTATGCACATCAACAATAATAATTCAATTATGCTTTGTAAATTTGTTTCTCTTCCCTTTTCTTTTATTCTCTATTTTTTTTTCTTTTTCTTCCTTGTATCTTTTCCTACAATCTTATTTCTATTTCTTTATTTCATTTTCTTTTTTTCATTCCTTTTTTCCCTATTTTAAAATCAATATTTTTTCTTATTATTATTATTCGGTTAATTTTTTTTTCTTTTTTTAAATTAATAAATTTAAATTATATGTTATCTTAACTCACGACCACAATGCTATATATAAATTGCTGTACTATAAAAGACGAAGTCCTAATGTATACCAGTTCAAATTATAAACTTAAACTTAAACTTAAACTTAAATATTGTGGTAGAAGTCACATTGCCACTCTTGACAACAAACTTTCTACTATTAAGCATGTCTTAAAGCATACATTACAGAAGTTTACTTATGCCCCATCTGGCTAGCATCGGATAAAGATCTTCTATTCTCCAAATCCACCAGACAGGCACTCTTGCATTGATTCTTAGCATTGTTCAATTGGATATCAGACACGAGCTTAGACGCGGCATGGATGGTGCCATGTCCCGTCTTAAAGCCGAACTGGGTGTCTGGAATTATATTTTTGTCTTCCTACCACTTGTTCTCAATAGAGAACCTTCTCGAATATCTTGCTGATACTATCAAGAAGACTTATCGATCGGAAATTCGCAAGATTGGAATTATCCTTACCCTTTTCCGGGGGGAGATACATAACAGATCTGTCTTCCAACTTATTTGTAAATATTGGTTATTCAGTGGGTTTTTAAACACTTCTATTGCATCCCAGGAGAGGTATAGTATTACAATATTGGGTTCACCATTGATTTGGAGTTCCACCTTGAAAAAAGTGGGGAAACTGGAGCGATTTTCTCGGCGATAATGACGTTAGATAAGTTTTCTTTGTTCACTTTTACTAGCGTTCCTGGGTTGGCTTCATCTCTAGCCTGTCGTCCCCAATCTCCAACACCAAGCAATCGAAGTTCTACTTTTTCCTGGTCGCCACATCGTCAGTGAGGTCTTCCTTGTCTCGAAGCTGATCATCTTTGTTTTGCCGGTATTGTTTTTCAACCCCACGATTTCAGCTTCACTCTCTAGTCTCCATCCATGTTCTCATTTGATAGAGATCCATAGATCCATTATTCAATGAGGGTGTAAGCATACGTCGTCCGCATAATAAAGATGTTTCAGAGGCCATCAAATCCAGTGTAATGTGTTGGTAACTTGAATTTTCCCGATCCTAACCATCGTCCTCCATTTAGCCCCAAAATGTCAATATTGTACAGCATGAATTCTCTCTCTAATTGGAGGTTCTGGCCTTTTGGGAACCACCATCAGGAGGTAAAACAAGCACTTAGATGTGACGAAAAGTAACATTTCTAGCCTAATTCAAGTTCTACGTTGAAATGCAGTCTCGACGTCTCCGCCTTCTTCTTGATTTTCGTTGTTGTGCAGTAAAGCCGAAAACAGATGTACAATTGTTCTCACGAATAACTGCGCGCAGAACCGCACCTAAAACAGATGTGCATATTTTTTGACATTTATGTATTGCTGTATGAATGCCATTTGGAGATATTTCTAAAACTTTATTATCGGCTTGAAGTACAATCAAAACATTTATGAATGGAACTCGACTTCGTTCGTGTGGCCACCGCGGGTACGTTTGCAGCGGTCGATTCAGTGGACCCAATTTTCGATGACTCGGTCACACATTTCGGCCGAAACGGCCGCTATTTCGCGTTCAATGTTGGCTCTGAGCTCTTCCAACGTCATCGGCTTGTTGACATAAACCATTGACTTAACGTAGTCCCAAAGAAAATAATCTAGAGGCGTTGAATCGCACGAACGAGGTGGCAAATCAACTGTTGAAACCACATGTCGTCCAAGTCCATATCTTCCAATTCGGGCCAAAAATAATCGGTAATGATGGCGCGATAACGCTGGCCATTCACAGTAACGTAACGATCGTTATCCTCGTCGAACAAATATTGGCCAATAATGCGGCCAATTTGTGATTCATGAAGCAAATGTGGATTTTCACCCGACCAATAACGCATATTTTGTTTATTGACAAATCCATTGGGCCAAAAATGAGCTTCGTCACTGTGGTCTGAGTAATGCCCAATTCTTGTGAACGCCGTGGAATTGAATGATTTGGATCGTTTGCTATGAACGCATGAACGGCAGCGATATTGTTGACACTTTGATCAACCCGTTGTCTCACTGACACGGCAACATCACACAACGAATATGTAGACTCAAATTTTTGCACTAAACTTGTTATTGCCTGTCTACTAGAGCGAGAATTACGACCAAAAATTAAAATTAATGCTTTTAAGTTGGGGTCACCGACTCCGAATTTTGGTAGAAATTTTTTTTTAATTTGCAGACGTTGCTCGCTCGACAGTTTGATGATTAGTGAAAGGGTGCGTTCACAAATTAAATTCAAAGTTGTCAAGTCCCTATTTAAAAACTTAAAAAACACTTAATGTAAGTGGACGAAAAACATAATATTACCATACAAACTATGGTGAAGTATTTTCTTAAAAGTGGTGGCAAAAGTGTCACAGCGGTAACGCTTATTAACAAGTGTGGTATATATCAGTAATGCCAGATTTATTTTATTTACATTTTTTTCGTTTGTTGTTGTGGCAGCAATGAAACTAGGCATGAAATTTAGAAATAATAAATGATGCTTCATTATAGTCCATACGGTGATTTTTCAATCGATTGAAAGCACATCAGCTGTGTTCACATTGTGTTCTGATAACTCATGTACTATTGCTTAAATGTGACAAGGAAAAATAATAATAAACTATTCTTGCCTCTTTCACACATACAAACTTAATTATAGAAAATGGAACAGTATAGAAATGAAACTGTACTATCCGGAGAAAATTCAGTTCATTACATGAGTATCTGCTTCCTTCGCCTCCACAAATTCACCCGTGAGGCGATTTAAAAACCACCGTATAGACAGGCGCATAGACAGTGTATATAAGTACAAGGGTTTATATGAAAGTATTGGAAATATTCAGGGGCCGAATTACGGCTCCAGTGAGCGAGTGAGTGAGTGCCATCAGTGATCGAATGCACGAGTTACCACTTTGGGATGATGGCATTCGTAGTCTGACGTATCGTTTAACTATTATAAATTGTACTAGCTTTATTCAACTTAATGGTGTATTTATTGATTTCTCTATTGCCTAACAGATGTCGTTAGGATACATTTTATTATGGATAAAAGAATTTTATTGTTGCCATTAAAGAGAAGGTGAACATTTTGTAATTATTTTAACATGTAAAATGATTCATATTCATCAAACGAATGTAAAACATTTAAAATTTTGAGCAGAAATGTCTAATAACCAACGACAACATAATAAAAGTTCATATATTTTTGTTGAGGTAACAATCAGTGAGCACTTTAATCTATCTGTTCGAAGACTGAAGTGGAAATGTCAAAAAATGGTAATAGAGTGCTCGATAACGTGAGCAGTAATGCCAAACACATACAATTCTGTCACTTATTGCTCGATAACTGATGCGGTAATTCGGCCCAGGATAATCCAAATCAGTCTGAATAAACCAACGTACGTGTCTGCCCAAAAGAAGAATGAAGGGTTGATTCTTCATTCTTCTTTTGGGCAAAAAAAAAATTATGTGAAGTAGGTATAAAGCTGAACGGAGATCTCGGAGATCTTGGAGATCTTAGAGATCTTAGAAATATGAACTGGCTAAATAACAATAGGTTGTCTCATATATTTTTTTTTTTTTTGAAGTGTTGATAACCCTGAAAATTGTTGCCGTAAAGGTAGCATTTGAACAGCGGCATCGAGTTTAGGCCTAGCGTCAAAGTCGATGTTGCAGTCTGATGGGGTTTAACCCATAAAAAAACCATTGGTTCTAAAATGTGAAATCAGGTTGTCAAAAGTATATATTTTGTTGTGGCACTCATTTTCTGTGTTTATTTATTTATTTGTACTATATATTTGAGTGTTTATCTGAAAGAAATGTAGAAAAATAAGGAGAAGCTCATTTAGACCTGTCTTGAAGGATCTACCTTACCCTGCTTCCCGCTGTTCATCATTCAAAGAGACGGTCATTCTTTTCGATCTCATGTCTTCTACCAAGAACCTCAGTTTTATCAAAGTTCCTGCCTGTTCCAAAAGCTGTAATTAAATTGAAGATCATCTACATTTTTAAACATTTTATAAGCTTCCTCAATGTGCTTCCAGGTAAATCCCTTTTTCACACAGCTCAAAATAAAAAAGTTGATTGAAAACACGTCGGTCAGACCCAGAGGTGATGAATTCATTTGAAACGGTTTTTTTTTCGAAAGCAATACGCGTCAAACTATTTTCCAAAGTTTGTCCCTTTATTGTTTATTCTCAAGTTCCAACAACCAAAAAAAATGTTTCCAAGTTTGGCATTCGCATTTTAGGAACTCGTTCCGTACAAACAAAATTACATGAAAAAATGGTTAAAACCACAAAAACTTTGATAAATAATAAAAAAAACATTTGACTTTTATGCGTTGAAGTGTGAACATCGAAAGTAAAAATAAAAATTTGTTGAATTGAAATAAAGTAAAAAGTTTTGAAGAATAAGGCTAGGCGTGCATGAACTGATTGCATACGGACGTTCGCAATCGGCGAGAATTTTGTGACTGGTTACAGATTACGGAATCGACCGTAGACGTAGCTCACAGAAAGATATTACAGTATTTTACATTATATATCACGCATGCAATTGCATTCCAGGCAAACAAAGTATGGTTTTATTATCGTCCTTTAAGGAAGAATATGATTTTTTTTGACAGTTCAGCTAATCAGTTAATGAGTTCAGAGGATTCGCTTCTACTTCTCGATGAGTTTTACCAATAGCCAATGTCAAATCCGGAATATCCACAAACGTGGTTTTATTTATAAGTCAGAGAAAAACTTATTTTGTTTTGCACACTTGTCAAAATTGTCAAAATCTCTTCTCTTTCTCAAAAATTCAGTTTCTTAAAAAAATGGATATTTTTATTTTCTCGGTAAAATTCACCATAAATTGTACAATCAAATAAGTAACTAGGAATAGGAATGTGCTATGTATATAGCACTTGTTCAATATTTTGTCATGGACTTTGGTTCCGACTGCACCACGACTAGTGGCTCTGCACCGTGTGCGCCATATGTGCCCGTCCTTGTAACATAAATTGGACAAATCTCTGTGTGGCTAGTTGAGTAAATTACATGCGAGGTTCACAAAAATTGGTTTCGTGAAGCACCCAGGTGAAGAAAAAGGATATAATACCCACATGAATAATTTGGGTTCATGGCTCGTGGCTTTTTTTTTTGACAATAGCCCAGGATGGTGTGAAGTTTATTTTTATTCATCATGAATACTGGAAAGTTTCAGAATGGGAAGCTATAAAGGCCAACTTAAGTGGGTGTGCGCCGTTGAGCACAATATAATGTTCGTTAAGACAAGAGTACAAGGTGAACAAAATATACATTTTACGCGCTCGGGGTTGAACTACCGTCTATAAAGGTTGTTACGTGGCTGGTGCGAATGAATATGAATTTTTTGAAGTTCAAATGTCGATTTTGGGTATTTGTTAACGGTTAACGGAGTTAGGGTAGGTTAAACTCATGACAAATTATTATGTATGGAAAGTGATATGTAAATATTTGTTAGATTGGCTTGACTATGAAGCCAACAGGTAAATGTGGAAAATTGATTCAACTGAGCTGATATCCAATTTTATTTAATGTTTTCAAGCTTCGTGTGTATTTCAATAGAGATGGAGGAGTTTTATAAACAAAAAATAACGTTTAAATTCGAATGCTGATATACTTTGTCTATTGGAACCACCCAGGTTGTTCATTCATTGACCGTGTATTACTTCTTACGTATTATACTTCACTTTTACCACTACGTCTTGATGTCATTTATTGTAATCACCATATATTATAATACCAGAAATTCCTGTGACCAACTTCAAGTAGAAAAAGAATCAAGTGATGCCAAGTTGAATCTTTGCTAACAAAATGATCACAAGCATCGGTGGTTCAGTGGTAGAACAGTCGTTCAGCAACTGTGGAAGAGTGGAGACTGAGTTGACGACTTTCACAGTGAATAGTAATTTTTTCAAGTGTTTACTTAATTAATTACAGTAATTAAAGTAAATTGTTAGTTTATTTGCCAAAAGGCGAATAATTAAATTTGTTTTTTTGTTATAAATATAGCCAAAATCAATTTGGCTTTCATAATTCATCAAAAAAAAAGCTTTTTTAAAAGCTCCTTTTGTAGTTCTTTGGGCAAGCCAGCCCAAAGGTATATGTTACAAAGAACCAAGCTATTTATATATAAGCTAATAGCTCAGGTAGTAGAGTGGCCGATCGCGCCGGTCGATCAGCAACTGTGAAGGAGTGTAGACTTGTTGACGACTTTCACAGTATTATTTCCAAGTGTTTACTTAATTATAAAAGTATTTAAAGTAAATTATTAGTTTATTTGCCAAAAGGCAAATAATTAAATTTGTTTTTTGCTATTAATATAGCCAAAATTAATTTGGCATTATATTATAATAAAAAAAAAAAAAAAAAAAAAAAAAAAGCTTTTTTAAAAGCTACCGTCCTCGAACTTTGGACAAGCCAGTCCAAAGTTATATGTACCAAAAACCCAAGATTTACCATATAAGCTGTTAGCTCAGGTGGTAGAGTGGCCGATCGCGGCGTAGAGGAACCCATGTTCGAATCCGGCCTGGGTGACTTCACCAACACTTTTTGGGAAAAAGTGTTGGAAAATAGAGAAAGCTTAGAAGGCGTGAAGAAAATCTCCCAACCAATGGAAGAGGAGAAAGACAAGGTGGTGCCATCGGATGATGGGCAACCAAAATCGGCTGATGCAGCAATGACGTCAGTGAAAAGGAAAAAGCGACAGGTGAAGCCAAAACCTAATCTTGTCAAGAGGCAAATAAGAGCAGCTCCGGCCCAAGTTCAAGCCGTAGAGATGGAACCAGAGCGGCCAGCCAAGAAGAGTGCCGCAGCAAAAATACGACAGCAGCTGAAAGTTGCTGGTGTGACGTCGGACATATCTGTGTCGTATGTGTCCGACGAAGGGGAGGGGCACTACACCAGTACCCCAGACGACACCCAAGTTGCCGAAGACCACATGACCGTGGAGCTAATCCCTTCCTCATCGGAATCCGACGATGAGGAGGAAATAATTAGTGAGTTCGAGCAGAAAATCCTGGCAGTCAGAATAAAACAGGAAAATAGAAGGAAGGCGGAAAGGCTCGCCAAAGAGCAAAAGGAGGCAGCCAAGCTCAAGGCCCTCCAGACGGCTGAGCAGCAACAGCAACAACTACAACAACAGCAGCAAGCACAGATGCAGAAACAACAACTACAGCAGCAGCAAAAACAACAGCCTGCTAAAAAACAACAGCAACAACAGCAAAAAGAACAGCAAATAGAGATGGATCAACCATCGACCTCTAAGAAGGCACAACAGCAGCAGCAGAACCAACAGCAGCAGCAGAACCAACAGAAGCAGCAAAACCAACAGCAGCAAAGCCAACAGCAGCAGAGACAACAGCAGCTGAGACAACAGCAGCAGAGTCAACAGAAGCAGGACCAACAGCAGCAGCCACCGCAGCAAAAACAAAAAACAGGTAAGGTGCCGCCAATTAATACCTTTATGATGGATATTAAAGAAATTATTGATATATGTAGAGACGCCATAGGCGATAACTTTTTGATAAAGAGATTAGGTAATAATAGGCATGCTATCCACTGCTTTTCAGTGGATCAGCACAAAACAGTTAAAAATATCCTCCAAAAAACGGCCACTGAACACTACAGTTTCACGCCGAAAGAGGAAAAAATCCAAACGGTCCTCTTAAAGGGCCTTGATAGCTCCACTGACACGGTGGCGCTTTTAAACGAACTCCGTCGGGTAGCGACGAACGATCTCGAGTTCGTGGGGGTCAAGCCTTTCACGACTGTCAGAGCCAGACGGGAGCAACGGAAATTACCGTTCTTCCTGGTTCAGCTGTCGCCCAAAAGCAAACTGGATAGTCTACGGAAAATTACCAAAGTAGACTACCAGGTTGTAACCTGGGTCAAATTAAAGCGACGCGGCGACATGCTTCAATGCATGCGCTGCCAAAGGTTCGGGCATGCCGCGGCGAACTGCGGTATGCAGTCTCGCTGCGTGAAATGCAGTGAGAACCACAATATAGGTGAGTGTAAACTCGGACAGGAAAGGGTCGAAGATAAGACTCTACTTAAATGTGTGCTTTGCGGGGGCGAGGGGCACCCTGCTAGTTATCGGGGCTGTCCTAAGTTTCAGCAGATAAAGCAAACAAAAGCTCCGAAGGTGGTGGAGAGGCGACCTATTTTTGCTCCTGCACCGACAGCCGTTGTGCCCCAAATCTCTTACGCCCAAATGGCGGCAGGGAGGGCAACAACAACGGTACAGCCACAACCAAAGGTTGCCAAACAGGCCCCCGTGCCTACGGCACCTGCGGGACAGGCCGATATAATGACTGTGTTGCTGGCCATGCAGGCCCAGTTAACCAGCCTACAACAACAGCTCGGAAAGCAGGAGGAAAGACTAGACCGTGTCTACGCTTACCTTCCCAGCTTAGGGCAATTTAAACCATAATGGGCGCGCTGTACGAGAACCCTTTTAAAATCCTGGCTGTGAATGTAAATTCACTAATCAGGACCGAACGTAGAGCAAATTTGTTTCAATTGTTGCATGATCACAGTCCAGATGTCTTTTTGGCTAGCGAAACCAAGCTAAACCAGAAACACAAACTGACTCATAATAATTACAATATCTTAAGAAGGGACCGGCCCAACTCCACTCGTGGGGAGGGGTCGCTATCTTTTTACGAAAAGGTATTGATCATAAGGTCATATATAATAGTGAAGTGCGAAGATTCGAGATGCTAGAAGCTTGCATCATATGCATTCCTCTCCAACATGGGAAGCGAATGTATGTGATAGCAGTGTACGCACCAGAAGCACCTCAACCTGCAAACTTTATTGCAGAGCTCGAAAAACTTTTCGAGTGCCTTAGCCTGCACTCGGATGAAAATTACTTTATTATCGCTGGGGATTTCAATGCCAAACACGAAGATTGGGGAAATCAAATCCAAAATCCAAGGGGATACCATCTTTTTAATTGGATGGGTCGACACCATGTTGAGTATAAAATCGACCTTCTTGCTACAGATAGACCATCGTTCCCAAGGAGCGGTGCTTTTCTAGATCTACTACTGTTAGACTCAAGACTGACAGTAACTGACTCTGTGGGCCAACAGACAAGAAACTGTTTACAGACGGTAGAATACGACAGTGACCACTGCGGACTTTCCGCCGTCATACAGCTACCAAATGAACTTGTGGTCTTGGATGAATTTGTGCCTGCGCGCTCTTACAATTTTAGTAAGGCACGCTGGCCACGTTTCTCCAACATCCTGACAAGAGAACTCCTCTCTAACGACATTGTGCCTCCAAACGACAGGAATCTATCGAACGTAGAGATCGATGGATACCTGCTTCAGATGGATGGTGTAATTAAACAAACGATGGACAGAACGATCCCACGATACAAAGAACATAACGCAACTGAAATGTACAAGAACGCGACAATAGACGCACTACATAGACAAAAAAGTGGCCTCCTGACAAGATTAAAACTCTTGTACAGGCGGTTTACTGACAGAAACGATCTGGAGATTAGGACACTGAAGTCTTCAATCAAAAATGTCAACTCGCTCATTAAACAAAACTATCGATTGTCTATTAACTCTTACTGGGATAACAGAATTCGAGCCGTTAATTCTAGCGACCCGAGTATGTTTCCCGAGATTAATAAAATCTTTAGAAAGAACACTCAAAATGATCTTCCGTGTCTTAAGCTCCAAAGAACGACAGACAACGAAAACATACTCCTGACCGCAGGAGTAGATCTGGGGGACGCCGTCTTGGACGACGACTTCTTTGTGATCGAAGATCCATTGGAGAAGGTTGAGACAGTGGGTTCTGCTTTTCAGCAAGTGTATAAGGTGAATGAGTCCATTCATCCAAATCACGACCTGGAGAACAGAGCTCTGCTGAATCACTTCTACCTGCGAAATAGCATCACGCAATGGCGATCTGAGAATCTTGGTTTTACCGGATTCAATGAAGACAATCTGGCAAACGCCACCGTCGCCGAGCGAAATGGGCCAAGTTCCTTGCTCATCTCGAAGGTCGAACTACAAATGATCTTCGCATCATTAAAGAAAAAGAAGTCAGCGGGAGTCGATGGTATACCCAATGTTGTACTACGACATCTTCCTGAGGAAGCAATAAACATACACACAACACTGTTCAACAACGCGCTGAATAATGCATATTATCCAGCGAGTTGGAAGACAGCAGTTGTACATCCTCTCCCCAAAAAGGGAAAGGACAATTCCAATCCGGCAAATCTCCGGTCGATAAGTCTTCTCCCGAGTATCAGCAAGGTATTCGAAAAAGTTATCAATAGAGCTTTGTCCAAGTGGGCCGAGGATAAAAATATAATTCCAGACACCCAGTTCGGCTTTAAGGCGGGACATGACACAATTCATGCCGCGTCTAAGCTAGTATCTGCTGTCCAATGGAACAATGCTAAGAATCAATGCACGGGTGCCTGTCTGGTTGATTTGGAGAAGGCTTTCGACACGTATGGTTAGGTCTGTATCTGAAGCTAACCAGATGGAGCATAAGTAAACCACTGCTATATATGCTTTACGACATGCTTAATGGTAGAAAGTTTGTTGTCAAGAGAGGCAATGTAACATCTACCACAACGTTTGATATTAAAAACGGTCTGCAACGGGTAGTGGTGAACTCGCCGATTCTCTTTAGTATTTACACCAGCGATCTTATTGGGAGTCTACCTCATGCAATAGCGTATGCCGATGATTTAGTTGCGTACAGAACAGGTCCAAAAGTTGAAGTCATCAGAATTCTCTTGCAACGTGATTTCGATAAAATTCAAAAGTACGGTAATGATTGGAAGCTGAAAATTAACTTCCAGAAATGTGAAACTATCCTGTTTAGAACCCCTTTGTCTGGGGCCTCTAGGGATACGAGAAAGAACTGGCGCAAGCTAGTGATCGCTGGGCCACATGGACATCCACTGGCGAGTAAAGATGTAGTAAAGTACCTTGGCATCTGGTTGGATCAGTATCTATATTTCAATCGACATGTAGAGGCTACTCTGGCTAGGGCTAGGGGAGCTTTTGCCCTGACAAGACGGTTGTTTTATAGCAGCCGCCTTGATAGCAGGGTGAAAGTGATTTGCTACATGGCCCTTATCAGGCCGATGATTGCCTACGGATGCCCTGTGTGGTTCAACGTTGCACCATCTCTAATGGAAAAGATTCGGGTGTTCGAGAGACAGTGCCTTCGCACTTGTCTCGGTCTTTATAGAACACCAGAGTCGGAGTACAAACACTATTATTCCAACGAGGTCCTATAAAACGGGGCCAATATAAACAGGATAGATAACTTTTTAATTAAGCTCATTCGCGGACACATTGCAAGGGCGATGACCTCAACCAATGGACAAATCTTCGGGGCTTACTACCCCCAAGATAAATATTTTGAAAGCACACGTTCGAGTGGTTTTATCCCGCCGGAGGCTTTCCTATACCTTGATAGTCGAGGGCTGATTCAGGATAGATCGGCGATTCCGTTGATCTACCACGTCGGCCGCAGAACAGTCGATAGGCGGCTCCTCTACGACCGAGACATAGTCGCTGGGAGCGAAGCAGAGCGCCTCCGTTTCAGTAGGGCCGTGCCCGACCGGGATCGGAAGGAAGCCCTAGATCAGGTCCACCAATTTTGGTGGCTTAGCTAAAACCCGACCATTTTCAGTCGACATAGACGAATAATCGACTACATATATCTATTGTAGCTTTAAGTTAGGTAGGGCAGTTGCGGCGGCACCAAAAAAAAAAAAAAAAAAAAAAAAAAAAAAATATAAAATTTCCAAAAATACAAAAAAAATATAAAAACACGAAAATAAAAAAAAAGCTTGCTGTGGCTGTTCTAATTTTAAGTAATTTTAAGTATTTTAGGTTTATTTTAAGTAATTTTAAGTTTATCTTTAGTTTATTTTAAGTTCGTTTTTAAGTAGTTTAAGATAGATTAAGTTAAGTAGATAAAGATAAACCAGTTTTTTTAATTTTCTGGGGAAAAATAAAACCCGATATAGATAAGATAAATTTAAGTTATTTTTAGGCCGAAAGGCAATTAAAATTAAGTTAGAGATTAATTTAGAGCGTAAGTTAATTAAGATGATATTTGTTTAGCTAGTTTTAAGTTTTTGTCTAGCATTTAAGTAGATATAAGAAAAAAGTTAAAATAAAAAATCTCTTAAAAAAAAAAAAAAAAAAAAAAGTGGCCGATCGCGGCGCAGAGGAACCCAAGTTCGAATCCGGCCTGGGTGACTTTACAAATACTTTTTGGGAAAAAGTATTAGAAAGCAGACAAAGCCTAGAAGGCGAAAAAATTTCCCAACCAATGGAAGGAGATAATGAAAAGGTGGTGCCATCGGATGGTGGGCTACCAAGAACATCGGCTGATGTCGCAATGACGTCAGTGAAAAGGCGAAAAAAACAATTTAAGCCTAATCTGGTGAAAAGGCAAACCAGGGCAACTCCGGCCATAGTGCAAACCGTAGGGGAGTTGGAAAAAGAGCGGCCAGCCAAGTCCAGTGCCGCAGAAAAGATACGTCAGCAGCTGGAAGTTGCTGGCGTGACGTCGCACATATCTGTGTCGTATGTGTCCGACGAAGGGGAGGGGCACTACACAAGCACCCGTGACGACACAACAGTTGCCGAAGGCAACAACAACAACAATACAAACAAAATTCCTTCCTCATCAGAATCCGACGATGAGGAGGAAATAATCAGTGACTTTGAGCGCAAGATCCTGGTGATCAGAGCCAAACAAGAAAAAAGAAGGAGGGATGAAAGGCTCGCCAAAGAGCAAAAGGAGGCAGCCAAACTAAAGGCCCTCCAGACGGCTGAGCAGGAGAAGCAGCAACTACAACAACAACAGCAGCAAGCACAGCTGCAGAAACAACAGCCACAGCAGAAGCAAAAACAACAGTCTGCTAAGCAACAACAGCAAAAAGAACAGCAAACAAAGATGGATCAACCATCTACATCTAAAAAGGCACAACAGCAGCAGCAGAACCAACAGCAGCAGCAGATCCAGCAGCAGCAGCAGAACCAACAGCAGCAGCAAAACCAACAGCAGCAGAGACAACAGCAGCTGATACAACAGCAGCAGAGTCAACAGCAGCAGACACAACAGCCATCGCAGCCAACACAAAAAAGAGGTAAGGTGCCGCCCATTAACACTTTTAAAATGAACATTACAGATATAATAGATATATGTAAGGACGCCATAGGCGATACTTTTTTAATTAAAAGACTTAGCAATTATAGACATGCTATCCACTGCTTCTCAGTGGATCAGCATAAGAAGGTTAAAGATATTCTCCAAAAAACGGCCACTGAACACTACAGTTTCACGCCGAAAGAGGAAAAAATTCAGACGGTCCTCTTAAAGGGCCTTGATAGCTCCACTGACACGGTGGCGCTTTTAAGCGAACTCCGTCGGGTAGCGACGAACGATCTCGAGTTCGTGGGGGTCAAGCCTTTCACGACTGTCAGAGCCAGACGGGAGCAACGGAAATTACCGTTCTTCCTGGTTCAGCTGTCGCCCAAAAGCAAACTGGATAGTCTACGGAAAATTACCAACGTAGACTACCAGGTTGTAACATGGGATAAACTAAAGAGACGCGGCGACATGCTTCAATGCATGCGCTGCCAAAGGTTCGGGCATGCCGCGGCGAACTGCGGTATGCAGTCTCGCTGCGTGAAATGCAGTGAGAACCACAATTTAGGTGAGTGTAAACTCGGACAGGAAAGGGTCGAAGATAAGACTCAACTTAAATGTGTGCTTTGCGGAGGCGAGGGGCACCCTGCTAGTTATCGGGGCTGTCCTAAGTTTCAGCAGATAAAGCAAACAAAAGCTCCGAAGGTGGTGGAGAGGCGACCTATTTTTGCTCCTGCACCGACAGCCGTTGTGCCACAAATCTCTTACGCCCAAATGGCGGCAGGGAGGGCAACAACAACGGTACAGCCACAACCAAAGGTTGCCAAACAGGCCCCTGTGCCTACGGCACCTGCGGGACAGGCCGATATAATGACTGTGTTGCTGGCCATGCAGGCCCAGTTAACCAGCCTACAACAACAGCTCGGAAAGCAGGAGGAAAGACTAGACCGTGTCTACGCTCACCTTCCCAGCTTAGGACAATTTAAACCATAATGGGCGCACTGTACGAGAACCCCTTTAAAATCCTGGCTGTGAATGTAAATTCACTAATCAGGACCGAACGTAGAACAAATTTGTTTCAATTGTTGCATGATCACAGTCCAGATGTCTTTTTGGCCAGCGAAACAAAGCTAAACCAGAAACACAAACTGACTCATAATAATTACAATATCGTAAGAAGGGACCGGCCCAACTCCACTCGTGGGGGCGGGGTCGCTATCTTTTTACGAAAAGGTATTGATCATAAGGTCATATATAAGAGTGAAGTGCGAAGATTCGAGTTGTTAGAAGCTTGCATCATATGCATTCCTCTCCAACATGGGAAGCGAATGTATGTGATCACAGTGTACGCACAAGAAGCACCTCAACCTGCAAACTTTATTGCAGAGCTCGAAAAACTTTTCGAGTGCCTTAGCCTGCACTCGGATGAAAATTACTTTATTATCGCTGGGGATTTCAATGCCAAACATGAAGATTGGGGAAATCAAATCCAAAATCCAAGGGGATACCATCTTTTTGATTGGATGGGTCGACACCATATTGAGTATAAAATCGACCTTCTTGCTACAGATAGACCATCGTTCCCAAGGAGCGGTGCTTTTCTAGATCTACTACTGTTAGACTCAAGACTGACAGTAACTGACTCTGTGGGCCAACAGACAAGAAACTGCTTACAGACGGTAGAATACGACAGTGACCACTGCGGACTTTCCGCCGTCATACAGCTACCAAATGAACTTGTGGTCTTGGATGAATTTGTGCCTGCGCGCTCTTACAATTTTAGTAGGGCACGCTGGCCACGTTTCTCCAACACCTTGACAAGAGAACTCCTCTCTAACGACATTATGCCTCCAAACGACAGGAATCTATCGAACGTAGAGATCGATGGATACCTGCTTCAGATGGATGGTGTAATTAAACAAACGATGGACAGAACGATCCCACGATACAAAGAACATAACGCAACTGAAATGTACAAGAACGCGACAATAGACGCGCTACATAGACAAAAAAGTGGCCTCCTGACAAGATTAAAACTCTTGTACAGGCGGTTTACTGACAGAAACGATCTGGAGATTAGGACACTGAAGTCTTCAATCAAAAATATCAACTCGCTCATTAAACAAAACTATCGATTGTCTATTAACTCGTACTGGGATAACAGAATTCGAGCCGTTAATTCTAGCGACCCGAATATGTTTCCCGAGATTAATAAAATCTTTAGAAAGAACACTCAAAATGATCTTCCGTGTCTTAAGCTCCAAAGAACGACAGACAACGAAAACATACTTCTGACCGCAGGAGTAGATCTGGGGGACGCCGTCTTGGACGACGAATTCTTTGTGATCGAAGATCCATTGGAGAAGGTTGAGACAGTGGGTTCTGCTTTTCAGCAAGTGTATAAGGTGAATGAGTCCATTCATCCAAATCACGACCTGGAGAACAGGGCTCTGCTGAATCACTTCTACCTTCGAAATAGCATCACGCAATGGCGATCTGAGAATCTTGGTTTTACCGGATTCAATGAAGACAATCTGGCAAATGCCACCGTCGCCGAGCGAAATGGACCAAGTTCCCTGCTCATCTCGAAGGTCGAACTACAAATGATATTCGCATCATTAAAGAAAAAGAAGTCAGCAGGAGTCGATGGTATACCCAATGTTGTACTACGACATCTCCCCGAGGATGCAATTAACATATACACAACACTGTTCAACAACGCGCTGAATAATGTATATTATCCAGTGAGTTGGAAGACAGCTGTGGTACATCCTCTCCCCAAAAAGGGAAAGGACAATTCCAATCCGGCAAATCTCCGGTCGATAAGTCTTCTTCCGAGTATCAGCAAGGTATTCGAAAAAGTTATCAACAGAGCTCTGTCCAAGTGGGCCGAGGACAAAAATATAATTCCAGACACCCAGTTCGGCTTTAAGGCGGGACATGACACAATTCATGCCGCGTCAAAGTTAGTATCTGCTGTCCAATGGAACAATGCTAAGAATCAATGCACGGGTGCCTGTCTGGTTGATTTGGAGAAGGCTTTCGACACCCTATGGTTAGAGGGTCTGTATCTGAAGCTAACCAGATGGGACATAAGTAAACCACTGCTATATATGCTTTATGACATGCTTAATGGTAGAAAGTTTGTTGTCAAGAGTGGCAATGTAACATCTACCACAACGTTTGATATTAAAAACGGTCTGCAACAGGGAGCGGTGAACTCGCCGATTCTCTTTAGTATTTACACCAGCGATCTCATTGGGAGTTTACCTCATGCAATAGCGTATGCCGATGATTTAGTTGCGTACAGAACAGGTCCAAAAGTTGAAGTCATCAGAATTCTCTTGCAACGTGATTTCGATAAAATTCAACAATATTGTAACGATTGGAAGCTCAAAATCAACTTCCAGAAATGCGAAACTATCCTGTTTAGAACCCCTTTGTCTGGGGCCTCTAGGGATACGAGAAAGAACTGGCGCAAGCTAGTGATCGCTGGGCCACATGGACATCCACTGGCGAGTAAAAGTGTAGTAAAGTACCTTGGCATATCTTTATATATGGTTGGATCAGTATCTATATTTCAATCGACATGTAGAGGCTGCTCTGACCAGGGCTAGGGGAGCTTTTGCCCTGACAAGACGGTTGTTTTATAGCAGCCGCCTTGATAGCAGGGTGAAAGTGATTTGCTACATGGCCCTAATCAGGCCGATGATTGCCTATGGATGCCCTGTGTGGTTCAACGTTGCACCATCTCTAATGGAAAAGATTCGGGTGTTCGAGAGACAGTGCCTTCGCACTTGTCTCGGTCTTTATAGAACACCAGAGTCGGAGTACAAACACCATTATTCCAACGAGGTCCTATACAACGGGGCCAATATAAACAGGATAGATAACTTTTTAATTAAGCTCATTCGCGGACACATTGCAAGGGCGATGACCTCAACTAATGGACAAATCTTCGGGGCTTACTACCCCCAAGATGAATATTTTGAAAGCACACGTTCGAGTGGTTTTATCCCGCCCGAGGCTTTCCTATACCTTGATAGTCGAGGGCTGATTCAGGATAGATCGGCGATTCCGTTGATCTACCACGTCGGCCGCAGAACAGTCGATAGGCGGCTCCTCTACGATCGAGATATAGTCGCTGGGAGCGAAGCAGAGCGCCTCCGTTTCAGTAGGGCCGTGCCCGGAAGGAAGCAGTAGATCAGGTCCACCAATTTTGGTGGCTTAACTAAAACCCGATAATTTTCAGTCGGCAAAGACGAAATATCGCCTATGGCTGACTACATATATCTATTGTAGCTTTAAGTTAGGTAGGGCAGTTGCGGCGGCACCAAAAAAAAAAAAAAAAAAAAAAAAAAAATAAAAAAAAAAAAAAAAAATATAAAATTTCCAAAAATACAAAAAAAATATAAAAACACGAAAATAAAAAAAAAGCTTGCTGTGGCTGTTCTAATTTTAAGTAATTTTAAGTATTTTAGATTTATTTTAAGTAATTTTAAGTTTACTTTTAGTTTATTTTAAGTTCGTTTTTAAGTAGTTAAGATAGATTAAGTAAAATAGATAAAAATAATCCAGTTTTTTTAACTTTCTGGGAAAAAATAAAACCCGATATAGATAAGATAAATTTAAGTTATTTTTAGGCCGAAAGGCAATTAAAATTAAGTTAGAGATTAATTTAGAGCGCCCGCATAGGGCCAGTAAGTTACTTAAGATGATATTTTTAGCTAGTTTTAAGATTTTTGTCTAGCATTTAAGTAGATATAAGAAAAAGTTAAAATAAAAATCCCTTAAAAGTAAAAGTAAAAGTTCAGTGGTAGAATGCTCGCCTGCCACGCGGGCGGCCCGGGTTCGATTCCCGGCCGATGCAATTTTAATTTTCTTAAAAGATTTAATTTTTACGTTTCTTGTAACTTTTGGAAATGTTTGCTATCATAATGGTTTTGAAGTCGATGAAAGGATGATACGCGGTACGGACTTGAAATCGTAGATTTTTTCCAGAATTTGCAAAAAGGTGAAGATTTGGTTTATTGTTTGAACTGAAGCCACAATTTTATGTTCTGATTATAGCGTAATAGAGAGGTTCACAAAGTGAGTTTGATAATATCTTGTAGGCAACATTAAGTAGGGCTCTATTCTATAATTTTTGCAGGACGTAAAATTTCCTTTTTTCGGTTGAGTATACAGAAAATGACTTTGATGTTACGTGTTTGTTGGCTTAAGCAACAGCTTTAGATAAGTTTAATTTCGATTTGGACACATTATATATTGGGTTGAAAGGTAGGACGTAGGATTGAGTTCTTCAAACTAAGAGGAACTTCAAATAGTTGCCAAGAGCTAATGGAATTTTCTGAGACTATTTCGTTTGAGTTCACTAAAATATAATCATTTTACCCTAAGGTAATCATCAAAATCAATTATGAAACGAGCTATTGTTTTTCCTGGTTCAGTCTTACTTCTTATTAAAGTGAAAAATATGTTCAGACGAAAATGGCAAAGATTTCGTCATCAATATTTTGTTCAATAAATATATCAGAATCAATTTTTAGAGATTAGAAATAAAGAGTGAAATAAAAAAATTGTTCCTTACACCCTCGTAGTTTAAAACCATTGTTCTAAAATATATAAAATAATTATTAAAAAGAAAAAAACTTCTGATGAATACAAAGTAAATGCACTTGCAAATACTTTTCTATATAATATATCAGAACTACCATCCAGTTTTTACAAACCTGATGAAACCATCAGTGAATTAATTAGGATTCCAATTAACTTTCCAATTGATGAAGAAATTAGCGATGACGATGTAAAGAATTTTAAAGTATTAAAAATCTCCGGGAACTAATAGTATACAAAAAAAAATATCCTTAACAATTTCCCTTGAATGGATTTGATGATTTGTGTTTTAAAAAATGCATATTCCTAAAATCACGCGTATCAAAATCCCGTTTGACATAACCCCAAAATAAAGAATCCCGTTTTACAAAATCCAGCAAATTTTATAATTTTGTTTGCTTATAATAATGCGACAGTGTGCGGACTATTTATACATAAAACTCATTTTCATTTATTAATTTTGAACAAGTTCCTTAAATGTAAATTGAAATGATTAAAAATGAAACAAAAACTATCACAATCAATGTTCTTTGAATTTTTATTTATTCCCTGTATAATTACAATTTTTAGAACCTCAAAAGAATAAATACCTCTTCACTATAGATATATAATAAAATTGAAGCCGAAACTCCTGACCGGGCATCACGGGAGAATGACAAAACGAAATTGAACAAATCTTTTTTTAATTAATAGGTTATTTACTCGAAAAGCATACTAGGACACATTTTAAAAAAATAAATTGACTAAAACTTTGCAAATTGCCCAAAGAAAAAGAAACTGCTACCACATAATGCAAAATGACAAAACGTACGATCTAGGATGTACGTATATTTTTTTTAACAATTACGCAATACATTGAGTTCTACTCTACAATAGATGGCCTATTTATTGAAATTTTTTTTTATTTTAAGCTGCGTTGACACTAGGGGCCGAATTATGGCTTCAATGAGCGGGTGAATGAGTGCCATCAGTGATCGAATTCACCAGTTACCACTTTGGGATGCTGGCATTCGTAGTCTGACGTACGGTTTAACTATTATAAATTGTACTAGTTTTATTAAACTTAATGGTGTATTTATTAATTTCTCTCTTGGCTAACAGATGTCATTAGGAAAAAATTTGTTTTGGATAAACGAATTTCATTGTTGTGATTAAAAAGAAGTTGAACATTTTGTAATTATTTTAACATTTCATCAAACGAAGGTAAAACATTTGAAATTTTGTCTAACAAAAAACGCCAACATAATAAAAGTTAACATATTTTCGTTAAGGTAACAATCAGTGAGCACTTTATTTATCGAATGAAAATCTGTTCGATGACTGTAATGAAAATTCCAAAAAATAAGAATGTTCGATAACGTGAGCGGTCATGCTAAACACATACAGCCCTATTAATAAAAACGCTTATTCCACCTTTTTTCCATGAGATAACTAAACGATGGAATAAGAATTTATTCAACGTACTAAAACTTCTCATTAATAAAAACAAAATGTACGAGTAATAGTAAAATGAAATCCCTTGATAAAGTCTACAACAATAAGCAAGATGCTTGTTCAGTAACTTGAAATTTTCCCCAAGTTTCTCAAACTTAGATTATTTTTGTATGAAAAAAAAAACAATAATGAAGTTTACATTATTGAACGCACCTTATAATTCATTTGAGAATAAATTTGACACATCTGGGGCCAAATTACGGCTTCAGTGAGCGAGTGAATGAGTGCCATCAGTGATCGAATGCACGAGTTAACACTTTGAGATGATGGCATTCGTAGTCTGACGTTTTGTTTAATTATTATAAATTGTATTAGCTTTATTCAACTTAATGGTGTATTTATTGACTTCTCTATTGCCTAACAGATGTCGTTAGGATACATTTTGTTTTGGATAAAAGAATTTCATTGTTGCGATTAAAAAGAAGGTGAATATTTTGTAATTATTTTAACATGTAAAATGATTCATATTCATCAATAAATAAATAAATTAAATTTATTGGCGCGACAGCTCCTAAAGGAGCCAAGGCCTAGTGACTTATACTCTCAACCATTCCTGTGTGTGTGTTGTTACTCTGCAAGAATGGAAGGGACCTACAGTTTACCGCCGAGTCCGAACGGCTACATGAGATGCACTTTTTCGAGACAAATCTTACTCTTGGAGGTTTTGTCATTTCCTCGCAAGAGGCAGTATATTCATCAAACGAATGTAAAACATTTGAAATTTTGAGCAGAAATGTCTAACAAACAACGACAACATAAAAAAGTTCATATATTTTCCTTAAGGTAACAATCAGTGAGAACTCTATCTATCGAATGAAAATCTGCTCGAAGTGGAAATGTCAAAAAATGGTAATAGAGTGCTCGATAACGTGAGCGGTAATGCCAAACACATACAATTCAGTCACTTATTGCTCGTTAACTGATGCGGAAATTTGGCCCCTGTATTTTATAGAGAAATACAATGATACAGAGAAATACCAGGTGGTATGGTGCATACAAAAATTTTCTGACGTCACTTTTATCTTTTATTATTATTTTATTTCCTAAGTGAAGACTTTATATTAAAGTAAAGATTAATATTGAAAAGTACCTATGTCACATATTTTTAAAAAATAAAATACGATTTTTTTCCGAGGCTAACGCAAGCATAGCCGCGGGCACAGCTGGTTTGCGTTAAAAACTAACATTAAATGGAAGATTTTTTGAGCTGCGTTTGTTATTCGTGCGAGTCTTTATCAATTTTATCAAGACACTTGAAGACCTGCGGTGGCTGGTTTTTTTAGGTACATTTAATTCGAGGACAATTGAAATAAAAAAATTGATTAAAAAAAGAGATAACTATTAAAAGTGACATTACGGTAATAGAGAAACATATTTGGGTTACTGTCAAAATTCTCTTATTTTTCTCAAGAACAGCTCCAAGAATTTTTTTGAAAAAAAACAGTGTATTTTTATAGGTGTGGCTTATGTTTTTATGAAAAAAAAATTAGGATTGGGGGGTAAAAACGTTCTTTTTTTCGACTTTTTCGAGAACTGGGTAACCGATTACAATCAAATTTGATATGTAGGTAGCCAAAGTAATTTCACATTCAAATATTTTGATATTTTTTAATACCTAACTTTTTTTTGTATTTTTAGTAGTTTTTTTATGGATTTTGGTGCTTCAGTTTGCATTCTTGTATTAATTTAAAAAGGTGGTAAAATAAACGGTTTTATTTAAATACGGTTCGTATCGAACTAATTCAAGATTTTCACATTTTGGTCTTTGTCTCTGGTTGAAAAAGTCGAAAATAATAAGAAATATAATTTGAAATGAACAGTCAACCAACTTTTTGTTTAAATTGTTTTTAACACCAAAAACTTCCAAATAATGTTTATAAAAATCATTAGTGTCGTTTTTAAAAAATAAAGCTCTTCGTTAAGATACTGGGTTAAAGCTTGTAACTTTCATTAAAACAACTAATTTTTCACTAAAATAATTTTGAACAATATTTAAAAAATTATTAACTGACTTTTTTTCATTTAGTTATTGGTACATTTTTGTACACAAACAAGGTATTAAAACAACCTGGCAACCCTAGACATTTATTAATTCTATGAAGCATTCAAAACATACCTTATTCATAACCTGAATGTAAACTAAGCACAATACACCCTATGTTCCCGAACTAATAATTAAGTTTATCTTTTTTTGCGAAATCGTGCGGATAGGTGAATAAAGCAATCGTGATTGGCTGGCCGGATGGCAGAGGGTTGCGGTGAAGGGAATTTGAAGAGTTGCAATAGTTTTTCCCATTCGATGATTTTTCGGATTTTCCCTTTAATTTGTTGCTGTTGCACTTAATGCGGCTGCCTGCTTCTGGCCTACGACAATGGCAGCCCAAGTAAAGATGGTACCTACACAGTAACAATAACCTTACAAACGGCGAAAAGATGACGAAGAGACGACGACATGATGGCGAGATGAAGGAATCGTCGAAGTGACGAAGCGACGACGCATCAGACAGACCGCACTTGCATTTTGAAATGAATTTTCAATTGTATCCGCAAGCGATTTGGTAATACTTTGGCATTATTAATGCTTCGGAACAAAGCATAAGACTTATGCGCGGAGGTCGATGCTGGAGAGGGATTCAGTGCTCCTCCATCCCTCTTTTAATAAATTCGTCGTTTTATATTTTGGTTCTTAGCTTTTTCTGTGCTCCATTGTGGTGGGTGCTGCATCACCATTGGAACCATGATGATGATGACGATGATGATGATATCTGTGTGAACATAATGATTCTTCTTTGCCTCTGCCTTGTCTCTCTAGCTGTTTGGGAAGATACGGGAGGTATAACAAGACTTTGCAAGAGATTTTATGTAATCAGATATTAAAGGGTTACGACTTTGTTTACAACATAATCAGCTTCGCCAGGGCCAGGGCAAATGCATTAAGACTGGAGGGCATATAAGAGAAAAAGGCTTTGATGCTGGGAAAAGCAAAGCAGTGGTGTCTTGTTTGCACAATCTTTTTGCAAAGATTAGCAAAAGGGTGTTGTAAAGGTAAGGCGAGTATCTTTGAAATTCAGTAAATAGAGTTGCATCAAAGATGAGAAAGGTAAAATGGTTAGAATGCGTTTGGGTTTGAGGCGGTATATTAAGCTTTTAGCTTTGCAAACGATTCTGGTGGATAGGTAAAGGATATGATATCTTTTTGTTTGTATCTGTTTATCTTAAAGAAAAAAGAGAATTCGTTTAGGAAAAGTGTGGAATACTAAGAAAGGCCCTCTGCCACCTCCACAGCATAAAGTTATATGATTCTTAAGAATTTGTGTTGAAGTTTTTTAAAGGATTTGCGTATCATGTGGGTTGCACTTTTAAATAAAAAATAACCTAGGAATCGAATATGATGTGGGTGAAACATTTGTAAAATTATATATTAAATTTACAGAAAGGTGGTTTTAGAGGGAAAACCAACAATACAGGTGGTACAACAATGAATTGAAGAATAAGTCGAATCAATTTTCACTTGAAGTTGATTTTTGAAAACTTATATTATTCATTTGTTTGGGAAGTTTAAAGGTCAAACCCTAAACATCCCTTTTTCCATTTAACTATCATTTTTAGACTCAAGCCTAGTCGATGGAAACTAACATCTATATAGGAAAAGCCTTTTCTAGGAAACGTAAATCATCTTTAGCTATTCTTTAATAGTACGAGAGCGAGCAATGTTTCGAGAAAGAATTTTTGAACAGCAGATTTTTTGATTATTTCCTTTCTTATTCAATTTAGATAACCTGAACTTTTTAAGACAAACTTAACTTTTTCACTCCGGCAATCCGTTTAAAAGAGCCACTCAATTTCTGAGCATTATATTTGACATTAAACAACCGAATTCAGTATTCCATGGTATATTCTACAAAAATATTCTTTTAATTTATAAAAAAAGTACTATTTGGAAATAAAACAAGGTATTTTGTTGAGGGTAATTAATTGAGCTAAATGTTCAAAAAAATGAAAGATATGAAAATTATACAATTTTTTCGAAGTAGCATTGAATTAAATTTTGTTGGAGATGTACAATTTTGAACTTTTTTTTTCTCAAGAAAAATTCCCTTCCATCGAAGCACTTAGAGTTTAAATGTGTATTTGAAAGAACGTATTCATTGGAACACCCCAATCAGGCAACAGTCAAGAGCTCAGGCAACGGAACGCACAACCGGACGCAACGGATTTTATGGGTCGGGCTAAATTCGCCAACATTAGCCTAATATGCGCTCATGCCCCCACAGAGTACAAAGATGACGCCACCAAGGATTACTTCTACGAGCTCCTCGACAAAACCTATGAGCAATGCCCTAAATACAATGTTAAGATCGTACTAGGCGATTTTAACGCCAAAATAGGTAAAGAGGAAATCTTTGGTAGGACTGTCGGAAAAGATAGTCTACACGACACAACGTCTGAAAACGGAATTAGGCTAATTGACTTCGCAGCGGCACATAACGTCATGATTGCAAGCACACGGTTTCCTCATCTCGATATACACAAAGGGACTTGGCGACACCCAGATCAAAGAATCGTCAATCAGATTGATCACGTTGCGATCGATGCAAGACACGCCTCCAGTATCTTGGATGTTCGCACCTTCTGAGCAGCTAACATCGACTCATATCACTACCTTGTTGCAGCAAAGGTAAGAATGCGAATAACCTGAACTCCACAACAACGGAGTAATACTGTGAGGAAGTATGAGGTCGGAAAGCTGCAATCGCAAGAAACCGCCAGAACCTATGCCGATCGAATATCCCGTAACCTCTCAAGAAATCCAGTACCACCAGCATAAAGTGCCGAAGATCAGTGGCAACACTGCCAACAAGCCATCAGAGATGCCGCAACTGATGTGCTAGGTTTCACCAGACCACCACCACGAAACCTCTGGTTTGATGACGAATGCAGGCAGGCCCATGCAGCCAAACAAGAGGCATATAAAGCGACGCTGCAAAGAAAGACGAGAGCTGCTCGCGAACTTTACGAGCAGAAAAGACGGGAAGAACACCGGCTTCTCCAAAAGAAAAAAAGAGAGCATGAGAAGCGCGCGATCGAAGATATTGAGAGATGCTACTCCAGGAACAACGTGCGGAAGTTTTACCAACAGGTAAAAAGAACATGCCAAGGAAAAAAATCCCGCACAGAAGCCTGTAGAGATAGGAATGGAAACCACGTAGTAGAGTCACAGTCGGTGCTGAGTACATGGAAGGACCATTTCTGCAGACTGTTAAACGGCGATGAAGGCCAAAATCCCGCTGTCAGGCAGAATGAACCATTCAACATGGATGATGACAGACAAAACTTCCGTCCACCTGACCAAAATGAAGTAAGGATAGCAATATCTAAACTCAAAAACAACAAAGCTGCTGGACCCGACGGACTACCCGTCGAACTTTTTAAAGCGGCCGGAGATGACCTGGTGGTGTGCATAAACCAACTCATCTCTACAGTTTGGTCAAAAGAAAGTATGCCTGATGAATGGAACCTCAGCATCGTTTGCCCGATCCACAAGAAAGGAGACCCTCTAAACTGCGCCAACTATAGAGGAATTAGTCTCCTGAATATTGCCTACAAGATCCTCTCTGCCGTACTATGTGAACGCCTGAAACCTTTCGTCAGCAACCTGATTGGCCCCTATCAGTGTGGTTTCAGACCAGGAAAGTCCACAATCGATTAAATGCTCTACGGCAGATCCTGGAAACCACCCAAGAATTCCAAATCGATACCCACCACCTCTTTATCGATTTTAGGGCCGCGTACGATAGCATTTATAGATACGAGCTATACAGAGCCATGTCTGGTTTTGGCATCCCCACAAAACTCGTCCGATGCAGGATGACGATGGAGAACTCTCGCTGCTACGTTAATGTTGGTACTGAACTCACAGAAGCTTTTGATGTCAAAAAAGGATTCCAACAAGGTGATGCGCTATCGTGAGATTTCTTCAACTTAATAAAAAAAATTTAAGAAACTCGCAAGTCAATTGTAGTGGGACAATTTTTTTCAAGTCTGTGCAATTGCTAGCATACGCTGACGACATAGACTTCTTTGGCAGAACTTTGCAAGCTGTCACTGGAGCGTTTACTAGCATCGAGGCTGAAGCTTCTAAGATGGGACTAGCAGTCAATGAGGCCAAAACGAAGTACCTGCTGTCCACAAAAAGGGACACACAACACCGGCGGATTGGACAAAACATCACAATAGACAGGTACAACTTTGAGGTAGTTAGGGACTTTGTGTACCTCGGATCCGCTATAACATCTGACAACAACATTTCATCAGAAATAAAGCGAAGAATTAGCCTTGCCAATCGCAATTGAGTAGCAAAGTGCTCTCTCGAAAGACAAAGGAGACTCTGTATAAGACCTTAATCATCCCAGTTCTGCTCTATGGCGCCAAAGCATGGACTCTGTCTAAAGCGGATGAATTTATCCTTAGTCATTTCAAGCGTAAGATTCTTCGGAAGATTTTTGGTCCTATCAGCGTTAACGGGCTTTGGAGGAGAAGGTTCAACCAAGAACTATACGAGCTTTACAGCAACATTGACCTGTTCAAAAAAAATACAAATATCACGTTTAAGATGGCTAAATCATGTAGAGTGAATGGACAACAATGCTCCGGCTCGCAGAATCTTCGATTCCATCCCAGAGGGTAGACGCAGTCAAAGAAGACCTCGCCTTAGGTGGCGTGCTCAAGTGGAGGACGATCTGAACCAACTTGGAGTGCGAAACTGGAAGCAGCTAGCCAAAGACCGAGCTGGCTGGAGGGGTATGTTGGTTGAGGCTCTCACAAAACGTTATTTTGAGTATAAAAATACACACAAACCCTGCCTAAATCCAATAACAACAAAATTCAATAAGGTTCTCAAACTTTCGAATTCGATTTTAACTAGTGCAGAGGTTATTTTGTATATAATTGAGAAAAAACTTAGTGCAGAACTAAGCATTTTAAGCAGTGTGAAGTTAATGTATTAAAAATAGGTTGTCTATAATTTTGCGCCATTGATGCTAAAAAGGAGTTCAAGAAATTATTCAATAATAGTTTTCCCTTCTTGTTCCAGCACTGTTCCCCAAAAACCCATAAAAGTCAGTAATAACTCTCTTCGAACGTACCTTATAGAATATGTCAACAACATATTATAAAAAAGGATTCCCTATTTGAGTTTTCATTTGTGGTATCCACATCCTGAATGGTAATGAAATGATATGGACAGTTGAATGCTTCATGGTTAAGTGGGTCCATATCATACCAAGTCTACGTGTCTGGAAGGGTAGTGTTCATACAATATGTTGAGTGGCATATCTAGGTGATGTGATGATAATAATATCACCAACAAACATCACACCATATAATTGGAATTGTTTGCCATTGTATCACGGATAATCCTTATTTAAGATTTATTATTAACCCACTTCCACTACGGTTTCATGGATATGAAGGTACTGAACCATAGGATAGGATGTGTTGGTCTGATTGATGCCACAATCCGAATTAATAGCAACTGCCTGGCATTGACATTTGATGAGGAGACTATTATCATGTCAATGATACTTAATTAAGAGAATTGTTATAGAACTTGATCTACGAATAATGTTATTGGGAAAGTTTTCTTGAAGTTCAGTGAATGGATAGTAAAACACCACCTTTTGAATCTGATACTCTGTGTGGCGGAGGAAACTTATCTTATTTGGTAACTTTTTAAATAGTTACATACTGTAAGAAAGTAGGATGCTGGTGTCTATTTCAATCCTGGAGGTAAGCAGAAGAAAAAAAGTTTTTTCAATAAAATGAATTAAATGGAACAGTTCCATTTAAAGGAGTCTAATGGACCTGAAGGCTGAGAAAAAAGTTGTAACTTCGGTGTAGATGTTTCCTACTCTCAGGATACTGTTGTTTTATGCAACTTCTTCAAGGTAGATTTCGAAACTGATTTGCAGACCTGTGGAAGCAGAATTTAAGGTCAATTTACGCGTTTAAACGTCATTATTAAAACAGAAATGTTTTGCTCGAAAATAGAATAATTTTAATGATTCGTTTATTGAAGCCATTTTTTTGATTTTTAGGTCAAAAATGTTTGTTTCCTTATCTTAAGTTTTTAAAAAACACACATAGATATATAAATATTCAAAATTATAACTTACCAATTTTTTCTATTTTTTTTTTCAGGTAAGTTTTGAAAGGTACCCAACCAACTTAAAGTTATCAACTTAACACCCAGGGTAAGCTTATAAATCCGTTGACTACTCTCAATTAGTATAATAAATTTCTCAAAATATCATTGCATCGGCCGGGAATCGAACCCGGGCCGCCCGCGTGGCAGGCGAGCATTCTACCACTGAACCACCGATGCTTATATACTTTTTGAAATATTCAAATCTGATGATTGGTTTTTAATTAATTCATAAGTTAGTTTTCATCAATAAATAAATAAATAATAATCATTCACTTCAATTTGCACAATTTTATTTAAAAAAGGAGTTTTGGTTGAATGTGAAATATTAATGTTTTTATTCTTAAATTAAATGACATTTCAAAGTTTACGGAACTAAATAAAATTTTACACCATTGACACCAAGTTTATCGAATATATGCAAAAAAAAAACAACGAACATTCATGGCTTTAATCTGATGCTCAAAGCGCACTTAAGTTTTTTGAATCGCATCCAAAAAAGAGGTTTTTCGTACGTTTTGTTATTGGAGAGTTCTTTTTTAAGTCACACCACACGAATGTGGAACCCATTGCATGACTCTGTTTTTCCCTCATAGGGCAGGATCTTACAGGTTCTAATTCTTTTGGTATATTGATTGTTTCACTCATCTGTCTCGAAGTTTCGCACTTACTTCCTGTTAAAACACCTCTGCATCTCCTAAAGATCTCGTTGCTTTTTCTGTCTTTCATCTAAGAAAGAATTCTCCTCAACTGTTTCTGCTTGTCTTCAGTTCTATTAAAGTTTGAGAAATAGGGCATTTAGTGAGGATATGTTATACTGAAAGAATTTCTCCGCAATTGGTGCACATCTGTGGTGCCTTATTTGTATAGCAGTATCTACTTGAAAAGAGAGTTTTTCAAACTATGATCCGAAATAGTGTTATGCATTCTTCGCTAGTAAGAGCATTGTTGTAGGGAGTTCGGTGGTGAGTTTGATGTTGTTTTCCGAGAAAATTGTTTTCATTTAGCCAAGAATTTGAGAGTTCCTCTTACTCGTGAATTATGGAGGTAAAAATTGGAAAATCGTTTATGTAAGGATAGTTAGTCGCTTGAAGGGAAGGACCCTTTAATACCTACATACCCTGGCACCCAGGCCAGAGTAATGTTAGGGTGGTCGTGGAATATGGAGTATGATCCTGATGTGTTCTAGGGTAGAGCAGTGATGATTATGGTTCTTTATTCCATTAAGAATACTTAATGAGTGTGTAAAAATCAACATTATGGGTACAGGTTTGTGTAAAAGTTAGGGATTTTAACAGAACTGTTTCTTCAGCTAAGTAGCTTCCAACAGCGTCTGTAAGGATACCTTGGAAGATAGAGGTAATTTCGTTGTTTGTACCAAGCTCGATGACTGCATAGGAAGAACTTTCTTTTTTGTAGGATCCATCAGTGTAGAGAGTTTTGGCTGATTTAATAGTTTCTAGAAGCTCACGGTGGAGCATTTGATTGAAACTCTAAGTTTGATGTTTTTTCTTTTTTGTGGCTTACCAGGCTGGTGTTGATGTCTAGCAAATGTCTTTTCCAGGGGGTGGGAAATTACTGGAGTATGAAAAGGTTTCTTGAGGAACCCATCTGTGACTAGAAATAAAGGTTAAAATTTGGCTAAGCGAAGATATCGAAGATTTTCTATTTTGTTTTTTTTCGGCATAGAGATTCTCGTGATGCTGTGTAAAGTGAATAATGAAGTGCACTTTACTAATTAAGCTTACAGCTCTTTTATGTCCCAGTCTCTTTGTCACTTTGTACCTTCTGTTCTTAGTGCCTCTATGGGTGTTGATTTTAAGGCTCCAGTAGAAGTTCTGTAACCATCGTTTATTGCTGTGTCCGTTTTCGCGAGATTCCATGCTAAAGGGTACCTTCGACCCGATTCTGCTGATATAAGTACGACATTGACATGAGATGGATCTCCTGAAGCTTTAATAAAAATGTTGTCTACATATATGTATACCCACGAAATCTAGGTTTTGTTTTTGTTGTACAAGTTCTGAGGTCTTAAGGTCAGATGACATTACTACACAATGCTTGCATAATGAGAGATTATCTGAAAGTTTGTGTTCCATTAAATGTGTTAAGGATTGAACTCCTCTAATCGCCCTAAAAGTATGTTGTTTGATGCTCATTGACTTTTCTTTGACTTTTGAGGAATATTGTTTCAGGATCATTTTCTAGACAGTTGTTAAGGAAGATATAAGGAAATTGAGGAGTGTTGTTTGATGACCTTACAAATTTTATTCTATTTCATAGAGTTTTTGAGTCTAAATTGGGATCCATTGTGTTTACGAATTTTTCCCATGACTGACTTTACCTGGGGAAGGCGATTGGTATCATTATATGATATAGCTTGGTTGAACTAATTCTCTTGGCCATTCTATGCGCAGCTCTCGTCTCTGCTCAACTCATCAAGTTTGAAAAATACACAACATCACTTTCCAGCGATGAACAATCTTTAAAAGAGGTATGATCTGATCATGCTGTGTTATGTTACCCACTTTTCAAATAAGTGTTTCATCTCTGGCAACGTACAATTTAAGTTATAACCTTTAATCATTAAATCTCATGTTCACCATTTTTATTTTGAATCCTCTCTCTGCGCAACCAACCGTTGCTATGTGATTTGTTTCAAGCTATATCCTTCTTTTGCGGTGACCCTGATTATGTTATCCTTAATGATATGAGTATGGTTAAAGCAGTAAACACCTCTTACCCTACTAATTTTTCCTCTTGACAGAGTACAGATACAAATCCAGAAGGTTGAAGTTGGTCACAAACTCCTTGATTTGTATCTATCATGAACTTTGCAGTTTCGATGGTTTTAGTTTTGAATCCCGTTTGTGAGAAGTCGACCAGGGAAGAGTGTATCTTTTCGAGCATTGAAGGATAACCAAGGTCACCTTGTTAACTTTATTTTAGACTACTCGAAGGCATTTTCACGCTATTAACCACAAGTTTATGTTTCGGAAGCTATTATAAATGTTTAACTTTTTCCATGCTGATTTGAATCTTATATTTTCCTATCTGACAGGTAGCTACATATGTATGTACAATGCAAACAAGCAACAAGTAAGTGGTTGTTTTTCTGGATTAGGTCTCTAATTTGTTGTCTCTTTGTTTTTGGCGTTCAAAAGGGTTCAATATTAGGTCCAACTCTCTTTTTAATACATATGTGTTGTACATATGTAAATGATCTTTCTAAAGTTGCCCACCATGATAAAAACCATATGTTTGCCGATCATGTTTAAATTATGACGAGCTGCCCACTTGGAAGTTTAAGAACTAGTCGTTTTATTATTTTGTACCAATTTAAATTATTAATTTTGACAGCTATGTATACACAAAAACATGTTCCTTGGTTTCTTTTTTGAAATCATAGTTATTTTGGAATTCTATTTAAATATGAATTTTAAAAGGTCTTATACAGTCCACTATTAAATTATTACCCACCAATTACACTATATTACCGACATTGTGTTAATAACATGTTATTATGTAGCCACAGCATAGTTTGAGTTGCTTTATCTATAATCTATGCTTGCATTGTGGAATGTATTTAAAAGGCTAATTAATTACGTGCCCATGTAAAGGGGCATCCACTTAGACATTCATAGTATGTTGGCCAATTAATTGGAGTATAATTACGTAGGATGTACAAAATGTGCATAATTAAGCGGTTAAGCAAAGAAATGTGTTGTTGTTTTTTAATTAAAAAAATTAAAAACAAAGTAAGTTCTTCAGAAAAAAATAATGTTTAAATTGTTTAGGTTAGGGGGTGCGAAACGAAACTAAAGGGTGACGTAAATCCTTTTATTTGACTTTTTTTGTTTGGCGCCATTTAAGAACTAGATTATCTGAAATAAATGGAGCTCGCATTCTTTGAAGTTATTTTTGCCTTAAAGCTACGAACATATGCAATGTCTACTTAAGTTTTTTGTTTCATTATTAACTAGCATACATTTTCGAAAAACGAACCTGGCGTGGCGCCACAGTAATCAAAATAGCCTAGGTTACTTCTTACACAATAAGCTATCTGCTTGTGAAACAACCCCAGCGACATCAATGAGTAGCTTTAGTTACACCTTAACATATCAACTATCTGCCTGTGAAAGTCCCGCCAAAATCGGGGCAAAAATAAGAATTTTGAAAAAAAGACGTCTCCAGTAGGTAATTGAAAATAGCCTTACTTAACTCTTACAATAGCAGCTTTCTGCCTGTGAAAATCTTGTCAAAATCGGTCCATAAATAAGAATTTTCAAAAAATGCCACCCAAGCGCCATCTAGTTGGCAATTTAAATAGGCTAAGTTATTCCATAAAACATCAGCAATCTTCCAGTAAAAGTCCGGTCAAAATCGGTGCAGCCGTTCTCGAGATTACCCGGAACAAACACACAGAAAGACAGACAGACAGAAATTTTTTTTAAAAAAATTGTGTTTTTGTTATGAGTACTGTATATACCTTCGTATGCATCAAGTAAAAAGCAGTTTTTTTGATATTAAACACAGACACTTCATTTTATTTATGTGTATAGATTTTCAAAAAAACATGCCTCCAGCGCCAACTAGTGGGCAATTTAAATAGCCTAAGTTACTCCATAAAACATCAGCAACGTGCCAATGAAAGTCCCGTCAAAATCGGTGCACCCGTTCTCGCGATTATATTAATACCAAGAACCAGGTATTTATTTTCAAAACTCTTTATGAAGCAGTATTTCAATTTTTTTATACGTTAACATAAGAAACTATAGTCAAACAAAAATAAATATTCCTTACTGGCAATACAATATAAGGTCTTTAGAAGCTTTTTCTTTAAACATTTCTGGAAAAAAAATTCAATCATCCTGTTATGCCTTTTTTTAACACACGACCTCATTTGCCCAACACCTGCTCCTTACTGAATGAATACTGATACCTTAGAGCAGCAATGAATCCACACAACATTTATCTTTTATATCCCTCTCTACCAATACTCCCCTCCACCCCCCCCCCCCCCCGGCAATTTCCATTGCTTTAGTTACACATAACATACTCTTTTAGTCCGTCTATCAAACCCTCTCATCTCTGCCGGAATCCACATATCACACCCCATCAGCCATCACATCACACTATAGGCACAAGGAACAACCTAGAAGAATCACCATTGTGTGGATTCCATTGTGAGTGAGTGATTGTTGTTGACTTTTTACACAAGCTGAGTTATGAGTGTCATTATGCAATCAATCTCGAAACCAGCCCATTTCCAACTTGACGGATTCGAGCAGAATTTGCATACAAAAGACACCCGATGAGATCTTTTTCCAGCAATTTTTTGTTCCCAACTTCTTTCTGTTCTGTACCCTTCTTTTATGGTGCCATGCATCACGGTGTGGTGTGCTGCCACCTCCTTGGTGGAGCTGGAGCGGCAGGCTTGGTGTGCAGAAAACGGCCCAGCGAGCTCACATTATAATTTGTTAAAAAAAAAAATTCGAAAAAGAAGTCTACTCTTTCAGCTTCTAATGTCAATGACTGGAGGTGGAGTTGATGGTGTTGGGTGGCTTGCTGGTGATACTGTATAAGCTAGTGCTTGAAACATAGCGAGTACGGACCGCGGTGTAGATGAAGTGGTTTTCGTTTTGCATTCGCTCGTTATCCAGTGATCTACTTTCAAAAAATTTGTTGTGATGACAGGCGGGTGGACGGACCTTCATCGGTGAATGGGGGAGCCAGAGCTGGCGTCATGGATTAGATAGTAGGATGATGACTTTCATTATTTTTTTCATTTTTTTTATGTATAGAGATATGTATACTTCTATTGTTGTCCGCTAGGGGGGTTTTCCGTATTGTTTTTTCTTTGTTTTTGTTTTTTTGCAACGAAATTCCCGCTGAAAGGAAGATGAATGCTTTTTGAAAATATGTGCTGCTGCTGATATGGCGATGGTTAACAGATATAGTTGCTTGGTATTGGTATAGGTCGTGGTGTATACAAAAATATGCAAATACAATTGAAAATGTTGGTTATTTCAGCAGCGCGCACTGGCTCACGGAAGAGAAATGGAAGAATACGAGGTAAGTTATCGGACGGAGTTATTGTCTGGAGTGCCAAACCAGGGCTGGGGTAACAAAGAGTTATGTGAACTGGATATTTTTTTTCGGTAGAGGAGTTATGAGAACAAGATTAGATGAACAATAAGAATGCTCTTCTGGTTTCATTGATGGATTTCTTAAAATGTAGGTTTCGCAAAATAAATTTATCTGGGTTGTGCAGTGTGCTTCTTTAAAAATTCTGTCAAAGGTTAAATTAAAAAAAAAAATGCCATACCTTGTTTTTGATGTTTGTGTGGTTTGCTTTCAAAAAGCCTTATTTTATGCTCATAGTCTTAGTAGGTTGTGCTGAAACGAAGTTTGATATAATGTCATGACATTGGAACCATAAAAAGTTGTTAAGTCGTATGATTGGACTGTAGAACTAAAAAAATAAATTGCACGACTGGATGGCACGTACTTGCTCATATGTGCGGTCACATTGTAGAAACATTAAAGCATTTATTCGATTTTTGTGAGTTTTGATTATCGAATAAAGTACGCTAAATTGTATTGAGTAAAATAATTTAAACGCCATGTTATTTCTCTAAGAAATGTAAAAAAGTGTGAATATTTTTTCAAAATCGTATGAGCCATTTTTAAATAAAACGGTTTTTCTTAACTTCAGACTCGAATTCCTTAGGATTTTCAATTTTTGTTTACTATTACGAAGGTTGGCGTTTTGAAAAAATATACACATACATTCTTGAAATTTAGACACAAACTTGCTTCTTGCTGGATATCGATATGTATATAAACGTTCTTGATAATCCATGTCATCACTCATCATGTTTGTTTTGAATTTTGCTTTTCATTCAGATAGGTACAAATTAAGTGCCAAACTATGGGTAGACATTCATTGAAAAAATAGTTTGTAAATTGATTGTAGATTTGTATAGTAAGTAGTAAGTAGACAGTTCATACCTATACAATGTGGAAATATAAGAAAAGGTGGAGACTATTATTTGCGTTAATTTGTGTCTAGTTGTGTAGGATTGTTTTTTTTTTAATTATATTACTAGCGGGCCCGGCAGATGTCATCTTGCATTTCTTTAAATTCTTTGATTTGTTCACCTAAATTTGTTAAAACGTCTTTTTATAATTATTGGAAGAATTACTCACACAATTTCATACAAAAATCAGACTTTTTTGGGGGGGTTTTCCCAAAGTTTTCTTACGTAATTATTTATATATATATGTATATATATTATATATTTATATAATTATATATTATTTTCTGAAATTCTGAGTTTGAAATACCTAAGTTTTTTACTTCCGATTTATAGTTATAGTTATGCGTTCGTAAAAAAAAAAAAAAAATTTAAGAATCAAACATGACATTACAATAATAGAGAAGCCGAAAAAAGTGGGTCAGAAAATTCTGTCTGTCTGTCTGTCTGTCTGTCCGTATCGATTCCTACAGCCTAAACGGTTGGGCCGATTTGATTCAATGGTATATAGTATTTTTAGAATACTCTACCCGACTGTTTTTCGAATTGGCATTCTAGCTCCAAAACTAACGGTACCTGCCATATAAATTTTAATGAAAAACTTATTTTTCTCGAAAACGGCTCATACAATTTTGATAAAACTTTATGAATAGTGTTTTCTATGTAAAATCTATCTTTTAATTCTAATGGATTTTTCAGAAAAAGTTTTATAACGATACCTCCCATATGACCGGTTTCTTAAAATCAGACTTTCTCGTTAACTAAATGACGGATTTTGATAAAATTTTCAAAATATGTATTGTTTTATGATTTAAATAATATGGTTTATTAAAATTTTCAAAAACATTTTTTTTAATTTATAATATTTAAAAAAAAAAACTAAGTTTGTTTTTTGAATATTTCGAAAACGAATCCATAGATTTTTATTATTTTTTCTCTTAGTATAAACTATAGATTTCTTTGAATTGACATATACAAAAAAAATTTAAAATATGTTTTCGAAAAGTTTTTCAAAAAACTGGTCGAACGATTTTGAAATGAAAAATTCATAAAATAGAAAACACCAAAAGAAATAAGATGGCTTACAACATTTTTTCCAAAAAACGTTATGAACAGTGTTTTTTTAATTTCATAAAAATTTTATTTGTTTAATATTTTCCCCCAAATTTTGCTTTATATTGCTCGGTTGAGCCCTAACCACTAGCCTAATGAAAGCAAACTTCGTTATTTTTTTTATTATTTATTTATCGTTATTTATTTTAAAGCATTTCATGATCATAACAGCATAGAGCATACAGCATACAGACTAAATAATAAGGACGCCTATGATAAACACATAAGCATGCAAAAACAACTAACAAATAAAAAAATACACGATTACCTACTGAACGCAAAAAATTCAATTAAGAAAACAAAATTGTAAATAAACTTATAGGTATTCCAAATTTAAAGATGATTTCTCAAACGTTTAGTAGAAAATCCTAAAGAATTCGTATCAAAAGTCAATGATGTATGTATGTGTATGTACAAATATAACGAATATGTATATAAATAGGTTAGTAGTACCAGTGTTCGTACAAAACTTGAAAATCCTAAAGAACTCGAATCAAAATCTGATCAATGACGTACGTATAAATGTATAAATCCATGTAAGCAGTTCTCGTATTCCATATAAAAAAAATGTAAATAATGAAAATGTTGGATTGTGTATAAATCCCAACAAAAAATTATTCGCCGCAGCTAAGCCAAACCCTTTTTCTAATTATTTCATGTTCGCCTTCTTTTTTTCCTGCACATGCGCAATAAACTAAGCACAAAGCATAACACTAAAAACCATGCTCTTTATACATCTCTCACAACTTACCCAGTTAGTAAACATGCATGCCGCTTGACCGCCACGGTCCACAGTTCGTCATGAAAGTACTATAGCAGTCTATATACAATGGAAAGTCGAAGAAAAATAAAAGGCACGACTGGGTCGCACGTACTTGCTCTTATGTGCTAATCCTTTTTAAGTGCAGGTGTCTATTTGACAAAGATTTTATTTTAATATTTTTTGTATGACGTGCAACTTCCTTAGAATCGTTTTGGGGTGAAGCTCGAACGAACATGCGTCACGACAAAGGGATAAACACATAAATATATAGGATTGTTAGCTTTTGCAGTTTTTTAGTGTAGTATTATCTTTCCACTTGCTGCTTACTGTTTATAATATAATTTGCTAATAGAAAGATACAAAGGACTTTTTTCAGTTAAATTTTCATTTTGGTATGGAAAAATTTGAACAACTGGCATAAAGATTCGTCGGAATCAGCAGTATGGCAATAATGCTAGGTAAAGGGACCTTTATACGTCCCAATATGGGACCAATGGAATTTATAAAGGATTTAGGTACCTATAATAAGGTTGGATAAGATACGTGTTCCAACTACTGTTAAGCCAGTAGGTATAGAGACAATATTAAAAGCTAACACGGTTTTGTTTATTTATAGGAAGGTGTAAACTTTTGTTTTCTCGATTGAAATTTTTGCATTCAGTAGTAATCGAATAGTTTTTTTTATTTGTTAGTTGTTTTTGTGTGTTTATCAAAGGCTTCCTTATTTATTCTGTGCTTTTATGATGATGAAAAATACTTTAAAATACGTAAGTATGTATGTAATGTAGGTTGTCACTTTCTTTTATTTGACTAATGGCTTGGCTAGGGCTTAGCCGAGCAATATGAAATAAAATGTTGGGGAAAAAAATTTATGAATTCAAAAAAACACTACTCATAACGTTTTTTGGAAAAAATGTTGTAAGCCATCTTATTTCTTTTGCTGTTTTCTATTTTATGAATTTTTCATTTCAAAATCGTTCGACCAGTTTTTTCAAAAAAATGTTTTTTTTGAAAAACTTTTCGAAAACATATTTAAAATTTTTTTTTAGTATGTCAATTTTAAGAAATCTATAGTTTATACTAGGAGAAAAATTTAAAAAAAAAATCTATAGATCCGTTTTCAAAATATTCAAAAAACTAAATATTTTTTTAAAAAAATTATTAAAATTTAAAAAAAATGTTTTTGAAAATTTTGATAAGCAATATTATTTAAATCATAAAACACTACATATTTTGAAAATTTCATCAAAATCCTTCAATTAGTTAACGAGAAAGTCTGATTTTAAAAAACCGGTCATATGGGAGGTACCGTTATAAAACTTTTTCTGAAAAATCCATTAAAATTAAAAGATAGATTTTGCACAGAAAACATCATTCTGAAAGTTTAATCAAAATCGTAGGAGCCGTTTTCGAGAAAAATAAGTTTTTTAATAAAAGTTATATGGCAGGTACCGTTAGTTTTGGAGCTAGAATGCCAATTCCAAAAACTGTCGGGTAGAGCACTCTAAAAATACTATATACCAAGTTTGAATCAAATCGGCCCAACCGTTTAGGCTGTAGATATCGATACGGACAGACAGACAGACAGACAGACAGACAGACGGACGGAATTTCCGGACCCACTTTTTTTGACTTCTCTATCATCGTAATATCATGTTTGATTGTTAGAATTTTTTTTTTTTTTTTACGAATGCATAACTTGCCTTATAGTCCCTATAATCGCAAGTAAAAATCAGTCCTATGGGAGGTACCATTTTTACCCCACGATATAAATTTTTTTTTACATAACGGTTGTATGACAGGTACCGTAAATTGTGACCTAAAAAAAAAATTGCAAAAACTCCTCTGTAGAATGTCAAAATAACCTTAAGTTCTAAATTTGAACACGATTGGCCCAACCGTTCAAGCTACAGTCCAAAATAAATCCGTACAGACAGAAAGACAGACAGGCAGACAGACAGACGGACAGAAATTTGCCAGTAACTCAAATCGTAATGTCATGTTTGATTGTTATCACATAGGAACCGTAAATTTTTCGGGGGTAAAAAGTAACCTGTTTTTCAAGAAAATACACACAGCGCCATAAAATAGCCGTGTTTACTCCTTACAACATCAGTTATCTGCCAGTATTGCATTATACTTGTACATTCCATAGTACTATCATGACTACCATCTGGCTTCTCGCCATCTTTAGGGCGAAACTTAACTTAACTCTTAATATCGAAGACGAGAACATTAATATGGCGACATGTAAAACACAGGTCAGGGTCAAAATCTCAAAAACCACTATCCCGAAAACCTAGAATTGTAAAACCCAAAATCCAGAAAACCCATAATCCCGAATTTTGAATTGAAATCCCCTAAGACTTATGTCACATTATATTTGTATGTTTAACTTAAGGAATTTTGATTTTTCTGGACTGTGGGTTTTCTGGATTTTTAATTTCGGGATTTTGTCCAACTCCCGTAATACACTTTTGTGTATTGTTTTCATTCTGTATTCACATGGCGATTTCAGCGTCACGTCACACATTGGCAATTAGCAACGCATCATAGAACTATAAGATTCATATACATAGACAATGCTGCCATTGTGGCCATTGGGCTATTGTGGCACGTATAGTTTTAGTCGAGATCGTAGACGCTGTTCTGTTTAATGACCCTGAGCCACTCTTGTGTGGTTTTGGCTTTGTGCGTTGGAGCAGAGTCCTGTTTGAAGATCCATCTATGTTCATTTAAAAGGGTTCAAACCCTTTACAACACCACCTTAACACAAGCACATCTTTTTGGTAAGCCTTTGCACAAGTTTTTACGCCTTTTTGATAGAAATGGAGGGATGTGAAATTATGGTGAGAGATCCCCCACCAAACCATTACGGAGCGGAATGATGGCCACGTTGGACCCTTGGAACAACTTTTTTCGCTTCCTTAGATGAAGTGGCATAAATTTTGTCATTTTGTCTGTTGAAAACTTCTTCCACGCTAAAAAATTTCTGATCCGTAAACAAAATGTTTTCATGGTCATTTTCCGGGTTCCACTGCAAAAGTGAATTGTATTTTTCGAGCCTAATTTTTACTTGCGATTTAGGTACTAAAATGCAATATATGGATTCGTGCCAAAAAAAAATCTAACAATCAAACATGACATTACGTACGATAATAGAGAAGTTGAAAAAAGTGAGTCCGGAAATTCCGCCCATCTGTCTGTCTGTCTGTTTGCGCCGCTACAGCCTAAATGGATGAGCCGATTTGCTTCAAACTTGGTATTTAGTATTTATTAGGTAGTATCTCGGGGGGTGTTTTTCATTTTTGCTCTAGGTCGAAAAATAACGGTACCTGCCATACAATTTTCTCGAAAACGGCTCTAACGATTTTGATAAAACTTTCAGGGTGCTAATTTTATACAATAATACATTTTTAAGTTAAAATAAATTTTTCGAAATTTGTTCTACAACGGTACCTCTTATATAACCGGTTTTTTTCAAATGCGGTTTTATCGTAAACTATTATCCCGATTTCAATAAAATTTTGCACACAGGAAGTCATTTATAATTCAATTAATATCGCATTTCTAAATTTTCAAAAACTTTTTTTTTCGATTTTTTATTTTTTTTTTTTAATTTGGTTTTCGAAATATTTTGAAAATGGGTTGATTGAATTTTTTTAAATAATTTTCCCAGACGAAAACTACAGATTGCCGTATAACGACATACTACAAAAAAATTCAAATATTTTTTCGAAAAGTTTTTCAAAAAAAACGACTTTTTAAAAAAACTGATCGAACGATTTTCAATTTTTTTTCTTTGATAGACATTTAGTTTTCAAATTTTATTGCATACTTAGTTTTTCCAAGAAAACTCTGAAACCAATTAAAAAAAATAAAGAATTTTCTAAAAAAAAATATTTTTTTTATTTTAAATAGACGTGTGGTTTTCAATCTGGCAATACTTTTTTCGGAGTTATTTTTAGTTGAGAAAAGACTGACGATAGAGCCTAGACATCGATCTGGTTGATACATCCAATTCCTTGTAAATGATCTTCTTCCTAAGGGGATACCTCTGAATTCGTTCACGCACTGCCTTTACTACCGAACCCGTACGGACGACGCGCCGGCGACCACTTCTTGGCTTATCATCTACTCCAGACAAGTAAGCAAGTAAGCAAGCCATAGCCCGATAAACGAATATTCTTGATATACCGAGTGGTTTTAGCAACTCAAAAATTGGCCAGCACTCTTTCCGCACTTGTGCAACGCTATTTCTATGACACGTCTCTCTTTAACGCATAACGCAAACTGAAAACAAACTGACTAGTATTCTTCGCCGATCAGTGTATGTGTTATGAAAAAAAAACTAACGGTTCTATTCTTGCAAAAAGTTTGAAAGGATAAGCGCTGGAAACTGTGTAACAGAACTTATGATAGGACTAGGTATACAGTTTTAGCTAAGATCGCACCTACCTAACTTTTAATTTTGTTGGAAGGCATAATTCAGTGCATATGTTTTTATTGAGAACTTTCTTTCAGAGTAAACTATACTATGGCTACACATTCTGTTAGAAAAATCACAGGCAATGTTAACCGCGCCAATTCAGGTATCTGCGAAGTAATTTTAGTAGCTGGAGCTGCTCATTTCTTCATACAGACTATGACATAAAACACTCCAATCCAAGACCAAAAAATGTACATTGGAAACCAAGATCTTTGACAGAAACAAGTAACATTTAAGTTGAAAATAGCACAGTTTGAACTTATAAAAAATATCAAAACCACAGCACTTAACGGTTTTTAGTAAAAATGAAGTATACCATCACACGTCTTAAATAACAAAGAATTTATGAAAAAAATATTTTGAAAATTGTAGGACCGGTTTTGATAAAATCGAAAATTTGAAAAAATAAAATTTTTTTTTAGTTTTTTGAATTTTTTTTTTGTTTAGAGTTTATTAATATACATGTGGATATAAAATCTAAAATATTTTTTTTTATTAGTTTTAAAAATATTGATATGCAGAACTAATAAGGCTACTTAGGTCTTCTCAAATATAAAATTTGACAGAAATCCAAATAGCCGTTACCGAGAAAACCCAAAATTAAAAAAACCGTTATATGAAAAGGCCCGTTAATAAACTTTTCCCGTATATCTGGTTCTAACCAAATGATAGCCAATGCCATCAAACAAATTCTCAAAAATTTTCATCAAAATCGTTGGAGCCGTTTTTGAAAAAAAATAGGCTTTTCCTAAAGGGTCATATTGCAGTACCGTTATTTTTAGGCCTTAAAATAAAATTTCAATTTCCCCTCTGGGGAATGCCAAAATAATCCTACACACCAAATTTTAAGATAATAGCTTTAGCCGTTTAGGCTACAGCTCGTTATACATACTGACAGACAGACATTTTTTCTCGATCACTTTTTTAGATTTCTCTATGATTGTAATGGTAATGTTTGATTGTTATCTTAATTTTTTTAATATTCACGAATCCAAAACTTGCCTTATAGTCCCTATAATCGCAAGTAAAAAATTAAATTTTGATATTATACCTAAATTCTTACAAATTAGAAATTATATTTAAAGCGTAATTATCATATCCTCGATAGTATAGTGGTCAGTATCCCCGCCTGTCACGCGGGAGACCGGGGTTCAATTCCCCGTCGGGGAGAGCTTGTTGGATTTTTTATTATAGCAAAGTCAGAATCTACGCACCAAACTTGTAATAAAATAATATAAGTTACATTTTTTTTATTATCGAATCAATCACTCTTGCAGTGCTCTCTCCCATGAGCCTGGAATATGAAAACTGAATAGTTATATTTCTGAAACTGTGAAACTTGACAAAAAAAAAGAGACAAAAAACTGTGTCTTTGCTATTGTTGTTATTGTGCTTAACATTATTTCACATTTTACATATTCACATTATATCTTTCTGTCCTTTTCATATTTTTCTTGTTATGGTGAAGCTTTGTATATAAGTACACTGCATATAGAAAATTTATATACAATGGGTGAAGTTGATAATGAATAATATGAAATCAAAACGATCGTCACCGTCAGCACAACGGTGGGTTGTTTCGGTTTTTCTGGTTTCTCCTTTCTCTTTTCTAGCAATTTTTTGTTCATTTAAAAAGAACAACTACAGCACTTCTTTCCAGAAATACATAGTCATTCCACAAAAACATTTTTTTTGGTCAATAACCATCAGTCATTCCACTAACACTAGACAGGGGCAAACCCATCAGCGCCGTGGGCGTGATATGAATCAAGGAAATTCATAATCCAAGTGACATCATATGGTTCAATAAAAGTAAAAACCGTCAGTTCTTACGTCTACTGTGACAATTTCTTCGAAGCAATTTACATTTACTCATCAATATTCCTGCATAAACAAAGTGTGAATTGAGAAACAAAACAAAATCCCTAAGATCGTTTTGTTGCTGGGTTAAGAAATGAGTGTGATAACAAATTCCAAGGCAGTCGCTGTGGCGTGTTTCTGTGTGTTGAGTGAGATATAAACAATTCAGATTCAGACTTCAGAGTGGTAGCATGGAATAGTCCGCATAGCAACACAATACGACGGCAATGGGTGAAGTGAGACTAGACTGTGCATGTGCTATACTTAATCAAAAATTAAAATATTATTACTATTATTATTTGTTTTGTAACCACGCATGTTTGGAATGATTTTGGTTTACGCAGAGAAATTAAAAAAAATATTTTGCATCGGCCGGGAATCGAACCCGGGCCGCCCGCGTGGCAGGCGAGCATTCTACCACTGAACCACCGATGCTTGCGAAAATTTGTGACAAAATATAGTATTTCACGCTGAGTAGATATGTTTGAAAAGTTATAAGAAAAGTAGCACTCGAGAAAAACGATAAACCTCCAAAATAAATATAAGACACCAACTTTATTATACAATTTTCTTGATTTTAAAAATAATTAGTTTCTTTAAGAAGTTTTTAATTGAAAGCAGGCTTCGAAAGGCATTATTTCAAGAAACTTATTAATTTAGAGCATAGGACAAGTTATAAGTTGAATTAAAGTAAAAATAAAAAAAGAATAAAAACTTATTCACTTCGGGAAAAATCCGACAAAGCTGAATTTTGGTGGATAGCTGTATTGTTACGTCCTAAACATTTCCTTAAAATACCCTAAATTTGGATCGGAACGGACTTTAAGAAGGGGTTAAGGGGGTAAAATCCAGTTTTTTCGAGATTACTCGAAAACTACATATGTTCTTTTGACAACAGTTGTAGGTAAATATTGTAGCTCATGTAATTCTACACACACAAAAAAAATATTACATATTATAATAAAGGTTGTTTTTTTAGAGTTATAGAAATTTGAAATGGAATAAAACAAATATGATATATAATATAGTTTAAATATGATTTATGGCATACGACCGCCACGGCTGGCTCGGACGTAGTCTCATCTGCAGCTCAAATTTTCCAACATTTGTGGCCATATATCGGTAATAACGCGGCGAATGTTGTATTCCAAGCGGTCAATCGTTTCGGGTTTATCGGCGTAGACTAGCGACTTCACATATCCCCACGGAAAATAGTCAAGCGGCGTTAAATCGAACGATATTTTGGAGGCCAATTCACGGGTCCGTAACGTAAAACGATGCGCTTACCAAACGTTTATTTTAATAAATTAATTGTGGCACGAGCTGTGTGACATGTTGCGCCGTCTTCTCGAAACCACAGATCCTGCACATCATTGTTGTTCAATTGATGAACAAAAAAGTCAGTAATCATGGCTCTATAGCGGTCACCATTAACTGTTACGTTCTGACCAGCATCATTTTTAAAGAAGTACGGACCAAAATTATTCCACCAACCCATAAAGCTTACTAAAGAGTGCTTTGTGAATGTAACGGTGTCTCAACATACACTTGAGGATTATCAACTCTCCAAATACGGCAGTTTTATTTATTGACGTATGCATTCAATCAAAAGTGAGCTTCATCGCTTCACAAAATTCGCTTATGAAAATTGGGATCAACGGCAATATTGTTTTGGGCCCATTCACCGAATCTACCTTGCTAGTTGATCCTGTGGCTTCAATTTGTGCACGAGTTGGATTCTGTAAGCACGCTTACCAAGACCTTTCCGCAAAATCTTCCATAAAGAGGATGGACTCATATCCAATTCCTATGCACAATGGCGGATAGACTGATTCGTCATGCCCTGTGTGGTTCAACGTTGCACCATCTCAAATGGAGAATATTCGGGTGTTTAAGAGGCAGTGTCTTCGTACCTGTCTTGGACTACACAGAACACCAGAGTCGGAGTACAAACATTACTATCCCAACCAGGTTCTATACAAGGGTGCCAATAAACTAACTAACTTTTTAATTAAGCTGATTCGGGATCACATTGCAAGAGCGCAGACCTCGACTAATGGCCACATTTTCGGGGCTTACTACCCCAAAGATAAATAGTTTCAGAGTGTGCGTCTAAGTTGTTTCGTCCCGCCCGAATCATTTCTCAGTTGATACAGGACGGATTGGTCATACCGCTAATCTACTACGTCAGCCGTAAGGCTGTTGACAGGCGGCTCCCTTACAACCGCAGGAAGCGTAGCTGAGAGCCTTTGGTTCAGCAGGGTTGCGTCTGATCGGTACCTTGAAGATAGATACAAACAAGCTCTCAAGTTTGGTGGCCTTAACAAAGCATATTGCAGCCATTTAGGCTACTTGCACACACGCCGATTTTGGAAGGCCGAACTTATACCGGTCGTCCAAATTTCAATAGTGAACCACATGTGGGAACGGAACCTTGCACACACGCCGACCGCTGATCGGTACCGGTAAAATTCCGGTGAGCAGCCGTCCACTGTCACTGTATTGCCGGCTTTACCGGAAAGTAGTGGCGTACGTGACTAAATACACGCTTACACACACACCGAATATTTACCGACATTTTAGTCGACTGCTGGGTGAAATTGTAGGTATTTTTGACGTTTAAAACTAGTTTTGGTAGTGCGTGCTAATAACACATATATACTTATATCGATTGCAATGGGTGAAAAAATCCGCACCTGCTAACAATAAAATATCGGTCGATTTTATTCTGGCCGTCCAAAATCGATGTGTGTGCAGGTAGCCTTACATAGGTTTAGGTTTAGATGTAATAAACAACAGTCATGGTGACACAAAAAAAAAAAAAAATGTCTACTGTGGCTGTTCTAGTATTAAGCAGTTTAAGGTATACATACTTTTAGGCTCGATTTAAGGTATTTTAAGTCTTATAAAATGAAAAAAATATAGGTATAGACACCAAGTTTTTTTTTACCTAATTTTCTTGGTTTAACAAATATAATCTATTTTTCAAATCAATAATTAAAAGCAGGCCGAAAAGCATTAGTTTAAGATAAATATTAAATAATTAAGATCGCCTGCATAGTGCCAGTAAGTTAGTTAAGCAAAAAGTTAAGCCAGTTTTTTAAGATTTTTGTCTAGCAATAAGTTAGTTATAAGTTGAATTAAAAATGAAAAATTGACTAATTCTGGTCTTTCTCTACGCTACGCTCTACTGCAGCAATATCTTCGCACTGTATGACGTCTCTGTTTGCGTATTATTATTTAGAATAAACGTGGTGCGTAAACGTTCCATAGTTAATCGAATTAATTGCTTTGATGGATGATTATCTTGCTCATAAAATAGAAGTAGTGCGCGATACGTATTTCGAACAGCGTGAATTTAAAAATAAATTTGCACAATTTGGAAGCGTTGTTTAGGCGTCCGTATTTTCATGTTGAAATGTTAAACCAAACTTAAAATAAATCACTTAAAAGCTAATAAAATGGCGGCCAGTTAAAAAAGTGTTGCTAACTTAAAGTTTTATACCTCTAAAAAAACAGAAAATATTCAAAAAAACTTTAGTAAATAATTTTTTTGAGTGGGGAAATTTGTTTGTATTTGGTTATATTCGGAAGAACATTTTCTATTAAAAAAAAAAACAAATTTTATGAGTGGTACCCGAAGGGAAATTCCACCATCTTGAAAAAACTAATTTATTTTATTTTGTTTGATAACTCCAAAACAGTTTATTTTAATAAACTAATAACTACTTGTAGACAGTGAAATTATCTTCAAAATAACATATTAACGAATTCTGTACGTCGATTCGTTCTTAAGTTATAGCGGTCCAAAATTGATTTTTGTTCGATAAATGATTACGAAAAGGAAATGCACCTGAAAAATGAGTGAACTCAACTCAACTCGTTTAATTAGTTTTTTTTTTATTGTTATTTAAATAAAAGTGGAAAATGATTTTTTGTTTTGGTTGAAATAATTTTTCCTTTTTTACAGTGGGGATACCAAAAGATAAAAAATAAAAGACACTGGGTCGCACGTACTTGCTCTAATGTGCTAATCCTTTTTAAGTGCAGGCTTCTTTTTAAAAAGATTTAATTTTAATGTTTTTTTGACGTGCAACTTCTTTAAAATCGTTGTGTTTTGAAGCTCAATGAAACGAAAATGCGTCACGAAAAAGACAAATACATTAATACTCGTATAAAGTATAGTTGGGTTTTGCAGTTTTTTAGTGTATTATCTTTCCATTTTGTGGGGTAGGACTCACCCGAGCAATATAAAAGAAAATTTAGGGGAAACATTAAACAAAGAAATTTATATGAAATCAAAAAACCACTATCATAACATTTTTTGGAAAAAAAATGTTTTTCGTTTGCTTTTTTCTATTTTATGAATTTTTCATTTCAAAATTTTTAAAATGTCAATTGAACAAATCTATAGTTTATACTAGGAAAAAACTTTAACAAAAAAAAAAACAGTAAAAGTTATTGAAAAAAATTATTAAAAAAAAAAAAATTGTTTTTGAAAATTTTAATGGGCAATATTATTTAAATCTGTCTGATTAAAAAAAAACCGGTTGTATGGGAGGTAACGTTATCAGACTTTTCCATTGTATATTTATTATCTATAGTACTATCAAGATGGGTGTTTCACCTAGAGCCATCTAGTTTCGCTTTCTCGCTATTTCGCATTATAGACTTTTAGTCCGGGAAATGTATTCAGACATATGGAATGTTAGAAAAAAAATAGAACGGGAAAGATGTAGATATATAAAGTGTTAGCAGTCAGAAGGAAGCAAATCATTAAGACTTTTTCGTGTTATTTCTTTGTCATTTTCTTTAAAATAACTGATAATTAGACAATGGAAGATAGAAATTTAGACAGGGATGTGAGGAGTTTTCATTTCTGCATTGAAAATACACTGTTTTTGGGTGGGGTTTTTTTTATAGAAACGGCAACAGGATGAAATTTACCGTTTTACCGATTTTTGCTGAAATTTGATTATTGGTTTGGTTTCTTCAAATGGCTACCATGTTTGATTATTGTATTAATTTTTTTTAGTCTTCAAAAATTTAATATGAGTTCAAATACCTACTTAGTTATTTATTTTACAAATAAAACACACTGTTTGCAGATGTTTGTACTTATTTTATTGCTTTTGAGTATTTTCACTAATCACGTCAAAAATGTAGTCCTGGTACTAAATATACTACTAAGTACACAATCTAATACTAAACCTACTGTTAAGTACTTAATCTAGTACCAAAATTATAACAGTACTAAGTACTACAAATCTAGTACCAACAATACTATTGTACCAACAACCTAGTACCAACTGATGTTCGCCTGGTGCTCAGAATACGTGTGCGATCGATTTTGGTTGAAAGAACCACAGTATCGCAGTTCGCAGGAGTCATGTTATTCCGTACGCGTAGCCTTTCATCGATTCATAACACGTTATTACGTAAGAAAATCAATTTCTTATTACGTTCGAAATTGAACAATATACATTAAAACTTTAAACAGTCAAATCCGAATATGGCAACATTGGTAATTGATTTCGGTATAAGCAACAGAAATAACAAAATTTCTTTAAAATGCATAATCCAAAAAATAATTGAAAACACACAATTTTGGTTTCTTTACGAAAAATCAAAGGGAAATCCACTAATTTTTGTTTCCCATACTCTGCCATACAATATGGTCTAGTGTAACTTTTTCAACCTTTCACTCGTACTTATTATTCATTATTCCTGCAAATGCTTTTATTCATTCTAACTAATACGTTTCTGAAAATATAACATACAACCTACTCTTTCATCATTATATTTCATTCTACTCTCCAAAACCCATGCAAATGCATATCAAGAACTACTCATAGTAGTACTATAGATTTCATATGCAATGAGTTTTCCTGAAAAATAAATTCAAACCAGAAGATAGATTTTGAACAGAAAACATCATTCAGAATGTTTTATTAAAATCGTAGAAACCGTTTTTGAGGAAAACTTGTTTTTCATTAAAAATCATATGACAGGTACCGTTAGTTTTAGAGCTAGAATGCTAATTCCAAAAAACCCTCTATAGGACGTCATAATAATACTATGTACCAGGTTTGAAGCAAATCGGTCCAGCCGTTTAGGCTCTAGGTGTCGATACAGACAGACAGATGGACAGAATTGTCCGACCCACTTTTTTCGACTTCCCTATCATCGTAATGTCATGTTTGATTGCAAGAATTTTTTTTACGAATGCATAACTTGCCTTATAGTCTCTATAATCGCAAGTAATTATAGTCTCTATAATCGCAAGTAAAAACGCGCCCAGTATTGAAATTTGGACCACTATAACTTAAGAACGAATTGACGTACAGAAGTCGTTAATGTGTCACTTTGTAGATAAATTTACTGTCTACTAGGAACTTTTAATTTTAAAAATTAAAATAAATATTTTTGGAGTTATCAAGCAAATAAATTAGTTTTTTTTAAGATAGCGGCATTTCCCTTCGGGTACCGCGCATAAAATTTCTTTTTTTTTAATAGAAAATGTTCCTTCGAACATAACTAAATACAAAGATTTTTCCCACTCAAACATTAATTTATTACATTGTGTTGAATATTTGTACTCCAAATCTATTTATTGTATGATAAAAAGTGTAGAATTTTTGTGTAGAATTACATGAGCTACAATTTTTCTTTTCTTTTTTCAAGAGAACATATAATGTTTGAGTAATCTCAGAAAAACAGAATTTTACCCCCTTTACCCTTCCCTAAAATTGCTTCATACCTTCTCTTCACTATCACTTTTCACTGAAAAATATTTATGTTGCCATTATGTATGGAGGACTTTCCTCCTACGCTGAAAGCACTTATTGTCTTTTATTCAAAAATTGCTGTATTAAAATAAAATTCCGTTAAATCTATTGTTAACATTTAAAGGTCATCGGCAAATTAAACATATCTACACCCTGTGAATAACAAGTCTTTTATGAACAGCAACAATAATAATGGGCCAATGTGACTCCCTTGTGGTACCCCAGATGTTACAAATATTTGGTTAAGTTTTTTTCTTTTTCATGTAATCGGCAAGATATGTACTTGTAGATCTATTCTATTCGAGAAACCATGTTGATGCTCATTTATGACCGACTAAACTTGCGAGCTTAGCTTGTAAGCGACGATTTTTTCAAAAAGTTTGAGCATAGCCGAGAAGATTGTAATTTTTTAATATTGGATCCATCAGCGGTTTAAAATAAAAGGCACGACTGGGTCGCAAGTACTTGCTCCTGTGTGCTTTTAGGTACACGCGTCTATTTGACAAAGATTTAATTTTAATGTTTTTTTGACGTGCAACTTTCTTTAGAATCGTTGTGGGTTGAAGCTCGAACGAACATGCGTCACGACAAAGGGATAAACACATACATAGGATTGTTAGCTTTTGCAGTTTTTTAGTGTATTATCTTTCCAATTGTTGTTTACTGTTTATAATATAATTTGCTAATAGAAAGATATAAAGGACTTTTTTCAGTTTAATTTTCATTTTGGTATGGAAAAATTTGAACAACTGGCATAAAGAATCGTCAGAATCAGCAGTATGGCAATAATGCTAGGTAAAGGGACCTATATAGGTCCCAATAACAATAATTTACTTTTTGAAATCAAATTAATTAAAATAGCTTAATTATGTTTGATGGATCGATAAACATATGGTGTGGGTAGGTATTAATGAAATTTATTAAGGTACCTATAATAAGGTTGGAAGGAAGGTAGGTACTAGAATTAAGATACACATTCCAACTACTTTTAAGCAAGTGGGTATAGAGAAAATATTAAAAGTTAACACAGTGGCTTTGTTTATTTATAGACAGGTGTAAATTTTCGTTTTCTCGATTAAAATTTTTGCATTCAGTAGTAATCGAATAGTTTTTTTTGTGTGTTTATCATAGGCTTCCTTATTTATTCTGTGTGCTTTTATGATGATGAAATGCTTTAAAATAGGTAGGTATGTATGAAGTTTTCACCTTTTTTTATTTGACTAATGGATAGGGCTTAGCCGAGCAATATGAAATAAAATTTTGGGGAAAATATTAAACAAATAAAATTTGTATGAAATCAAAAAAAACACAATTCATAACCTTTTGTGGAAAAAATGTTGTAAGCCATCTTATTTCTTTTGCTGTTTTCTATTTTATAAATTTTTCATTTCAAAATCGTTCGAAAAATGTTTTTTTTTGAAAAACTTTTCGAAAACATATTTTAATTTTTGTTGAGTATGTCAATTTAAAGAAATCTATAGTTTATACTAGGAAAAAAATTTAAAAAAAAATCTATAGATCCTTTTCGAAATATTTAAAAAACAAAATATTTTTTTAAATTATTAAAAATTAAAAAAAACGTTTTTGAAAATTTTAATAAGCAATATTATTTAAATCATAAAACAGTATATATTTTGAAAATTTCATCAAAATCCGTCAATTAGTTAACGAGAAAGTCTGATTTTAAAAAAACCGGTCATATGGGAGGAACCGTTATAAAACTTTTTCTGAAAAATCCATCAAAACTAGAAGATAGATTTTGCATAGAAAACACCACTCATAATGTTTTATCAAAATCGTAGGAGCCGTTTTAGAGAAAAACAAGTTTTTCATTAAAAGTTATATGGCAGGTACCGTTAGTTTTGGAGCTAGAATGCCAATTCGAAAAACTTACTCGACAGTTTTTCTAAAAATATTATATACCAAGTTTGAATCAAATCAGCCCAACCGTTTAGGCTGTAGGAATCGATACAGACAGACAGAAAGACAGACGGACGGAATTTCCGGACCCACTTTTTTTTAACTTCTCTATTATCGTAATGTCGTGTTTGATTGTTAGATTTTTTTTTTTACGAAGCATAACTTGCCTTATAGTCCCTATAAATCGCAAGTAAAAATGGTATCAACAAACAATTTCGAACAACAGAAAAACCCAACAAGAAAATGAATGATTAGCAATAACTTTGACAGTTTTTTATTTTAAACGGTGTGATACCATCAGGATTCAGGATTACTGTTCTTATTAACATTGTTCTCCAATTTCTCACCCCAATCAGTCGGTGGTCCCCTTCAACTTGGGCGCTTCATCAAAATTTGGCTTCTGACTTTTCGGGTACAGCTTCGAAGCCTCTGCGCGTGGGATCGTCGATGATAATCCTTCCCGAGCCATCTTACTGCTGACTACCTTGAAGTTATAGATTTCAATTGTCACGCTCTGACCAAGCCAGTGGTGGGACTGAACTTTTGTTGATAAAAGCATATATTTCGTTTTGTCCTCGTTTATAGTTTATAACCAGTTCCAGTTTGATTTTGACTTCATGGAAGTGAAAACATCGGTTACTGCCCTCTTTTTTCTTCCTATCAAATCAATGACCTCAGCAAAACCAAGTAATTGTGTGGATTTATTTAAGATAGTGCCTGATGTGCTTCCTGAGTGTTCCTTACAACTTGTTCAAGCTACACGACAGTGCGATCACCTTGTCGTAAACCTCTGTTGGTTTCGAAGATCTCATTAGTAATTATATGACGGAGCAGCGATAAGACGTGCCAGTTTAGCAGGAATTCCAAATCTAGACATGGATTGGTGTCGGTAGTTACAGTTCATCCCTGCTTACACCGTCATAGGTTACCTTAAAATCGATAAACAGATGGTGGTTCTCGATTTTAAATTCTTGAATTATCTCCAGGATCTGCCGGAATGTGAAGTTTTGGTCGATCGTAGATTCAGGTCTTAAACCGCTTTTGGTAAGTACCCTTTTATTCTGTCAGCAAAAGCTTAAGACGTTCACATAATACGCTAGACATGATCTTATAAGCGATGTTTAAAATGCTAATTCCTCTATAGTTCGTTCAGAGTAGGTAGTCGATCTCATTTTTTGGGGATTGAGCAAATGGTATTGAGATTCCAATTATGGGGCATAATTTTCCCCGACTATATTGTGGAGATGAGTTGGTTTATGCACCTGACCAGGTCATCTATCGCGTTTCTTATGTTTTTTTTTTCGATATTATTTTTCATAAATCTAACAACATGGAGGCAGAAACAAAAACTTTCATTAACGTTTATAGCCTATCGATACCAGCTGCTTTGTCCATTTTTAGTCTGGCAATGGCTACTTTGATCTCATTTTCGTGGGGTGGGTGTAGCTCTTGGTTGTTGTGTATGTTGACTGGTTCAGGTCGATCATTGTCGGGATATTGGTCGTCATGGCCATTCAACAACTGTTTGAAGTAGTCTCTCCAGAAAGATAACATTAACTCCGTTTATAGTACAGTGTTTCCAACACATTCTTCCACGACGAAGGGGATCATGACTCATAACATTTCGTTTGGATAATTTCAGCCAAAAACTGAGTCTACCAAGATTTAGAAATGACTCAAATGACTTTTAGAGCCAATTATAGCTGTCGTTGTTTGCTCTCAGCAGCAATCCAACATCATTAGTAGGGAAAGAAGACTTATTATTCAGTAAAATAATCTGATTCCGTAAGACTGGACAAGGCTCTTGGAAGAAACCCCTTCTCAACTATGGCACAATATCAAAGATTAAGAAGTATGTACCTGTGAAACATACTGTATTTTAAGAGCAAAATATTGCTAAAGTGATGTAAGTGACGCTACAAGCTCATTGTATGTATAATCGTCCATAACCACTTTATTATGAATTAGATGCAATGTCATATTAAAGGTCAACATTTTCACTCCTGTTGAGAACAATCCTCCTTGAAGAATTATGGTCAACATTGGCATCTTCCTCTTACTTACTAACAGTAGGGCACATAAAATATCTTCACCAAAATATACAAATTAAGAAAAGCAACTCTTACATAATTCTAATGAGACGAAATCCACGTATCTTATTCCGCATAACTGTCTGGAAATATGTCATCATCTCCATGACACACCTGTATGCATCCCAGATCCACCGATGTCATTGAGAAAATTGGAGCACACAGGGACGTATCTATGCATATACTTATCTTACCTAACACATGACATAGACGAAAAAAAAATTAATATCGTCCTTAAAGCAAGCGTGTGTCTATGGATAAGATAATCCATTCAAAATGACAGGTAGACGTCTTGAATCTGCACGTTCGTGTCCTTTGTTCCAGTTGCGGTATCACGTGCGCCCTGCTGTGAGTGCGGATAAATCGTGAAGACAGGCAGCGATAGTAGACGAAGGCGAAGCCGAAGACGACATCGACGATGATGACGACGACGACGAAGGCGGTTTGTTCTACACTCTTGTGTGCCCTGTGTCGACATTAAGTGGGAAAATGCACGTCTAACGAGGTTGTAGACATATCTTTTTTCCTTTTCTATTGTCAACGACCCACGCCCATCAACTTGGCTACCAACCAAAAAAAAAACCCGGCCATAGCAACTAGGAAAAAAAGGAAAATATAAGACAAAAGTTTTTCTCTAAACCAGATTAAAGCTTAAAGTTGAAATGACCGGAAAAAATCTTAGAGGGTGTTCTAAGAAACAATAGTGCTTTGGCGGAAGAAAGAATTGGTTTCCTTCCTTGTCACTGGGTTATTTGACAACAGAGGAACGGGTGGAAGATGAAACATAGTACATCAATTTAAGGGTCACCACTAGCGAAACATTTGGCAAGTTCAACGCATACACTGACTTTTAGTCAACTAATTTTTAGCTATGGTTGATCCATTGAACGACTGTCACCAATGTATTGCAAAGGAGAAATTGTCAGTTCAAATCGTTACTATTTTTTTGACTAAATGCCAGCTAAAATACAACTTATTTTGTAAGGCCAATTGACCAGTTAAAGGCGAGTTGTCTGACTTTTAGTAGATGCATTGAACGTGGGCATTTACTTAAGCCAACAGGAGACGATAAAGTGAGATTTAAAACATTTTTTAAGCCAAACTTTTACAAAATCTAAAGAAAATACTTGAAATCTAATTTCAAATTAGTATGGAGAAATTTACGTCACGAATTAAAATCTGATTCTGTCAAACTCTACTCCCGTGTCACATACTATCGACATTGCCAAAAGTATGTACATTTCTAATGCGGGGTTTATTTTAAAATCATTAATGTCCTGTGATTTCTGATAAATGGCAAGTCCATGCGAATAAAATATCAAAAGTAAACGAAAGTCCGTTCATCCGTTGGTTGCACTCATGTGATTTGTGCAGGTTATTTGACAGCAGTGAAACAGTTCGGAATCAAAACAAGATTCCTTCTCTTAAGAAAAAAAGTTGAACGACAAGAATTGGAATCTTATTCATTCAAACCGTCAAACTCTACTTTCGTTCCACATACAATCCACATTTGAAAAGAATACATTATTTTCTTGTTATTTCTCGTGAATAAAATCTCAAAATAAACGAAAGTTATTTGATTCGTTGCTTGTCTCAATGTGATAGGTATTCAAGTTGTTTGATAGTAGTGAAACGGTTAGAAATTAAAACCCAGTTCCCCCTTTTAGACGTGTTATATGTGAATAACGTATGCATATCTAATTTATTTTTTTAAATTATCACAGCGCTGGGGAGGAATGAGTGAAAATGAACCACGTATCAATCTTTCAAGTATGCTAAGAGTGTGTAGCCTTTGTAGCCTTTAACTTGAGTTTTTCGACGAAAACGCTGAAAAAGTGTGGATCAGAATTGGGAATATTTTGACAGTTACAAAATCAGTAGAACAACTAACACTAAATTGACAGAACAGGAACAGAGGAACAAAAAATAATATTAAAGAAAAAACAAGGAAATATTTTTAAGGCTAATACATATGTTTTTGTATTAGATTAAATGTCAAATTATATGTTTTGTTGTAGAAGTTAAATTTCAAAACATTTTTCAGGTTACCACATAAAACCACATAAAAGATTTCCCTTCTTCTTCTTTCTATCTTTCTGGCTTGCAGCCTGGGGCAGACGCTAAGGTTGCCGACTGATGTCTTTGAATTCATAACTTATATAAGATTTAAAACAAAATGGACAAAAAATTATTTAAAAAAAAACATTAATGAAAGTCTGCAGAGAAGCCACACTTTCGGTTGAGTTTTCGTTTCATTTCAGTTGGAAAACAAAAATATTCCACTGCGGTTTAAATTCCATCCCAAACGTTACCATTATTCTTATGCATTACAGATATCCCTCTGAAACACTCTGTCCTTTTGGTTAGTCTTGTGCAGGATAACCTAAGGGTGGAAACCTTGTAACCTCCTCGTTACCCTGATGAGCCACCTGAGGATTGTAATTTGTAAAATGTCTTTTTTAAAGCTCGTATAAGGTGAGACGTGTGCACAGACAGTCGTTCTTTTTTTCAAAAAGGACAGACAGGCAGTAGATACGAAAAAAAAACAACAACATTGAATAGGAAAACTTAGAGATAGCTATGTGTGAAGGTATATGTCAAGAGCAGATATAGTTAAGGACCTCTCGCCACAGATGATTTTATAACATCATGTAGGGAACTGAATCGGCCTAGGAATATCCTTTTTTTCAACGGTGTATGTCCCTCAGATGTTCATCATTATTTGTAATGGTTACGTAGGTGTTAGTTCCGTTTATTTTAAAGATATACGGACGGGGGTTGAGCGTTAAAGCTTTCAATAATTATTCATTGGAACACGATAGGTAGGAAGGTGTTGTTTTTACATCCCCAATTCTATCAAACCAACTCAAACCTAACTTGCCAACAGTGTTTCATAAAAAGTTGGCGTTGGTGGCTTCAACAGGTTGCTCATCATTTTAATTTATAAAGATTGTTCAGATTTAAATGGCTGGATTGGGTTAGGGTTAAGGATGGCTCAATTCTCCGTAGATGAACTAAAACTTGTTATTTATTGTTAAAAAGGATGCACGAGATTAAACGATGGAACAACTAGATTATGAACTTTCTCATTAAATATTTGCTTAACAAAGTTTGCATTCAATATACAAACAGTTTATATGAGATGCTTGAAATAAACTTAAGCATTGTCGACGAAGATGACGATGGTAACGACGAAGACGATGGTGTCTGTGATTTGTGAAGCTAATAAAGTCGTTCTACTTGTAAGCTGGCAAGGAAAGTTTTTACTTATAATAAAAGAAAACAATGATTTTCCAAGACATAATAGCAATGAAAATCTGTAATGTAAACTTAAGTGGGGGGTTTTAATTAACAAAAGATTGCACTTCTTGAAGTGTCAAAATTAGTTTCTCTTGGTGTCTTCAATCTTCTCTTGTTAGAATATTTATCATTACATTAACTCAGGCTTTAAAAAATAAAATATTAAATAATGTTGCTTGGAAAATAGTTGTCCTTTTAGAAGGGATTTTGACTTTTGTATAGACATCATGCAATAACCTAAAATAGGATTAAAGAAGAAATAACAATTTTAAGGATCCAATTACTGTGGTAAATAAAACTAGGGGCTCTTATATGTTTTTATGTGGAATTCTCTTATGTTTCTTTAGCCAAAAATGAAAACACGACACCGTTTCAAGCCTGAATGTTTTCTTTATTTTTTTTAGATTGATTATAACATTTCGATTTCTTTCCATTTGCTCACTGGGATTGGTCTTTCTAGTTTAATGACTCTCTGTATACTGAGACAGAGACTGACTGCTCATTGCTTAGAATTGATTGTGCATTATTCTTTCTCGTATATTCACATTTCTCGTACGTACGCATGTGTGAGTTTGGTTTTGTTCGCTTTATGTATACAGTTTGTTGTTTCGATCTTTGTCGTTTTAGTTTTTTGTTTTCTCCTTTATGTACTCGTCGCGTCGATTATAATTCCGTTCGGTTAGTTACTGTCTCGGCATTTGTAGGGTATTGCAAGGCAATATTTGCTAAATTGACTTAATGTTTGGGGAATTTTTAATTTTTTTGTGCCGGTACTCTTCTTTGCCGTAATTTTTTTTATTACTTTATGGGTAAAATCTAAATTAACCTTTAAATTTTGTATATTTAAGGGAACTAAACAAGATTCTTAATAAATATAGCGTATTTTGAAGTTGAATTTTACTACTATACTGTTGTTAAAATCAGAAGCCTCATGTTATCCATTCAAATATGTATGTTTTTCTGTCAATTCGTTTCCGACCTTTTCGAGATACGACTTGGCGTTTAAATAAAAGTATTTTTTTTTTCAAATTTTGCTGAGAAATTCAAAATTTAAGCATTCCGTCTTGTTTCTTATGTTATACCCGAACTATGATGAAATGAAAAAAGAAATTTTTACTGTTCATGGTAAAAATCACCAACTTTTGAAATACCCTTAGCCTTTGATTCTGCTTCTAACAGCTAGCAATTGCGCTCGAATTCCGCAACTTGCAGACGTACGACCCTTCTAGCCTGTTAGCCTCTTCGTAAGATGATGAAAAGCCCATGGAAGATAAACGGTGCAGAAGATATTTAGAGCCACATTTCTTGTTGACAAACATAGAAACAGCAGTCAGAATGGAGGATAGAAAGGCTTTGGAGTGCACTGCTATAATTATTGCATGAGCCATAGTGAGGCACTTTTTTTCCAAAGTGTCCAAAGATCTTTTTTTGGTCAAAACCAAGATGGGGATTAAAATAAGCAGCATCTCTGAACCCGCAGTACTTCTCGCACCCTAGAATTTGTCAATCCGAGGATGTGTTGAACAATCTGGAGCGGTTCAACAATAATCAAAGATTTATTTTGTACACCTGCCTCGACTCTCCTCCGTCTTTCTTCCTCTTCCCCTTGATTCTGAAATGATAATTTGGTCTCCATATTCCGTCTCAAGACGCCTTTTTTAACGTTTGACTGTCTTCCTCAATCAGCTAAATCCGCGGTTGAATGGAAAACTCTTTCCTGCGCTGACTTAGGTAAATGGTAAAAACTTGCAAGACACTTATGGTGATACTCAGTATTGACGGCGACTAAATAAATGTTCAAATTGGGCAACTGTCTGAAAGAAATCAGAAGAATTCTTTCCGCACTCAACTCCACGACACCTTCTTGTTCGATAATTCTCTTAGCAATTTCAGGTAGAGTCACTTTGATCGGAGCATGGCGCCATTCCAGGAGTAAAGGGAAACCCCTTTACTTCTTTTAAATTCTAATGATATGATACTTTGTATCGTGATCATGATGGCATGCATTCGTGGGAACAGACATTGAATCAGCATTTTGTGTTGACGATGTTGTTTCCAATTTCATGCTCTGTGCTCATGATTGGGATACAAAAGTATCCATCAAAATTATACCACATTACAATGTACCTATCTGATACCTTTTATCCGATCATGATGGCATGCATTCGTGGGAACAGACATTGAGTCAGCATTTTATGTTGACGATGTTGTTTCCACTATCATGCTCTGCGTTCATGATCGCGATAGAAAGGTATCTATCAAAGAATTAAATTGAGAAAATAATAAAGATAGTATTTTGCAAACCTTCAAGGCGTTTGTTTGAATTTAGTACTCAAAATAAAACATAACTGGCGCAGTCGGTAGCTCGGTAGGAGTCGCGTTCAAGACCTTGTCGAGTTTTTTTCATATTTGCATTTGCACAATTAATTCAAAAGAAAATTCCTAACAAATAATATTCATCCACGACATTCATTTCATCGTTCTTAGTGCAAAAATAACAGAACATTTTAAGTGTGGTGAATAAAATTTCAAAATTTTTTTTTTTTTTTTAATAAAAACAAGAAAATAATTTTCAACGAACAAGGACTAACCGGAAAATGTCATTCAAACCAAAATATTATTAAACAAAAATTAACACAAAAACATAAATTACGCGAAATTTCTATAAAATGAAAAATTGTGATGTAAAGAAAGTTCCTTCAACAAGTTAAAGTTTTTTCTTACAAAAAATAAAATTACAAGAAACATTTCCAAAATATTATTGTGAATTGTTAAGCTAATAATACAAGAAGTGGCGGTCACTGCATAGTTAATTATAAAAACCCAACCCAATAAATGAAGACCATTTAAATATAAAAAAAAAAAAAAACAACGTTACACATTAAAGAAAAAAAAAAACACTGTACCAGATACACAGAACAAAATCATTCATAAAAACAGTGAATTACGAAATCTATGAGAAGAGAAGACAACAAAAAGGAGGCTCGCAACTGAACAACAGGGACACTTTCTTCTTCAAGTAAGCAACACCAATAACCCACTATGGAACATTTAAATGCTGTAGATAAGTTCAAAGTAGTTTTAGACTTAATTAATAAAACTCCAGAATTTGATGGAAATAAAAGTTGTCTTGTGCACTTCTTAGACAGGATAGATTCATTAACACCTATTTTAGCAACACTTGATGAAGCTTCCTTAACAATAATTTCAGGTTTTCTCAGGGACAAAATTGTAGGAAAAGCTAGGGTTGAACTCCAGAAGCATGGTAGAGTTAATGAATGGGCCCAAGTTAAGCAAATTTTAATAGCTAATTTCGGAGAAAGGCTTTCAACAGATAAATTAATTGACCAAATAAGAACAGCACGAGTTAAAACTACAATATCAGAGTTCTACAGTCATATTAGTTATTTACTAAGTAGAATTAATAATAATTTTTTATTAAACAATCAAAATGACGATTTAGTTATTGCTTCTAACAATAGAATTGCTCTAGAATCTTTTAAAAATAATTTACCAGAGCCCACCAAATCTATTGTGCTCAGTCGAAACCCAGAAACACTGAACGATGCATACAAAGTCATCTTAGAAATAGATCACCAAAATTTAGGACATCAAAATTATTTTCAAAACCTTAGGCAAAATCAGAACTTTTCTAGACAAGACAATAATTATAATCAAAATTATAGTCATAGAAACAATAGTCAAAGTAATAATTCATATTTAAGAAACAGTAACAATTATAGAAACAATTATTCAAACTTCAGGAACAATAATAATCATACAAATTATAATAATGCACACAATAGTAATTCATACAACTCTTATTCGCAAAACAATCAAACACCAAGACAAAATAGAAATAATAGTTATAATATACCCCAACAAAATCAAAATGAAACTAGAAGTGACCAAACTATGCGTAGCATTAGTAACACACAAAGAGGTCAACAAGGTCAAAGCGGACACACACGTCATAGTTCGAGAAATACGAGGAATAACAATATGATAGAAATTGACCATATTGCAAACGAGGTAAATTTTCAGATACCTACCTCAAATCTCTACCCTGCATAGTAGTAAAAACTAAATCTTCTCCAATTAAACTGTTAATAGACTCTGGAGCAGGTACTTCTGTAATACAGAAAGGAATATTTCACAATAGTTTTAGAACCTTGTTAAATAAACCATTATCCTTAAAAACCCTTAATTCAAATATAACAATCGATTCGAAAATAAAGATTCCTCTTTTTAAAGAATTCGGTAATCCACCCAGTATGATAGAATTATTCGAAACAAATATAAATTCTGATTTCGATGGTATTTTGGGTTGTAATGTATTAAAGCCATTACATGCAAAAATCGATTTTAAGAATTCAAGAATTGTAACCAAAAATGCGATCTTGCCTTTGATATTTGATACCCCTTATGTCCCGTCAGTAGAAGAAATAAACATTCTAGCTGAAGAAACAAAAGATATAGCTTTTGAAAATCCAGACATTGATAAAATTACTAAAAATCTTAAACTAGACGATCTAAACGACGAAGAAATTTTTTACTTAACTAAGTCTATCAAAAAATTTCAAAGTGTGTTTCATAGTGAAGATGATCATTTGTCTTCAATGATTGGATATACGCATAAGATTCCAACTAAAAATGATATCCCTATATTTTCCAAAGCATATAGATATCCTGAAGCGCACAAAGAGGAAGTAAATAGACAAATAGCGGAAATGCTTCGTTCTGGAATTATTACTACCTCAAATAGTCCATACAACGCCCCAATTTGGATAGTGCCAAAAAAATCTGATAACTCAGGTTTAAAAAAATGGCGCATTGTAATCGACTATAGGAAGCTTAATGCAAATACAGTTGACGAAATATTTCCAATGCCCGATATTACTGAAATACTTTCAAAACTTGGAAACGCACAGTATTTCTCAACATTAGATTTGGCAAAAGGCTTTCATCAGATTCCTATAGATATGAAAGATAGATATAAAACAGCCTTTTCAACGTCAGATGGACATTACGAATTTACTCGTATGCCATTCGGTGTAAAAAATGGGCCGGCATCCTTCCAAAGGATGATGAATGAAGTCCTTCATGACTTTATTAACAAAATTTGTGTCGTATATCTTGACGATATACTTATCTTCTCAACGTCTCTACAAGAACATATTGATTCTTTAAATAAAATACTAAAAAGGCTTCAAGAATTTAAACTCAAGATACAAATAGACAAGTGTAATTTCCTAAAACGGCAAACAGAATATCTTGGTCATGTAATTTCTGTAGATGGTATTAAACCCAATCCGTCAAAAATCGAAGTTATTAAAAATATAAAGGTTCCCCAGACAATTAAACAGATAAAATCGTTTTTGGGCATTACCGGTTTCTACCGAAAGTTTATAAAAGACTACTCAAAGGTAGCCCTTCCATTGACTAAATGCCTGAAGAAAAATGTCAAAATTAACATCCATAACAAACAGTATATAGACTCCTTTAACAAGCTTAAAGAGCTCATATGTACTTGTCCTATATTGACATATCCCGATTTTAAAAAACTGTTTACTCTGACTACTGATGCTAGTAATGCAGCATTAGGAGCCGTTTTATCCCAAAACCAACATCCAATCGCTTTTGCATCAAGGACATTGAATAAACACGAATCGCACTACAGCACAATAGAAAAAGAACTTTTGTCTATAGTATGGGCAACTAAATATTTTAGACCCTACTTATTTGGACGAAAGTTTAAGATACAAACAGATCATCGACCACTCGTGTGGTTAAATTCTTTAAAAGAACCAAATATGAAATTACAGCGTTGGAAAATAAAACTAAACGATTTCGATTTTGACATTGAGTACTTAAAAGGCAAGGAAAATTGCGTAGCTGATTTCCTAAGTCGTATACAAACAAACCATATCTACACGAATGATATTTTTGACACTCGATCCGATATCGCAACAATTCATAGTGGGATCGAAAATTTAAATGACTATATTTATATCACAGAAAACCCATTAAATTTGTACAAACATCAAATAATTTTAGAAAAAACAAACACAAATTCTTATAAAACAAAAATTTTATTTAAAAAAAAGAGAAGATCTATAATTTCACAACCAGAATATAACGAAACTTATATATTAAACATACTTCAAGCAATATTGCCAATTAAAGGAACGCTAGGTGTTTATTGCAAGGATGACGCTATGTTTAATAAATTTCAAGGTACTATTGTAAAGTATTTTTCAAATGCCCCAAAAATGAAAATTTTAAGATGTATGAATTTTATTATTGATATTACAAACAAAGAACATCTTCTAGAACTGATAGAAAAAACTCATGTTAGTAAAAATCATAGAGGAATAGAGGAAACATATTCAGAACTAAAAAGTGAAATCTATTTTCCGAATTTAAGACTAGAAATACAGAAGTTCATAAATAACTGTATAATATGTCATATGTGTAAATTTGACCGCAATCCAATAAAACCAAAATTAATGGTATCAGAAACTCCAGACAAAGCTAATGAAATTGTCCACATAGATATCTGGTTTTTAAATAAAAGTAATATGTTTTTGACCTGTATTGATAAACTAACTAGACATGTCTCAATACACTCTATTACAGATAGAAACTCCATAACCATTGTCAGCTTGCTTAGACAAAGATTCGCTTGTTTAGGAAAGCCATCTAAAATAGTCGCAGATAATGAATTTAACACTGCTTACATTAAAAACTTTCTTGATGGAGAAGGTATAGCCTACCACTTCACATCACCAAATACACACACAGGAAACGCTATTATAGAAAGGTTCCATTTAACACTTAATGAGCACATAAGATTGCTTAAACTTAGTAATGGAGGAAAAGAAACATTACACGATAATGAAATGGTTTTTAAAGCAGTCGAAATTTATAATAATACAATTCATTCATCTACAAATTTTAAACCAATCGAACTTTTACATTCAACCTTAAATAGAAAGCAGTGGGACGATTTAAAATTAAGATTAAATCAGATTAAAGAAAAACAAATAGGAAAATTAAATAAATCTCGAACAAAACCACAAGATTTCAAAGAACAAGAATTAGTAAAAAATTTAGGTTTTTATAATAATAAGCACTTACCAAGATATATAATAAAAAAAGTGAAATCGAAAAAACAAACTTATTTTACAGACGAACAAGGAAATAAACGTGATAGACAAATAGTTAAAAGAAAATTCAAATATCAAACTTCAGTTCCAAGCATTAAATTCGATAGAAATAAAACTGGAAGAACTTACTCAAAAAAATAAAATAAAATAAAACAAACAATACTTTAAACTGAAACTTATTCTTTCTTCATTTTCTTTCAGAGGAAAAATATGAAGATTTTATTCATGTTGGGTATTGTCGGCTTTTTTAATTGCCAGGCATACCTTTACATCGAAAAAATTGTGGAGGAACACGGTTTTGTTAAACTAAGGGATGAGCCAATTAAAGTAATTAACAAAACAAATAAAATTTTACATTACATTGATTTAAAACAATATGACTATGTAATAGATATTGTTAAAATGTCTATAGATAGTTTTGAGTCTAAATTTAAAGACAAAAAAATAACTTCAATTCTTCTTAATAGTCTCAGGAGACTAAGATTTAAAATCAGATCCTTGATTCCTCATAATAGGCAGAAAAGAGGAGCAATTAACATAATAGGTTCAGGTCTCAGATTTATAGCAGGAACTATGGATGATGAAGACAGACAAGAGATTATGAATCATTTAGGAGATATAGATTTTAATAATAGAAACCTTATCGAGCAAAGCAATAAACAAGTCAGATTAAACGAACAGTTCCATTTAGAATTAGGAAACATTATAAGCCAGCTTAACATTAATCAAAATGTTACATCATTTTTATACAACAATTTAACTAGAGAATTCAATGACATTAAATTAGAACACCTAAAATTAATAGAAAAACTCCAAGTTGAAAGCAACATTAACCTCATTCAAACTCAAGTCGAGAAAATTAAAGAAAATATAATGCTTAGTAGACTAGAAATTTTAGGAAGAGATTTGCTTTCCGAAAAAGAAATACTTGACAATGATATAAATGAAGAAACGCTAAAATATCTTCGAAGTTCAGTTGTATATCAAAAAGAGTTTATCATCTTCATTGTTTTTATACCAATTTTTTCCGAAAATAAATACTATAAAATGTTTATTCAACCAGTTCCAAATTCGGACGGTTTCCAAATTGTGCTAGATAATAAAAAATTTATAACAGACAACTCAAAAATATATGAACACAACAAAAAATTATTAATATATGAATCTAAACTAAAAGAATCAAAGAACAAATGTATTAAAAATATATTCCAAACAAATAAATTCTGTACTATAGAGAAAATGGACAAAGAAGAAATAAATGTTATAAATGATGGTTTATTAATCTTAAAAAATATGAAACATGTTCAAATAATGCAAAACTGTAACGATATAAATTACACTGTTTTTAAAAATAATCTTATAAGATTTTCCAATTGCTCTATTCAAATACATAACGTTAAGTTTTCAAACGAATTTTATACATACAATGAGTTATTAACCTTGCCAAATAATTATAAAACCGAGAATATAACCATCTATGAAACAAATTTACTATTGAAAAATATGAAACAAGAACATTTCACAAATACAAAAGAAATAAATTATATTAAGACTATGCAAATAGTTAATCATTCACTAAGTTTTTTGTCAATAATTTCTATTGTTTTTATAATAACTATGATTTTTATTTTACTTAAGAAAAACAAAAATATAAAAAAAGAAAATATCCAATTAAATGTAATGCCCGCAACAGTTTCAACAGGGACTGTTGAAGGTAAGGAGGGAGGAGTAAAGGGAAACCCCTTTACTTCTTTTAAATTCTAATGATATGATACTTTGTATCGTGATCATGATGGCATGCATTCGTGGGAACAGACATTGAATCAGCATTTTGTGTTGACGATGTTGTTTCCACTATCATGCTCTGTGCTCATGATTGGGATACAAAAGTATCCATCAAAATTATACCACATTACAATGTACCTATCTGATACCTTTTATCCGATCATGATGGCATGCATTCGTGGGAACAGACATTGAGTCAGCATTTTATGTTGACGATGTTGTTTCCACTATCATGCTCTGCGTTCATGATCGCGATAGAAAGGTATCTATCAAAGAATTAAATTGAGAAAATAATAAAGATAGTATTTTGCAAACCTTCAAGGCGTTTGTTTGAATTTAGTACTCAAAATAAAACTTAACTCAGGGATAACATTGCCTGCCTGTGGAGCCCAGGTAGGCAAAGACCCTAACTACCTCAAAGTTGTACCTATCTATCATTAAGTTTTGTCGAAGACGTCGATGTTTGGTGTCAGCATCCATCTATACACATAAATTAAAAAGAAGTGTCTGTTTTTAAAATCAAAATAACAGCTTATTACTTGATGTATACGAAAGGATATTCAGTACTTATAACAAAAACATCATTTAAAAATGTGTTGTCTGTCTGTCTGTCTATCTGTGTGTCTGTCTGTCTGTCTTTCTGTCTGTTTGTTTCGGGTAATTTCGCTTCACTTTCACTGGCAGGTAGCTGACATCCTAAGGAGTAACTTAGGCTATGCTAACTACTCACTAGGTGACGCTGGTGTCGTTTTCTTCGAAAATTCTTATTTATGGACCGATTTTGACAGGACTTTCACAGGCATTACCCTTAGGTGGCGCTTTTGATAACTTTCAGGCGGACGAAGTCGCGGGTAATATAAATCCCATAAGTCCCATTGAACTTATCAATCCAAATGACAAGAGTTCCATTGATTAGGGTTTTACTGCAATATTGAAACATTGCTTTCAATTTACCTCAATACTCACAGTAATTAATCCGTGTACAATCAACTTCTCATTTAGACCGAATTACAACCGTGAAACTAGATCACAACGATGAAACCAACAAAAAAAAAATACTTTTCCTTACTTTCCTCCATAGATTTCCGTCAACATCATTGCATCCAGCATGTATCTATGTATCTATCTGCTTGATGTTTTCTATCATTTCGCATCCGTACCTACAATTTTTCCCTCTTTAACAGTTTATACAATCACTTAACAGATATTGTGTCATAGGGCAGTGCACTTTGGGTCTCCTTTGCATCACCGACTCTAGACTCCTCTCTAGCTAAAACCTTTAAATTATACCAGGAAGCAAAATGACGAACGTCTCAAGGGAGCAAAAAAGACGAGGACTACTTTGAGAGTCTTTGATATGAGATACTATCAAGAAGAGTGTGAAACTATGTGGAAACATATAAAGACAAAAAAAAATCTGACTTCCCCACACTGAGGTGGAGTGCTAGGCGATGGATACGGAAGGGAGCCGCATCTAAAGATACTGTCATTTAATTACGTGAGAGCTCAAAACCTTCTATGAAGCTTCAGGTAAAATTGCTTAAAAGGGAAATAATGAAATTATGTAATAAAATACCGGCAGTGCTGATAAAATGTTGTCGATGGAGATGGAACAAAAAGTTGCAATTTTAGTATCTTAAAGATATATTAATTGCATTCCCTTCAGAACCAAATGTCATGAAAGACTTCATATGAAAACAGAAAAATGAGCGAAATAATTGAAATCTGTTTGGTAAAACCGACTTTCACCCGTCAATATAGGGTTTTGTTTTAAAGCCAAACTCCCCCTCTTTCAATCATGGTTTTTGCTACAATTTAATTGCAAACCATGAACATCGTAGTAGCTACAACTTTCATATCGAATTGAATGATCTTTCGACAGCACATAGTAAAGGCAGCGCTACTGTGCAATGCAAAAGATACAGATACACAAATGGGTTGCCGCGTGCATTTAAAAATTAAATCCACTGCAACATGAACACGTTTTTTTCCGTGTAACACCAGATGCCACCTCCGCGATATTCACTCAATCGAGTATCACTAACAATCTCTTGACACAAAAGCATTGCATTAAGTTTGCATCTAAGAGGTGCACGGTGGGTATAGGTTTTGTATCTGTAGCACGAACGATAGATTTTCCGGTTCAAATAGGAAAAGGTTTTTTTCTTTCTGTCTGATTGCTTAATTTCATTTGATATGATTTCTTTCCTTGAAAAGGTCAGACACTAGCTTTATTTATAACTAAATTTAATGCTAACAGGTTTAGGGCATTGGCAGGTTCGCCTTTTGTTAAAGTAATAAGCATAGTCGAGACACTAGATTTTTTCTAATAGTGTGGCCAAGATCCATCAAAATATTCAAAACAGATGTGGTTTAAATGGCATGCAAAGTAAGTGGCATCCGAACATTTCTGGAATGACAGAAATGTTTGACTGCAAAAGATACAAATCAAAAGCTCCAGTGTCTTGTTTATTAGAATCTTTGTTTTTTCTGAAATTTTTCCAAGATTATGGGATTCCTGTTAACGTCATGTTCAGCCTTCAAAGTCGTGTCAATTTATTTGGGATGCCAAATTTCCTCGAAATCTTATAAAGCTCTACCGGGCTTAAAGGTTTATACAAACATGGTACCTATATTGGAACGTTATATTCGGGACTTTTTTCCATTACCTGCCTTAGGGTAAGGATCTGATCACTTGTGAATTTCTTTGAATGAAACCACATTGTTAGTGGCTGATTATGGTTTTCGGGCATGAGCCTATCGGTTTGTGTTTGATGAATGAGTATATCTTATAGATAGCCAGCAAGATTATCGTAAGAATCTGGCTTATTTTTACCGCAGATTTACCGGTTCATGTTATTATTGACCCGTATAAAGTCATTGCCCCATCTCAAGATCCATTTAAAGTTAAATAGTTCCGGAGTTCCAGCAAGGCCATGATATTGAAAGACCTCATATTTGCTGCGCACAGACAGCACTGACCCGAAGACCGTACACCATTTACAAGGAACTGCAGCCACCAGACTGCCTCCGCTTTGGAAGCCTCTCACATCTCACTACAGGTGCACACAAGCTTATCTTGAACCTCTGTAGGGGATATCTATTCAGATTTTTCTGAAATACGTAGCGGGGCTCCCTTTTACTCGCACTAAAAAATCTTGCATTTTCTACAATCCCTTTTCAATTCTTATTCCGTATTGCAAGCATAATTACACAACGCCTATTGGGCCATGACCATAGAGTAGAAATATTATAAAAAGGAAAATCTTTCGTACGTTCCATTCCCCAACACCCACAATTTTTGTTGTTTCTTTTGTATATCATTCATTATTTTTTTTTTCGCAAGCATAGTGTTCTATTCATACTTAAGCGGTAAATACACGATACAATTATTGTACCAACTATTTGACAGAATCGGTGTTGAATGCGACGATTGTATTGTATAGGCGTCTTTCTTTAGCCGTTTTTCTTATAAGCTCTGAGCAGAGCACGGAGTAGAACCTGAACAAGTCGAAAACGCCATTTTAATTTTTTTTTTTTTTTAACCCTGTCATTTGTCAAAACACACAAAATATATGAAGTTGGCCACGCTCAGCCTTTATCTCCATGTGCTCGGTAATTTTATTCTGAGCTCATAGAGCGCGTTCCGAGCTAGCTTCGGTTGAAAAAAGAAACGCAAGCTGAGCGCTCAGAGCACTCCAATTTAAAAAAGAAACACAGATCTTTTTTTGACAGATCAATACAATGCTCTGAGCTTAAAAAGAAAAACGCCTTTTATTAGGGGTTTTTATTTTTAAGCTCTGAGCAGAGCACGGAGTAGAGCCTGAGCAAATCGATTACGCTCTGAGCAGAGTATGATCAGAGCTCTCCGATCTAAAAAAGAAACACACTTGAGCACTGAATTGTCATATTTTGTTGAATGTCAAATGAAATTAACTTGCTTACTTGTTGTTGAAGTTTTAAGTGTTTTAAGAAAAGAAATTGAACAAAAAATGGATAAAGCAATTATTCTACTAGAAGCTTACAATTTATTTTTTGTATCCGATGAGGAAGATGATGATTTTCAAGTAAATCATTCAAGACGTATCACAAAAAATGACGCCATTTTAATGTTTGTTGTTTGTTCTTTCTTTCCAACAAAACAAGTCTTTTGTCAAAACACAAAAAAACGATTGAAGTTGGCCGCGCTCAGCCTTTTACTCCATATGCCCGGTCATTTTATTCTGAGCTCATAGAGCGAGCTCCGATCGAGCTCTGATTGAAAAAATAAACACTCAGAATGCTCCGAGTTAAAAAACAAACACAGATCTTTTTTGGCAGCTCAGTGCCCTGCTCTGAGCTTAAAAATAAAAACCCCTATTAGCTCAGAGCGCGGTACTGACCTGTCAAAAAAGATCTGTGTTTCTTGTTTAACTCAACTTGTATTTCTTTTTAAGCTCGGAGCTTGCTTGGGGCTCGCTCGAAGATCTTGCTTAAATATAACAAAGCACATCGAGCGAAGAACTAGGTTCGGCTTACTTCATTGGTTTTTTGTGACAGTAAAAAAAAAAAACAAATCAAAACAATGGAAATGGCGGATGAATCTGGTTGCTCTCCCAGTGAAAATAAGGTCAAATTAATTAAATAAATTAAATTATTCAATTATTTTTGTACTTTATATTTATTGAAGGGGTGAAATGAAGAAGTTGAAAAACACCAATTTCGAAAGGAAACAAAGCAATTATATAAAATAACAAACTAGAGAAAAGAGAAACGTCAAAAATATGAAAGGAAATTCCTATCCGAGCATGGTCGGGTAGCTGTATTTCTGTTTCATTTCATTTTAATATCTTTCTCTTTTCCACTTCATACATGCAAAGCTAAACATACGCCATGTAATACTGGACGTAGGAGTTTCCCTGTACATTTTTGAAGTTTCTCTTTTCTTTAGTTTGTTATTTTATATAATTGATTCATTTCGTTTTCGTTTCTTGTAGCGACGTCGTTGTTTAAACTCAAAAAAGTGTATTAGCATTCCCATAGAAAAAAGAAAAAAAGAACTGTAACTCGTACCAAACATGCCCTGCAAACCGTGAAATTTTATTTTGTGTATGTGAATACGCGTGAGATTCGTGTGAGAAGCAGCCAATCAGCCATACGTTTCGTGCCCACATAAATGCAAACGTATTTGTAATCCCATAAGAAATGTACAGGGAGCGTTACATATACATAATGTCCCTAAACGAGTATTTTTCAGTTTGTAGACAAAGAGAGAATTATCGTTGACAGTTGACATTCTTGTTTCTTTTTTCTATGGAGCATTCCAAGCAACACTGAACACTATAATAATAAATTGAATTTGTCATAGAATGTCAAATAAAGGAAAAATTCATACAAAAAATAATTCACCTTTAATAAGAGGATATATGTATTTTTTTTTTATAAAACTAAATTTTTTTTATTCAAAACGATTTTTAAAGAATTTTTTTGGTGCAGGCTGCAGGATAAAGATATGTAATATGTATAACCTAAGAAATTGTTTAGATTTGTACTAATCATAGTGTCATGACGAGGATTTTGTTTGAAAAATCAGAGAGGGGAACGCAAATAATTGGAAAGATATTTGTGAAATGACAATCAGCTAGGACGAAAAGTAAAATTCCGTCAGAAAAAAATAAATAAATGCATTTTATACAACTGATAATTTTAATAATTTTTATTATAATATTAAATTCTATAAATAAAAAAAGAAATGTGTGAAAACGAAAATGGCTGCCAGAAACGTGACAAATTTACATATGTATGTACGATTCTCAGAAACTAAAACCAATTGTTTTAATTTGACATTCCATCAAAAAGTCAAAATGAACATCAGTGACAATGACAACTACAAAATCTAGAAATATAATCAGTTCTTTCTTATTCTTAACAAAAACATTCTCCATTTTCGACAATGATTATTATGTCGATCGAAGTAAAAACGTAATTCTTCTGCAACAGCTTCGACTAAGTCATTATGAGTTTTAACTAACCACATAGGAGCATCGATATCTCCGCTGATTTCACCCATAACCATTAATTGACTCCACATTTGCATTGCACATTTTCCAACACATACCGCAGAGTATAATTCCTGCTGTCATTCTAAATCATTTGATACAATAAAATTGCATACCAAAACTAATTGCTATGACCTCGGATTTTATTTTTTACTGCGGAGGAAAGAGGAAAAAAATTAAAAAAAAACCCTACCTGCCACCCCACAAAACATTTGCGTTCGCCAATACAACTATGGGCGCACGTCGCTGCGCCGGCAAAAGTTAATTTGAAGCAAAGCGCGCTAAAAATTCCATCATATTAACATCTGCCAACCGCAAAGTGGCACTCCGCAGGGAATGGACTCCACATGCCGTATTACCACTCCAGAAACTCCAATGCATTAACGCAAAACAAAAATGCCATTTGAATGATTCATCTCTTTAGATAGAATCAAAGCTGGGCATTGCAACATGTTGAAGCAACAAGCGCAAGGTTTTTTTTTTTAAATGACGGCGTGCAGCAAGGCATTCACACAGCTACTCGCGCTCTTCGAAACGGAACCCACCCCAAATGACGACTCTAGTGTAAAATTGATGCACTGCACAAGTCTTCAAGTGTGGATCACCTTATGGAGAAGAGAGACACATTTTTTTAGTAGTGCAAAGCAAGTGCAATTGCAATTTCCTTCCAGAACGCACACTTGTCCACCAAGTAAGCACTGCATTCCTAAGTAACCACTCAACTGTAATTGCCAGCCGCACACTTAATGCAATCGCTGATTGCAGCTGAAGTCTCCAAATGCAAATACAAAAAAAAAAGTAAAGAAGAATCTAATTCCAGGGAACAACCAACGACCGCCGAACGGGATGAGCTCATCGTGGACAAAGTACCCCCGATGCATGGTTGTTGCACAAATTGACCGACTAATTTGCGAGTTTAATTTAGTTCCGTGGATAGATTGCCATTGCTCCTAAACAGAACTACGCACAAAGTCATAGAAGCAATCTCTGCTGGAATTCCTTATTATTATTGTTGTGCCCCAAGTACGGGTGTTGGAATAAAGGAATTTTTGTTTTCGACGAATCATTGGAAACGCGGTTGAAGGCATTATGTGCACACCAATCAGCACGCAGGGGTTTTTTTGGTGGAATTGTTTTTGTTAAAAATCTAGAACACAATCTCCCACTGTGTTCGAGAACTCCAGGCCATCCTTCCCACCATTTTATTACACCACACATGTGCTTCATATTAAAATAAATTCCATGAAGAAGATGATCTCATTGAAGTTCAATTTGAATGTGTTTTCTTCAAGTATTGGGATTAGATATTTTTCTTTAATATTTTCATTTGATGCTTCAGGACTGTTGCAACAACAAATTATTATTCAAGCTTTGCCATTGAGGGACATTATTCTAAAACAAAAATCTTTTTGTATTTCTTGCTTCCAAATTATAAACTAATTAAAATGGATTCTTTGAAAAATCATGACTTGTAAGTATTTCCCAGAATTTAAATGTTTTCATTTGTATGTTTTCGACAAAAAGTTATTCCATTTTGGCAGGTTTAAAATTAAAAAAATATATTAAAATTTTTAGAACTTAAGACTGACTTTAATCCCGCTAAAATCAGCTCCCGCGTAGCCATTGTTGACAACAAAATAAACATAGTTCGCGATTTTAGTGGCAGCTTCCGGTATAGCTAAGTTTTGCGCGATGATGAACGACTTAACCCTTCTGCGCTGCCAGTAATACTTCGTTCGTAAGAAACAAAACGTGTTTGTAAAAGTATTGAGTTTCTTACTTTTTCCTAAAAAATACTTATACAATAATTGTTTTAACAATAAAATTATTTACAATTTCGTAAAGAACGAAATCTAACGAAAATTTGAGGAAACTCAGACTTTTGTTATTATTTTCGCATACTGTTACATACGTACCGACCACCTGTTTTAAGCGGGGTTCACATGGGACATGGGACAATGCAGAGGCCAATATCGATATCTTTGAGGACAATATCGACATCAGCCAACCCCGTTCAAGAAGCTCGGACAAGACAATTGAGTATATTCCCATTGTCTTGTCTGCGTGTGAACGCTGCTTTAGTTTACTTTTGCTAGTGTCAGAATCAAGAGAAACATTCCCTTCCGATTTGTCAAAAGAAAAACGTTACGTATACCCCAAAGTAAACTGTAGAAGAAGGAATATATTTTTTTTAATTTTCTCCATTAAAGATAATACAACAAAGTACAATATATGAATTATTGTTTTCGCCCAATTACGGCAATGACTTCTTCCGCTTCATTCCGTCCACAATAGTTCTGATTCTGATACCTTAAGCTGGCTTTACACCTATGGTTTTCATTCGGTGTTCATTCTTTTCAGAACAACGAACACCAAAGACGCATTTACTTTAATAATTTTGTTTGTATTTGTCTACCAATGGATGTAGACAGTGACGGCGATATTAGTTTTTTTTTCAAAAAAAGAGGATAAGAAAAGAAGATACTGTTGTACCAAAATCTAGTTGCTTAGAGAAAAACAACAACGAACACCACACTGTACACCGGGCACAAAACCGAAGGTTTAAAACCAGCTTTAAGGTCCAATGCACACGAGAAACTGAAAAAAAACTTATCAGCAGCGATGCAAATTCGCAACTAGTTTGCTTTGGGTCACATCCCGTGTAATCAAATGGAACGACGCACACTACGCTACTGGTTGAAAACTCGTTTGCGATTCACAAAAAAAAAAACAGTTTGTAACCAGTTGTCTGCTGATTCGCATGTCGGATTGCCTATTGATTTCAGTTTCTAGTTTGTAGCATTATATATACATTTTCTATAGTACTCTCATAGAGGTCATTTTTCGTCTGGCCATCTTCCTGGTTGATTCGAAACTAACTCTTAATAGTGAAAACGAGAACCCTAACCGATATGTTACCAGTATTTAATACACTATTGTTGTCTGTACTTATTCGTACGTACTTGTTCTTATGTGCCTAATTACATTTGAAAGCAAGATCCTTGACAGAAACAAGTATTTGGGTTGAAAATAACACAGTTTGAACTTATAAAAAGTATTAAAAACCACAATACTTAACGGTTTTTAGTAAAAATGAAGTATACCATCACACGTCTTAAATAACAAGAAATGTATGAAAAAAGAATTTTGAAAATTGTAGGACGAATTTTGATAAAATCCTGTTTTTATTTTTAGTTTTATAAAAAAAATTTTTTTTTTTTGAAATTTTGGGATATAGTTTTTTAGAGTTTATTAACAGACATGTGATTATAAAATTTAGCATAATTTTTTTTGATTAGTTTAAAAAATATTGATTTTTCAAAAAAAAAAAAAAAAAATTCAAAAATTTAATTGGAAAAAAAGTTATTTAAAATTTTGATTTGCAGAATTAATTTGGCTACCAAATTTTTCAAATATAAAATTTGACAGAAATCCAAAGAGCCGTTACTGAGAAAGTCAAAAATTAAAAAAAAACCCTTATATGAAAGGTACTGTTAATAGACTTTTCCCGTAAATAAGCTCTATACAAATGATAGCCAATACCAACAAAAAAATTCTCAAAAAATTTCATCAAAATCGTTGAAGCCGTTTTCGAGAAAAATAAGCTTTTCCTTAACGGTCATATGGCTGGTACCGTTATTTTTAGGCCTAAATATTAAATTTCAATTTCCCCCCTGGGGAACGACAAAATAATCCTACACACCAAAATTGAATATAAAAGCCGTTTAGGCTGCAGCTCGTTATACATACTGACATACAGACAGACAGACAGACAAACAGACAGACAGAGAGACATTTTTTCTCGATTACTTTTTTAGACTTCTCTATGATCGTAATGTCATGTTTGATTGTTATCTCATTTTTTTTATATTCACGAGTCCTAAATTTGCCTTATAGTCCCTATAATTGCAAGTAAAAATCGTCGGAAAGAAATATAACAAATATTTGAAATACGCAAATCACTATTCACTATACTGAATTGAAGTCAAACATTAAAACAGCTTAAAAAAGTGACATACGTACAACACTTACGTACAAAAAAAAAAAACGTTGTCGCATCAGCACCATTCAAAAAATGTTTGTGTTTCCAAAACTTTTATATTTTTTAATGAAACTGAAAAAAGTTTCAAGAGTACTATTTGGTGATCTTTAAATATTTGATAGGTTTAGTTAGTCCAAAGTAGAAAATTTACATCGTCAATTTATTCTTGAAGTGACATTCAATCCACATGCACTTTCCAGACGAAAGTATTTCAAGGGAAACAAGGCACACACCGTTTATTAATTCTGAAGAACTAAAAAATCTTCCATAATACAAGCGGCGATATCGGGAATAACTTAATGGATTTTAAAGTAATTTAACAAAAAACAAAAGTAACAGTAATATGAGGAGAAGTTGGCTTATTAATAAACCTCTTCAAGTTCATTTATGTCTTTTAGTGTTGAATATTACCATAAGCAAAAAGCAACCTTGATATTTTAAATGTGGCAAAAAGTGATATGCATCGGCCGGGAATCGAACCCGGGCCGCCCGCGTGGCAGGCGAGCATTCTACCACTGAACCACCGATGCTTGTTATCAAAATTATCATCATTTCTGAGGTGGCGAATTTAATTCTCATTTTTTCTAACATCTTAAGTAACCAATATTTCTGTTTTCAATTGTTTTCCTGTTTTTAGTAGCTTCCATAAAAATGAATTTAGTACTAAATCACACTGTCAGACACAAAAACAATGACTTTCATGTTTCCACAGTTCTCTTTTTTAATTAAACTTCATCGATTTAAAGTTTGGGATGTCATGTATGTCATTTAATTGACGTCCCTTAGAATCAATGTGTAGGTTTCTAAATTCTAGGTTACTGAAGTTAGATTATTTAATGTGTGCAACCGATTTGAAAAATCGTTGGCTTTTTTAACTTAAATTAATAAAGTTTAATTGTAAAATTTGAGAAAATAAAAGATTTTTTATTTGTGTTGGTTTAACATGCCAATGTGTGCCTGTAAATTAATTACCGCCAATTGTTTACTTCCCGCTGGATTTTTAAAACGCAAATCACACATATTCTTCATATAAGAAAATGTTTCACATACGCCGCAGTGACCTGTATTTGATTTTGATATAAATTATGTATTTATTTATATGTAAAGATAGCATTTATGAGCAAAATGATTTGATTATTTTTAAAAGCGGTTTACTGTTGACCAAATAATAATAAATTAAATTATATAAATAATAATTAATTGCACAACTGAATCACACATATTTGTACTAATCAATGATGTGACTCGTAGAATAGAATTTTAAACGAACAAGGACATTTTTTTCAAAGAATTTATTCGATTTTTCGAAACTGGAGTTTCTTAGGTGATTGTGATAATAGAGGTATGGACCACAAGAAATGCAAAATCAGCCAATTAATATTATTCGAGCTATACTTATAGGCTTTTTTATCGCAATTTTATAAACAATGCTCTAGTGAAATAGCCAGTTGCATTCCTCCCTGAAACAGTTCAACCGTAATACTCGCACTGGAAGGAATGCCCATCAATAAACCCTTGATCCCAACTTCATACGTACAGTCAAATACAGAGATTTTTTTTTAGTCGTACGACACGAATGTGGAACGCATTGCCGGCCTCTGTTTGTCCCTTCCCTTTTGGAATGCAGAACTTTAAAACGAATGTGCATCGGAACCTACTCTTACATCCTTCCCTATTTACCTAACGCTCCCAATGTGCTTACTCAACATTATAAGGGTAGTTATAATCCCTTTAGTGCGGGCTTATTATAAAAAAAGAAGTTGCGCCGAGCTAAGAAAGCCGCATACCTTCGCAAGTAATACAATTATAGGAACTATAAGGCAAGTTTAGGATTCGTGAATATAAAAAAAATTAAGATAACAATGAAACATGCTATTACGATCATAGGGAAGTCTAAAAAAGTGATCGAGAAAAAATGTTTGTCTTCAAACTTGGTGAGTGTAATTATTTTGGCATTGCCAGGGGGAAAATTGAAATATTAGTTTTAGGCCTAAAAATAATGGTACCTGACTTATGACCGGTTAGGAAAAACTTATTTTACTCAAAAAACGGCTCCAACGATTTTTATGAATTTTTTTGATAATTTTTTTTTGTTGGTATTGGCTTTCATGTAATGGGTTTTTTAATTTTGGGCTTTCTCGGTAAGGGCTCTTTGGATTTCTATCAAATTTTATATTTGAGAAGATCTAGGTAGTTTTAATAATTCTGCACATCAATTTTTTTCTAATAAAAATTAATTTTTTAATTTTTTTTTTTGAAAAATCAATATTTTTCAAAGTAATCAAAAAAAAAAATTATTTTAAAGTTTATAATCACATGTATATTAATAAACTCTAAAAAACTGCATACCAAAATTTCCAAAATTTTTTTTTTCAAAAAACTAAAAATAAAAAACAGCATTCAATGTAATTAGGCCCATAAGAGCAAGTACGTGCCACCCAGTCGTGCCCTTTTTTATCGTAATCTACGCAAAAAACGAACAAATTAGCAGAAAAAAAGCAAACAGTTGATTTTTTAACTTTTTCTCCGTTGGAACTTGGAACGACCATGTATTTGAGATCGCTAAAAATGCTGCTAAGTGCTTAGGTTTTCTGTATCGGTTTAAGAAGTATTTTTCCCCCTCTGATGAGGCTACAATTTATAAAGCGTTTATAAGCCCAAAACTCGAGTATTACTCCCACCTCTGGGCAGGTGCTTCGCAAAAATCGCTTCACCTGTTTGATAGAATACAATATCGAGCGTTAAGATTGATAGGAAATAGAACTGCCGCTGAAACAATTACCCCTCTCGAACACCGACACAATGTTTCATGTCTGTCCTTATTTTATCGGTTCTTTTATAAAAAAATGTTCACTCGAAGTAGCCAGTTGCAATCCTTCCCTTAAAAGTTTCTCCGGAAATACTTGTCTCGCAAGGAATGCTCATCAGTTCACCCTTGAGCCTGATTTCGGACGTACCATGAAATATAGAGATTCTTTTTTTAGCCGAACAACACGAATTTGGAATAGTTTACCCGGCGAGATTTTCCCTTGCCATTTTGATCTGCTAACATTCAAAACCAATATAAATCGACACCTCCTATCTCTCTCCTCCCTACCTTTCTAATGCCCGCGCAGTGTGCTCTACATTAAAAGCGAAACGAATAGTCCCTTGTGGGCGCGTTAATTATTAAAAAAAAATGTTTTTAACCTAATTCCTGTTAAACTAACACAAAACGAAAAATTTTAAATTATTATTGTGATTAAAAAAAAATCAATTTAACGGAAAAATTCCTGGTAACTCCAACATTTTATTGAATAAAACCACTTATGTATCTCGAAGTCATAAATTATTATTCCAGCAAGACTCGTTTCTTATGAACAGTCATTGCCCATAAACAACATGCTTTACAACAAAGTAACAATAATTCCAATAAATTGTCTCCCAACATGACAAAGAACCAGATTACCCCAGCCACAAAGATACAAGATACATCATCACACAGCAGAAGTTTACGCATTCAATCTGTGAGATACTCAAAGAGTTGTCCATATCCTTTAGGATTTTTCTTGATATTTTTATCAAACTGCTTTTCGCTTTAACTGGGCGTTTACTTTCAAATACTCCATAACGGTAACATTATCTTTAATGGCGAAAACATGCGTGCAAAATAATTGCCACACGCCAACACCGCCCAAACCACCCAATAGATTCATTTCAAATTTTTTCCTATCCAACAGATACAATTTCCATTTGTAAACTTACAACAAAAAAAGTAGAAGCAAAAGTTGAAGTGCGTTTTGCACAAGTTCGCCACCGCCACCGTTAAACGCAAAACCACACCATTATTGAATTATTATGCATTTGGGGCAGTATATTGACCGTTTGGGTGCAGTTTATCTGGCGAACTAAATTGGGCAAACGTATACAACTCGGCTGGGTTATTGAATTTTTCCACCGCAAATGAAAAAAAAACATATTAAATTCATAGGAAAAACGGAAAAAATGGAAATAATCTTATTTCCCAACTTTGTGCTTAAATTAATTATTTTCCCAGCAACATTTTTGATCTTTTCATTTCAAAGCAGCTGCCAACGACGGACGCGACGCCAATCGGAATTCATAAGTATAAATGGATATTCAATGCAATGGACTCCACTACGTTTACAGTTCCATATTTGGGATAGCGACAAAGGCAGCGATTTGATGGATGCCATTGTAATACCATCTAATTAAAAAATATTTTTTGTTTTGATTAAAATAAATACAAATGGTTAATGACATTTTTATTGGCAGCACTTTTTTGGAAAATATAATTAGAAATTTTACTTAATAGGAACTAATCCTTAAAAAAGTGGGTCAATTAGTCCGTGAGAAGTACGAAACTAATTAGGTTGTGCATTGTGTTGATTTTAAAATGAAAATCAGCTTTTTAACTGTATCACCGAATGAGGACAGCTTTCGAACAGAACTGTCACTTTGACATTTATCATCAGTTTCGACATAGATAGGCTGAACGTGCTATTTGAAAACAGAATGAAATAGAACTCCAGATTAAGGGCACAACTATAAAAGATATGACCAAGCATGGCCTTCTGTCCAAATTACATGTGCTAATGCCCCAAAACACACAGTCGAATTTGTATGACATTTGCTGTAATGTACATATGCGGTGTTCGATGAGTTTTATTAGGTATGGTATATTTCATTCTGAATCATTATTATAATGATATTTTCGAATTTGACAGCTACAGTGGAAATAGCACAGATAGTCATGTTTACTGTAGTTTTTCATCATGTTCTTAGCAACATGACGAAACTATTCGTTAAATTTTGACATCAGTTATGCCTTTAGAATTTAGTTTGATTCTAATATTTTTGGAATATGAATTGTCAAATGTTGTTAAGTGAAGCCAAGTTATCAAAATGATTTTTAGGTGTAAAGGAATCCGGAATTTAATATTTCTTTATTTTTCACAAGCATCGGTGGTTCAGTGGTAGAATGCTCGCCTGCCACGCGGGCGGCCCGGGTTCGATTCCCGGCCGATGCAAGACATTTTTGCTAAATTAATTTTAGTCAACTCAACTGATTTCGAGAACAACTCATAATATTTCGGATAAATTTTTGCAAGCAAATGAGGCTTGAGAGAAAGAAAAGTATGTGTACTTAACTTTTGTAGTTATCTATGTTAGAGGAACTATAGTATGTTTTATTAGTATGTGACCGATCTGGAGATTAGGACACTGAAGTCTTCAATCAAAAATGTCAACTTGCTCATTAAACAAAACTATAGATTGTCTATTAACTCTTACTGGGATAACAGAATTCGAGCCGTTAATTCTAGCGACCCGAGTATGTTTCCCGAGATTAATAAAATCTTTAGAAAGAACACTCAAAATGATCTTCCGTGTCTTAAGCTCCAAAGAACGACAGACAACGAAAACATACTTCTGACCGCAGGAGTAGATCTGGGGGACGCCGTCTTGGACGACGACTTCTTTGTGATCGAAGATCCATTGGAGAAGGTTGAGACAGTGGGTTCTGCTTTTCAGCAAGTGTATAAGGTGAATGAGTCCATTCATCCAAATCACGACCTGGAGAACAGAGCTCTGCTGAATCACTTCTACCTGCGAAATAGCATCACGCAATGGCGATCTGAGAATCTTGGTTTTACCGTATTCAATGACGACAATCTGGCAAATGCCACCGTCGCCGAGCGAAATGGGCCAAGTTCCCTGCTCATCTCGAAGGTCGAACTACAAATGATCTTCGCATCATTAAAGAAAAAGAAGTCAGCAGGAGTCGATGGTATACCCAATGTTGTACTGCGACATCTCCCTGAGGATGCAATTAACATATACACAACACTGTTCAACAACGCGCTGAATAATGCATATTATCCAGTGAGTTGGAAGACAGCTGTAGTACATCCTCTCCCCAAAAAGGGAAAGGACAATTCCAATCCGGCAAATCTCCGGTCGATAAGTCTTCTTCCGAGTATCAGTAAGGTATTCGAAAAAGTTATCAATAGAGCTCTGTCCAAGTGGGCCGAGGACAAAAATATAATTCCAGACACCCAGTTCGGCTTTAAGGCGGGACATGACACAATTCATGCCGCGTCAAGGCTAGTATCTGCTGTCCAATGGAACAATGCTAAGAATCAATGCCTGTCTGGTTGATTTGGAGAAGGCCTTCGACACCGTATGGTTAGAGGGTCTGTATCTGAAGCTAACCAGATGGGACATAAGTAAACCACTGCTATATATGCTTTATGACATGCTTAATGGTAGAAAGTTTGTTGTCAAGAGTGGCAATATAACATCTACCACAACGTTTGATATTAAAAACGGTCTGCAACAGGGAGCGGTGAACTCGCCGATTCTCTTTAGTATTTACACCAGCGATCTCATTGGGAGTCTACCTCATGCAATTGCGTATGCCGATGATTTAGTTGCGTACAGAACAGGTCCAAAAGTTGAAGTCATCAGAATTCTCTTGCAACGTGATTTCGATAAAATTCAACAATATTGTATTGATTGGAAGCTCAAAATCAACTTCCAGAAATGTGAAACTATCCTGTTTAGAACCCCTTTGTCTGGGGCCTCTAGGGATACGAGAAAGAACTGGCGCAAGCTAGTGATCGCTGGGCCACATGGACATCCACTGGAGAGTAAAAGTGCAGTAAAGTACCTTGGCATCTGGTTGGATCAGTATCTATATTTCAATCGACATGTAGAGGCTGCTCTGACCAGGGCTAGGGGAGCTTTTGCCCTGACAAGACGGTTGTTTTATAGCAGCCGCCTTGATAGCAGGGTGAAAGTGATTTGCTACATGGCCCTAATCAGGCCGATGATTGCCTATGGATGCCCTGTGTGGTTCAACGTTGCACCATCTCTAATGGAAAAGATTCGGGTGTTCGAGAGACAGTGCCTTCGCGCTTGTCTCGGTCTTTATAGAACACCAGAGTCGGAGTACAAACATTATTATTCCAACGAGGTCCTATACAACGGGGCCAATATAAACAGGATAGATAACTTTTTAATTAAGCTCATTCGCGGACACATTGCAAGGGCGATGACCTCAACTAATGGACAAATCTTCGGGGCTTACTACCCCCAAGATGAATATTTTGAAAGCACACGTTCGAGTGGTTTTATCCCGCCCGAGGCTTTCCTATACCTTGATAGTCGAGGGCTGATTCAGGATAGATCGGCGATTCCGTTGATCTACCACGTCGGCCGCAGAACAGTCGATAGGCGGCTCCTCTACGACCGAGACATAGTCGCTGGGAGCGAAGCAGAGCGCCTCCGTTTCAGTAGGGCCGTGCCCGACCGGGATCGGAAGGAAGCCCTAGATCAGGTTCACCAATTTTGGTGGCTTAGTTAAAACCCGATCATTTTCAGTCGACATAGTCGAAATATCGCCTATGGCTGACTATATATATCTATTGTAGCTTTAAGGTAGGTAGGGCAGTTGCGGCGGCACCAAAAAAAAAAAAAAAAAAAAAAAAAAAAAAAAAAAAAAAAAATATATAAAAACAAAAAATTCAAAAAAGCTTGCTGTGGCTGTTCTAATTTTAAGTAACTTTAAGTATTTTAGGTTTATTTTAAGTAATTTTTAAGTTTATCTTTAGTTTATTTTAAGTTAGTTTTTAAGTAGTTTAAGATAAGTTAAGTAGATAAAGATTAACCAGTTTTTTTTTTTAATTTTCTGGGAAAAAATAAAACCCGATATAGATAAGATAAATTTAAGTTATTTTTAGGCCGAAAGGCAATTAAAATTAAGTTAGAGATTAATTTAGAGCGCCCGCATAGGGCCAGTAAGTTACTTAAGATGATATTTTTAGCTAGTTTTAAGATTTTTGTCTAGCATTTAAGTAGATATAAGAAAAAGTTAAAATAAAAATCCCTTAAAAGTAAAAAAAAAAAAATTAGTATGTGACATTGGAAATGCAATGACGTGCAAATAATAATAATTTTGCTTAAAAAAGCATTTGCATCGGCCGGGAATCGAACCCGGGCCGCCCGCGTGGCAGGCGAGCATTCTACCACTGAACCACCGATGCTTCTTGAAAATAAGTGGTTCCAAAATTATTGGTTATTTTAATTAAATTCCTGAATTAATAATAAAGTTCGATGAAAAGGCGTAAAAAAAGTCCGTATTGCGTATTCAGTCGCTAAGGTGGTTCGTCATGTAGAGCGTATGAATATCGACACTCCAGCGCGCAAAGTTTTCCACGCAATGTCGAGAAAAGAGCTTAGGTAGACTTCATAACAGATGAAGCGAGCACACAGAGGGATACCTCCAATTGCAGAGTGTAAAATTCAATACGGTAGGCTATGGATCGAGATGATTGGAAGCCAGATCAGAAGCACTTTACTTAGGAGCGCTAAGTCACAGAACTCAAAGATTTACTGATATTCCGAATACAAGATACAAGATACAAGAATCAACAGATTTCTACGTTGTTTTTATAACTTTTAAGCTCAAATAACTTTTTTCTTACAAGTATTTTGCAATTGTACTTATTCAGAGTATTTGGAACTTCTCCGGTTTATCGAAGCCTATTGGAAGACAGCCAGAAGCTCACTAATGCATCTTTCTTATTTGCAAAATGCAGAAAAGAAATTTTTTGCTTTTTTTTTGTATAAAGATCTTCTATAAGAAGTTACCAGTGAAGTATGATGTTGTGTTGTATGAACAAGGTAGGCACGAATCAGCCTTAACTTTGCGCTGCAACTTGGTAAATAGCCTTCAAGCACTTCTGAAATTCGGTAAAATTCTGATTTTTGCTTACTAACTTTCTAAGTAAGTTTTTTATGGAAACAAGAACTTTGAGGAAAGAGTTTTGCTACTATATGAAGCTTCATAAAGGAATCAAAAAATGCCCTAATGCAACATTTTAAGATTTATCGCCGCTGAAAAATAAGTTCAAAAGCAATGCCATGAACTTTATGAATAAGTAAACTCACAAACATTTTACTGAATTCGGAAAGAAGTAAGTCGCAAAAAAGTGATCCACAAAAAGCAAGAAGTTCTTTAGTTCCTCAACTTTTTCTTGGCTAATTGCTTCATAAATGGAAATCCAAACTTGCCGCAATTGAACATTAAAAGCCTTATCAAAGCTGAAATACCTATGTACATAAAGTTGTAGCCAATGGCAAAACCCCCATTTATTTTGCTAAGTACAATCTTCATATTTTAGTTATAGTCGGTTGGTTCTGAGGTTAAAGTCGAAACAGTTTTCATTCGAAACAGTAATAACGAGTAATAGGTTATTAAGATTAGAGCCATTAAATGCAGCAAGAATAAGTATTCAAATCGTGATCATTTTTCCTCTACGCCCGGTACTCTGTCCCAAGGACTTATTTCTCTCTCTTCATCCAGCTCTTAAAAGACAAGCCTTTCTTACCTACTTACTTACTCACATTCAAATGAAAAAAATAAAACATAGCAGTAATCAATACAAAAGTAATTAGTATAATAATTTTTTGAGTATATAAGCATTAAGGAAACTTCAACAATTTTAAAGACAGTTTATGAGATTTTTTTTATAGGCGTAGTGGCTTTCATTTTATAAAAACTAAATTAACCGGAAAAAATCTATCAATGGTTCTTTTCATAAAACGGTTTTATTAACTCGCGGCTTTCATGGTAACGGCTCATTAGATTTCAATAAAATTTAATGTTTATATAGATCTATGCAACCAAATTAATTTTGCATTCCAAAATTTTGAATGTTCTTTTGTCTATTTAAAATTAATTTTTAAAAATTTAATACTTTTAAAACTAATCAAAAACAAATATTTTAAATTTGAGGATCAGCTGTATACTAATAAAAAAAACTGTATACCGAATTAGAAAGAACTTTTTTTCAAAAAACTAAAAATAAAAATAGAATTTTATTAAAATCCGTTCTACAATTTTTGAATTCCTTTTTTATAAAATCCTTGTTATTTAGGCCGTATGATAGCATACTTCATTTTTACTAAAAACCGTTAAGTGTTGACACTATTCTGGTTCTATGAAAAAACCTGTGAAAAATCTTTTCACTGATAAAGCACCCTCTGCGATTCTGGTCGTGTGTAACATTGAAAACTTATATCAAAATGTTTTCATTTGAAAAGTTATTTATCATCAAATAATTCGTCGTGATAAATTGTTTCCAAAAAAAATTCGGGGCGACTTTCCCTTAAGGGAGCACGCCTACATGCCTAAGGACGGTTGCTCCGCTTAGGATATATAAAGTCACCTGGCAGGCGCCAATGTCAACAGTTTGTTAACTAAACAGTACCTTGCTTGGCCCGCTTCGGGTTTTCATGATTTTAACTCCCTTTTTGGGTCCTCCGTCCCGCTCACGCTCACCACACGTGTGTAAAATTGCTTTGATCAACTGATCAAATGGATCCAAACAATTTTTTTGTTTATATCTCTTCGCTATTGGTACTCCACAATCCAATCTGAAAAATTGTGGTTGTAGCTATCGTTGTAAAAAAGCTCTTTTTACTACTCTTTACTGGGACTCAATACGTTGTGTGTGGGTTCCATCATCGGCAACAAACGAATTATCGGGGTCGCTATGATTAACTTTTTTGTGCACAAATCCATGTTCACCCAAGCAACCATAGGTCCTCCAATAATCCGTGTGGATAATGAAACCCACATGCACATGTTTTTTGATAAGGGGAATGAGGACCTTCTAATAAAATTAATTATTATAAAAACACAAAAAATCTTACATCTGCATTTCGTATATTATAAGTGCAAATCTCCAATCTGAGGTCCTCAGATCCGTCCTCAATCATCTCAAGGACCCAATGGCCATCAACTCGACGACCTTTGTTATATTTACGACTTCCAAATTTGCTTTCGTCGATTTGAACAACTCGACCAGGTCCCCCAATTTGTTCACCTTCTTCACGAGTGTCAAAGAAGTGGTCAACAATCACCTCGCGGCAGTAGCTATAACAATCCGCTATGGTTCTGGTTGACACACAACTTGTCGAGGTGAAATCCTCAATTTGTACAATTTCGTAACTGTACTTTCAGGGGACTGGTATGCGCGCTTGCTCAAACCACGTTTTAGAAGCCCATACTATTTTTTCCCTCTGCAGACTCCCTTGTTGCATTGGAACACCCAATAGCATGTTCACTCGTATATATTGGCATGAGAAGCCTGTGCAGTTTCCACTTTTTTTCCTTGAGTATCAGCCCCAGCTCCTCCGCAAATGTGATCGCCATTGATTCATCCCCTATGCGCTGGTTAAGCTTAACAATATTCCTAAACATTTATTTTTAAGCTACCAAATCAATTATTAATATACATTTTATACTAACCACTGTTTTTTAATATCTTCCGTGGTCGCCGCTTCCCAGATGGGGTTTGGATATTGTCCTCGTTATCACTCTCCCGATCGCGACGAGAAGGTCCAGCAACACAACCACTTTCAGTTTCCATTTTAACGATTTTAAAATGCAAATCATAAATGCATTGACATTTTGCATAAAAATCAACATTTTCACCGTTAAAATAACAGTTTTAGTTCTAAATACTTATTTACTTCATAAAAACCATAAAAAACGAAAAAGTTCAACAACTTCCCTTTAATTAAAAAATAATATCCTTAGGAAATCGACAAAAAAGCAATAATTCCCAATAAATGTCCCAAAAATAACTCTGGTAACATTTAAATAAAGAGAAATGTCAAAATAAAATAAAAAAAAAAAACAGTTTGGTGGAAAGAAGCCATTTTCGTATGCATTTTATATGGGAATTTAAGAATTTCAAAAATTTATTAAAAATAGTTAGAAGTGTTTCCTCCCTTTAAAATTGTGATATTTGTTATTAAAAAATGCTAATCTATCAAATAAAAGTATCCGCGTAAAAAAATTCGCTTTCTTTTTCACAGAATAAACGAGAATCAGGTTGCTGAGTAAAATTAAATGACAAAATGAAAAAGCCGTATGAAAAATAGCGTGAAAAGAATTTTATCATTTATTTTTTTCATAGAACCGGATTTTTTTTCTATTTAAATGTTACTTATTTCTTTCAAAGATCTAGCGATACAATGTGGTTATGCACATAAGAGCAAGTACGTGCGACCCAGTTGTACCCATATTTTTATATACAAGAAAGAAAACAAAGTAGGTATATCCCATTTCTCATAAAAAAACTTTTAGGTTAAGAAAATTATCTCTACTTTGATACAAATTAAACAACAATTTTAATAAAAACAAATGTTTTACTGATAAATAAGACTTTTTAATATCACAAACAAACCACTTTTTCTACTACCCATAGCTGTGTCTTTACGTGGTTTTCCCGTTTTAAAATTGTATACCTGCTTAGATTTAAGAAGTTTTCTTTTTTGCCGTTTTTTGCCATTGAATACAACAATAATGCATTTTTTTTAAATCCAGACATACATTTCAATGCCTACTTGATATATGTATTTTAAAAATTCTAATTTTTGGCAAAAAGTGGATTACCGAGGTTCGCATCTTTAGCCGACGCGATGAATGCCTCTTTTCTTATTAACAGTATTGCTTGCTTTGCATAGTTTTTGTTGTTTCAAATATATTTTCGCCGTCGCGACGTCATCGATAAGGTACAACACTACAAATTCTGATTTTTTCTTTTAATTCTTATAATTCACAGTTGGTTTTTGTATAAAATCTTACTAATAAAAGCGAGCTGGTAATGAAAAATTAAGACTATACTTCACAGGATCATTTCTGTAGTCAGTCTTCCTTTGATTTGGAATCTATCCGAAACAAACTCAACCTGCGATGATGAGGTATATCGTTTTATCTTCAGCGTGAGGTTTGACTGTTATCTGGCGGCTTTGTTCGCATTGAATAATATGTCGTCGATGATCGCTCGGTTTATGGGATAAAACGACTTCTGAGTGGTTCTCTTCTCTTTTTTAATAAATGTTCAAAGTAAAAAAATAAATGGTGTTTACAATTCATGTTCAATTAGCCCTTAAACTACCAATTTATAGATAATAATGTGATGACTCGTCGTGACTGTATTAGTTAGTTATTTCACTTCTCTTCACTCAAGATGTTACTAATCAGGACACAGGAGGAGTGTTCATTCTGTGGTAATAAGTTAAAAGATCTTAAGTCGAAATAAGCGAAAATCGTACTTTTAAGTTCACAGGCTTTCCAGTTAGTTTATCTTTATTTGAGTATGGGTCTCATTGCTCTGAGGCAAAAAATAGCCGTTAAATCTAAAAAAATCAAAAGAGCTTATGTCCAATGTCCAGACAAGAAATGCATTTGCACAACGGCTATCTATCTCTTAAACCCAAATCAAACAAAACAGAAAAATAATATATTTTTTTGTAATGGTTTAAGTCGTGATATAAGCTCTTATTCCTTGTGGAAATCAGATTAAATGATCGCTAACGTTAACTTAAGTTATTTTAAATCTACGCAATATCGAATCATTTGACTGCTTATATTAGCCGTTTTAAAAAAAATAATTTTCAACCAAAGTCAGTTTTTTGAAACAGCTTAAGTTCACACAAGCTATTTTACTGCTTTCAAAGGGTACAAAACTGTAATCTTAAGACGACCTAAGCTATTTATACGAATGTCACGGAGGTCTTTAGTGGAAATTAAGTGAATTTGAGTATAGAATCAGTTGTAAGGAGTTCGTTGTTTTATTAAGATGGTCCTTTGGAAAGAATTGGCCCAAATTATATTTTGTAATTTTTTACTGAGTGAATTTGAAAATAAAATCAGTTATAAGAAAATTAGGTGAATGTGTAACAAACCAAGCGTACTGTTATATACGTGGGATAAATTCGTTGCAATTTGCAAACAGTAGAGATAATGAAATGAATGAAATGATGTTCAAAGGGTAGATATGTGTCTGGGTACAATATCCCACAAATCACCCCTGTCTATCAACTCCTACTCTCACCTCCACGTGGTGAACATCAGGTGCCTAGTACTTCAACTGGAGATTAGGTTCCAACCCCTTTGGAAGGTTGTTGGAGGCAGCAAACGAGAGAGGGGAGGGGGGAGTGTTACCACTAAGGCACTACTCCTTGCATCCAGGCGGCAGCGGAAGAATTCGCTAGATGGAATCCACGGTGCCGTCTACAGTTCCAGTCAGGTTGAATAACTAAGTGAACACCTTATATGAGCTACTACGACGTTTTCGGGGCTCAGGTCTATAAGGAGTGGTTTATCCGGCTCTTCGTCCTTGGAGTCACAGTAAGGACCTGGTCCTCTAGGTTGGGAGTTGTGCCGTCGGGGTAACTTCCCGGCCACGCCAAAAACAACTAGTTTCGAAGCAACAACAAGCCTCGGATACGGTCGGATTCACTGATGACGAACCCTTTAACGCCAAGCTAGGAAGAGAAGATGTCTTTGGTGGTACAATCGGAAAACACAGCTTGCACGACACCCCCTCCGATAACGGATTCAGGCTAATTGACTTTGGTGCAGGGCGAAATATTGTAATAGCTGGTACCAAGTTCCCACACCTCAACATTCACAAAGGGACATGGAGATCCTCTGATCAATCCACTGTCAAACAGATTGACCACATTGCGATCAATGCAAGGCATTACTGCAGTTTGATGGATGTCCAAACTTTCTGAGAGGCAAACATTGACTTGGACCAATACCTCGTTGAAGCCAAGGTACGACTGAGGATATCCCGACCAACGCCTAGAACAGGTAATACTGTGAGGAAGTTTAACGTCGGACGGCTGCAATTGCAAGAAATGTCCAGGTCCTTTTCCCATCGAGTCTCAAATAACCTCCAAAGGAGTCCTTCACCGCCAGCATCGCATCAAGTATTGAGAACCAGTGGCAACACTGCCAAAATGCCATCAGGGAGGCCGCCACTGAAGTGCTGGGTTATACTCGGCCACCACAACGAAACCCTTGTTTTGATGATGAGTGTCGGCAAGCACACGCAGCTAAGCAAGAATCGGCGCTGCAAAGGACAGAAATACCCGTGTCGTCTTTATTTGTTTATAATTTTACGACTTTGGTTTTATCAATGTTGTATTTTAAAACACAAGTCTAAGACCAGCATCTTACTATTACTTTTGCTCCTTAAAACTAATTGTGAATGACTAAAATATTACATATTTTGATTTCTTTTGTTTTTAATATGAAAATAATTAAAAAATAAAATGTATACATAAAATTATCCAATAAAAATTAAATTCGTTCTCTAAAGTCTTCCCGTTCATTGTGTATTCATTCAAATAATTTGAACATTTTAAACTTATATAGTTATGTGAAGTTTTTAACATTTTTTTTAAAAGGCTTATGTGGAAATAAGAGTCATAAAATACAAATAATTTGTTTTCTTAAACATCTTATGTCACATAAGCTGAAGCTTTAACCATAAAACATTTTTTTGAAAAAGCTTAAGTTCAAAAATACCTTTTAATTAATTATGTACTTATTTTTTTAACAAGAAAGAAAAATGCATTTTAACAGTATTGCAAGCACGTGTTCTTAAAAAAAATTTCACCGGTCCAGCAGCAAAACTTTCTTAGTAATCACCAAAAAAGTTTTAAAGACCAGTTCGCAAATCTTAATTTCATCATACTGAAAAATGATAAAAATTTACTTAAGCTCTTTTAACATATTGGCACAGAATTTACGATAAAAATATATATACTTCTTTTTTAACTTCTTGTTACTTGGTATTATTTTGGAATTTAGATTGAGTTTTATTTGCCGAACAGGCCAAAACACTTCACTTGATGTCAGAAATTAAAGTAAAGTAAAGTGCTAGAAAATTCCATACTTACATTTTCTAAAAGCTAAAACAGTGTCGGCGACTCATATAACTATAATTCTAAAAGTGGAATTTTCCATTGCATAAAATTGTGAATAGCGGATATTTTTGATAAAAGAGTATATATATGGTTTGAAAAAGATTGTTCTAGAAGAGATAAAATAAATTTGACTGTCGCTAAAATTGTGTTTCGGTTAGATAAAATGAAAATGGGTCGCCAAATAGAACAATTAACAACAATTGAGTTGAAAGAAGAATAATTAGGAAAAAGAAATCTTTAGACTTTGGGGCTGAAAAAGGAAATATTGCTCCGACTTCAGAATGCTATCACTCAGGACCCCGATACCAAGTTGCTTCCTCCCAATAGGTGGGAAGTAGGTATGAGTATCTTTGTCGGCCTAAGCGCTAGTAATTTATATAAAAAAATCCATGTATTTCCAATTTCTGCAGGAATGTGTAGGGATGGGTCTCCTCTACCCACATTAAAAAATTCCCGTTAATCCGGTTGCCGCGCGGGGTGGTTAAAGATTTAAACTTCGATTTCGAAAATCTATTCGCAGCCAGATTTGTCTTCTGCTTTTATCGGTGGGTGGTTGTTTGTTGTATTTGTATAATGTGTGTGAAATTCAACTGTGCTACGGGTAGTTTTGCCAGAAAAACACAGCTATTGGTTCATAAAAATTGAGAACTTTTAATAGAAAGTTCATAATCCAGGCAGTAACAGCAAGTAAGTGAAGGAAGCGCCTTTAGTAAAATGTGTGGCGTAATCGGTATTGATGTTGAATTTTTAATTCGGTTTTTCCGAATTATGTTTAAGTAATCTTAAAATAATAAATATGGTTAGATGGTTGGAGGATCTTGACTAGCAGCAAGGAGATAGTTCACATCTAGGTGAAGGGGATATGACATGAGTAGATTGCAAAGGAGATGGTTTTGATGTAATTGCTGTTAAGACAGATGGTAGATGAGCAAGTGGAATTGCGTATGGTTTGATAACCATAATTTCACCAAATATCGACCTGGGCTTCAAATAATAGGTGGATTCTCCAGCCAGCATGGTCTCTAGCTAGCATTCTCCACTTTTGTAAGTGAAGTTGGCCAAGATCTGTTGATGTTAATCGTAGAAGAATAAATAAATAAATATGATCCCCCTTCACTTTCATGCACCACTAAGGTCTCGAACGTTGAATCGAAGATTTTCCGGCCAAAAGCATTGATGTCTATCCACTCTGTCACAAAGTTTTAGAAAAAAAAATTCAACTTAAGTCGAACAAAAATACAGGAGAAATCATAATTCTTTGTTCCTCACCAACTCTTTTAGCAAAACTTTCACAGAGGTTGGAATTTTAGGTAAGAGCTTTGCTGCCAGCTGTATATCCATACAGAAATCTAAGTTTGCCATAATGGGACATTGTAAGCCTTATGGAAGTGGATATATAAGTTGAATCGAATTATTATGAATTTAATGAAGAAGAAAGCTGAAAGAATTTTTTCCGCAAAAAGCCTTTAAACGGAAGTAAGAATTTTAGGAAAGCGTTTTTTCACTAGTTGAAACTACGTATAGAAATCCAAAGTTGACATAATGCAACATTTTAAGGCTAATGAAAAGTATTATCATGAACTTAATGAAAAAGTGAGGTAAAAGCCATTCATTCTGAAAGTGCAAAGAAGAAAAGAGAAATTATGATTCTTAATTCCTCATTTTAATCTTGGCTCACTTTGAAGAATTTTTTTTTAAAGAAAAGAAGCTCTATAAGTTGAAAAAAGTGAAACAAAGAGTAACTATCTTTTATGCAACGTATAATTCCTTCATATTTTTCTCAAATATTTAACACAATTCAAAACTCAATTGAATTGAAAACACCAGCAATAATTGCTAATACTCTCTAAGTTGCACCCAGTTGTCGGCAAAAACTTTTCAATCAAAAGTTGATGCAATTAATTGGTTTCAAATGACACAAACAGCCATCAGCATTACTCTGTCCGAGTCCCAGCCCAACTACTCCCATTTATAATTATTCTTTAATTGCTGTACTCTTTTTTCCTACGCCATTTATGAGGCTTCAATTCAGCTGAAGGTATCTTTGGTAAATGCCCCAACACAACAAAAAAAAGGTGCAGATCTTGTTCGAAACCTCTCAAACGATAAAAACGGTTTCAGTGTTTGGTCCAAAGAACTAAAAACGAAATTATCTTTTGTGCGAACAAATGTGTCACCATGGCTTTGCAATTAAATAATTAAATTCCAAAGAAAAAAGTTGTTTGCCTGAGCTGTAGATACTGCGGCTCGGTGGATGGAAAATTCAATACAAATTATGTTTGGTTCTCATGGGGCGACTTCATGGTGGCGATGGCAACTTGATTGTAATGAAATCATCTCACACCAGCATCAGCTCCACCTCCTCTTTTTCCCATTTTGATGGGACAGAGGAGAATAAAAAAGAAAAACACCATGACTTCGTTCGGTCCTCATAGAGGAGTATATATTTCGTCCTTGACACCGGTCTTGTGGGAGCAGTAGTCCATGTCCGATGTGTGGTTGGAGGGTCAACAAAAGACAAGCAGAGAACAGACTTTAGAAAGCACTTCCCTTCGTTTCTATTCTCTCACGCCTGGAGTCCTGAAGGTCGATACGTGCGCACAATTTTTTTTTTATTCTGATCAGATGCTTCGATAGGTTTTACAAAAGTTATCCAAGCGTATAATATTGCGTATAGGGAAGGATAAAGTTCGTCAATTCTGGGAACTGGGAGGTGGGAGTGTTGGGTGAGAAAAAGGGTTGATTGCCAAAATAAATCTCAATTTCTGGCATCCGATGTGTGAGGTTTGGTGAATATATTCTGATTGGTTTTTCACGTGTTCGATAAAATTACTTTATGCTGCCACAACAAAGGAATACAAATGGGTGCACCTTTAACACTTAAGTTTGTTGGGTTAAGGGTAACATTATTACAGTACTGGCATATGGATAGTTGGAGAGGGGAGAGGGGGTTGGGATAATGTAGTTTAGTTGATAAGTGAGTTCGATAAATATGTCTGTCGGTTTTCATTGTTGGACGATTTGGACTGGATGTATCTTCTCGATATTTGAAGATATTTTTCGTCTGCAGAAAGCTATTATAAGGCATACATATAAGCCATACAGCGAATGGTACAATAAGCACTACGCTTTTGAAATTTTCAAAGGCGATACTAGTCCTTTCTAATAAATTATAATGTATACTGATATAAGTAGATTGAGCTTGGGTAAATAGATACATCGATTGCGTTAACAACAAGCTTAAAAGCTTTAATTTTTTTGACCAGGATACACGTGTGGTTATTGTTTATTGGTGATTATGATTCGATTTTTGAAATATTTGTTGACTAAAGAAAATTTCTCATGGAAAGTAAAAAGCTTTCTATTCTTGATATGTGCATTACAGACAACTCTTTTGGAATGACCCCTCAAAGGATATTACTACAAATGTAGTCATAACCCTTTGAACATGTAATTAAAAAAAAAAAGAAAAAAAAACTTTCTCCAGCCAGCTCGGTCCCTTTTGATATATAGCCCAGTAAGAATAAACAAAAAGTTGTCAAAGAAAGGCAAATACTAGTTACAGGCTAATTGTTGGTTTACAGGTTGGTATTGATTTGGCTTAAATTCTAAGAAAAGTCCCCAACTTTCCCATGTTCAGAAAGGGGAAGGGTCAACCGTCAAACTAATGGCTTTTTTCAATTATTTCAAAAGCCTACTAACTACTAATTTTAGACAAAAAAACTAAATTCATTTTACATAAAATTGATGAAAATAGTTTTCACATACCATTAACCGTTAAAAGTTAGAGTTACATCACTTCAAAGTTTTATATGTTTCCCAAAAGTATGCAATTTATTATCAATGTTGATTTCTATCAAACTTGTTTATAAAACGTGCTTAAATCTCGCATAACTGAGATAATTTTGTTCAAAAGCATCCTTGGGAGCTTATTAATAAGAGTAGCCATTTAAAATAAGTTATAGCTCTTGAATGTTTGTTTAGATACCGAATATGTGTACTTTCTTCCCCACCACCTTGGAGGTGGCCCAACTTTCAGCTGTAAGGACTACATCCTTAATACAACTGAAGGTTCAAACATTTCGTAGTGGCACATATAAGGAGTTCAGTAAGTAGTTCAGCCTGCTTGGAAACTAAAGACTCCATCTTTGAAGGCATCTAGAAAATTCTACTTCCGCCGGGGAAGTTTCTAAGTGGTAACCCACTTTGCAACATAATCATTTGAAGTTGAACCTCTAAGATATAATGTCGTCTATATTCATCATCATCATCGGCGTAACAAACGGGATCTGATCCAGGCCTCCTTCAACAAATGCTTCCATACATCCCGATTGCTGGCCGACGCTATCAAATTGCGCACCCCAAGGCTTCGGGCGTGCTGGTCTACTGCATCCTTCCAACGCAAGCAAGGTCTGCCATGTTGACTTCTACCATACAAAGAACTCCAAAAGACTTTTGGAACTGGTTCCTCTTCGCTCATGCAAACTAGGTGCCCAGCCCACCAGAGTCTACCGAGTAACCAATTTTGGATCCGTATGTGATTACTGGTAAGACGTAGCCACCATGTACTTTAGTCTTCCCTTCATTAATGTGCAGCCCCAGGTTTTGTTCCGCCTACTCAATCTGGGTAAAGGAGTTTTGTACAGCTTGTTGGTTTCTGCCGATGATGTCGATGTCGTCTGCGTAAGCCAATATCTGGCTGGACTTGGTGACGATAGTCCCTCATGTTGACGTGCCAGAGTCACGGATTGCTTTTTCAACGCCAGGTTGAAGAGGATGCAAGCCAAACCATCCCCTTGTCGGAGTCCATTAAATATGTTGATTGGTCTGGACAGCAAATCTACTACTTTGACTTGGCTTGTAATGTTGGTCATGGTTAGCCATGGGATGCTGAATTCTCTCATTTCCTTATAAAGTTCTACCATGGCTATGCTATCGTAGGCGGCTTTAAAGTCTATGAAAAGATGGTATGTCGGAATATTAAATTCCAGACTTTTTTCCATCACATGTCTAATGGTAAGGATCTGATCAATTGTTGATTCGCCTAGTATGAAAACATATTGATATTTTCCAATTATGGTTTTTGCGTATGGGGCTATTCGTTCTTGTGGCATAGAGGAGAATATCTTATAGGACTTTGTGATATCACCCTTTTTATTTATGAGACATATGATGCCTTTTCGCCAGTTTTCTGGCATCTCATCGTATTCCCATACGTGTACTATGATTTCATGAATTGCTTGATGTAGTGTTGGCCCCCATGTTTGATCAGCTGAGCAGGTATACCGTTGCCCCGTAAGGCCTTGTTATTTTTGAACCGATTAATCGCCTTTTATATCTACTCAACAGCTGGTGGCATGAAGTCTTTTTCTTGAAATGTTGGAGTCTCCATTGCTTCCGTAAGCTGACTATTAAACAATTCATTCAAGTACACTTCCCATCGCTCCAGAATACCTTCGGGCTCAGTGATCAGATTTCTTTCTCCCTCCCTACAGTATGTGCAGCGTGGTCTATATTGCGACATGTTTCTGACAGAATGGTAGAACTTCCGCGCCTGGTGTTTTTTTCCCAGGCTGACTTTATGGAGCTCTCCGGAGGCGAGCCTTAGTGCGCGGCTGTATTGTTTGCTTTTGTTTTCATCGCGTTTTGCAACCGTGTTGATCGGAGCCTGAGCGGCAGATGCAATACTTCTTTCCAGAGCAAACCGCCCTCGGAACACCATACCAACAAGGTAGTGGTCGGAATCGTTTTTGGCACCTCGATACGTTCGCATCATTATTAGACTCGAGTAGAGGCGAAAATCTATCAACGCGTGGTCAATTTGGTTACGAGTGACTCTATAAGCCGATACCCAGGTGGTTTTGTAGATATCTTTACGTGGGAGACTGGTACTCACAACGACCAGACTAGTGACTAGTAGTCCATTGTCATTAGTGTTCTCATGCAAACTATGGGATCCTTTGTACTGTCTGAATACTGGCTCCCTACCTAATTTTTCCTCAGTAGGTGCGTGAACGTTGATGTTATTGAATTTGCCTCGCACGCAAAGGGTGCATGGCCTTTCGTTTATTGCATTAAAGCGGATGATGGTAGGCTTCATTTTTTGGCTCATTTCTTGAAGTGATGTCATGTTCTTTATATGTGGCCACGAAAACAGCTAGCTGTTGTGCAGCTCGGGCTAGAGCGTTCTTACGTTCCATGAGAAAATTCTTAAATCGTTTAGCCGTTGTCGTTGCTTGGTTCATCGTCTTGTAATCAGTTCATTTCCGAGGTTTGTTGTCGGGTTCTGAGTGGGTTTTTTTTACGGAAGAGATGACCAGCCCTTCGCCAACCCTTGGGGAATAGCGCTTGCAATTTTTGCTAATTTGTGTATAAAAGTATACACAAATCATTGCCCGGGGACCACGACTAGAAGGTAAAGCAAGAACTTCGGCACAGGTCCCCGTCGTCTATATTGGCTTTTGAAATAAAACAATTTTGTTAATACCTACATACGTCATGAATAGCTTTGTAGCATACAGTGCAGATTTGCAGCGGAGTGGCACGCTTAAAGTGTTCAGGCATCAGCTATCCGAGGGATCAGATATTGCTGCTGTTAGGCAACCCTACGCTTAGAAGATTTTCGTGCTCCAGACCCTTGGAATTATTATCCACTTGAGAAGGTGAAAAAGAGTGCCCTTTCTTCCTCATCGCCACCGCAATGAACTCCGGCTGCTTCTTCCTCGTTTTAAACTTGAACGTTTGTCCTACTTTCCCTTTAGTTTCTTTCAGGAGGGAATTAAGAAGCAGTGGTACTGAGTCTTCCCACTTTTTTCCTTAAAAACATACAACATTTGAGCCACAACTTAAAAAAAAATATTATTTACCTTGCGAAGTTGATTCTTCGTCGCTTATAGCGACGTTTGTAGGTAGATTTTCTTCTTCCTGCGTTTGTGCTTCTTACTGGTATAGTAGTTGCATTAAGTGATTTTCATCTGGAACGAATTACTGAAACTTAGTACAAGAATTTGTAGATGAATGAAAAATTAAAACTCACCCGATTGTGCTCTGGCAGCTATGTCTGCAGTGCAAGTGATTTGCCAGACTCTCCTGTTGCCCAATCCAAAACTTTAAAAGACTCCATTTTCAACACTTTTTAGCTATAATAATTCAATTTTTATTAAATTAAATTTATCGTGATCGTACCTCAACTCGCCCTAGCAAAATACCAAGATCGACTTCTGGGTGAATTCATGGCGACCCCAGGTTTAAAAAAAACAGAGAATTTTCTCTTCTCAAAATCGAGTTGTGGCGACCCCATGGTGACTTCAGGGCTCATTAAAGCTATTATCTTCTTCTGATGATGAAAATTCTATACAGACGTCAAAAATAGTTTTGAATAATTCTTTGCCGAAAGAAACAATCTCACAATAAAATAAGTGATACAAACATAACCTCTCCCTCAGCCGCAAGCGACTAGGTCTTACAACCAGCTCAGGCAAAGTGACCCCGATCACTTCTTTAACACCCACAGATGACGTCAGCCTTCGAAGTTCTAATCTTTTATTACATTCATAAGAGCTATGTATATGCAAATAATGATCAATCTTAACTGGTTCACAAAAACACCGTTACTTACCCTTTCTTATGTCAGTTGGCCTGACTTGATAGATTAGAATGCTTTGTGACGCATGCGTCAAACACTCGCTCCTTTAATAACTCCCAGAAACAGATCATATCTCCAGAGTGCAGACCCAGACATGGCCAACCCAACGACCATACATCGCCACGTCGCGTCGTCGTCCAAAAGTACTTAGCTAGCGTAGGCGTAGGTGTGCCACTGACAATCACCGTAAATTGGTGCAGACAAATGTGCAACTTTGACACTTGATTGCGTCACGTTTCTTACGATCTCGTCAATGGCCTCTACTACATTCCCATGCGTCGTCGTTTGTCTGGGTTTAAGGGGCACCGACGGCGGCGGCGGCCCTGGAAATAACGTGCTTTAAGAACTTTTTATTGTTTTGATTTTGTGTTTTTTCGTTGCCAAACATACTTCTTATACGTTTTTTTCTTTTTTTTTTATTCTCATTTCAGGTAAGTGGTGATTTTTATTGATTTTCGCTCACTCAGACTCAGACGTCAGACTATCGACGCGACAGTTCCTCCCTGGGTAAGTGTGCAATAGCAACATCAAAAGAATGGAGAGGTCTGGGGACCTTGGCATGATTATCGAGGAAGACAAGAGGAGAAAAATATATACAAAACTTCAAAATGCTCACGTGTATCTCGTTAAATTAAATTTACTCCTTTCGGCAGCTTGAACATCGAAAACGCAGCAGCACAACGTTAATGACGATGACGGCAACTACGACGAGTATGTAGTTTCATTTAAAAGATGCACAGGTAAAGTGAGATACTCCTAAATGTATATTTCAAAAAGTGGATAATGACGCAAGACCTCTCGTCTCTACTGGGGCATTGTTTTTTTTTTTTTTTTTTTGGAAGACTTATGAGGTTAAAATATCTTAATGTATGTGGGAATCTTTTCATGTTTTTTGGTAAAAAAAAAAAATTTGCGAAAATGCAAGTGACCTTTCTTCACCCTGTTTGTCGTTGTGTGCTTTTTCGAAATGAGGTTAATTAGTGTGTTGTGTGCAAGAAATCGTGTAGTATCTACATTTTTGATGACTTGGAACTAATTGAAAGACATCAATCAGAGATGCACGAGGGCAAGACTCAAATTCAGAATTGAAGAAGGAGGAGGTTTTTTGTTATCTCGTTATAATTCGATCAAAAGGTATTCGACCCATGTTGGGAAAATGTGCTTGTCTATACCAAAAGAATATAAACGGGTTTTAAGCTCAACTTGATTTTTTTGGAAAGGAAAACGTAAAAATAGATAAGTGCCTAGCACTTGCTTGCAGATAAGCAGTTTATTATATTATTTCGTTAGATATGGCGCTTTATGCTTTAGGGTTTTGCTTGCTGTCAACATGACTTGTGAGTGATCAGCAGGAGATATAAAGCTTAAGCTTTCCTCGATCATGATATAACTTTGTTGATTGCCACAGGGGCGTGATTACTTACGTAATGTAAGCAAAAAGAAGATCCCAGCAATTTTTTTCATAAAATAAAAAGGAAATTGAAATCCTTCTGAAAAAAAAATTCGACAAAGAAGAAAAAGATAGAAACCAAATTCTCGTGAAAAATAAGAGATGGTGAAACTTTTGACTTTTGACCTTTTTTTATTGTTAATCCTGCCATGGAATCCTATCCAATCAACTAGAATAAGAATTAAAACCCAGAATCTTAGTCTTATCGAAAAGTTTAACCAAAGTCGTTTCATAAGAAGAAAGATGGACCCTTCCGTTGAGCTCTAGTTCCTTAAAGACAAAAACTTTTATGGCAAGACAAAATGCGAATTTTAAGATAAGAACAAAAATTATGCAACAAGTAAAATATTGATAAAAAGAAAATTTTTGAAATTGTTCCACAATATCTGACTAAAGTTGTGATTAACTATCCGAAACATAAACAAACTACAAGTTATTTAACTTCCATTAAGTTCCACATTAATCTAAATTATAAAATTAAATGTCCGTTATTTTAGTTAGTTTTTGATTTTTTGAAAATAAAAAAGCATTTTGAATTGACTTTTGAATTTACACTTTAAAGTATCTAGAAAACGTGAAACAAGCTCCAATTTTCGAAAGGACATATTTGTTGGTAAATTTTGTTTGGAATAATAAAAAGAAAATAAGAGTAGTGATGTGTTCGCTGAATGGGCTCTGGAGCAGTTGGAAACAGACGAAAAATCATTTTCAGCGATGAGGCCCATTTCTGGGTGAACGGGCAGGTCAACAAACAATAAATGTCGAATTTGGCCAGATATCAGTCTACATCAGATCAAAGAGCGTCCAACGAATGTATCCCGAAAAAGTCAATGTTTAGTCTGGATTTTGGGCTGGCGGCGTTAACGAGCCATGTTTCTTTGAAGACGACCTTGTTCAAAACCATCATCATCAATGAGCGAATCTGGGCCTCAATCAACATAACTCTCCAGCTAGTTCGGTCTTTGGCTAGCTGCCTCCCGCTTTCGCACTCCAAGTTGGTTGAGGTCATCTTCTACTTGAGCGCACCACCTAAGGCGAGGTCTTCCTTGACTGCGTCTACCCTCTGCAGCATTGTTGTCTTTCCGGGTTGTCAACAGTTAATCCGTCCTTTTTCGAGGCTATTGGTCGCTTCGTAACTTTTTATTTTTCCATGGCGGGTTGTAAACCCCACGCACAACCACTAACCTAGAAGGGCAGGTCCTTTTTTTATAATTAACGCGTGCACAAGGAACTATTTGTTTCCCTTTTAATGTAAAACACACTGCGCGGCATTAGGAAGATAAGGAGGGGAGCGAAAGGAGGTGCCGATTAGCATTGGTTTTGAATGCTTGCAAATCAAAATGGCAAGGGGAAATCTCGCCGGGTAAACTATTCCAAATTCATGTTGTTCGGCAAAAAAACAAATCCCTATATTTCACGGTACGTCCAAAATTGGGCTCAAGGGTCAACTGATGGGCATTCCTTGCGAGACGAGTATTACGGGAGAAACTTTTAAGGGGAGGAATGCAGCTGGCTACTTCGAGTGAACATTTTTTTATAAAAGAAACGATAAAATAAGGAAAGGCATGAAACATTGCGTCCGTGTTCGAGAGGGGCAATTGTTTCAACGGCAGTTCTATTTCCTATCAATCTTAACGCTTGATTTTGTATTCTATCAAGCAGGCGAAGCGATGTTTGCGAAGCACCTGCCCAGAGGTGGGAGTAATACTTGAGTTTTGGCGTATAAACGCTTTATAAATTGTAGCCAGATCAGAGGGGGAAAAATACTTCTTACACCGATACAGAAAACCTAAGCACTTAGCAGCATTTTTAGCGATCTCAAATATATGGTCGTTCCAACGGAGGTCGTCGTTGACACATACCGATTACAGAGAGCTTTTCGGTTTCTTCTATGTAAGTCCCATTCATGGACAATGGCATTGCGGGTATGTTTAGCTTTAACGACAGAAGCAAGCATTGAGTTTTAAAGCATAAAACTCCACACGATTCCAACAATGCTGTATAAATCGGAGTTTAATGAGCTTGACATACGGCACCGTTGCAATTGTTAGTCCGAAGGCGAAGGACGTGAATAATCGAACGAATATGAAAAGCTGAGGTTAGAGTCGTCAACAAAACAGTTAAGTGGATTAGAAGTAACAGACAGAAGATCATTTATAAAAATGAGGAAAAGAGTCGGAGACAGAACAGAGCCCTGGGGCACAACAGCATATATTTTGTGGGAATAAGACTTAAATCCGCCCAATACAACTTGCATTGAACGGTCCAGAAGATAGCTTCTAATCCAACGAAAAAGAGTATCATCGATTCCAAAAGCACGCATTTTCGATAAGAGAGCTTCATACCAAACTATATCAAATGCCTTGGAGATATCAAGAGCAATAATCTTACTTTCACCAAAGCGATGTAAAGATTTGTTCCACTGTTCGGTGAGATATGCCATCAGATCACCAGTGGAACGGTTGCTGCGGAAGTCATACTTACGGTCATGGAGAAACTTACAATCTTCGAGATATTCCTTAATCAGCGTTTCCATGACCTTACAAAGAAGGGATGTTAGTGCTATGGGCCAGTAGGAGGTGGGGGAGGATGGGTCAACTTTCTTAGGGACAGGCTGGACAAATGCTGTTTTCCATCTTCTAGGAAAGATTCCAGAAGAGTAGGAGCGATGGAAAAACTTACGCAGTGGCTTTGCCAGTGCTGAAAAACACCTTTTCAGAAGAATCGGGGGTATACCATCCGGGCCAGCGGATTTGTGTTTATCGAGATCTTTGAGAACTCTTGCTACTGTACGGGTGCGGAAAAAAAATCTGTCCCATGGAAAAATTTACATTCTCAAGTACAGGAGGGCAACGTTCCCTTCTCTGGAGAGTAAACAATTGGTTTGTTATTATCGATGAGCGTTGGAATCGAAGATGTTGGGGGGGCATCTGCTTCGTTGACTGTTGACGCCACCGTTGGTCCAATTGATTGGGCTCATCCGCCGTACGTCCTTTTTCTGAGGGGCTTGTGCAAGACTTCTGCGAATCGATCAGAACAGCATTACAGTGTTGCTATTTTTTCTGTGTTCAACACTCCGGCTTATAAGTTTAGCAAGAAGATCCAGGTCGACAAGGAGTTAAAATAAGCACAATTAATGCGTACGCCTGGTTGACGCCCGCCGATCAGTGCCTACCCTAATAATACAACACCCAACCACCTCTTCAGTTTCCAGTAGCTTTACTAAAACTTTAGTATGATATTGTGGAACTTTCTGGAAGCATTCACAATAGCTCTCATTCGCTAGTAGAAATTTTTTTTAAGATTGATACAATTTTATAGAAATCATTGCCTGAAGGAAGTAGTAGCGGTTATTGAAATTTACATAAATCGTATTTTGATTTGAATTTACGCAAGTTTGGAACGAAAGCTTAACTTTCCAATTATTAAGAATTTTAAAAATAGGATTAATATAATTATTATAAAATATGAAAATACAATTATTATAATAATAATTAATGATTTGTTAATATTATTTTCAATGTTAATGTTAATAGTTATGTAAAAGTTGGGCACTCTGGCATTCTCCAATGTTTTCCGTTCACACTAACGAGGGAGAGAACAAGTGGCTGATGAACCATATGGCCGTCCAGCTCTCTCTCTCCCATTATCCTGATGAAACGTCATTGTAAAATCAATTAAAAGAAAAAATTGAAACATGTTCCGTTTTATTTTATCGCAACAGCAATTATGGGGACAATATATTGATGCAATGCTATCGGTCTAACGTTCAAGTTTCATTTGACTTAAAGGAATTGTGAATATATTAATTTTTTAGTATCGCATGCTAAATTCTCGTCTTATATTCACATTTTCTAAAAGTAAGTGAACTATGCTGTTATAAATTCTCAAACTTACTGCAATCGGCTTTGAACCGATCTCCGTCTTCTTATCTCAAAAATTGTTGTTGCAGAAAACGTTTCAGAAATTACCATTTCCCACTTTTTCTGGGATCCCTCAAGGAATTCACTTGTGCCCTCTTCTTTTCATCTTTGCCATCATAATATTAAATTGTTTATAAAAGGTTTCCAACATTTCATTATTTGCTAATTACTATACTAATTTTTGTAAAATCATATTACCAGTTTAATTAGATCTTGATAGCTTTCAGTTTGGTGCCGTAAAAGAGTTGGTTGTCTGTAAAGTCAACAACACCAACATACAGCCCGTTAACTCAAACCCACAAACCTTCTCGTTAAATCCACACACACACACCCCATTATTACATCTACTTTCTACTTTAACAAAACTCCGCCTATTTTGTATTTCTTTTTCTCTTCTTGTTCTTTTTGAATTTGAGTGAAATTACTTTATGAATTTGCGCCTGTTCTTTTTCATGCTCGCCCGGTGCTTGCGATCGATTTTGATTGAAAGAACCACAGTATCGCGGTTAGCATGAGTCATGAGTCTTATCAGCATGAGTCATGTTAATTCGTACATGTAACCTATCATCGATTTATAAGACGTTATCACGTCAAAAATTTCTTGTACTTGAACGTTGACAAATGTCATTCATTCCCTATATATAATCTTCGTCAGACTTCTCCTTGAATATGCTTCTCAAGTTTGTTGCCCAAACCATCATGTTTATATTTCTACAATCAAAAGCATCTAAAGACGCTTTCTTGGCTTTTCTCATCATGCCCTTCCATGGCATGATGGTCTTCCCACCGTCAAGACCGTCTCCAACTCATTAATTTGAAAACTTTAGTAAAACTAAGAGTGGTAGTCGATATCCTTTTCATTAACACACTTTCTTCCGTTTCCGTTGATTGGCATGCCTTTTTGAATTCCATTATTTTGTCTTCCTTTGACGATTATAAAAAAAATGGTGCTGCAGAAATATTCTACCCCTTTTCCACACAAGGAATCAGGTGGTCATTCTTAATTGTGATTATATACGTAGGTACTATAAGGCAAGTTATGGATTCGTGCAAAATTCTAACAATCAAACATGACATGATAGAGAAGTCGCAAAAAGTGGGTCCGGAAATTCCGTCCGTCTGTCTGTTCGCACCTCTACAGCCTAAGCGGATGGGCCAATTTGCTTCAAAAACTTGGTATTTAGTATTTATTTGCTAGTATCTCGGTGAGTGTTTTTCATTTTTGCTCTAGGTCGAAAAATAACGGTACCTCCCATACAATCTTTAACAAAAAGTTTGATTTTCTCGAAAGCGGCTCTAACGATTTTGATAAAACTTTCAGGGTGCTATTTTTTGCAAGAATACATCTTTCAGTTAGAATGAATTTTTCGAATTTTTTTCTATAACGGTACACCCCATAGGACCGTTTTTTTCTTTGACTTTATCGAGAATTGCATAACCGATTACAATCAAATTTGATATTCAATAAGACGTAGATAGGCAAACCAATTCGCTATACAAATATTTTCGAATAACTTTTTTTTTGTATTTTTAATATTTTTTTAAATATTTTTTTTTTTTTAATTCAATATTTTGAAAACGAGTATTTGAATTTTTTTTCTTAATTTTGTTTTTTAAATGTATGTAATTTTTGTGTTTAAGTTTGCATTTTCGATTATTTTTTTTTATTAAAAAAAAAATGTTATTTAACTGTTTTATTTAAAAACCGTTCCTACTGTTAAAAAAATGTACTTTTTCACATTTTTTAAAGAAATAAAATGGCGTTTAAATTATTCCGCTGAAAACTATTTTACGTATTTTTTTTAAACAAATAAAAGTCAGATTTTTATCCAAATAACCTGCGTTTGGAACGAAAACCCGACGAACGTACACAACTTTCAACATCCAGACTAATTCACTAAAATTTTTTTAAATTAAATTTAGTAATATAATTTCGTTGGGAAATGCTTTCTAACGGGTCCGCCAAATAACTTCTTTTTTGGAAAATGCTAAAAAAAAAACTACTTAATATTTTCTCAAATTTCTTTTTTTTATTTGAAAGTACAATCCTGCCGGTTAATAATGGAAAATAATTTCATTCAAATGGCTATCTCGGGTGGCCATGCAGTAGCCTACACGATCGGTCCAACTTTTAAGCACATTATCGATTGTGTGCAGCTGTATTTCACCAATGGCTTCACGAATATTGTCTTTTAAAGCGTCAATTGTCTCTGGCTTGTCGGCGTAACACTTATCTTTTACGGCACCCCACAAATAATAGTCGAACGGTGTCAAATCGCAGCTCCGAGGTGGCCAAACGACATCAGCTCTGCGGCTGATAATGCGATCTTCAAAAACGGGGCGCAAAACATCGAGTGTAGCTTCGGCTGTGTGGCACGTAGCGTCCTGTTGAAACCAAATGTTGCCAATATCCTCCTCTTGAATTTTTGTGAACAAAAATTCATTCAACATAGCCCGATAACGATCGCCATTGATTGTAACGGCCACTCCTTGCTCATTTTCGAAGAAAAATGGCCCAATTATGCCTCTGGACCAAAATCCGCACCAAACAGTGACTCGTTTTGGGTATATCGGCTTTTCAATATGTGCGTGCGACAATTTCGCTTGTCAAAATGAGCTTCATCTGAAAAGATGATTTTTTTTGGCAAAATCGGCATCTTCTCTAAGTCGATCGCAGGCTCACTCAGCGAAGCGAAAACGCATTTGATGGTCAGTTAGCTTCAACTCCTGAACCAATTGGACTTTGTATGACGTCATACCAAGGTCCTTATGCAAAATTCGTCTCAATAATGTCTCCGAAATGTTCAATTGTTGAGAACGACGGTGAATTGATGTTGATGGCGCTTCACGTACACTTTCTGCCACAGCAGCAATATTCTCGGGTGTACGCACTGTTTTTGGCTTTTCACGCTTTGGTTTATCGATGAGGATGCCAGTTTCTTTCACTTTTTTCACAAGATAACGAACATACGGAGCTGACGGTGCTTCTCTTCTTCCAAAATCCGTACGCAATTTTCGCACACATTCTGCAACATTACCATGATTTTCAAAGTAATGTCGCAATATTTCCCAGCGTTGTTCAAGCGTATACACAAACATATTCGTTCAGCGGAAGGATATTTGTTTCTATTAAAAAGTTTTCAAAACGAATTAACACTAACATTTAACTAATTTCTTAATAGCTTTGCTTAACGATGTTGCCGAATATTCAGTTTTTTCTATATATTTTATGTTTCTTTTCGTTTAGCAGTTACCCGCATTGACAAATTTTTTGTTTTATAAACATATTTCGGGCGCTCCGTTTCGGGATCAAGGGATTTACGGATTTGACATTACGGCCTTTGAGATTCGGACTTGCATTAAAATCTAGAATAAACCACATATTTAAAATTTATTGATATGAAGCAAATAAAATGCTGTGAAAGAAAGCGTGAATACAATTCTGATATCTCCTTTTCTCCTTCTCGCATGCAAACTCTCCATCGTACAAAGTTAAAAATCTCAAAAAAAAATATTAACTCTGGGTGTTGACAACAAATCACAACACAGGATCCCAACTCTACGACTCGTGGATCTTCAGTTACTTCATTGAGATTATTTTTTTAAATTTTATTTTCATATGCAAATCCAATGAATTCATTTCGGGTGTCACAAGTTCCACCCTTCTAACACCATCTCAACATTATTTCTTTTTCGGAGCATGGAGACCTACCTCCTCCTGGCAGCATTGCTGGCATGACAACACTATTACTACACTTATCCCCTCATATATTACCGCCATATCTTGCACTTACATACTTATCTGGATAATTTTGGTAGCCAAATTGAAAACTGTATATTCAGGGTCATAATTTACTCCATGAGATACTCCGCATCTATATTTTTTCCCTTTCTGAATGCCACCATATATTCATATCCTAGCTCAATATTTTCTCTCCGCCATACAACCTAATTTTTCCCTAAAAAAAATAAGTTAAAAGTTATGTATTCTAGTGACTAAAAATAAATGTTTAAGCTTCCATCCCTTGGGGACAAAAATGTGTGGCATGCAGCCAACTTGAAATTCCTTCAGTTTCATAATGCACAAAGGGGTTGGGCCGGGCCGAAGAGGCAACCATGAGGACAATTCCTTGGTCCAACAACAACACAAACATACACTATGTCCTCATCATTTGCAGGATGTTTTTTTTTTCTGTGAATCCTACTTCTAAGTGCTTCATATCTCTGCTCTAAGGGGACATATTTTTCTTGACTTTTTTTTTCTTCATCTTTTTCTCAAATGAAAAGAATAAAAGCGACCAGATCCAAGTTGTCTTCTAAGATGTTTAACAAATATTTCCAACATTGAAGCTAACATCAGGAACATTCACATTCGGGAGTGGCACGATGTCTCTTCGGTGGTCATATTGAAAAGTCCTTATGGGAGAGTTGCTGTTCGTTTTTTTCCAGTACTCCAGTGCAGTTTTTTTTTGGACCAAAGAGGAATGACTTTTAGCTTTTGAATGGTTTCTATATATAGGGATGATAAGATGAGTCAGTGACATTTATTTTTTTTTATCTATTTTTATTTTAAGGAGTTTTCTATTTTTGATATGGGAAAATGCAGATTGTAAATCGCATTGCAAATGACAAAGATACGAGATGCAGCTTTGAGTTTGAATGAGGAATGGGAAATCAATTGGGAACACGATGCCAATGGCTTTGATAAACATTTAGGTTGAGAATTCTACTGACAGCTGGTATAAATATTGAATGTAACAGTTTTAGATAATGCATATCGATCGAGAGGAGTGTATAGAAATCACTGACGTTTTTTCCTCTTGAGTTTGCAGAATACTGGAGTGTTTTTATTTTGTTTATGTATTTTTTTCTTTTTTCTTAGTTTCTGCCTATAAAAAGGTGCATTGGAATGCCAATAAAAAGCTATCAATGGTAAGCTTGGTTTGAATATTGATAGTGGACATAGAAAATAGTCAACATTCTAGCTTAGAAAACGGGTGCCAGTAAAATCCTCTCATACTTTTTAGTTTTCAAATATAATGTTTTAAAATTTTCACTCCAATGAATCCTTTACTTTTCAGTTGAATATTGGGGTTTATTATTATTATTTATTAGTATCTTCTGAAAAGTCGGATATACAGTCGTCTACTCTCTTGTTCTTCCAGGATACTGCCTCTTTCGATTCTTTTCTAATAATAAACTTTATTTCGAGAAAGTGCATTTCACTCAGCTTCGACTATAAGGGGTTTTTGTGACAACTGGCTTTAGCTGCCTGATTAATTATTTGATCCATTTAAGCCATTACAGCTTCAATGTTGTGAAATACTAGACTTTGGTGGAAGGTATTCCGAAGGTAATGGAACTTTAATTGGTTCTTTGGTTTCTTGAAGACCCTGTGCTAACTAAGGAAGGGCGAGAGGTCGAAAACCCCCAAGTTTTCTGATTTTTTTTTCAGTTTTTCGCTTATGTCTCTTAAACTAAGAACATTTTGTGGAACACATTGCATGACAAAGTTTGAAAGCATAAAATTTCCTAAATACTTGAACCATAATGAAAGTGGATCAGAAAACTTAAAATAATAATAAAATAATAGTAAGTTTGTACGTACAGTAATTTTTGATTTATCTGTAACTGATTACAGGCAGATTGTTTTGGGCTGCGAAAATCATGCATTCCTCATCTTTGTCGTCGTCATCATTATCGGACAAGTCTTCATGCACCTCAGGAGAAAAGGAAAAATCAGTGGGTTCCTTACTCTCGTCGTCAGTGTCAAATTCCTTGGTTTCAGGCTGAGGGTAGTTTTCGCATGCTGTGCTTATGCGGTTAGTGGCAGTCTGGCAATTTGACACTTTGCCTTTGCAACGGCTTTGCTAAAAATTCGGTATCGCAGGTCTTCAAGATTGTCGATTTCGATGGCCCCTCCATACAATTTGACAAATAATTTTTCTCCACCTCAGAGATTTGAGTTGGAGTTGCCTCGGGATTTATTAAAAATCACCAACATCTCTGAAAGGCTAGGAATCTTCTTTTTACCAATATCAAAAGGTACTGAAGTGGTGTCATACTCTCTTATCGCATGCAAGAAAAGTATATCCTGTGGTTCGTACTTGAAAGAGTCAGATCAATATATAACATATGGGCTGTGACCCTTTTAGAAGAACCCAAAGCTGTGAGAACCACCAGAAGATCTATATCTTCATCTGTTATGACGACACTATCATACTTTTGGCAGCTGAGACAGTGTCCACAATCATAACATCCGCGTCTTCTATTGCCTATTTCACTAGGATTTCCCTGGCTTCTGTTTCACTCTTCAGCATAGTTATGAAGTTAGTTTTGTTGGTATCATTGGAAAGAAAATTCGACTGCAAAATTGTGCTGGTCGAAGTTGTTTTGGAAAAAGCAAATTTTGTTGAATTCTGGTTATGACGGAGGCTTGTTTTCGGGTTCTGATCCGAGTCTTAGTTTTTTTTTTAACGGGAGAAGTTACCAGCATCTCGCCTACCTTGATAATTAGACAAACTTTTATTAAGAATACAAAAATTTTGTTCAAACTTTCGTATGCTCATGTTGATCCCCTATCCCGCAGACGTTCGACCACTGTAGCTCGTGAAAATGTTCAAAAACTAGATTAGATTAGATTAGATTTTATTATCAATTTCACAAAAAATATAATAGACATTTTTATAAATACAAAAATCGTTAAGCACGGCTTATACCGTGTTCTCGATTGACAGTTATGTTATTATAAATATTATATTACAAAAATTCACAAGATAGATAACGTAATTAAATAGTGTTTCTAAAAGATACATTATTTTTGCAATTTTTTATATTTATTGTTAATTCATATTTTAAATAGTAAAAATTGTAAACAAAAAATTTAATTTTTTTTTGGTTTGCTTTAAAAGGCTCATTCAAAATTTGTTTTCTATATGATATGGCTTTTCTATAATAGTTATGAGTTTGTCCTACGTCAATTTCACAGTTAAGGATTTCTGGTATTTGTTCTCCAGTTAAGAGGTTACTTGCAAGGGAGGATCTTCTTATTTCTTTTAAAACAGGACATGAACCTATATGAAATGCATGACGTCTTCTCTCACGGAAAGATTGCAAAGACTGCAAATGATTGGTAGGTCTTCCCGGTGCGGAATGAAATTCAATTCAAGTAGCTCGCCTCTCATTGTGAATATAGCTGATATTATCTTTTGGCTATTGTCAGACCGAAAATATTTTTTTCGCACAGATTGTGTTGCAGTACACTGTAGGTTGCCCTATGGACGGAAGCAGTCGCCTAGTTGATACAGTCCAACATGTGTTTCTTATCTGCTTTTGATATAAGGTCGTATAGTACATCCTCAACTTCTCTTCCGACAATACCTTGTACGCTCAGGTTAAAGGCCAGACCACAGTAATCTGCAAGCTCCCTCAGTTTCCTAAAAAACAGACTCCCTCTTCCGTTTATATACAGACTTATTATTTTTGGAAGTCTTTCGTCTAGCATTTTTAAGACTTTCAAATCGATTTTTTGAGTGTTTTAATAAACAGCGGTGGCACTCCGGTTTCAATAGTCAGCTTGTAGTTGGGCGTATTTCTCGGTAGCAGAAAACATCTTTTTAGGAAAAATCTTAACAGTTTTTCTACCATTTCATACTTCTCAAAACCCCATTCTTAACGTTATGTGAAATATGTAAGTTTATTTGCAAAGCATTTCTTCCATGTAGCACATATTGTACTTTTCGCTTTTACAAGTTTATCTTTAAAGTGTGTTTCCATATTCAGATTGCTTTTATTTGTAACACCAAGATATTTGTAGGCTTTTACAACTTGGATTGGTTCGTTGTTTAAATGCCATTTATCGTTCATAGCGACCCTGCCAGAGCCATTTTTAAACACCATCGCCTTAGATTTGCTTAACTTCACCGTCAAATTCCACAGCCTGCATATACATATCTAGACGGTTGATCATAAGTTGCCGTGTTTGAGGTGAGTAAGCAAATAGTACAACATCATCGGCAAATAGTAAGGCTTTAATCGAAACTACGGCAAACTCTATTCCACCTGGAAGGTAGTCAGTAAGGTCATTGATAAAAAGAGCAAAAAGGTTAGGACTCAGGGGGCAACCTTGTTTAACGCCCATTGTTGTATCAATCCGATCAGACATGACCTCTCCGTTCCACACCACTGCCTTTTTTCCTTCGTACAGGTTTTCTACGACCTTTCCAAATATTGAAGACATTCCCGAGTTATAAAGCTTGTAAAACAAAGCCCTCCTATTAATTGTTTCGAAAGCAGCCTTGAAGTCAACGAAAAATACGTATAGTTTTTTATTTTGTTCTAAGAAATATCCCGCAATGGTTCTTAAGATAAATATGTGGCCTGGCAATCCTTTGTTTTATTTTGGCTTATCCAAATTTCTAAATTTTGTCGGTATTCTGATGCCTTTCTTTCCTTCCATAACAGTTTTGGGGGCGGTTAAAATTCCTGGTTTCCTCGAGTGGCCAATTAGATAAGTTTATTTGAGCGGTTACTGGCATGTGATCAGAAAATGGTAAACTCAACACCTTAAAATCGTGGATTAGTGTCATCCATTCCCCTCTTGCCAGACAAAAATCAACCACTGACGAACCTTGTTGACCCAAAAAATTATATTCCCCACTTTTGTCGAACTTACTCAAAAAAACTATAACATCATTTATCAAAGAATGCAAAATAAATATAATAAATCAAAAAGTTTCTGATAAATAAATATAACAAGTCTCATGAAAGTATGTTTTATCAATAAAGACGTTTTAAGTAATAGAAATGGATTGACAATCAACAAGACATTAGTTAGGCAGAATATTATTGCTTTCGATTTGATCGCAAAAAAATACTTAATCTTCACTTGAGTTGCTATGAAATAAACGACCATGTATATTGTTGCAAAATTAATGTATTGCATCGGCCGGGAATCGAACCCGGGCCGCCCGCGTGGCAGGCGAGCATTCTACCACTGAACCACCGATGCTTCTGCAAAAATAATAAGCTTCAAAAAAGCCAATTCCATATGTTTGGAAATGAAGGATAATATTTTAAATAATACAAAAAAAAAAAAAATCTAAATTTCGTGCATATTTAGTTTTAAGGTTACATCTATAAAATACATATATTCAGACAATACAAATTTAAAAACATCTTTTAAAAAAAAGAACGTATACGCCATACAACTTAGTGTAAAATAATCTCACATGAATGTCAACATAAATTTTTTTTAATACAGTTGAAGAAAGTTTTCGATCTTATAATTCCTTGATGTCTTATTATTGAGCTAGATCGATTGGCTATGATCCTGTGTCGAGATATGCTCTTCTTAAAGCAAGCATTTAAAAACATAATTCGGTAAATTTCAGTTAAAATTAAATCCATAAAATACTAATTATAATAATTGTGTGCAAATGAATGTAATGCATTTAGGATTTTCATAATATAACCAATAAAAAATCTCGTAATTTTATAATTCTTGATATTATTTTAATTTGTCCATTCAGATTACATTTTAGTGGGATCCTTGTATATAGAACCTATAGTAGTATCATGAGGCAGCTTCTAGTTAAGCGAGGTAGAGCCACCACGTCGCTGCAATAGCTTTTTGCTTAACACGATATACATTTGTATGGGTTTTGGAGAGTAGAAAGAAATATAGTGATGAAAGAGTAGGTTGTATGTTATATTTTCAGAAACGTATGAGTTAGAATGATTACAAGCATTTGCAGGAATAATGAATAATAAGTACGAGTGAAAGGATCAAAAAGTGACACTAGACCATATGGTATGGCAGAGTAAGGGAAACAAAAATTAGTGGATTTCCCTTTGATTTTTCGTAAACAAACCAAGATTGCGCGTCTTCAATTATTTTTTTTGGATTTTGCATTTTTCAAGAAAGTTTGTTATTTCTGTATTTTCTGTATTTCTTATACCAAAATCAACTACCAATGTTGCCATATTCGGATTTGACTGTTAAAAGTTTTAATGTTTAATTGTTCAATTTTGAACGCTAGTTAAATATAAAACTGGTGACGATTGGTACTATGTTGTCGGTACAATTGTATTTTGGTACTAGATTTTTAGTGCTTAGTACTAGAATTGAGTACTATCGTAGTATATTTAGTACTTGATTTAATACTTAGTAGTATATTTAGTACTATATTTTGTAGTAAGTAGCAGATTTAGTACTATATTTAGTAGTTAATAGTATATTTAGTACTAGATTTTTTACGTGATAAGTGAATATACTCTAAAGCAATAACATAGTTACAACATATGCAAACAATGTGTTTTATTTGTAAAATAAGTAACTAGGTAGGCACTTCAACTAATTAAATTTCTTGCAGACTTAAAAAATTGATATAATAATCAAACATGGTAACCATTCAAAATTGTACACAAAAAAACCAAACCAAAAAAAAAGGTAAATACCCTACCAAAAACAGTGTATTTCAAAGGGAGAAATGAAAACTCCTCACATACCTGTCTAAATTTCTATCTTTCAATCTCTCATTATCGCTTATTCTAAAGAAAATGGTAATGAAATAACATGAAAAAGTGTTCATGGTTTGTTTCCTTCTGACTGCTATTACTTTATATACATCTTTGTCGTTCTGTCTTTTTCTAAAATTGCATATGTGTTGAATACATTTTCCCGACTAAGTCTACGTTGCAGCCTCCACTCAGAGAAAAACTTTAGGGAGATGTAGACGCACTAGATGCCGCTAGTTTTCGAACACTGATGGTAGTACTATAGGTTTCATATACAAGGGTGGGATATACAAAAATAGCCATAAACGTGTGGTTCGTGTCTTGAATATCTAACAGTCTTTCCCTCCCTTAAGGCTTTTGTTGGTAGAGAATTACTTGACATCGTATCCTAGTAGATTTCCTTTGCTAAATGGGTTACTTATCGTTTGTATATCTCCTGCTTTATTATTTACTGCAAGTTTGGGCTACGTTCAGTCGCAAAGTAAGAAGATGCTGATGGTATTGTTTTATGTGCCGGTTGCTGATAAATGGCTTTTGCATAACTTAATTGTTGCGTTAACTCTACATCTATTGAAGTAACTTCGGGATTTTCCTTCTTCAACGTGCATCTCATTTATTCAATATGCCTTCGAAATGGAGTTCCATCTACATCAACTAGCCTCGGTTCTCGGATACAAAAATCGTATTTAATTTTTTTTAAACGTACATGACATACCTTTCATTTATTCTTCAATTTTAAATAATAAAATATGATAGTGACGTCAGGAAATACTTAGATGGCGATTTGTATGCATCATACGAGCATACCTAATATTTCTGTCTATTATTGCATTTCTCTACAAAAATATAGCTCGTAATGAGAAGTGAAAAGTGACAATATCTACGCCATCTGTTTTAGAGTAGAAAAACGCAACAACACAATGGTTGCCGTGTCATTTTGCGTGAGCAAATTTTTTCTTTGGCCAATTAACAAAGTTTTAGGTTATTTATTTCCGGGGTAAAACATGTCTCGAAAACGTGCATCACAATTAGCCGTTCGCACTCAGCGGTAAACTGTAGGTCCATTCCATTCCTTGCAGATTAACAACACACATAAAGAAATGGTTGAAAGTATAAGTCATTAGGCCTTGGCTCCTTAAGAAGCTGTCGCGCCAATAAATTTATTTATTTATTTATTTAAAAAAAATGTGTCCTATATGTTTTTCGAGTAAATATCCTATTAATTAAAAAAAGATTTGTTCAAATTCGTTTTATCTTTGTCGCGTGATGTGCACATAAGCCGAAACTGCCTAAATTTTATTATAGTATATATAGTGAAAGTGATAGTGATTAATGATTAACTCTATCATGAACTCTACCGAATAATAATATAACGAATAATAATAATAATAATTACGGACCTGCACTGGATTTCCAATTTCAAAGTGAAGTTTTTAATCCTCGATTTCCCTTATCTGAAGGGATCACCTCTGCTGAACTCTTGCCTATTTTTGAGCTTCATGTCTTTACGGTGTTGGATAAGTAGCCGCAGTAATTTTGTTTATAGACGGTAATCCTTTTTTAAAGAATCTGAACAAACACATACTTCAGCTTGCCTATTTGCTATCGACAAGCGCTGGAGAAGTTAGTATGTGAGTTCTTGAAACTCCTTAGAAGTAAAATTTGTTCCATTATCGATGTGTACTACAATTACAATTAACTACTTCGGATGTCGTGTGCCCTTTGTATGGGGAATTGAAATTCGGAGTCAGGGCTCCGCGGTAAAAAGATCCTTTATTAATCAGAAGCTCACTTGAACTCATCACTTCTTGACCGTGAGTGCCTTGTCAGTACATAATTTTCGAATTATTCAGTTCAACTTCTTATATAAGGAATTTGACAAAATCTTAATGTGAACTAAATTTAACCAGGTTAAGATTTTGTTCATTAAGCTTTTTTATTTTTTAATTGTTGTGCGATCATTTATTTCTGCCTTAATGTCTACGAATTGTAGAAACTGAAAATTATATAGAATAAAGTCCATAAAGAAGAAATTTTTTTTTTTAAATTCCTTTGTACTTGCGATTATTGGGACTGTAAGGCAAGATTTGGATTCGTAAATATAATAAAGTGAGATAACAATCAAACATGGCATTACGATAATAGAGAAGCATAAGAAAGTTAGTGGCAAAAAATGTCTGTTAGTTTGTGTGTCTGTCTGTCAGTATGTATAGCGAGCCACCAAATTTTTCTTGAAAACGGCTTCAACATTTTGATGAATTTTTTTGTAGGTTTAAGCTATTATTTTATTAAAAACAAATTTACGGGAAAAGTCTATTAACGATACCTTTCATATAAAGTTATTTTTATTTTCGACTTTCTCGGTAACGTTTTATAGGATTTCTATCAAATTTTATATTTAAGAAGACCTAGAACTAGATAGTCAAATTAATTCTGCGTACAAATATTTTAACTAAAAACCGTTAAGTTTTTTGGTTTTAAAACTCATAATATGTTCAGACCATGTGATTTTTTTACGTTAATGTTACTTGTTTCTGTCAAAGACCTTGCCTTCCAATGTGATTATGTACATAAGAGCTATTACGTGCACCCAGTTGGGCCCATTTTTTTTCATTCCGTGAATGAATATTGAATATTGTTACACAATAGCCGTGTTTTTTTGGGAAAGATATGGGCAGTGAAGTTGGATTTCCCAAAAAACGCATATTTCCACCTGCTGTCTTATTAAAAAATTGAAATCTCGACTACTTTAGGCAACGGGGTTTGTTCGTAGAATCAGGTATTTGCCATAAAATTTGTATGTGATTATGTACATAAGTTGGGCCCATTTTTTTTCATTCCGTGATATTCATATTGTTACACAATAGCCGTGTTTTTTTGGGAAAGATATGGGCAGTGAAGTTGGATTTCCCAAAAAACGCATATTTCCACCTGCTGTCTTATTAAAAAATTGAAATCTCGACTACTTTAGGCAACGGGGTTTGTTCGTAGAATCAGGTATTTGCCATAAAATTTGTATGGATGATAAAATGACAGTTGTGCTTGGTGGTTGGGATTTGTTACAAAAATCCATTTTAATAACGCAACTATGTACGTTTAAAGCTGCAAAATTGCAACAGTAAATAGTAAATAATATTTAAAATATTTTTTAAAACGTACTCTTCATTTTAATTTGATTAAAATTCAAATTAATTTGAAGAATGACGTTCTCAGCAGAATTTTTGATTTTTAGGTTATTTCAATCAATATTGAACATCTAATATATAAAAATTAAAATTTGTTTGTTTGTTTGTTTCAAAATATCGTGCAGACGAAATGCTATTTAATCAAAATGAATATAATCATGATTTCTCCTACTTCCCATAATCTTGTTTGATTGAGTACCTACAATCACATAATCTACTTTATGAACGAAGCCTGTCAAAAACACAGAAATGCATTCTACAAGTCTAATATCATGACAGAAATGATCTATTGTGAATGAAATCTTTTTATGTCAAATATTCTATCCCCAGCCAAATTCAACATATACTTTTATGGGCAGCGTAATGTTTTTATCGGCAGATATAGTTGTTGTTTTTGTAATGCGTGTAAAATCCAGCTGCGCTGCTGATAACTTTCACACTTCTTCGCTGCATGCCTCACGATGCAACGTGTAATACTAACAGGACAAACAACATTGCTTTAAACGTTTTGTTTTTTATTTATTTATTTTGTATATATATTTTTTTTATATTTACTTGTCACTTACTTATCAGCTGATTGTGGTATGTACAAATCAACAAAAATTTCTCTTTTGTTAAGCAATATTTTCATGACTATCTGAAATAATTTATAATTGATTGCTTAGAATTCTAACTCTCATTCGTTTTACAACTTTATTTTTTAGTTCTTACACTACAATGTGATTGAATCCCTATTTTTGTAAGTATTGAGGTATGAAAAATCACCAAAACTTCAAAAGTCCGTCTATTCAGCTCAATGTAATTGTTAAGCAAATCCAAACTTAAAGAATATTTGTTGTTTTTATTTCAAAATTGTATAATGGCAACCCTCCATATTTCACTTTACTCTCAAATCACACAAGAGTCAAGAAAGACTCAAAAGGCTCAAGACCGTCGGATCTTGTTTTTGTGACGAATCCATATTGAGACTATTCTCAAATCTTAAATCACCAACACCAATTATGTATGTATGAATGTGTGTGTATATGCATAAATAAACGATCATTAGAACGAAAAAAGATGGAGATTGGAATTGGAGATTTTATCTTGTTGTTCTACCATTTCCATGCTTCCAATGTCTCAGTAACAGGCCGACTCCACACGATATAATTTCTCTCATAATCTTCAACATGAGATGAATTATCCAATGGAGTCGCGTTGTTTCGGAGTCTGTTGGGATGTTAGACATCTCTCTCCGCTGTTCTATCTTGACATCGATGTCTTGATAACAATTTGACGTTTGTGTTTTTTCTTTCTTTTTTTAGGGTTCATCTCATTATTTTTTGTCTCTCATGCGGGTAGTTGCTCTTTTTGTGCGCTTTACAAATTTAGTTTGCAGTAAAAAAGCCTGAATACAATATTTTTATTAGTTTATGTGTATTAACAAGAGTAAATGAGACAACATCTATATTTTTTAATGGAATAAATGTTTTAAAATGATAAAATTAACAAATATAAGAAGAAGAATTTCTATCTTTTGACTTTTGTCAGAGAAACAAACACATAAGCCTCTCTTGCTTTAATGAAATATCAAGACATGAACTGCCCAGCGAAGAAAAAAGAAAATGGTCTGATATTTATGTCAGAGATCTGGTTAGCAATACAGATATCGTGTGGAGTCGGCCTGTAACAGGCCGACTCCACACGATATAATTTCTCTCATAATCTTCAACATGAGATGAAATATCCAATGGAGTCGCGTTGTTTCGGAGTCTGTTGGGATATTAGACATCTCTCTCCGCGGTTCTATCTTGACATCGATGTCTTGATAACAATTTGACGTTTGTGTTTTTTCTTTCTTTTTTTAGGGTTCATCTCATTATTTTTTGTCTCTCATGCGGGTAGTTGCTCTTTTTGTGCGCTTTAAAAATTTAGTTTAGAGTGAAAAGGCCTGAATACAGTATTTTTATTAGTTTATGTGTATTAACAAGAGTAAATGAGACAACATCTATAGTTTTTTAATGGAATAAATGTTTTAAAATGATAAAATTAACAAATATAAGAAGAAGAATTTCTATCTATTGACTTTTGTCAGAGATACAAACACATTAGCCTCTCTTGCTTTAATGATATATCAAGACATGAACTGCCCAGCGAAGAAAAAAGAAAATGGTCTGATATTTATGTCAGAGATCTGGTTAGCAATACAGATATCGTGTGGAGTCGGCCTGTAAAGATTGTTGAAAATTGAAATGCTTGTAGAGCTTGTTATTTTGCAACGTTTTCTACTGGAATGTATGGAATTCAACTGTTGACTTTTCCAGTGTTTCCAGCACAAAACGTAACAAATCATACTTCATATTCGTACGTAATGTGAGCATAAAGATGCAGAATAGGAAAAATATATAAAAAAGAATGAGAACGTACTATGTATACTAGTTAGTAACTACATTCTAACCATCTAATATGTGAATTAGATGGTTAGACTGTTCGTTACGGTTAAATTAAGAAATGTAACTGAATCTGGATCAAGTGCAGAAGTTTGTCATTTTAAAATAATTGTTTTTATCTGAATCCGATGAAATTTGTATCTTTAGACACTATAAATAATGAACTCAGTTAATCTACTGATTATGACAGATAAAAAAAAAGAAAGATGCACACCGGTTAACTTGCCATTGCAGCCACAGCCAAAAGTCATTTAATCTGTGGGCAGAAATTGCACCTCGCGAGTTGTCATTTTCTTCTTTTTTTTTTTTTGCTTGTGTGGTTCGGTGGCTGCAAACATACTGTCATTGAACCCATCTAGACTTAGGCATGCCATGTGATTAAATTGTTGCTGTCGGTGTATCCGTGTATCAGTGGCATTAAAAAAGATACAAAAATTGATACCTATCCACTTTATGGTGTCAATGGAATTCCTGTGCACTTTCTCCTTGCAAATATAAACACAAGTAGGTATATTGGTTAAATATTGTGGGTAAGTGCCACAAAAAATGATACAATAGCATGCATAAGGAATTTAAGGAATTTTACCTTAATTCATATGTGGAAGTGGGTGATTCCAAAAAATTGCAATTGAGGACTGCACTTTACCCTACCATATGTACTTATATATCTATAGTGTCAATATTGATTTCGAAATTGAAGCGCTTAAATGTCAACCACAGCTGATTGACATAAGAGGACTCTATCGGCAAGAAGGTACTAAAATAGATGTGAAGAGGTTGATTGCGCCACATACCTTGGAAGGTTGTTGAAGATATATCTGGATGGGACATTCTTGCTGTTTCCAACATTAACCTTACATCTGCTGGATCAATTGAGCAGTTTTAGGTGATATGAAGTTTATTATCACAAAATAAAAGCTTTAAAATGTAATGCGATAGGTTAAATTGTGAATAAAAAATAAGAAACGTTTATTTCATTAAATACAAAATATAAAAATATATTAAAAATAGATAAATATTTTCCTTGCCAAACGAATTTCAATTGGCTCGTTGGTTAGGGGTATGATTTCCGCTTAGGGTGCGGGAGGTCCCGGGTTCAAATCCCGGACGAGCCCAAGGGTATCTGTTTTTTGTTCAAATTTTGTTTTCGAAAAGCTTTCATATGACGAAAGACTAGAAGAGCACATAGGAACAAAGTTAGAGTTAGTTTAATTCGTTAAATATGGAATGGAAAATTAGTAGTGCCAAGTAAATGTTATAATGCGTGTGTATACATTTTTTAGTATACTAAAAAATGTGTTTTCCTTTGGAATGTTATTTCTTTAATCTTGTTAATGGTTAGGATGCCATTTTTCCCAATTTTTTGGTTCCAATTAAATGAAGGAAACTGAGCTTGTACTAGCTCAGTTTTAAAAAATTATTTCCACTGACTATTTTATTTTCAAAAGCTACTAGAATCTTTTTTCAGTCATTCATTATACTTTAAACATATACAAGCTGGGTCCGCGGCTTTGCTTGCTTTAGCATCAGTACATGGATACAAAAGTTGTATTTATTGACATGCGGCCACAATTACTGCAAAAAGTGGTCGAAAATTGGGCTGGAATTTATTCGAGCCAGCCAGATGGAAGCAAATTATCAAGACTTTTTCATGTTATTTCTTAGTCATTTTCTTAAGAATAAGTGATACAATTTTGAATAGTTACCATGTTTGATTATTATATCAATTTTTGTAAGCCTGCAAAAATTTAATTTTAGTGAAACACTTACCTAGTAACTTATTTTACAAATAAAACAAATGTTTGCAGATGTTTGTACCTATGTTATTGCTTTTGAGTATTTTCACTTATCACGTCAAAAATCCTGTACCAAATCTACTACTTACTACTAAATATAGTACTAAATCTACTACGAACTACTAAATACTAAATATAGTACACCAACTACGATAGTACTAAATTTTAGTACTAAGTACTAAAAATCTAGTACCTAAATACTATTGTACCAACAACATAGTACCAATCGGCACCAGTTTTATATTTCACTAGCGTTCGAAATTAAATAATAGGTAACCATTAAAACTTTAAACAGTCAAATCCAAATATGGCAACGTTGGTAATTAATGTCGGTATAATAAATACGGAAATAACAAAATTTCTTGAAAAATGCAAATCTTGATTTGTTTCCTTTACCCTACCATACCATATGGTATGTTTTTATTCATTCTAACTCAAACCTTTCTGAAAATATAACATACAACCTACTCTTTCTTCATTATATTTAATTCTACTCTCCAAAACCCATGCATATCAAGAACTACTGCAGCGCTATTACGGCAGTATCTCGCTAAACTAGAAGCTGTCTCATAGTAGTACTATAGATTTCATTCATATACAATGACGGATGTTAAAAAAAATACGTATGTTCTGTCATTTTGCGTGATGTGGTAAGCAATTTCTTTCTTTGGACAATTTACAAAGTGTCCTATATGTTTCTCGAGTAAGTATTCTATTGATTAAAAAAAGATTTTTTTAAATTCGTTTTGTCGTTCTCGAGTGATGCGCAGTCAAACCGAAACTGTTTCAATATAAATGTAAAAGTATATAGTGAAGTGATAATCATGATTTATGGTTGTTTTTCCCACCTAAACAAAATGTTGGAGTTAAGCAAAAATCTGAGATTTAATTTTTTTTGATTTGAAAAACTAGGATTTGCAATCAGGGTCTAACTAACCATGTTTGGGCCCTGAGGCATTGGGTTTTTTTCAGAGGCTTGAAGATTTTCTTTTTTTTATGTTAATGTCGGCAACAATAGCGTGAGATTAGGCAAAAAGAAGATTCCGTTGCATGTTGACTCTGGCTAATGCTTAATTCGGCATTGTTTGCAATGACATTTTATAAATAAAGAAAGAATAAATGAATACGTTTTAGAAAAAAAGCACGGCACTTTTCTAAAGAGTGTGAACTCTCACAAATGCAAATGTATTCCAACAGAGGTGGAGTTTAAGAAATGTTATGTTCTCTGGGGCACCAAATATTTTTTTATAGAATTATGAAAATGCTTACTCTTGAATAGAATTTGACTCCGCCAATAAAATTCACCTTTTACCAGAATTTGAAAAATGTGAACAAATAGGTCAAACAAAGTTGTTATTTATCTTATATTTGCAAAATTAGTTACGACTTTGTTTAAACTATATCTGTTTGTCTGCTATTGTTGAAACTATCAGCTAAGTCTCATATGAGAGCATTAGGCATGTAATCGACAGAAACAGACAGAAGATAGAAAAAGAGCTTTCTAGTAAGCTTCTTTTTTGAAGTTTCTCTTTTCTCTTGTTTGTTATTTTACAAAATCCCTCTGTTTTGTTTCGTTACTTATAGAAACTATACATGAAAATCTACATGGTGTTTCTTAGACAATGAATTAAGACTAAAGCAGGAAAATATAGAACTTTTGAATTTGAGTCATGATTCAAGAGGCTTTAGTCGTTTTTCTTTATTTACTCAGAAAAGCTCTCTGAACAGAGTCTGAGCATTCTGAGGATACTCTGATAATTCTCTGAACCGAGCGTGGTCTGAGCGCTCAGATATACGTAATTTTGAAATACGTTCTAGCACTTGGCTGTCACCTATTAGAAATTGACACTTGTCATATGGCTTTTCAGAGAAAACAATATTATGCATATAATGCTATTGTCTCTTTCGCTTTGGCATGCATTTTTCGAAGAGTGGTGTAGGCAGTGTATATGGGATAAAGTGAAATTGCCTACAACACTAAAGTTACGTTAATTGCTTCAGCATTTTCTCAGAATGCTCAGCCCAATACAGTATTCTCAGAGCACGCTCTGATCATTCTCTGAGCGAAAAAAGAAATACAATTTTAAAGATCTGAACGTTCTGAGCGGAAAAAGAAATACAACTTTTTTTTGACAACTCAGGCTGTGCTCTGAACGAAAAAAGAAAAACGCCTATTGTGTAACTGTACAGGCATCACGGAATGAAAATTGAAATAGGAATTTTAAAAATATGCATGCCTGACAATGCGCTGTGTAATTCCGGAGTAAACAAAACAATTGAACGGGTGGACATGAATGCTCGTCCCTTACATTCCACCCCGGGGGCACGAATCGAAAATGACCGAGACTTTGGTGTTAGGTGGGGCACAAGTGGACGAGGACTTCGGCCAACTTCACGTGCAAACCTTGAGCTGTTTCGAAAAGCTTGCTGGTTGAGACCCCAGGTTAGGGTGTCCATAATATAAGTAGAAAAAATTCAAAATGATAAAATTATTTTGGGAATTTGCCTCTGTTCTTTTTCATGTTCGCCTGGAGCTTGCGATCGATTTTACTTGAAAGAACCACAGTATCGCGGTTAGCATGAGTCATGACTCATGAGTCCTATCAGCATGAGTCGTATTATTTCGTACGTGTAGCCTGTCATGGATTTATACGACGTTATCTCATCAAGAACGTCAATAAAATACTTTTATTTTCTAAATAAGGGCTTGACTTTCGACTCTTGCAACTCTTAACAACTTAAAACATGTTAATATAGTTTTATATGAAAATTTATTGGTTTTGATGTTGAAATTTCAATATTGAAGTAAGGAAGAAAACAAATTTTGTAGAAAATTTTATATATAAAAAAGAGGACAGACAAATTTTATAAAAAATATAGTGTAAAATACATAGATCTGAATTGAAAAAGAGAACATGTTATCTTTAAAAGAGATGTTCTGGAAACTCTACCCAGGTCCACTTCGGAATGCAGCAGCACCTAAGGTAACTCAAGGAAAGAAGTGTGTGAATGGGTTTTAGTCTAGTTCAATAAACTTGCTGTAAGTGGTGCACATTCTGCATGAGCATTAAAGATTAGAGATATTTTAACACAATAGAAATAATACAGAAACTCGCCGGGTACCAAATGCTCTAGAAGTAACTGTTTTAAAATTAAATCGAATCAGGACTATCACCTTAATTCTGCTTTAAGCCTATATTTATATTTATATTTATATATTTCTATATTTAAATAACCTAGTTTATATTCCACACCTTCATAAAACTGGCACAAGCAATTCATTTCGACTATCCAAGGAACCTCTACTCTTTTATCCTTTTGATACAAAAAATGTAGCGAATCACTGATGCTACAGCATGGATACACTTTGAAATTATTTTATTTCCTACGGACTAGATTAAATACAATAAACCTGATGTAATTCCCAAAAGCGGTTTATCATTTTAACTTTATTATGTTCAAGTAGTTCCAATGCCGCCACTACAGCCTAGTCAAGCTTAAGCTATACCGACACCAGATTACCTCCTTGTGACAGGCAAACCGCTGTAAAAAAATCTTCCATCTTGGGGCAGAAGCTATTTCTTGGACATTTGTGTCGATATTTTTTTTTGTGGTTAATGTAGCTAAATAGTGTATAGCAGATTGCATTTTATGGTGGCTCGTCCGAGATAACTTTTATATCCTCTGTCCAGATCCAGAAAACCTTCCATGTCCTGCTAAATTAAATCTCACCAAACCAGCGACCACCCTGTAGCAAGTTAAATCCCATTGCACCCGCCTCTCAAAACTGGAATCTGGACAAGAGCATACCTACCTAGGCTGACATAGCCGACATTCAAAAATGAAATCACAGTTGATATAGGAAGAGGGAGAAAGAAGATCGTATAATAACAATAATTATTATTATTACAGCCACAGTCAGGAGGGTAAGTCTGTTGTTGCAACTTTTAAGTTGCAAATGCAGCTCCTTGCTCTGCAGGAAGATATGCAGAGGGGGACCAATATGGAGGAGTCTTGGATTTATATTGATCTGTTGCTCTTGCATACCGAACCACACTGTTGCCAAGTCCAAGAGCTACCCTAAGTTGTTGGAATATGAAGCAACAAGTCAGGTTATTCTTTTTGTTTTACACAGGTTGTCGGTCGTCTCCTCCATCATTCCCCAGAGAATCGTAATTCATTCTTACAATTTACATCATGCGGGGTCGGGGAGACGGGAGTTCGGCGTATAAGATGTAACATACAATAATTATAATTGTGGATGCCAAAGCAGAAGAAGTGGGATACATTGCGCATTTGGCATGCAAGATTGCAAGCAAAAGCATCTTAAAAGTTCACACACACACTAACAAAACAGTTTTGCGACTCGAACAAAGTACATACAACAAGTCTAATAGGAATTTCACTAGCTCCGGTTTTCATTTATATTTCATGGATTTCAATGAATTAATACTTATTAATTACCATAATTTAGTACAGAGTAGGTACTAAGTTAGGGTTTGGTATTCTGGGCATTTTGAAGAACATCAACTTTGACAATTAGTATTTGGCAAAAAATAAATATACATTTCCCTCCATTTCTTCTTCATTATGCTTCTTCTCGGGTTCTCAGTTTTATTAAAACCGAAAGTGCTAGTAGAGCTATGCAAATGATATCACTGTAAGAATTGGGTCAAAATCGGCCCAGTCGTTTACGAGAGCAAACTAGATCTGATTCGTTTTGAACAATGCAACATGAGTGACAGTTTGGAATGAACCCTAGACTCACCACGCACTACAGGATCATATGGCTATACCGTTAAAATAAGAGGGAAAAGCAGCGACCACATTCTTGTGGTACGGTTAAAGGAAGAAAACCTATTATTGACTGTTCGTCCAGCTGAGTTAGAAGGTAGACTGATGAGCATTTTTTGCAATGCGAGTGTTATGGTTGATTAAAGGAAAAGAATGCAGCTGGCTATTTCCATAAGGATTTAATTATAAAAATAGTTAACAACTAACGAAAGACAAAATACAACAAGATAGTTCTAAAAAAATGTAATCTGTTGTTCAGTTGATGTCTATAATTTATGAGGTTCATTTTTGCAAGATCAACAGGTGTAGTTTCCATACGAAAATGGAGTAAATTCCCATTGTGCATGCCTCCACCAAGATGAGTCAAGCCAAGCAAGGGCACTACACCTACCTTTTCTCGGAGAGCTTCGTCATTTTTTTGAGCTTTCATAACAAACAGAAACACAAATTTTAGGACATGTTGTCAATAGCGGACTTATTAAAGTTTCAATTAGCTTGGCACTTCAGACCATTGTGTCATTTCAACTAATTTCTCATCCTCCACCCATCCAGTTAAAGAAAAACTTCCCACCAGGACCGTTTGGCAATACGAGAAAGCCAACTGGGACGGCCTGAATATTTTTTTCCGAAACTTTAACTGCCACTGAATCAATTGCCCCTCTCGAACACAGACGCAATGTTTCATGTCTTTCCTTATTTTATCGTTTCTTTTACAAAAAATGTTCACTCGAAGTAGCCAGCTGCATTCCTCCCCTTAAAAGTTTCGCCCGTAATACTCGTCTCGCAAGGAATGCTCATCAGTTTACCCTTGAGCCCAATTTCGGACGTACCGTAAGATATAGGGATTCTTTTTTTAGCCGAACGACACGAATTTGGAATAGTTTACCCGGCGAGATTTTCCCTTGCCATTTTGATCTGCAAACATTCAAAACCAATGTTAATCGACACCTCCTATCTCTCCCCTCCCTATCTTCCGAATGCCCGCGAAGTGTGTTACATTAAAAGGGAAACAAGTAGTCCCTTGTGCGCGCGTTAATTATAAAAAAAAAAAAAAAAAATAGCTCTTATATTTTAGATTTTATTGATATATAAAAAACCTTGATTTCCTCACTTACTCACCGATGATCATCAAAATACTTAAGGTAATCTCTAAAGTCCTAATAAACTGAAATTTTGTTTGTAATCTAATTTTACTACACAAACAAAAAAAAATCTAAAACTTGTACTTTTTATCCCCCAACCCTTTAAACAAGGTGCAAGTTTGTATGGGACTTCCGCAAAATTTTGATGCCAGACGCCTGAGAATTGATATAAGGACTCCTTGTTATAAATAATAACAATTTTTTTTATAAAATAATAGTGTAATAAATACACCCGCAGCAAAATAAATAAAAATAAAAAATATTGCCAAAGCAACTTACAAAAAAGAAATGATTTCCCACTAAAAACATTTAATGTAAAATATTGCCGAGATGGAACCCATGTGACTTGCACTGTCAACAACTTATCAGATATCATGTAGAGCCAACCTTCTAACTCTACACGCCCTAACTCTGCAAGACGTAACTTCATAAACTCTACACCTTAGTCAAAATATGTGGTTTACCTATTTCGCTATTCATTGTACACTACTTTTCTGTTATACAATTGTTCTTGTAGTAACGAAACGACCAAGCCACATTTTTTGACTTACGTGTAGAGCTTTCTTGGGGCATGTAGAGTTAGGGAGTGTAGAGTTAGTAGCTTGGGTCTATCTTTCCTGATGTCTCTTAATGATCGCTATAAATGAGGCTTTAATTTAACGAAGGATTTATTTTTGGAAGAATTTTATTTTTAATTTTACTATCTATGAACAGTCAAATTAAAAAAACTAAAATTTAAATTTTAAAATAAATTAATGGCTTAAATGGAAATTATCATACAAATAAAAAGAAAATAACAAAATTGGGTCAAAAATTTGAAATTATGAACTCCTGGTGAATTTCACCTTGCAGCTTTCCATGGGCCTTGTATTGGTACAATAGGTTCCTCTTATTGTTGTATTTCTATTATTGCTGTTTTTTGTTGTTGTTTTGTTCATTTTCCTCTACAATTTTCATTTATTTTCCATTTTTTTTTCTCTTTTCGTCTTGGAGGAAAGTTTTGTTTGCAAAAAGTATTTCTGTGGCATTTAGTTTGGTTTTGCTAAGCCATTCTGCGTTGCCGTTCGTTTGATACTACTCTACCGCCATACACACACAGACACAACTATTAGTAGATTTTATACTACAGTTCACATTTTATGATGCCCTTTGCATTGCAGTTCCACGTGAGTGAAGTGCGGTGCGGTGCAGTGTTACTCTTGCTGCTGCATCCGATTCTTAGGGGGGAAACAAAATACAAAACATAACATCGCATTAGTGTGATTCCATGCTCCTGCTCCATTGTAAGACACACACACACACAGATAAATCGATAAATATGGTGATATCGACAGTAGCGCCGCAGCAATATGGTGATGGTGGTGGTGAGTTGTGGTAAAAGGGAAACCATGAAGCGGAATATTGGGGTTGAGCTGTGGGTAAAGGAGGGCGGTTTGGCAACTGGTACAGTGCGAATGAGGACAAAAAGAAATGAGCGAAACTTCCTCGCATTCCATTCGGGAAAATTCAATAGATGGAGTATTTCTTGGATACACACACAAACAAACATATATTATTGGTAACTTCATTATGGAGAGGAGCTGTGTAGGGTAACCTGCAGTCAAACTTTGTTAGATGGTGGAAGCTGGAACTGCTGATGGAAGAGGAATGCATAAGCTGAGATTATTTTTATACATGTATGCACCTTAATTTCGCAATAAAATTGTGATCTAATGCCTTTGCCTGAGCAAAGGTACACGTGTCAGTCTATTTGCATTTTGGTTTTGGTTGGATCGAATGAATTTGTCCTTCAATTTTTTGGGGAATAAGACAACGAATGTCATTGAAAGGATTAGGATTTCAAGATGGATCAAACATTTTGAAGTACATATTAGGTATGTATGTATTTCGTTTGCTGTGATTAAGAGACGGTGGGACATAAAGTAGTTTTCATGCATACCTATATGTATGTATTACTTTGACGGAATAGGAGCATTGCTCAAATTTTACTTTCTGTCATTAAATCTTAGCCTTTCTTACTGTTAAATTAGGATGGAACAAATATTATTTTGATAAGCTTCGCAACCAACGATTAAACTTGTGTAAAAGGTTCTAAACAAGCTATTTATAGACTACACATTGGCCACATAGGGAAGACCACACAAAGGGAAACCTACCTGCATTTGCGACCTAAGCAACTTAAGTGAGCAGGAAGACGTCTTGCATGTCAATGGGAAATGTCCGATACTGATACTTCGGATTCTCCGACAGCAACCACCGGTATCATCACCCAGAACTAAAGCATCATAGTGTAGTACATACTAGTACAACGGGTAACAACAGTTGGGAGTACTAACGCCATCAGCTATCATCATCACCAGCATCGCTGGCCTCCGAAATCCGGACTTCTACCAACTTAAACTAACAGACATACAAAGATTGCTCTCTAAACACCTTCAGAAAGGGAACAAAAGGGCTCCCTATTTAGGCAGATTATTTTGGGCAAGAGCCCAAAGAGCACATTTTTATGTAAAGATTCGTCTCGCCAAGTGATTATTATCTTATTTTATATCCATGTAAATGCCAATGTCTATGTATATGTCAATTTTTATGGCTATGTCTACCCAACTAAAAATTTTGCTTGCATAAGGTCCAATGTTTCGAATTTGGCCAGAAATAGTTTTTATAGAGCTTGTATAATGCAAACTTTCCTAAGCCATGTATTTGAAACTTTGACAATTAAAAAGGGCCTTAAAAAGGTAGTATATATATATATAGTTTATAGATAACGGTTTAAAATTGATTGTATAATGCTTTCCAAAGATGTTTACTGAAAATTAAAACAAAATTTATGCTATAACACTCTCCACAAAAAGTCAATGTAAGCAACTTCTGTAAGGCTTGCCTAGAATGGTTTTTTTTATGCTCACATTTTCCTTTTTTTCCTTAAAAAATATTTTATTGTAAACTAGCAGCGTGGCAGTACAAAATGGCTTTCATTGAAACAAGTAGTTTTACTAGCATAAACTATCAATAAAAGGTTTAGGTAAGGCTTTAATAACATCCAAAGCATTTAGCTACCATATATGCCATATAAAAATCCTGTCAACAGAAGTCTATTAGAAGTTAAATAGTTTGTATAATCTGCGGTATGAGTAATTGTTTGCTTCGAGAAACATCCATTCCATGTAGCATTGATTGCAGCCTTAGCCTTTTCTATCTTTTTTCAATGACGTGTTTAGTCATATTAAGGTTTGATGAATGAAGCACACCCAAGTACGAGTACTTAAACTCATCCACCATTGAAGTTCCATTTTTCCTTTCTAATTTTGTCTAACATAAGCCTTAGATTTTTTTTGATTTATTATCAAATTCCAGAGCTCTTTAAGTCGAGTATAGACTTTCAGGCGTAACATATGTAACACATCCAGCAAATCATCTATAAATATCGAAAACACCTGATTTTGTCTCAATTCAGTCATGTAGATCTTCTCCATTCAAGTTTTATATGACTTTTCCGAGCTTTAGTCGGGATACTCCCTTTAAGTACAATTTATAAAAGCAACGCAACAAACTTGATCCAGTGTAGAGTAACCTATCCTGAATACTATCTGGTATCCCTTTAATTCAATATACATATTGTTCTGCTTTATCCACTCATACAATCGCCTTTTGAGGAGGCAATCAGGAACTCGATTGCCCTATAATATTCTAGGTTAGCTAAAGAACTCCTGTTGTGAATCGGAAAAATAAATGTTTCTTTTAAACCTTGAGGCTTGAGGTACCATTTCATTTTCAAGTACTTTTCTAATTATAAAGAACCTGAAAAATAAACAACAGATATTTGACAGATGTCCACCACAGGCCGTAAATTTTTACCCTCGAAAATTGCAAAACTATATACGAGTATTATGGATATTTTTCTTTTCTGAAACCTTTCAACCGTAATACTCGCACGATCCATTTGTAGATCGATATGATATCCTCGTTAATGCGAAAAACAAGATCATCAACCAGACCAATTCTTCATGAAACATATATCTGGATATCATCCGCATAGAGATGAAAGGAGACATTTTTTACACAGAATAGGATAGGGCCAAGGATAGAACTCTGCGGAACACCTGTTCTCAAAAAACTCGGCTGTGAGCAATCGTCTTCGATAACCACACGCTGAGTCCTGTTTTATAAATAGCTTTCTAAAGGGATACAGCTAAATCCGAAAATCAAAAATAGTGTTTATGTTTTTGGCAAAGAACATTGTGGTTGACTTTGCCGAAGGCCTTGGAAAAGTCGAGCAAATATAAAACTGTTAAATTATTTTGATCATATTAGAATTTTAATATCATCCAGTATTTTAACCATTCCAGAAGAACAGGAATGGTAAGCTCTGAAACCAGATTGATATGGAGATAATAGCCTCTTGGCTCTATTATTTGTTTCTTAAGAATCTTCTCCAAGACCATTGACATACAAGGCAAAATGCTTATGGGTCGATAATCGGACGGTTCGACGGGTACGGATATTTTAGGAACAGGAGTGATTCGAGCGGCAAGGGAAAATCTCGCCGGGTAAACTATTCCAAATCCATGTTGTTCGGCTAAAAAAAGAATCTCTATGTTTCACGAAACGTCCGAAATCGGGCTCAACGGTGAACTGATGAGCATTCCTAGAAAGACGAGTATTACGGGCAAAACTTTTAAGGGTAGGAATGCAGCTGGCTACCTCGAGTGAAAATTTTTTTATGAAAGAAACGATAAAATAAGGAGAGACATGAAACATTGCTCCGGAGTTTGAGAGGAGCAATTGTTTCAGTGGCAGTTCTATTTCCTATCAATCTCACCGCTCTGTTTTGTATTCTATCGAGCAAGTGAAGCGATGCTTGAGAAGCACCTGCCCATAGGTGGGAGTTATACTCGAGTTTAGGGCGTATAAATTGTAGCCAAATCAGATGGGGAAAAATACTTCTTACACCGATACGGAAAACCTACTCACTAAGCAGCATTTTTAGATATCTCAAATATATGGTCGTTCCAGCGGAGGTCTTCTTTGACACACATACCGAGTAATAGAGCTTTTCGGTTTCTTCGATGTAAGTGCCATTTATGGACAATGGCATTGGGGGTATGTTTAGCTTCAACGACAAAAGACAGCATTGAGTTTTCGAAGCATTAAACTCCACACGATTCCTATTACCCCATTTGACAATGCTGTATAAATCGGAGTTTAATGAGCTTGACATACGGCACCGTTGCAATTGTACGTCCGAAGGCGAAGGACGTGAATTATCGAACGAATATGAAAAGCTGAGGGTAGAGTCGTCAGCAAAACAGTTAAGTGGATTAGAAGTAATAGGCATCATTTATAAAAAATGAGGAAAAGTGTCGGAGCCAGAACAGAGCCCTGGAGCACACCAGCATTTATTTTGTGAGAACCAAACTTGAGTCCGTCTAATATAACTTGTATTGAACTGTTCAGAAGATAGCTTCTAATCCATCGAACAAGAGTATCATCGATCCCAAAAGCACGCATTTTCGATAAGAGAGCTTCATGCCAAACTCTATGAAATGCCTTGGAAATATCAAGAACAATAATCTTACTTTCACCAAAGCGATGTAAGGATGTGTTCCACTGTTCGGTGAGATATGCCATCAGATGACCAGTGGAACGGTTGCTGCGGAAGCTATACTGACATGGAGAAGCTTTCGATCTTCGAGAAATTTCTTAAGCTGACGGTTAATCAGCATTCCCATGACCTTGGAATGAAGGGAAGTTAGTAATGTGTCGGTAGTAGGAGGGGAGGATGGGTCGCTTTTCTTAGAGACAGGCAGGGCGAATGCTGTTTTCCATCTTCTGGGAAAGATTCCAGAAGAGTAGGAGCGATGGAAAAGCTTATGCAGTGGCTTTGCTAGTGTGAAGAGCTTCTCCTCTTGAGAAGAATCGGGCCAGCGGATTTGTATATATTGAGAACTCTTGCTACCGTACGAGTGCGGACAAAAATGGGCGGCGAACAAGTTTGCTTTCTCTGAAGTCTGAAGAGCAAAAAATTAGTTTGTTATTGTCATTGAGCGTTGGAACCGAAGATGTTGGGAGTTTTTAATATTTTTTACAAATTACCAAAAATTTTACTGCCTTTGGGACACTGCAGAATTTTTTTGCCGTAATTTTTGGTTATGCAAAAATTTGGTTCTTTCAATAACGGAGTTGCATGAGTTCCTTCCTTGTTTGTGCTTTTTCCGATTTTCTTCTGTGGGGTTGGCTTTGTAAGATTGGAAACTCACTTCTTTGAGTCTGATAGCTTCTTTACACTCAGATTTAAACCAGGACTTTTTTTTAGGCTTCATGCTTTTTAATAAGCACGCATCCCTAGAAGAATCACACTTGTGATCATTTCAGCACTGTCACTATCGAGGAAGTATAGTGACCACTTAAAGTTTCGGAAAAAAATACTCAGGCCGTCCCAGTTGGCTTTCTCGTTTTGCCAAACGGTCCTGGTGAGGAGTTTTTCATTAACTGGATGGGTGGAGGACGAGAAATTAGTTGAAATGACACAATGGTCCGAAGTGCCAAATGGAGAAGTTACACTAATCGTGTTATATACCACAAAACAATAATATTTTCGTATGAAATTAAAAAGTGTTCCTATGCAGAAAACAAAGGAGCAGGTCAACAAATTCTATTGGAATTGTATACGCATGCAACTAAGCATTTTTCATTTCCATTTTAAACTTCAATAACAATATATTCAATGCCAGTCAAATCAGATTTACTTAAAATTTTATACTTAAGAGTAGATCTACAATAGATTGCAACTCCTCTGCCAGTTGCAGAAAATTAAAACGTACAAATAATTCATAAATTTTCAAAATTCCTTTTTTTAAATTAATGTTTTATGAATATAGTGTTCGATTTTTTTTCATAATATATATGCCCGAAAGGGGTTTGTGTGTACCCTTAAAATGTTTAAACACCACACGAACATTAGGGAAATTAGGAGGGATAAAAGAGGAGATACCGATGCAGAGTAGTTTTAAAGTTCTGCATATCAAAATGGGAGGGAAAAACAGAGCCTGGCAAAGCATTCCACATTCGTGTGGTGCGACTAAAGAAAGAATCTATATACTTAATAGTACGTCCGAAATTAGGCTCAAGGGTAAACTGATGGGCATTCCTTGCAGTTCGAGTATTACGGTTGAATCGTTTTAGGGGAGGAATGCAGCTGGCTATTTCGCTAAAGCATTGCTTGTAAAAATAACGGTAAAATAGGTACATAATACTTTACACTTACAACAAATCATTTAATAGATACATATTAATAATAATTTTTAAGCAGATACGTTCTACTTTATATATAATTTTTTTTCTTATTTTATTCATATAAAACTAGGTAACTGGTAAAATTTCGTTCGTCAGTATCAATATCATATCAGTAGTCAGTCCTCAGTACGTTCATTTACATTCCCCTACATCGTACTCGTAACATAGTATCGTAAAACGAAAACGACCCAAGGAATACGTGAAGAAGGGTGTGTTGTGTGCGCGTTCAAGTACATTTTCTGTACAAAAAAAAATTATTGTTATTTTCTTGTTTGCCGATGCGCAAAGCTAAACACACATACCAACCTAAATCCACATCTTTGCCTAAATGGAGTGGATACGCCCGCATCGAAAATATCCGTTTCGATTTGACTATAGAAAATTCCAGTGTCACTCAAAAATTGTTATCGTTTTTTGAGTTAAAAATCTCACTCATTCCTTTACTTATACTAATGCATAATTTGAGATGCAAATTCAAACGAAAAAATGTCAATATTTTTCTTCAGAGGAATATCTCCAGTCTCCACTTTGCAAAGATACACCAACACCATTCACGTAACGTAACGTTCCACATCTTTCTAGGTTTTTCCTTTCACTCATTCTATACGGTCATTCGGAGTAATTGAGTGATGGTATTTTGGGTGGGAAAATGTGTATCTTTTTGTAGACTTTCGGAGTGGAAATTGGAATTTCAACAACAATTGATGTGAGGGCAACGGCAGCACACAACAACATCACAACACTTTGTATCTATCCACTTCCATGTCCATCCAGCAAAATTTTTATCCGAATCTTTTAACTGGCAAAACCAAAAAAGAAAAGAAAATCCAACAAAATTCCCCAACCAAACCGAACAAGCCGACAACCGAGTGAGAGTTTCTCAGTATCTGAGTATCTGAGTGGGAAATAGTCCGATTCTAACATTCAAACTGAATGGTTAATCGACAATCTTGTATGCGTGATTCTCATTTCGTTTTTGTGTTTTCTCCATATTTTGTTTTGTTTTTTTGATTTCTGTGTATCCCAACATTCGTGTCGTATATCCATCTATCAAAATTTTAGATAGATCGGTCGTGTCGGCTAAAAATATCTATTATTGTTGTATCTATCGAAATTGCAAAAGATATAAATTGAAATCACCCACAATAAAATTCTGGGCTCTACGGTGGTACATCGGTGTATCTACAAAAAATTATCTTTGTGAGTGCAACTCCTATCATCGTCTATCTTTAATAATTTATGTTGTTGTTTCCTTGTTAAACAAAAAACACAACAAAATCTATTCAAAAAATAAAATGTATCTTTGCATCGAAATTATCTATTAGTAGTCTATTGCGCGTTACTAAGTATTTATAAAAGAAAAAGCATGATATAAAGACTAACTTCCTCCAGCGAGTGTCCAAAACAGATATCATACAAGTATATAGTGCAAGAAATTCCTCTAAAAGAATCTCACCCGACCGAACACAATCTTCATAATTCCAATAGATATTCAATCTCAAGTGTTTATTCTTCCTTTTTCGCCTTTCGTTTTCCCTTCTTCGACTTCGACTTCGGTGAAAAAAGAAAATCCAAAGAAGTGATGATGTGGTTAAAATAAAAAGAAAAAGATACATCTACCCGGATAAATGTTGTAAAATATCTAATTGGAAAATAAAACACATCCTCTCGTAAGCTCGAATAAAAATTAATCCGTTGGATACGCTGGATGTGCTCATTTTTGTATATTCAAAAGATAGATACTTTATTATATTAGTATCATAATGCCTTGTAGTTCTTCGTCTGTAGTAACTACATAAAAAAAATTATAAAAATAAATAATTCTCATTTGTTTCAAATTGCAAAGAAAAAAAAAAAAAATAATCAAAAAGTGAGCTCGTATGCATCACACCCTAACCTAAGATACACGTAAAGTAGTGATTCATAATTTTTAATAATTCTAAGAATTGGAAATTAAAAAACAAGATACAAGAGAGTTGAGTATTTTGTATCTTTTGTTCTACATATAAAAAAAAGAATAGAGTGCAGTTTAAGCAAAAATTAGTGTTTGAAAAAAATAAATAAAAATAAATACAATCAACCGGATATAATTAATATAAACAAATAAATAGAAATCAACTAACTTCGGGGTGACTGAATAACATCATAACATACAACACGTAAAACTTATCGAGCAGGAATCGGTTTTGAATAAATTAGCTTGTGGATAGTTGGATACATTTGTTCGTTGAAGCTGGATTGCATTTAAATACGTGAGTATGAATATTCTTAACATTTATCTAATTTTCATGGAAGTTAATTCAAAAGTACAAAGGTTGAGTTATTTTTTTTTTAAGTTGTGAGATTTCTTTAAGTGTTTATTTTTATTTAGTTCATTTATGTATCTATCTTCAATTTATATTATTATTCTGGTATAGTAAGATACACTTAATGTGAATCCGGCTCGAAGGATCATATTTTATGTATGTAGTACGTAATGTTTACTTAAAAGTCTATGATAAGATTACAATTTTATGATAAATGTTAATTTTGAATCAAAATCATAAACGATATCTTAAAAGATCCGGCTCGAAGGACCATTTATTTTATTAACCTAATGTTTTTTTTATAAATTGCTATTACAAAGTACATTTTATTGAATTTATTTATTTTAAATCAAATTAATATGCGATGTATTAAAAGATCCGACTCGAAGGACTACTTGTGGACCTATTTATTAATTTGTGACGAGACGAGTAATTAAGTTTAAAACCTATTAATATATGTAGGCCAACAAAACTTGGCGCAAGGGCAAAAGACCCAGGGAACTTAGCCCCAATAAAAAAAAAGAGTGGGTCATAAGGCCCACCCTGCAATTGGGTCATAAAGCCCAAACAAAAATGTTGGGGGTTATGTCCCACTACTTTAAAATTAAGACATTATACATATATTTTAAACATTTCAAGAAGAAAAAATTCGATTCGAATCGATTCGAATACTCGATCCGCTGGTGCTAATTGGGGGAAATTTCTCTATGTAGGCTACCAATCAAGTCTATATGAGCCTATTTACCTACTCTTCGAACGCGTTACTTGTAAAAGTTGTCTTATTTTTTCCCGAAAAGTTTTTTCTCCCTTTTACAAAAAATTGGGGTTTGAGACCCAGGTCGTGCAAAAAGAAACGGGCTTTATGACCCACAAAAGTGGATAACAATGCCCAATTGCAGAGTGGGCCTTATGACCCACTCTGGTGGGTCTTAAAGCCCAATTTTTTTAATTGGGGCTAAGTTCCCTGGGTCTTATGCCCCTGCGCCACAAAACTTCGATTTTGTAATGATTAATTTTTTGATTACTATTACAAGAAATGTATATTTTATGATAAATACATATTTATTTTTATCAATTTGAATTCATAAGCTATATCTAGAAAAATCCTACTCAGGTGGCCATTTGTAGTATACCTATGTAATGATTTTTACTTGCGATTATAGGTACTATAATGCAAGTTATGCAATCGGGCAGATTACAAATTTTGAGATAACAATCAAACATGACATTACAAAGATAGAGACACATATTTGAGTTACTGGCAAAATTCAGTCCGTCTGTCTATCTGTCTCTCTGTCTGTATGGCTGTCTGTCTGTACGGATGTGTTTTGGACTGTAGCCTAAACGGTTGGACTAGTCTTCAAATTTAGAACTTAAGGTTATTTTGACATTCTACAGAGGAGTTTTTTAATTTTTTTTAGCTCAAAAATTAACGGTGTTATATAACCGTTATGTAAAAGTTAATTTTTTTCGAAAACTGCTTCAAAAAATTTTATGAAAAATGGGCACGACTGGGTCGCACGTACTTGCTCTTATGTCCCCAATTACATCTTCGACAGAGACAATTAACATTCACGTCGAAAATAACACAGTTTGAACTTATAAAAAGTATCAAAACTACAATACTTAATAACACGTCTTTAATAACAAAGAATTTAAAAAAAAAAGTATTTCGAAAATTGTAGGACCGGTTTTGATAAAATCCAGTTTTTTATTTTTAATTTTAATAAAAAATTAATTAATAAAATTAAATAATAACGAAATAAATTATATAAAAATAGAAAAAAAATTATTCAACATGTTTGTATGTAGAATTAATTTGGATACCTAGATCTTTTCAAATATAATTTTTTGAAATCCATTGAGCCGTTACCGATAAAGTCGAAAATTAAAAATAAAAAACCTTAAGTTATATGAAAGGTACCGTTAATAGACTTTTCCGGTAGATTTGGTTCTAGTATAGCTACTAGCAACAAAAAATCTCAAAAAATTTCATCAAAATCGTTGGAGCCGTTTTCGCGAAAAATAAGCTTTTCCTTAATCGTTATATAGCAGGTACCGTTATTTTTAGCCTTAAAAATAAAATTTCAATTTCCCTTCTGATAAATGCTTACCAAATTTTACCGCAATCACTTAACCCGTTTAGGCTGCAGATCGGTATACACCCGGACAGACAGACGGACATTTTTTGTATATGACTTTTTTAGGCTTCTCTATGACCGTAATGTCATGCTTGACTGTTATCTCAATTTTTTTTATATTCAAGAATCGTAAGCTTGCCTATAATCGCAAGTAAAAAATCAGTGTACAAAATTTTAAAATTAAAATTTTGGTGGGCTAAACACTGTACCTCCCATAGTACCGGTTTTTTTTCTTCGACTTTCTCGAAAACTGGTGATCCCATTACTATCAAAATTGATATTCAAGAAGATATAGAGCTAGCCTAAGTAATTTCGCATTAATATTTTTTCGAAGACTTTTTTTGTATTTGGGAATATTTTGAAAGCGGGTAGGTGATTTTTTTTAATTTTCTTCTTTAATGTATGTTATTTTTGTGCTTAAGTTTGTATTATTGAATTATTTTTTTTATTATTTTGAAAAAAGTTGTTAAGAAAAATTATTTAAAATCCGTTCCTTTGAAAAAAAATCACACTTTTTTACATTTCTTAAAGAAATAAAATGGCGTTTAAATTATTTCACTCAATACAAACAATCAAATGTCACAAAAACCGAATAAATGCTTGGATGTTCACTTTAATTTTCTTAAATTGTATTCTACAATGTGAAAGCACATATGAGCATGTACGTGCGATTCAGTCGTGCAAATTATTTTTTTAGGTTAGATTTCTTTATTTTGTTTTAGCTTTTCATAATATAATATAGTACAGAAAACAATTAAAACTAAAATTATTAATTTAAAAAGCAATGACGTTGCCGTCTTTTTCTTTTTTTTTTATAATTAACGCGCCTGATTGATGAAAGTTAAAAACTAAAACGAAAGTAAAATAAAATTTAAATTGATTTAAAACCATGACATATTGCTAATTATATATTTTATCTTATTTTTTTTCTTTTTTTTTTATTAAAATTCGTTTAGTTGAAGTTCAGTTGAGTTCAGGATATAATATAATATGTACATTCGCTGCAGCGACATATTTATTCGAAATATGAAAATTTTTTGCACTATGTATGCCTATCACCCTTGAGTGATGCCAAGAAAAAAAAACAATTTGTACATTTCTGACGGCGCCAACTAACGTCACTACCAAACTTTATTTTAATAAAAAGTATTAACGCACTAATAACAATTAAATCTATCAAGTAAAAAAGCTGCAACGCCATCCAGTGGCGAGCTATAACAAACCTTAAAGCATTAATACCCTTTAAAAAAAAAATGAGAATGTCTGTGGTAATTTTTATTTTTTTTATTTGAATTTTTACATATTAAAAGTCTTTCCTTTATTTCGTAGAAAAATACATCTTTGCACTTTTTTAAATTTTCTTTGTAGCGCCACCTATATGGGATTATTTGAACCATTCTTACTTGAACTTTCGTAGTAATTCATTAGATACGCATTTCGTATTTTTCTCTAGCTCTTTATAAAACATTTGTAGGTACGACAAGCCGGCCACTATACTAAAAGTTTATTTTACTACGCGAATAACCAAGTGCGGGCAACTTCGGACGTACAATCAAATACAGAGATTCTTTTTTTAGTCGTACCACACGAATGCGGAATGCCTTGCCGGCCTCTGTTTTTCTCTCCCATTTTGAAATGCAGAATTTTAAAAAGAATGTGCATCGGTACCTCCTCTTACATCCTTCCCTATTTACCTAACCATTGTGTTTATTTAACATTATAAAGTAGGTAGTCATAATCCCTTTAATACGGACTACTTAAAAAAAATAAGCTCACAAAATTTCATTGGAATTGGGTGGAAAATATTTAATAATATATATTTAATGAAAAACGAACAATATTAATATTTTAATTTTTTTAGTTTTTTTTTTAAATATTAGATTAAATAGACTGTTTAAGTTTATTAAAGATTAAAAGCATTACAAAGGTCAAAGAAAAAATTAATCTAATTTCTTAGTATTCCTCCATTTTGACCATCATTTCAAATATTCAAATTTAAAATTCAAATAAATAATATTGCACTACAGATCAATCGCTAGTGCGACATTTAAGCAGGCAGCCATCTTCACCTATTTTTTTTTTATATATAATGAAATGGAATTAGCTTACATGTTGTGTGCGCATCACGCCAGAACCGCAAAACGAATTTGAACAAATCTTTTTTTATTTAATAAAATATTAATAGGAAAAACATATAGGAAACAATGTTTCACAATAAACTAATTAAAACTTACTAAATTGGCCATAGAAAAATATTAATCTACGTCATACATTGCGTAGTTGCGTACTTCTACTCTACAGCAGATGGCGCACTTTACTTTTTATTTTAAGCTACGTTCACATGCCCATCGTTTAAGCAGGAAGTATAACTCAAAATAATTTAGAGAAGCTGAAGGAAACAAAACTGCGGACATAGCTGGTTTAGTTAGTGTATTTTTCTATATAAATTATTCTTGCCTGTCAATTAATGGTATCCCTATGTAATTTTTTGTTTTTTGTTTTAATAAAATAAATTTGTTTTGTAAACGATTTTTATTTTTACTAGTAGGCCCAAAAGGCTTACAATTTTCTGCGATGAATAATAATAAACGTTGTGTATAAGTGTACTAACTTCAGTCATGTTGAATGTTTTATCAATTTTAGCTATTTTTTTATCTAGAACTCGAAATCAGTTTCTGTATATGATGCCTTGTTGTTACTTCCGGCAGTGTTACATTTGTTTCCTGCAAGCTTAAGATTAAAATGTTTTGAATTTTCTATTTAAAATAATATATATTCAGCAAGAAATATAAAGATGTAGTTACTATAAATACAGCTCTTGTGAGTTTTAAAACCAAAACATTTTGTAATTAACATTTTAAATTTAAAACTAACTTAATGTGAATTATTATTAAATATGTTTGTTAATTATGAATAATAATGGTTACAAAAATGTATTCGATTTTGCGTTTTGTTACCATTAACTAATCAAATAAGTAATTTTTTATATTACAAATGATAATTTATAAGTATAAGTTTCCAAATCAAATTTTGGTTTAATAACGTAGTTTTTACTTGCACCTCCCGAAAAATTACAGTTGTAACAACGAGCTTTTTGTTATCTACACACATAAATAATGAATAATAAAAATTAAATCCCTTGCAGCAACACCCATTATTTCTATCTATCGAAATTGTTGAAAATTTACGTCATTAAGTGACAAGTGAAAACCCGCCCTTAAGAGATAATCTATGCAAAACTACACACTAAGAATACTAATTAAAATGAATAACCCCATTGAACTTAAATAAAGAATTATCTATTCTAACATTGACTTTTAATTAAATTCTAAATTCTAAAAATAAACATATTCTATATAATGTTTTATGCATTTTAAATAAATTTAAGCAAATTCAATTCAAGTTTTGTGAATTCTTCAATTGAAATTGTCTTAACAAGGTTTAATTATTATTTGTGTAATTGCTAATCCTTTGTCGGGACATATCTTTTACTATTTATAATTTATTATGTATAACTTAGGGTTACTAGTTTTATTGAATTAGTCATATGCATTTGTATTTATGTATGTAAATTAAGATAGAAACAATTTTATTAAAAAAATGGATTAATTATTTTTAATTTTTACAAAACCTATTGTACTTTGAATAAACTTCTACTTTTCTAATCAAAATGTATTTAATTTATTCCTTTTTATTACGATATCTGTTGTTTCTACGATAAACATAATTAATGTTAAATTATTCAAATAGTTTATTTAAACAGAAAGATAATTTTATATAAATAAAATTTAATCAAAATTAATTTGTGTACAATGGGAAGTGATAATAGCATTTCGAATAAATAAACGCCATTAATTGCAATGTCTCAGTTAATTTAAAAAAAAAATATGCTTATCATGTTGTTTTTACATCTTCATTTAAAATGTGACATAAATAAATTAAATTTTATTGATAGTTCAGTGAAAAAAAACAGTGTTTTTGGTGTTTTGAATTGATGTATATGAACATTGAACACATACCAAAATCAAAAGAAAAGATAAACGAAAATTATAATACGTTATGTGTAACCCAAATCAAATTCACTCTTTTCTAATTTCCAAGTGATGGCCTTTTGAAGATGAAAGCCATTTTTGTTTTCTCGGTGAACGAACGCTCAATCGATGATTATTCTTTTCTTGTTTCCATAATATCCAAACACTTTGCACTGATCATCTCTTTTTAATCTATATTCTTGGCAACCCTCGTGTTGTAAACCTATTTAGATTAGGCTAAAAACAAATCACAAAAAACAATTTTTTTATAAGACAAGAAACGTGTTTTTTTCAACACACATTCATCGAAACAAAAAGTAACAAGAATATAATTTTAATTTTTTATTTCATTTTGTTTTAATTTAAATATGAAAACAAAAATCAGTCATTTATCTGAAACGATTTTTTTGTTCTGACTCAAAAAACGTGTTTTTTAAAACTCAACATCAAATCGAAACACAGACATAATAATTAAACAAATAGTTTCGCCTTAATTTTTCTTGAGTATGTTAACAAAATCAGAAAAGGAACAGAAACACAACGTTTTTTGTTTTACAGAGAAGTAAACAAGAAAACTATTGAAAACGCAAAGCAAAATTTTAACTAGTTTTCCGTTTTTCAGAGGAATTATAAAACAGAATTTGCTGTCTATCTTTGATTGCATGAAAATCAAAATCTGAAAAGGTAAAAACGCTTTTGTTCACAAAATCAGAAAATGTGTTTTTCTAACCCATAACTGCAGAAAACATGATTTAAAAAAACATCGTTCAACTAAAACAAAGAACTTAGATAAAAATAAAGGATTTTTTTACTTATTTCTATCAAAAACAAAACGTTTCTTTTTAGTTGATAAGCCTAATAAACGTTTTATTTTTCACAAACCTACCGATGCAAAATGTTTTTTCGAGCAAAAAACAAAATAGAAAACGTTTCGATTATTTCATATTTTTTATTTCTTTTTTGAGTTCAACAACCAAACTTTGAGAGAAATATTTTAACCAACAACAAAATATCATTTTAACGTATTGAATAAACAAATACAAAACATTTTTTTGTTGATATTGCTGGAAACCTTTTTTATACAGCGAAACACAATGATTTTTTACTTCCCTATTTTTTTTTTTTTTTTTTTTTGAATACAGAAACTAAATTTTGACAGAACGGCACAACCACCCGTACCACTCAACATACCAATCGGAAGAATCAAAAATCAATTTTTTTAATCAAAACGTTTTTTTCATTGTAATGACAAAAAACAATCGAAAAATCTTTGTTTTCTAGTTCTCATGTATTCTTTGTTTAAGAACGTTTACAATGTTTGGTAACGACAATTTTTTGGAACAAATTTTCTGCATTCGGTGTGTGTAAAAACGTATGCAAAGGTCATGTTTTTTCAAGAAGCACATTCAACCAAATAAATATTTTCTGAAAAACCTGCCATGCCGTTCTTATCTTATAACATAAACCTGCTGTTGTTTCATGATTCAAAATGAAACTATTTAACGAATTCGAAATTTATTTATATACAAATTGACAAACTTTTATGATTATCAATGTCACCAACAGGAAAGTTTTGGCAAAACAAAACAAAAACAAAACAAAAAACAAAACAAAAGCAAAACAAAACAAAAACAAAACAAAACAAAAACAAAACAAAAGCAAAGCAAAAACAAAACATAAACAAAACAAAAATGAAACAAAAACAAAATAAAACCAAAACAAAACAAACAAAACAAAAAATCGCTTTTTACGGCATTTAAAGTCCGTCAAAAATTGGCATTTCGTCCTGGTAACTCACTTGGACTCTTCGGTTGACAGTGAGTACCTTGTCAAGACGCAACTTTCCATTTATTCAGTTCAACATACATGAAGTTTTTGACAAAAAAATAAAGAAAAAAAGAAAATAACAAAACAAAAAGAAAACAACCTGAAACATTTACATAGGCAAAACTTAGTTCACTCGAACTCGTTTAAAATGTCAACAAAAAATTCATGTGTTTGTGGTTTTTTCTTGAAGTAAATTATCTTTCAAGCCCGTTTGATAAAAAAATTTATGAAAAATCCCACTTGTCGAGTGTTTTTTTAAGTTCACTGTTAAACTTAGGTAGCTGAAGCAATGAAATTTTAATATCAAATCTGTTAACACTTGCTATTGCTACACAAAACAAAATTCCCATCTAAGGCTTCATCAACACCCAACCAGCATTATAGTGGGTAGAACAAACGCTCACGGTAAAAGAACCTATATAAGCTGGCTTGAAAGGTCTAGAAGTAAATATATAATATATACAATCCGTCTTGGATGAATTCCCATCGTTTTCTATTATGTCTTCACTTCTTTTATCGTGTCAATCTTCTGCACTGTCTGGGCGCTGCTGCTGTGTGATTTTTGCATTTTATTTTTCTGCAAGACACTTCTAGAGTCAAAACGGTGAAAGAAAAAACTTAATAGATTGCTGCCCCATCGAATGCGTATCTTTTCTGTGCGTTTCTTCAATGAAAAAAAAATATATAAAAACAAACATCGGCATTATATACAGGAATACATGTGGATATCTTTTAGCAAGCCTCAAGAGTACCTTTGGTGCAACTTCACGTAGTCTGCTCTAAATCCAGCCTCATCGTCAATTTTAAAGTCTATAACGCACCGCGCGCCGCTGCCACTGCTGCGGACGGTTTCTATAATATCGTGCAACTAGGGCTTCGCTGCTATGCATGCTGCTGTGAGCTGCATCATTATTTTTGTTCTTTGCTTCAACTAGTCTTTTTAAACTCAATCCCAGCCCCTCATCACCCCTCGTCAAATGGGGTTCCGTGAGTTCATTGTGTGTGCAGTTTTCTTGCATTCATTTCAATCAAAGAAAAATAAATTTTATAATTTTTTGCCTTGAGATGTTCTCGCTTGAAGATAGATAGATAAATAGATAGATAGACAGAGAGATGGCGGTAGTGGTGGTGGCGAATCCTTAAGGTACAAAACAGAAATAAATAATTTGCTTTTATCTTCAATTCTTTTTTTGTGTTGGTCAATATGTAGCTAAGCTTCTTTTTGAATTTTTTTGCTCCATTCTAGAAGCTATAAGTGCTGCTGTCGTGTTTTACAAGCTTTTCTAAGAAGTCTTACCTACTAGCAAGTGTTACCAATGTTCATTTACTAGTTATTTTGTATCTTTGTTTATATTTATTCGACTTAAATCGTAATTTTTATTTTCGAATAAGGCAGCTCGTGTTGGTGTCACTCTAGGTGACCCAGGACCCAGCCAATTACAAAGTTGAGCTTTTATTCTTTTTTTAAAAAAGATAGGCGTTAGTTTTTGCACTAGAAATGCAGAGAGCTTGATGAAGCATTCCACATGCAGGTGGCTGTTTCAATAAATCACTCAACTTAAAAGTAACGGTAACATGGAAAAACCAAAGGCCTTACGACGATGTTCAAGGGACAAAAATATATATATGATGATCCTGTCTCCAATGTCTCCAAAAGGCCTTAAGGTCTTTAAATTTTATCCAAGAATCAAGTTACTTGAGCACCAGTCTATTTCAAGCTCAGATCAGAAGGAGAGAAGAAATGCCTTAAATCTTCGGAGGAACCTACAAATCTTGAGGCTTTGTGGCTACGACCAGTATATGATTTTTCCATAAGAGATGGTTGGGTGATACAAAATGCAAATATCAGGAATCGCAAGCTGTTAAGTGACAAGGAGTGCAGTTCATGATTTAACGATATAAGCCAGTATTGAGCTTTTGAAGCATTGAATTCAACACGCTTTCTTATTTTGTCTCTAATCAGGATTCGAAGAGCAAGGATATTAGTTTGGAAATCAAATTGCCAAAGCTAAGGGTACTATATACGTAGTCAGCAAGTATTTGTGAAGACCGTGATCCATCCATTGATGGCCGTTCTTAAGGGTTGGGCATCTCTTATGGAACGTTTTGGCGTATTTTGAAGCGTGATCTCTATTTAAAAGAGTATAAAATGCACCTCTTTAAAGAATTGAAGTTAACTGACTTTGTTTTACGTTTAAATTATGGTTTGTTGCCTTGGAACAGCTTTCAATTGATCAATTTGTTTTTTTTTTTTTATGGAAAAATTGTTTTTAGTAACGAAAGAAATTTTTGGTTTAAAGGTTTCGTTACTAAGCAACAAGAGGTTATCCTACAGCTTCCAATGCAATCATAACGCTTTATGAGCAGGCGTTATCATAGGACCGTATTTCTTCAAAAATGTGGAAGTATTGACTGTAACTGTGACTGTCAATGGAGAGCGCTACAGAGCATTCATCAATGAATTTTTGTAACCAATTCAAGATATTAGTGAAGCTTACACGATGGCGCTTAATGATATTCAGCTTACCCTTTATTGAGGGAAACGTTAAATGAAAACATCATCTCAAAAAATTGTCCTGTCCATTGGAAACCAAGATCTTGTGATTACTTTCTAAAGGAATGTGAAATCTCTTGTTTACGTCGATGAACCCAAAATGATTAAAACTATGGAAGGCAACATATCTGTTTTTTTTTCTTATATTCTTTTTATTTAATTTATTCTTAAAACTATCTAATGCTAGACAAAAATTCATGGAAAAACTAGCTCACTCATCACTATCCAGCATTTAACTAACTGGCCCCATGCGGGCACTCTAAGTCATAATTTATTTACTTATTCTAATTCCTTTCAGATTTAAAAACATAGTTTTATTGTTAATATCATGGTTGTTATTTCTTAACCAAGAAAAAAATTTTTTTTTCAAAAACTCGGTTTCTGGATATTTATTTTATTTTATATAAGACTTACAAATAATTTTTTTAAATTTATTGGCGTGACAGCTCCTTAAGGAGCCAAAGCCTAGCGACTTATATTCTCAACCATTCCTGTGTGTGTGTTGTTATTCTGCAAGAATGGAAAGGACCTACAGTTTAACGCCGAGTCCGAACGGTTACATGAGATGCACTTTTTCGAGACAAATTTTACTCTTGGAGGTTTTGTCAGTTCCTCGCAAGAGGCAGTACCACGGAAAAAATGTGGCTATGAGCTGGATTCGAACCCAGGCTCATTCGCTTAGCAGTCCGACATACTAACCACTAAGCCAGGGGCCACTACGACTTACAAACTAATAAAATAAATATACTAAATTCTACTTAAACCTACCTTAAAACAAGAAGAGCCACAGCAGCGTTGTTTTGTTTTTAATGTCCCCATGTTACTAACTAAATACTAAAAACTATGTAAGTCGGCCATGACTTAATAAGACACAAGTCGAACACCCGTTATCAAATACATTGATAAGCCACCAAAACTGGTTCTCCTGATTTGCCTAGCTCTTCAGTCCCGTTCGGACACAATCCTACTGTACCGAAGGCGCTCCGCTCTACCTTGGTCGAGGTTATCTCGATCATATTGGAGGCGCCTATCCACCTGTTGTATAGGACCTGGTAAGAATAATAATACTTGCATTCCGACTCTGGCGTTCTGTGAAGTCCAAGGCAACGTCGAAGACACTGCCTCTCAAGTAACCAAATCTTTTCCATTTGAGATGGGGCAACGTTGAACCATACGGGGCACCCATAGCAGGTCATCGGCCTGATTAAGGCCTTGCAGCAAATCACTTTCACCTTGCTGTCAAGCTGCCATTGGGTGACCATATGCCCCTAAGATCACCAGCATAACTCTGTTATTCATGAAATACCGGCCGATATGCTTGAAAGAGTTGTCGAAAATTGGACCCACAGAATGAACAGTGAACTATTTAGTAAAGAGATAGTCGTGGGTAACATTAGAAGGGCATCATCTCAAACAAAGATTTTCCTCTTCCTTTTCTCTTTTATGTGTTTTATTTAGAAAAAATCAGGAAACTCTTTTTGGATCACCTTTAATGTATGAAGTGGGAAAGTGTGTCAGGAGACAGTCAGTATAGTGAATCACAAATAAGGCTTTCTTTTCCGATAGTTTAATCAAACTCTTTCTAGCACAACATTTGTCGCCTAGAACGAATGATATAACATTTCATAACCATTTCACCACTTTTTGGTTTGATAAGACTGCTCCCTTCACCAAGAAGTTTGGGTTAAAAATGCCTAAAAGCTTCTAGACAAAATTTCTTAAAAAAAACTAGCTCAGCTACAATTAAAATTAAACGAATTAAAAAAAAAACCTAGAATTAATTTCTTTGAGTTCTGATACTTTGGGTTTCTATTTTTTTTTTTTTTTTTTTTTTTTGTATCTATATACTGAAACTGAACAACAAACTATAACCAACTACTTCTGTTGAGCTAGCAGCTTAACTTAATGAGGTCTTGCGGTCATTGACACTATACAGGTCGGTCTACCTGTAAGCTTCATACCCACCAACACGCTATACCTCTATACTCGCCTCAACTAACCTCTCAGAGAATCAATATCACCACATTTGCATTAAACTTAAAAAAACAGACAAAAAACAAGAGGTAATTTCTAACGAAAAAAAAATCCATACATATGCAAAATGTAAGATACAGACGAAAATTCCATGCATGCAAATAGATACACTCGAAATCTATCTAATGGATACATTAACATTAAATAACCAGCGAATGTGTTTTTTGGATTTGATTTTTGTTTACCTGTTGCCATGTATCTAGACCAAGTCTTGAATTGCATTTTTTGTTTTATTTTATTTTCTTTACTTTAGGTATTTGTTTTTTTTAGATTTATGTAGATAGTTAATTAAGAACTGCAAAGGATACTAATTCATTCAAGTGATTTTGTAGAATCCAATCCAGCTAATAGGAATTAGGAGAAGTGAAAGTAGACCGCCTTCGGACTTGTGTTGAATTTGTTTGCGAATATTTAAATAATAGCGAAGCTTAAAAACAAATTATTAATTAATTTATTAGAGAGAGGCGGTGGAGTGGAAAGTATTTTTTGTCGGTTTGTTTTGTTTTTAAAAATCTTTAAATAAATAATTAAAACAAACAGCTTCGGAATGAGGCCGAGCTTTATTTTTTTGTTTGTTGATATTTTATTATTTATCTTTGAGTTTGATTTTCTACTTTTACTTAAACACTTAAGACTTAAGACTAATTTGTAATAGAAGAGATGTGAAGGGGGTTCTATTGCTATAACTGTGGGAAATTTATAGTAAAACATAAAAAGCTATATCTTTTGTTTGTTCAATTGTATATTTTATTAATCAAATTAAATTAGTTAACGAGAAACTTAATTAATTTATGGATAAAAAACAAAAATTGAACCTAAAACTTTTTGTCTTCGTAGCTTGTTGTATAACCCTATGTGTAGATATAAGGCTTTTGTAAGATACTTTCACAGATGACTTGTATCTTATCTATAATTCGAGTTTTTTCAATTTTTATTTTAGAAATTGTCTCAATCATAAGAGACGAAATAACCTACGTTTCTAGGTGTTTTGCTGTACAAATAAAGTTACAGATTCTTGAGGTTTCCGCCCGCCCCTTGGATGATTATGTTGGGTTAAGTATTCATTAACAAGATTTGTCTGCTTATAAGTCCTTCAAATGAATGCAAAACTACGTAACAAAAAACCCTAAGGTACCGTTTCTGCTAACTGCAAAAAAACGACGACAATAAAACGTCTTTTTCTTTAATATACTGTTGATGGTTAGCTAAGTAAGAGTTAATGAGCTCAAGATGTGGAGTTAAATATTGTAGCACAAATGAGATCAACTTGCACTTTTGCTTTGTTGCAAATATTCTGAGCTTTTTCTCTTTAGGCTTATTATTGTTATAATTCTGTTCTGCTCACTGGTTACTTACGGATTAAACAATGGGCTGACGGTGCAAAGAAATATGTACACTTTTTGCAAAGTCTTATTGTGTAATACTACTAAATCTACGTTTTTCATGCTCATCTCATAAAATTAAATTAAATTAATTTAAGTGAAATAAAATGAAATGAAATTAAATGAAATAGAATGATATGAAATGATATGAAATGAAATGATATGATATGAAATGATATGAAATTAAATGGAATATAATAATATAAAATAAATAAAATAAAACAAAATAAAATAAAATAAAACTAACAAAAAAATAAAATAAAATAAAATTAAAATAAATTAAGTTAAATACAATAAAATAAAATTTAATAAAATAAAATAAAGTAAAATAAAATAAATAAAAATAAAATAAATTAACATTAAATTAAATAAAGTAAAATGAAATAAAAAAAAATTATAAAACAAGACTAAATTAAATTAAATTAAATAAAGTAAAAAAAAATAAAATAAATAAATTATAAATTAAAATAAATAAAGTAAAAAATAATTAATATTAAATTAAATAAAGTAAAATGAAATAAAATAAAATAAGACAAAATTAAATTAAATTAAACCAATTTTATGAAATGAAACGGATTTAATTAAAATTAAGAAGCTTCAACCAGTTTTGAAAACCAGGTTTCATCCTTGCAAAGCAGTTGATACGTTAAGTTAGATAAAGTTAAATTGAGTGATGGAAGAATCCAATGCGGCGAAGGGTGGGGAACAGAAAGGAATTAAGTGGAGAATCAGTTGTGGGTTCCTCCATAAACTATCGTGAATTTGTGATGATTTTAAGATGTTTTTAAGTGGCTTTTTTGGCACCTTCTGCATAAGACTGATGTGCTAGTGTCCATTCTATCATATAGTCTTTCATTGAGTTTTGTCTCTTCAGGATAACAACCAAGAGGAGCAGCTGAAGTCAGCTAGGCTTAAGAAATCTGAGAGTTGTCAACAGTTTACCATATATTGTGTTGTAGCTTTTGAGAAATCTGGTGAATTCTGTTTTAGTATTTTTCCACTGCCAGTGACACAAGTACCCAGAGAACGCTGAGTTCCAGAGATGAACAGTTTTTGACCAGTTTATTCATATTCTTTATATCACAGTTTTCGGGGACCTTGTATTAGGTTAGACATCAAACACAAATGCGTATAACAGGATTGACCTGATGATGGTTGTGTACATCCAATGAATGGTTTTTGGGCTAATATCACATCTCTTACTTAGTCTAAAAGGCAATTGAAGCTTTACTTGCTCTTTCTATCTTCTAGCTTAAAATCTATTACTATACCAAGATATTTGGTTGTCCCCAGTGACCCGATGTGATGCCCCATTTATTGTAATCCCCATCTTAAGTTCATATAGTAAGATTCATCTTTTACACGAAGGTCTTCTTTTTCCAAATCATGTTCGAATTCTTCTTAACAACTTAGGAATATGAATCCTTCTTATTCTTAAACCCTCAAAGTCTTTTGTTTCAACATATGTCTTAACCATTTTTTTTTCTGTTCACCTGCAGGAATGTAGGGAACCTTCTATTTTCCAAATTCAATTAGATGTTTCTGGTTGTAATCCGAAACCGCCAGTGTATTATTTTCCCCCTCGTGGCAATATTTCCAACTGGAACACCCGGGTATGCAAATTTACACTCGAATGGGCTCATTAAACTTTGAAGCACCTGATCAATACCGCTGAAGTCTTTCTTTCAAGTATGTGTAGTGTTTCGTTGGAAACTAACTAGATATCTATCTCAACTTCACTCCAAAGGTGTGTCTTTATTTATCGGCGATTGTTGCTTTTTTATTTGCTTGACTAAAGATTGTTTCGAGCAATTTCAACTAAAAATGTATCTTTAAATTAAAGATAACAACTTCATAAGCAGCTGCGGTACATTCTAATTATTTCTGATTCCAAGAACAACACCTAGACACACAAACAATCAGAAAATCGATTTCGTTGAAAATAAGTTTGCTACAAGATGATGAAAGGTTATATTTCCCATTCCATTGTATCTTATTGTATGTAAACGAAGTTAAGCAAATATTGAGAGACAAGAAGCGAATTGTGTTATGCCAAGGCAAACATCAAGACTTTAACGTTTTACATAATGTCAACGCGATAAGATAACCCACACTTAGGAGTTGCAAGCTTATAAAACCCCACAAAAGAGGATCTTCAAAAGTGTAATCTGCGTTATAGGGAAAGGGATACAAGAAAGTTCTCCCCATTTATTTTTGGGGAGAAACAACGTTGAACAAAAATCCAAATGCCGTTCTTACTGGTTCCCCCGATCCCAGTTCTTAACCCGCATCCGTATCTCGTTTCTAGTGTATCCATAAGATGTGCTGTAAAATAACACAAAACCTACCCCACGAATCTGGTTTTCCCGGTGCTGCTGGAGTTGGTGTACACAGCAGTGATTGCATCCGTAAGTTTATGTGTACCGTTTCTTGTTTTTTTTTTTTCTTAAATCCACTAGCTACACTTATGTGTAAGCTGTTCAGAGAAATATTCTCCTGTCCGACCTCCTGGAAGATGGCGCGGTGTCATTTAACTCGACTTTCCGGTTTGAATAAAAATACTTGCCAAAGTCCAGTTTTCCTGTTTAATATAGTATTTGTCTTGTTTCGTTTTATGCACCAGCCTTAACCCCCCCGCCCGACCGTCCCTGGTCCCTTATTGGTACAACAGCCTTGCAAAACAACAACACGATTTTAAAATTGAAAACTCTTGATTCGCGGTGTTGGTGTTCGGTGCATCCGTGATGTTGTGGTTTGTGTGGAATGCAATAAGAAACCAAGACCTAGAATGATGAAGAGGAGATGGATGCTATTTGAGTGTTACGCTTGGCTATTTCAGCTTTTCCTTGCATCTTCAAGATACTTTTTGAGTTGCAACTGAATATAAGAAAAAAAAAAACAATTTACGGCGACCGAGAGTTGCAGTAGAAAGTAATAAATGTATCTGAAGATATGAATACAAAGAACCAACAAAAAAAAAATCAAACTTAAGACAGAGACGAAAATTTATGACCAGTTCTAGCAGAAGTGAAGGAGATATTGATTTAGCGTTAAGGGTCACGGCGACTGCACTACTCTGAAGATATTTTTTGGTTAATAAATTCTCATTTTTTTATTTTATATAATTTTATACAATAAATAATTGATTTGGCATTGATGGAATTTTTCATCGAACTCGTCTGAGAATTCAATAAATTCATCAGAATTCGATGAAACAAAGCTGATTTAAATAACAGTGAATCACGTCTCGAAGCAGATGTTGAATTAAAAAGAATTTTTTAAAATAAATAAAGTAAATTGTATCTGTATGTGTTCGAATAGAGTTGATTGTTGAATTGTAATTCAAAAAAGCAAGTTTTATTCAAATGCGCTTTCGAATTAATAATAAATATTGTTCTGCCTTATAAAAGATACTTTTTTTTTCTTTTTATTAAGGTAAGCAACATTAAATTAATTTTTTCTAACAAAACAACAGTTTAATTATGAAGTTGCATCCAAAACGTTTGGATTTGAATTTTTGATAATTGTTATGACTTCGTTGGTTAATGCTCCTCCTTAGGAAAATATGCCTTGTCGCCTTCTTAACATCAGTTTTACGATACCTTTTTGAATAATCTTTAGTTTTTTTTTTTTTTCTAAAATGTCATTTAGCAATAAAATAAGCTTCGGCTTCGATTATAACTTCAGTTTATTCAAACTCGCAATTTCGTTGACCAACAACCCGTAAAACTCGTCTTGCAAGGAATGCTCATCAGTTTACCCTTGAGCCCAATTTCGGAAGTACCGTGAAATATAGAGATTCTTTTTTAGCCGAACAACACGAATTTGCAATAGTTTACCCGGTGAGATTTTCCCTTGCCCTTTTGATCTGCAAGCATTTAGAATCAATGTTAATCGACACTTTCTACTCTACGTTAAAAGAGAAACAAATAATCCCTTGTGCGCGCGCTAATTAAAAAAATAAATAAACCAGTGTTAATTTAAATTGAAATAAATTGACAGTTTAATGTATATCAATGCGTCGTATCTAGCTAATATTTTAGCTTCGATAGGGCATTATCGAATAATAGGCCTTGTATAAAATATCGCACATAGGTAACATTAAGCTTCGATAAGGCCTTGCCGAATAGCCCTTTATTCTTCTCGTAAGCCTTGTGTAAAATGTGGTTAAGCATAGAAGAAGAATTTCACAGAATTTCCAAGTTTCGATAAGTTTTTCGGAAAGCCTTGTTGCCATATTGATGCGAACGCTTTTCCTAAGTTATTAACTGCCACTGTATAGAACATTTAAGGTGAGGTTTTTGGAAAATGTCCTTAAACATAATAGAAACTCTTAACCAAGTTCTAATTTGCAATAAGACGGTCGAAAGCTTTTTTGCAAATAACATTTTTCCGAAGTTAATAACTTCCAGTATTGAAAAACTTTGATGATCCTGATGAGCAATCAATTTTGTTTAGGAAATAATTCAATTTAACTTAAAACGCCCCATCACACATTAAAGTCGCGACAAGTTCGACAAAAAACTGTAAAAGTTTTTTTTGTTAATTGAAGCTTTTTGTAAAAATAATACAAATTGTACCGAATTTTAAGTTTCAACGATATATGTAAAATACGTTTCATAAAGCCTTTAAAAAAAATGCTTTAAAAAGGTCTAACCAAATGATGGTTAGTTTCTGGGTTTCTGGAAGACTGGTTGGTAAAAAAGGTTCGAAAGCATGCATGAAAGGAAAATGATTTTCCAAACCGCGATAAGTGTTTCGAAAGCCTAAGTTTTTCCGAAGTCAATCATTTTCTATATCTATTAGAAAATTCTAATGATGGTCTTGTTCATCAATTAAATTCCTTAAGAAAGAATTAAAATTGTACTTTAAACAGATTGATATATATATAATGTATTGGCCGCACTTATAAATATATTGGGTGGCACGTGCTTGTTCGTATGTGCCTACCGCCTAATCACAGTTGAAAGGCAAGATTTTTGACTGAAACAAGAAACATTCACGAAGAATAACACGGTCTGAAGGTATTTAGAGTGTCGAAACCACAGCTTTTTACTTTTTATTAAAAATAGAGTTACATTACATATAGTAACGAATTTATGAAAAAAAGTATTTGGAAAATTGTAGAAGCGATTTTGATGAAATCCTGTTTTTTATTTTTTAGTTTATTTTGAAAATATGTATTTATTTTTGAATTTCTGTAGTTTCGTAAAGCTTATTAAGATATAGCTGTTCATAAAATTAAAAATATTTTTTTTGATTAATTTTAAAAAATATTGAATTTCAAAAAACAGTTTTCAAAAATTAACTATAAATAGAAAAAAAAATATTTATTCAAAATGTTGGTATGCAAAATTAATATAATTACCTAGATTTTTTACTTGCGATTATAGGGACTATAAGGCAAGTTTTGGTTTCGTGAATATTAAAAAAATTGAGATAACAATCAAACATGACATTACGATCATAGAGAAGTCTAAAAAAGTGATCGAGAAAAAATGTCTGTCTGTCTGTCAGACAGCCTAAACGGCTGGAGCGATTATCTTCAAATTTGGTGTGTAGGATTATTTTGGCATTCCCCAGAGGGAAAATTGAAATTTTATTTTTAAGCCTAAAAATAACGATACCTGCCATATGACTGTTTAGGAAAAGCTTATTTTTCTCGAAAAAGGCTCCAACGATTTTGATGAAAATTTTTGAGAATTTTTTTGATGGCATTGGCTATCATTTGGTTAGAACCACATATACGGGAAAAATTATTCATATAAATTTTTTTAATAACTTTTTTTTCTACTAAAATAAATTTTTGAAATTTTTTTTTTTTTTAAATCAATATTTTTAAAACTAGTCAAAAAAAATTATTTTAAATTTTATATCCATGCATATTAATAAATTCTGAAAAACTGCATACCAAATATTTAAACAAAAAAAAATTTCAAAAAACTAAAAATAAAAAAACAGGATTTTATCAAAACCGGTCCTACAATTTTCAAAATAATTTTTTTCATAAATTCTTTGTTATTTAAGACGTGTGATGGCATACTTCATTCTTACTTAAAACCGTTAAGTATTGTTTCTTTGATACTTTTTATAAGTTCAAACTGTGCTATTTTCAACGTATATGTTACTTGTTTCTCTCAAAGATCTTGGTTTCCAATGTAATCAGGCATATAAGAGCAAGTACGTGCGACTCAGTCCCGCCCATTTTTTAAATATAAAATTTGATAGAAATTCAATGAGGCGTTACCGAGAAAGACGGAAATTAAAAAAAAGCGTTACGTGAAAAATACCATTAATAGACTTCCTGTAAATTTGGTTTTGTTGGAATGACAGTACCCAGTACCTCCCAAAAACCCTTAAACACACAAAAAGACAGACATTTTTGTTACTAACTATTTTTTGACTTCCCTATGATCGTAATGGTTTGAATGGTATCTGGAAACCAGAAAAATTCTGGAACTTATTTTCCGTCAAAACTGTTGTTCTTGGACTAACAACTCGCCTTGTATGTAGAGGATTACACTCAAAACTTTGCTTTGCTCTTTTTCTGGCTTCCTCAGAGTGCCATCCAATTCTGGACCATTTTCGCAGTATAATGTCTACGTCAACGTCCTACTCCACAATTAATAACTGGAAATTAATTGTAGCCACCAAATCTTTAGGATGTAATGCAGGCGGCGTACAAAGGCTGTATAACCGACTCGAAACAGCAGAACATTTCCACGTTTCCACAGGCGAAATGAAGCACGAATTTCACGTTGGATTAAAGAAGCCTTTATTTGGTGCGAAGGGATACACAGCCGGAGTTCCATACAGAAGAATAAATTACAAATGCAGCACGTACTTTGTTTATTCTACAGAGTGTCGCCTAATTTGTTTTTAGGATTTAAGGGCCTCATTCTTGGGTATATTCTAACAAAAAAAAATCATTTTCCAATTTTGATATCATTTATCGAGGATTTTTGCGCTGTTATTACTAATGATAACAGCTTCGTTTAGGTCTTTATTTTTAGAAGAAATATCGGGTTTTCCAATAAAGACTTGACAACTTTGAATTTAATTTGTGAACGCACCCTTTCAATGATCATCGAACCGTCATTGTCAAATTATTCAGTAAACTTAACATTTTCAACATGGTAAAGTACACGAGCGAGCAACGTCTGCAAATAATAAAACTTTTTTACCGAAATTTGGAATGAGTGACCGCAACTTTAAGAGCGTTAACTCCAATTTTCGGCCGTAATTCTCGCCCAAGTAGACAGGCAATAACAAGTTTAGTGCAAAAATTTGAGTCTACATATTCGTTGTGTGATGTTGCCGTGTCAGTCAGACAACGGGTTGTTTGAAGTGTCGAAAATATCGCTGCCGTTCAGGCGTCCGTAGCAAATGATCCAAATCAGTCAATTCCACGGCGCGTTTTCAAGAATTGGGCATCGCTCAGACCACATTATGGTGTATTTTGCGTAAGGATCTTGGTTTACACCCATACAAGATCAATTTGACTGAAGAATTGAAGCCGACGAACCATTTGAAGCAACGTACGTTCTCCGATTGGGCTCTGACGAAAATGCGCCAAGATTATAAATTTCATCGCAAAATAATCTTCACTGACGAAGCTCATTTTTGGCTCAATGGGTTATTGGTCGGGTGAAAATCCACATTTGCTTCATGGATCACCACTCAATATAACCACAAAATATAACTGTTTGGTGCGGTTTGCATGCCGGCGGCGTTATTGGGCCATATTTTTTCGTCGACGATAACGATCGTCACGTTACTGTGAATGGCCAGCGTTATCGCGCCATCATTACCGATTATTTTTGGCCCGAATTGAAAGATATGGACTTGGACGACATGTGGTTTAAGCAGGATCTTGCCATAAGCCACACAGCACACCTAACAATCGATTTATTGAAGAGTAAGTTTGATAAGCGTGTTATCTCAAGAAATAGGCCAGTCGATTGGCCGCCTCGTTCCTGCGATTTAACGACTCTAGACTATTTTCTTTGGGGCTACGTTAAGTCATTGGTTTATGCCAGGCGTGGCCAAGCCGAGGCCCGCGGGCCGCATGCGGCCCTTTTCGTAGTTTGATGTGGCCCGTTGCATGATATTTATTCTCTCTGTAAAAAAAATTTTTTACAGAATCTATCACAAAAAAAAAATGTTACTAAAAAAAACGCTTGGTTTGAAAAATAAAAATCCGTTATCTCTCTGTTAGCAAAAAAAAATCGTTATCCGTGCATATATTCCCCTTTTCATTCATAAGTAGAAAATTTAAAAGCGTAATTCAAAAATATTACTTAGTAGGCTTTGAAATAAAAATATAATTGAAGAAGACGACAATTGAAAAACTTTTTTAGTTTGGTTTGTTTTTGTTAAGGCACAACAAGTGTTATACATATGTATATATAAAAGCAAATTTTATTATAGAAAAAATATAATATTAAAAATCGAACTAATTATTTATATACCAGAAAAAAAGTAAGTAACATTAAATGCATTTATTGTGAATAATTATACATAACTATAATTATATTTGGCCTTCAGAATGAATTCCAAAAAAAGAAAAGTTTCAGAAGAAAACAGAAAATTTAGCGAACATTGGGAAGAAAATTATTTTTTTATAATACAGAATTCAAAATTAACATGTTTGATTTGCCGAGATACAATATCTGTTTTTAAGGAATATAATGTTAGAAGACATCATGAAACAAAACATGGCACGTATGTGAATTTTAATAAAGAATTGAGGAAAATTAAGTTAGCCGAGTTTAAATCTGAATTGAAATCTCAGCAGAAAATGTTTAGCTCTTCATTACAACTACCATCTAATATCGTAAAAGCAAGCTATTCTGTCGCATTGTTAATTGCGAAAAAAATGAAGCCATTTTCGGATGGTGAATTTGTAAAAGAATGTTTGGCAGCCGTTATAGATGATGTTATGCCAGATAAACAGAAAATGATTTCAAGCATAAGTTTGTCGCGTCAAACTATATGTCGTCGCATTAACGATATTTCAGCTGAAATAGTGGTGACCTTACGAGATCGTATTCAGCAATTCAAAGCATATTCTCTAGCATTCGACGAAAGCACAGATATTTCGGACACATCCCAACTTGCTGTATTTATTCGTGGAGTTAATGGTTCTTTCGAAGTAACACAAGAAATGCTAAATCTTTTGAATTTGAAAGACACCACTAGAGGAGAGGATGTTTTCAACGCTATAAAAAAATGTTTATCTTGCAATTCTTTACCTTTAGATACGCTTTCTGGACTAACAACAGATGGTGCACCGGCTATGATTGGTAAAAATAAAGGAGCTGTAAAGTTGTTTATGAATGAACTGGAAGCTAGATATGTCAAAACTAGTGAAATATTTGTAATACACTGTTTGATACATCAACAAAATTTATGTGCCCAAATATTGTCCATGAACCATGTCATGGATGTAGTAATAAAAACAGTTAACTATATTCGATCACACGCGCTTCAACATCGCCAGTTCAAAGCATACCTTAACGAATTAAGTTCGGAATACGGTGATATTGTTTATTTTACCAAGGTTAGATGGTTGAGTCGCGGAACATGTTTAAAAAGATTTTTTGAATTGCGGGTGGAAATTGAAAATTTTATGGCTGAAGAGAGAAATCCAGTTTCAAATTTAAATGATGAAATGTGGTTGTTGGACCTGTGTTTCTTAGTAGATATAACCGAAAAAATGAACCAGCTAAACAAGGAGTTACAGGGGCAAGATAACTTAATTATTGATGCTTGTAATCACATCAAAGCATTTCAAATCAAGTTAATTTTATTTGAGAGCCAACTTAGAAATAGCAATCTTCACCATTTTCCATCATTAAAAGAATTTAACAGCAGTCAAACTCCTAATTTTGCGAAGTACGCTGATGAAATAGGAAAACTTTCAGCTGAATTTAATCGTCGTTTCTCAGATATTACAAAATATGACAAAACGTTTGAGATATTTTCTTCTCCTTTTCAAGTGGACGTTTCCACTGTTCCAGAAGCTGTTCAAATGGAAATAATTAATTTGCAGTGTAACAATGAGTTGAAGCAGATTTATACAACGACATCAAAAATTGACTTTTACAACACGTATATAACAGCGGAAACATATCCTAACTTAAGATTATTTGCTCAAAAAATTATAAGCGCCTTCGGATCTACATATGTTTGTGAAGCTTTTTTTTCAAAAATGAAATTTAATAAATCTAAATTTCGCGCTTCATTAACAGACGAGAATCTTGAAAATCAATTAAGATGTGCAACTACCAAAATTGATGTAGATTTAAAAACATTGGTTGATCGCAAGGAAAAACAAATATCACATTAATAAATATTATATTTAAATTTAAGTATGTACTGAAATAATAAACGGTTTAATAAAAAATGTTCTTGAATATGTACTGAAATAATAAAAATAAATGATACAATAAAAATGGTTTTTTTTTCATATAATATATAGCCCGCACACAATTTTAGATCAGAAAATTGGCACGCAGAGCGATTTCGGTTGGCCAGGCCTGGTTTATGCCAACAAGCCGACGAAGTTGGAAGAGCTCAGAGCTGAACGCGAAATATCGTCCGTTTCGGCCTCTCTGAAGGAATCTGGTATAGAGGTGCTATCAAATGCTTGGTTTAAAGCTTTGGTTAAACTTTCTAGGAACAGGAAAGTACTGAACTTGTAGAATCCTTGGGGTATTCCATTCGATCCTGGGGACGTATTTATATTTGTAACTAAGAAGAGAACTATACAGCTCGCAAGATCTCGAGCAATGTTATTTGTGTATATTTTTCATTCTACCAGTTATTTGTGTTCCTGGCGGTTTACTTGAATTCATATGGACACACAAGATTCTATTTAATATCATCTGATAGACTGTCAATTATATATTTCCTGAATGAGAATGGGCACTTTCAGCTTTGTTGTATCAGATCGTCTGCATATAGACTTTCCTAGTTTTCAATAATACTTCAATTTTTTTAGAAAATGTGCCGATTTTTTGCAGAAGATCCTAAGTATTGCTTCATATTCAGTTGAAAGTGGGTGAGGAACTCATTTCAAACTATTACTATTCCTTATTTTTTATAAGCATTCAACACAATTCCATCTTTTCTCTTAAAAACGAACCAAAAAGAAAGAAATTTTGTAGAAGCAAATTTCAGATCAGTTAACTTAATTTCTCCTTAAAAAAATAACATCCATTAAATCAGTAAAGCAGTTAATTCGAGAAGAAAAATTCATTTAACCTAACTTAAAATAAAACGCTTTCACCACTTCAAGTTGCACATACAAACACCCATTGAATTCGTTGGAATCTTTTCTTTTTTTTACCCAGGAATGAATTACGAGTATATCTACAACGAATTACTGCATGTGTCGTAACATAAATTACTCATTGTGGCAGTGCCTCCGGCAAAACAAAGCCAACAACAAAAAATCAATTGTACCTACACATCCGGGTGATTGACCGTACTCACTGCCCAAATTCATACAATTCCTGTAGATACTTTAGCGGCAAAACCCAAAACTAATTAACTGGGCAAAAAAAAAAGAAAAAAAAACGGTTCCGATAACCCTGCATGCCGGCTGATAATGATGGTGCACATTTCTATTCAAATAATTTGTGTCTATCGGATTCGGATATCGAATCTATCGATTATGGCTGTTCTTCATAATGACTTGACTATGTTGTTGTTGCATTCCATGTGCGCGGATGAATGAAATGCCAGATACGAGTACAAGAGAAAGCAATGCGGGTTAATCAATGGTTGGTTGGTTGGAGTTTAATTACTATCGACTATATCGAGTGCGTAAGCATATTTAAATGAACCACACCACACGAAATGACAGACGACCACGACGCATTTTGCACGCCACCATGACCAGAGGCAGAGACCATCTCGAATATGGACATGTTGGTGTGTGGTGTCCCCTAAGAGGGACAGACTGCCGCCGGACAGCTTAGAGCAGAGAGAGTGAGTGTGGTTTTCTTGACGAGGGTCCGTGTCGGTTTATTGTGCGTTTACATAGCATATAATGTGCTTGCAAATGACATTTGAATAAATCTTTAATTGGGTATTCGAATGAAAACTTATTAAAGAATGAAATTTCAATCCACCAAACCAAGACAAAAGGGTAAATCGTGTTTAATTATTGTTAGTCACGTTTTTGTCATTTTTTTAAAGGGAACAATCTTTTTGCCTATATGTTTCCGTGAGACTTGAGACTCTTGGGATCCGATCCGGATGAGAAGACAAAAAATCCCATTTTTTTCATGAAACTGTGAAGGTAAATTGAAATGTCAAGAAATGGAAGAGTTAATGCGTTTTACAATAATTTGTACACACCCTTCTTTTTAATAAGAATTATTACTCCAAGTTTTAAAACTAACATTTTAGATTGAAGTATTTCTATGGAAATGGACTATCTTACATTCATTATTCTTCTTTTTTAAACGACGATCAACCTGAACCAGTATTCTCCCATTTCATTGCGTTTTCGATTACAGAAAATGAGTAGTGGAGTCTTTATGACTATCGAAAGATCCGAACCACACTCCTTCGAATGCTAATCGCAACACTTGCTAAAATTCTGTTTCTTCATCTTTAACACCCCATGAATAGGCTAACCTCGATCATCCAATCATATGTCTTCGATAATATATAAGTGGTAATCCTATGTTACCAATGTAGGCTTGAACCTTGACTATCATTTCCCAACAACAGCACGACTTCGAGAGAGAGAGAGACGAGATCTTCCCCCAGCTTATTGAATCTTAATTCCCGTTGTAGATTTAAGGAGGTTGACTTTCCACCCACATTAGGCATTTGATCACCGCTGATCGAATTTGGAGAGGAGAATCGTTAGCCATCTGGACCGACGTCTCCCATTTTTTTTTTCAGAATTCTGAGGGTATCTCCACGGGATTTTCCTTTTTTTTTTTAAGTTTTTCACCGCAGCAATAATTTCTCCAGCTGTATGTGTGTCGGAAGATTGGGCCTATCCTATAGAAAGAATAGATTAGAAAACTGTTGAAGGTCCCCCAAAATACTGTCGCCATTTGTGAGGAATTTTGTCATCATCTACCAGATGTTGGTTTTGAGCATAATTAACGAATTTTGGTGACCAAATCTACAGAGCATTTTTCCTTCTCTGACCGGCAATTTTTAAATTTTTGTTCATACTTGTTTATTTTATTTTTTCACTGTTCCTGAAAAAAGTGGTTTCCATCAGCAGCTGGTCAGCTATTTCTTACATCTGAATCTGATAATCCCACAATAACTATTAACCGCCTCTAGGCACATCTGACCATTTTTTCATCCATGCAAATTTCTTGGGCTAGCTAAATTCTGTTAAAGAACGTCCCCTAGACCAGAAGAACCGTTCGTAATAAGAGAAAGCCAATTGGAACGTTCTCAAGAACTTTTTCAGCACATTTAAATTTTCTTAACGCTTCGTCGATAGTAATATAGATTCCAGGGTAGATATGGTTAAAAATTTAATTCTCTTAGGAACGAGAAATTTTGTCCCAAATGAATGAAAAAGTATCAAACCTAAGGAGAACTCACAGTTTGATTCGAGCTGTAGAGAAGTTATCAGCTTCAGAAGTGTAAGTTTCCGTTTTCCGCAGAGGAAAACCCGTAAAAAACCTCTGCGTACGTTTTTCCATCGGTTCTATTCATTTGGATCTTTTCGAGTGAATGGAAAGCAGATTTGTCCAGCCTGTCCCTAGAAAAGGCGAACCATCTATTTTCCCATTGCACTAACGACCCTCCTTCCAAGGTCATGGAAAGGCTGATTAATTTTCAGCTTAAGAAATATTTCGAAAATGTAAAGCTTCTTAATGACCGCCAGTACGGCTTTCGCAGCAACAGGTCCACTGGTGATCTGATGGTATATCTCACTGGAAAGTAGAACCAATCTGCTGGTGTGCCGCAAGGCTCTGTTTTGTCTCCGACTCTTTTCCTTATATTCTGAAACAACTAATTCAATAAATTGATTTCCTGACGACAGCACTCTCAGCTTATTTTATTCGTTTGCAGACTCAAATCTATGTTCTTTGTATGTGGAACTGCAACGATAGCGTATGATAAGCTCATTAAATTCTGATCTTGACAGCATTGCATGGGAATAATACATCGCGTATATTTTAATGCTTCAAAAACTCAATGCTATCTCTTCTCATAAAAGCGAAATAAACCCCCAGTGGCACTAACATCGAAGAAGCCGGAATGTGCATTACAGACTACTTCCATATTTGGGCAAGTGCTCCTATAATGAACTTGAGTTTTTGAGATCGTATCTAAGAAAGAGCTCTTAAATTAATTGGTGATGAAAACTTTTCCGATTCAATTGCATCTCTCGAGCATCGTGTCATGCTCCCCAGAAACAATTCAACTACTTGCATTGCTAGGAATGCCCATCAGTTTACCCTTGGGGCCAACTTGGGGCGTACTGTTATATTCAGAGATCCATTCTTTAGTTCCACCACACGAATGTGAAGCGCTTTGCCTGGCTCATTTCTTCCCTTCCATTTCATCCGAAGATTTCGCTTTGATCCTTTTTCCCCAAAGCTATGAAGAAGCCTCCGCCCTTTTAAAAGCGAGAAATTACACAAAAGGATACGTGTAATGTGAAGTCCGTAGTTAATGTTTTCTAAAAAATTTAATTGTATGTCCAAGAATGGTATTTAGGCTTTCAATTGCTCGATGCCTTTTTTAATTTTTGATTTTGTTTTTGTTTTATATCAATATTTCAGTGACTCGTTTCGTAAAAAAAAAACTAGATAAACTATTAAAGGGTTTTCGAATAAGGACTTGACAACTTTTTTTTTAAATAAAAGGCAAACCATTTGAGATATTTCCAAAACTTTATTATCGGCTTTGAGTACAATCAAAACATTTATCAACTTTGTTCATATGGCCACCGCGAGCAGCGGTCGATTTGTTGGACCCAATTTTCGATGACTCGGCCAAACATTTCGGCCGAAACGGCCGCTATTTCGCGGTCAATGTTTGCTCTGAGCTCTTCCAACGTCGTCCGCTTGTTGGCATCAACCAATGACTTAACATAGCGCCGAAGAAAATAGTCTAGAGACGTTAAATCGCACGAACTAGGCGGCCAATCGACTTTCCCATTTCTTGAGATAATACGCTCATCAAACTTACTCTTCAATAAATCGATTGTAAGGTGTGCATGGCTTGTAAAAATAATTGGTAATTATGGCGCGATAACGGGGGCCATTTACAGTAACTTGACGATCGTTATCGTCGACGAAAAAATATGACCCAATAACGCTGCCGACATGCAAACCGCACCAAACAGTTATTTTTTTGTGGATGAAGTGGTGATTCATGAAGCAAATGTCGATTTTCACCCGACCATTAACGGATATTTTGCTAATTGACGAACCACATGAGCCAAAAATGAGCTTCGTCACTGAAGATGATTTTGCGATGAAATTCAACAATTCAACACTCTTAAAGTTGCGGTCACCGACTCCGAATTTCGGTAGAATTTTTTTTATAATTTGCAGACGTTGCTCGCTTGTATACTTTACCATGATGAAAATGTTGAGTTTACTGAATAAATTGACAATGACAGTTCGATGATTAGTGAAAGGGTGCGTTCACAAATTAAATTCAAAGTTGTGAAGTCTCTATTGGAAAACCCGATAAATGTCATTTTAAGGTGAATGAACAGATAAACACAAACGGAAATGAATGTTTCGCAAAAATTTCACTTGAAACCAACAAGTAATCCATCTATGATGTTCTCTCTGTCTCAGCGCCAGTGGTGATCCGGATAGAATAGAGCCTCTATGTACCTCACAATAGTAAGAAGCTCCACAATTTAATAAGTTCATAAATTGACTTAAGCAGGGCCTTTATAGAAATAATAGACACTACTTTTGCAGCTGCGTCAATGCGTCACTGCGTTATGATAAGTTAACTAAGAATTTTCTTCGTTATCATATTAATTTTGCTCATAAGTTCTTGGGCTTATGTTTGACATTTTCCTAGACATGAAGTTGACAAGTTTTGAAAAAAAAATAGTTGAACATAACGTATAAATCAAAATCAAAGCCTACTTTTGGGTGTTCTAAAATAAACATGTATACACTTAACACATCCGGGTTAACAAAAATGTATTCAACTGTCATTGCAAGGTCTTCATTTCATTTTGCAAAACAGGAATTCCATCAAAAACAAGAGAAATTCTTCGAAAAATATCTTCAAAGAATCATCGCCCAGGCCTTCTTATTGTTCCTGAAATTTGGACTGCGCATTGATGTTTAAATCAATCCTAATAACCCTTTAACCAAGCCCCTTTGAAAATAAATTAGCAGTAAATCACCTGAACTGCAAATCTAGCTTCCAAGCATTTATGACTCACCTAGATACAAGGCCGACTCATAGCCCCCGTGAAAAATAATAAAAAATAAAATAAACATTCTCCGAAAAAAATGTTAAATATCAGCACGAACGTGCAACACAAGGTGAATAAATAAAAGAACTGGAATTTCCGATGACCGAAATCTGAATTGAAAAATTCCCAAACTCCGTCTGCTCCTACCTTTATGTTTTATCCAAAAAAAGGTTAAGCATTCCTTTTTTTTAACAATAAGGACCTTCCGTTCCATTGTGTCCGGCTTATGTTGATACGTGGAATTCGATTTTGAACTCATTCAAAAGAGTTCCATGGAAAAGGGTCATCGTCATCATCTTCCTAATAGGCAGAGGGCGGCGCCGGCATTTACCTCATCAGAATTGTGTCACTGAGTCTGAATCTAATAGGTCTTCGCTGTAGACTCACAATAAACGGTTCATTAAGAAAAAGATACATTTATGCAAAGATATTAGATACAAAATTAGGTCATATAGGAGTGTGGGTATACCTTCTCTACCTGTGTTCGTTATTGTTAAACACCTTATCTAGGACATGAATTTCCGGCGTTGTTTGTATCCTTCATTTACCAAATTCCATTTAAAAAATCAATCTATATCTGCACGTTTTCACATTCCAACAAATTGATATAAATGGATACGTGTTACCCTGAAAAAGATTGAAAAATAGACCGACATAATTAGTCTTCTGCCACACACAAAGGAGAAGGTATCTGGTGCTGGTGCTGGTGTATTTAAATGTTCTCTTCAAAATGGACATTAAATTTTACGACTTCCTTTGAAAGTTCTTCAAACCGTGGCGCGTGTAACAAAAATATATTTCTTTTGCATCAAATACCATCCGTCGGATACAAACAGTAAAAAAAGATGATATTCAAAAAAAATATTCTGCCAATCAAAGTGAGTTCTCTGAACCAAACCGAGTAATGTATCTGAATGTAGACCAAACGGATTGATATATTTGACGTAAACGAAGACGTATTGACCGAGAGCAACTGAAATAACAGTAATATAGAGATAAATGTGAATGGTCGGCCACGACGCGACGTGACTGCTGGAATGGGGGAACTCAGTCTTTTTTTTTTTTTTTTGCAAAATCGAAGGTTTGATAAAATGATTTCAAGGTTTGATAAAATGATTTCAATAAAATTCCAATAAATTGCCAAATGCAATCAGCTTGGTAAATCGCTGATATTTTTGTATAAAAAAAGTATTTTTTTTTAAATTTCGAAATGCCATTAATCTCTGTTATTTGCGCAACTTTAACGTTTTTCACAGAGAAAATACTACTGTAGTGTATTGGGACTCTGAATCTGAGTTTTTTCCCAAGCTAAAGACAATGCCCCTTTTTAAACCCTGAAGTCTCAGAACTGTTTATCAAATAACTTGATTTGAGTCCAGTGACTTCTAAGTCAATCTATACGCTTCCGTAATCAAAATGATACTGACATCAGGTTGTGTTGTTCCGACAATTTCCCTGCTTAGAAACTGCCTAGAATATTTCTCCAGCGCTACACAACTTGTAGTAAAGGTGACTTAAAGGGAAATAACATCTGGCAGTCCTGGATTTTATCCCAAATCTGGGAATGTTTCTTACAAAATTTCATTTCACCAAAGTGTCAATACTAATGCTGGTTTGTTTACAAATTTAACGATTTTCTGCGCCGAGCCATAACCAGTCCAAATATTCTCTGAGTAGAGTGATATGTTTGTACCACATTTAATGCTTACGTCAGGAAGGAACTCAAAAGTCAAAACCTTCTAACGTCCTTCTAACGTTATCTCGGCCAATTTTGCCTTAATAACGTTAGCTGATTGAAGAGTCTAAGAGGCACCACGTCTGCCATAAAATAGGCTCAAAGTTAGCTCTACCAAACCCTCATGTTGATAATAAACTTTATCAAGTGGACATGCTGCTCAATCTTGTAATTTGCATTGGTGATTGTGCATCAGCCAAGGAGAGTTGTGTTCCTAGTTCGCAGTCTAGATACTCTAGATCATAACAATAGTCGGTTAAAGAAGAAAATACGGATAACTGAAGGATTTTTGAGAAATGAGTAATTCTGCACTACTTCTTCAAACATAGTGTTCTGAGCTTTATTGTGGGGGTATAAGATCCTAAAGCAAAGTAAAGCCTAGAAATATTTCAGAATCATTAAAACTGCGTAGAATTACATATATTGCAGAACTCAATGGTATTTTTCAGCCAATTCCCTCCTTCTTTTTCGAACATTTAAGTTTAAACTATCAATTTCTTCGAATGTTGCCGCAACTTCTCAACAAGCGTTTTTTATGTTACTACCGACCTCAATTATTGCGTTAATCTTTTAAATATTATCGTTTAATATTTTTTATGTTGTTTCTGAATACTCAAGGTTTTTTGGAATGGAGCAAGTTTTTTAGCCTGTGAATGCATCGAACTTAACAGAATTGTGTGTTATTGATTGAATGGCTGCCTTTAGATTTAATCAGTTAAATGGGGCCAAAAACCAAAATGGAAGAATATTAAACCTGGTATACTTCTCTGATATAATAAATACTGATGCTGCTGTTATTTCATACGATTCAAAAGACGTCGAAGCAGATCGCCATCATCGTGCCTCAACTATTTGATTGAGTTTATATGTTTCCAATGTTCTAAATAAATCCAAAGACCATTTTGTATTTGATTGACTTTATGAACTATTCAAACTATTTATATTCCGATATTATTTCAAAAACTGAAATATAACTTAAAATGAACCCGAACAAATTTTGGAATTTCGTTAATGACCAGCGGAAATGTGACGGTTATCCAGCAAATATGAAGAGATCAATATTGTGAAAGTCATTATTCAGAGACAATATCTAATATGTTTGTGGATTATTTTCAAAGTGTCTTTGAAGACTTCCCTTCACAAAGCAAGGAACTCATGCAACTCCGTTATTGATTTTTGCATGACCAAAAATTACGGCAAAAAAATCTGCAATGTCCCAAAGGCAGTAAAAATGTTTGGTCATTTGTAAAAAAATATTAAAAACTCCTCAACATCTTCGGTTCCAACGCTCATCGTCAATAACAAACCAATTGTTTACTCTTCAAAAAAGGCAAACTTGCACGCCGTCTATTTCGCTGCCAGCTCCACGCTGCCTTACAGCAACGTTGCCCTTCCTGTACTTAAGAACGTACATTTTTCCATGGGACTACTACTCTTCTGAAATATTTCCCAGAAGATGGAAAACAGCATTTGTCCAGCCTGTCCCTAAGAAAGGTGACCCATCCTCCCCCTCCTCCTACCGACCCATACCACTAACATCCCTTCTTTCTAAGGTCATGGAAACGCTGATTAACCGTCAGCTGGAAATATAATCGAAGATCGAAAGCTTCTCCATGACCGTCAGTATGGCTTCCGCAGCAACTGGTGATCTGATGGCATATCTCACCGAACAGTGACAAATCTTTACATCGCTTTGGTGAAAGTAATATTATTGTTCTTGATATCTCCAAGGAATTTGATAGAGTTTGGCATGAAGCTCTCTTATCGAAAATGTGTGCTTTTAAGATTCATGATACTCTTTTTTCGTTGGGTTAGAAGCTATCTTCTGGACCGTTCAATTCAAGTTATTTTACACGGTTTCATTGTCTGATTCCCACAAAATAAATGCTGATGTGCCCAGGGCTCCGTTCTGTTTTGAATCTTTTCCTCATTTTTATAAATGATCTACTGTCTGTTACTTCTAATCCACTTAACTTTTTTGCTGACGACTCTACCCTCAACTTTTCATATTCGTTCGATAATTCACGTCCTTCGCCTTCGGACGTACAATTGCAACGGTACCGTATGTCAAGCTCATTAAACTCCGATTTATACAGCATTGTCAAATGGGATAATAGGAGTCGTGTGGAGTTAAATGCTTCGAAAACTCAATGCTGTCTTCTGTCGTTAAAGCTAAACATACCCCCAATGCCATTATCCATGAATGGCACTTGCATCGAAGAAACCGAAAAGCTCTCAGTGCTCTGTATGTGTGTCAAGGACGACTCCGTTAGAACGACCATATATTTGAGATCGCTAAAAATGCTGCTAAGTGCTTAGGTTTTCTGTATCGATGCAATAAGTTTTTTGCCCTAAACTTGAGTATAACTCCCACCTCTGGGCAGGAGCTTCACAAACATCGCTTCACCTGCTTGATAGAATGTATAATCGAGCGTAAAGGTTGATAGGAAATAGAACTACCGCTGAAACATGTGCCCCTCTCGAACACCGATGTTTATGTTTCATGTCTTTCCTTATTTTATCGTTTCTTTTATAAAAAATGTTTACTCGAACTACCCAGCTGCATTCCTCTCCTTAAAAGTTTCTCCCGTAATACTCGTCTCGCAAGGAATGCTCATAAGTTCACCCTTTAGCCCAATTTGGACGTACTGTGAAATAAAGGGATTCTTTTTTTAGCCGAACAACACGAATTCGGAATAGTTTACCCGGCGAGATCTAATGCTCAACAATTCACACATATAAGTTGAATAAACGTCCATATATGATGACATTTTAAAACTTGATGAATGTTTCAGTCTTGGTCCATATGGTGTTTCATGTTTGTTAAAGAAATGCATATCTTACCTATCTTATCCGTTATTTATTCTTTTGAATTAATCAATAAAATGTTCCAAATTTCCAAAAGTCTGGAAGTTCTCATTTCTAAAGCCAATCCATAAACAAGGTCGTAATAAAATAAAACACTTGGTTTCGTCAAAATAATTTCGCGGAAGTTTCGTGATTCATATTTTATTAAAACTCGATATGTTGCATTTGTAATGCCAATCCTTGAATATGGTGGCGTTGTATTAGCGCCTTACTACTCTATTCATATTGATAGAATAGAAAGTATCCAACGAAAATATTTAAGATTTTCTCTTCGTTTTCTTCCTTGGTCAGAAAGAGCAATATTACCACCATATCCATATACTCAAAGACTATAACTGATCAATCTTCCATTCTGCTTCATAACTAAATGAATGGATCTATTTCATCTCCATCAGCTCTTAGTAAAATAAATTTCAATTTAAGGAGAAATTTGCCTCTTTACCCAATATTTAGGAGATCAAATTATGGGGACAACAGTCCTCTTAATTAATTAATTAAAACTTTCAACAAATTCTTCTTTTTTCTTCAAATGACAACTTTAAATCTGAAGGCTTTAAAAATAATTTCTTTTTTCAAGAGAATGAATTTTGTTTATGTAAACTACACTTAGAATTAAGATAAGTATTTAAATATTAAAATAAAATATTGTAATGTTAACGTTAGCATTTAACGTATTAATAAACAATCAACCAATCTACAGCAACTTAGCAGTCTTTAACAAATCTCTTCGTTAAATTAATAACCAGTTAGATTTACCAAATTCCGCTGCGAATGTTTTATGAGCATCGAAGACAACAAACTTTTCCAAAGTCTTCCGGTTGCATAGGAAGAAGTACAATTACAAGGCAATTTCGATATCTTGGTTATCAAATACTTTTAAATAGAGACTTCTTCTTCAACTTCTATTTTCAAGCAACATAGATAAACAGCAGAGACTTTACAGTCAAATCACTACATCCGTTGGAGTTCCTTCTGTTTCGCAATCCATGCTGTTAAAAATGTTCGGTCGCATTATTGATTCAAAGTGTCTTGACCGTATACGAAAAAATCAATGTTCTTAAAACTATTAAGGAATTAAAATTCATTCCTCTTAAGTGCAGATTCAACTTCTATTTTATGAAACCAAAGATGAACTGTAGCAGTCGTTACCACAAAATCAACTCAACTCAAAACTGATCATTCATCTAATTGAAATGTTTTTTATTGATTCAAACTGCTTATACCATAAACATCAATGTTCTTGAAATCTATTAAAGAATTGATATTCTTCTAAACCTCTTAAGTTAAGAAAGGTTTCATTAAGTTTCTTTCTTAAGAGTTTTCACTGATCGGATTATTCTTTTCAATCCCTTGACTTGGGGTTAGTCAATTATATGTAATAGAATAGAAGTAGTTTTACTAATTCCAAAAAATTAAGCACAACCATTATTAGCCTATTATGCCACGTAATACAATGATACATCCTTAAACAACTTTATATCTAATCATCACGAGTTGCAGAACAAGGTAAACAAATAGGCACACGATGGTTCCATGAATTCAACGTCTTGTTATCATCGTTTAGTCAACTGTACGTGACGTGACGTTCATTTAATGCATTCCTAACCTGATGTTAGAAATAGGAAAAACAACAACAACAACAACAACAACAAAACAGCAATGTGCAAGTGCATATACATTGAAAGCAAACAGATGACAAAACATAATAAAAAAGAGAAATGTTCTTAACAGTGGGTTGAAGAAGTATTCGGACCAAATAATTAAAAAAAAAATTCAAATGTATCGGAGTCCATGATGTTACTCCTCGACATTCTATTTATACTTAATAAGAGATCGATTTCAATTCCAAAGACCAAATGTCAGTATTTTCATTGAAAAATTCATTTACTATTATAAATTCGAAATTTGTTTAGTTGCGGTATTGGTTTTATCAATTTAGTTGTATCATTACACATTGAAGATATATATTAGAAAATAAATCAAAAAAATAATAACGAAACAATTGAATTTAAGTGAATCTAACTGTTAAATCTAACTATCAACCAATAACCATTACCAATGAAGCGGACCTAGAGCATTCGGCCTTATCCAATCGGCTATTCTGAAATGCAGCTTTCGGAGACCGACTTTACTCTTAGAGAATTTCATTTTTTGCAAAAAGCAGTGCCCAGGAAGAGAACAGGTAACTACGGGAATAGAACTAAACTCTCAGTTGATCGTCAAATACACTATTACTATATCACGCGGTACTATAAGCTCAAAACTGATACTGCCACTGACATATCTAAAGCTCGGAAACCTATAAACTGCCTCAACTATTTCTGTGCTAAATTGTTTGATAAAAATAAAGAAAAAGGACCAACATACTAATAATCAAAGCTAGCTTCATCAGTTGATGTTTCGCAAGTCTGTTGTCTTTATTCATTAAATAATGTAAAAGCTATACAACTTTAGCAACTATTAACTTTTATAACAGATAGATTTACAGACATTATCGGAAACTCTTCCTTCGGGGGTACTAGACATTTATATCCGGAGTGTTCTTAGCAAGCAGAATAGTTGATTAAGTTCTACTTTATTAGAAGACCGATTACTACAGTTGGTATTGATTGAAGCAAACAATCAAATGTTATCCAACGCGGTTCCTAAGAGTTCCTCTCTTTGTTCAATATTGTTCTGCTTCTTTAATATTTCATGGAGTTTTTATTGGACTCGTAACAATTTTTGGGAGGCAGTGGTGTAGTAGATACAGTGTTTGCTTCCTAACCGAGAGATTCTCTGGCTGGGTAGCAATTTTTTAAAACGTTTTTATATGAGAAAATAGTCACCTACTATTACTACACCCACTGCACCGGAAAAAATCTTTCTTGCCTTTCTAAGGCTGAACACATACTGAAGCTGCGAAGATAGCGGTGATGCGAGAGTCGAGAATAGCGGCGAAGAAGGAGAAAGTTGACCAAAGATTAGGTAACACATACTGAAGGGTTTGACACTCGAGGATTAGAATAAGAGCGGCACTAATAAAAAGTGCACCTTTAAAAGTAACCTCGATAAGAGCGGAGAAAAGAAATCTGTTTGAATGCGCCGCTCTCCTCGTTTATAACAGCGCTGTTACCTCGCCGCTAAGCGCCTCAGCATGTGATCTCTCACAAGAAAGTATGTGTTTGTTTTCGCCGCTCTACTCGACTCTAGCCTCACCGCTATCCTCGCAACTCCAGTATGTGTTCAGCCTAAGTGTACAAACAGAGATTACAAGCCAAGATTAAAGCTGCAAAATTCATCAGAGAAAAGAGCAAAGAGCTCGAGAGAGGAGCAAGGATGAAACCTAGCCGAGTAAGGAGCAACGAGCAAAAGCAAAGTAGAAGTAAACAAGGAAGAGTTCATTCTTTTCTAAATATTGAAGTATTTTTCTTTTGTGAATAAAAACGTGCACGTCTAGTAAAAAATCAAACATGTTTGAAATCGCCGCTTTGCTCCCTTGTTGACTCCTTGCTCCATCTTCGAATGACGCTACACTCTGTCACTACACGTGTTTGATTTCTCCGCTTTGCTCTTAGCTCTTTGCTATTGCTCATTCTCAGCATCACTCTGTTTGTACAATAATTCTTCTTACTTGAAAAAAAATGCTTGCACTGTGTTAATTTACTATAAAAGTATTATCAACCTCTTGAACATTACATGAAGCCTAATAACAGCAGCCTTAATGGCCAACAGCAAGGTACATTCCTAGCACCTCCACTATTGAATTTTTCTAAGTGCAATGGAAGGGTTTTAGCAATTTTTAAAACGTGGATTAAACACAGTTGTACGTTTGTAAAATTGAAGTTATATCTACTTAGAGGTTCTAAAGTTCATTTAAAAAAAAAAAAAATTAAAAAAAGAGTCCGACAAAGCATTCCACATTCGGGTAGTAAGGCTAAAGAATGAATATTGAAGTTGGTGCCAGAGGTTTACCTAATGCCACATCCAAAGAATGTGCTATAATTCTACCAAAATCATGGAAAGATTGGTTGTGTCACTTTTCGGTAAGATATATCACCAGACCACCAGTAGATTTACTGCTTCAAAAGCCATACGGTAATCAGAGTTTCCCTGATTTATTGGAGAAGAAACGTACGTGCGATTGATCAGTAAATGGAGGATAAAAAGACAGGTTGGACAAATTCTGTTTTCCATCTTTACTTGGAATGAGACCAGAAGAACAAAACAATTGAAATGGTTTCAACAGCTTTGAATAGAATTTCTTCAGAACAATAACTTTCTTGTGCAGGTGGAGTTATTACACCTGCTAGCGATATTTTTTTTTAATTTGCGATGGTGCATTCTGCAAAAATAGACAAAATCTGATGAAATCCACAAGAAAATTGTCGTATGCTATTGGAACTGAGAAATATAACCAAATTCATTTTTTTTTGGCTTAATAAAGGTTCTTGAAATGTCAGGTATCGGAAAGGAAATTACTAAAATAAATTCGGTAAATATAAATAGAAACCTTCAAAAAATTTGTTCGTTTTCTAAAAAGTTCAGTTTTAAATTAATGTTATTTTTTACAGGTTTTGCAATCTTTCTTACCAAAATATTCTTTACTGTGCGTTGCTATTTCTGCAACTTCTTTTCATGTCTGTGAATACATTTTTAAGACCTCTGAAGCTTATTTCAACTGCTTTCTCGTATTTTTAACCTTAATCTCAAAACAAGGTTGCCAGTTGTTATTTTGAATGAAATAAAATTACATCTCAAGATTCCCTTCATCTTTTATACTTCTTCATACCTTTTTATTCTTGAAGTTATAGTTTAACATATTTTATCAAATTCTTTTATTCCACATTGTCTGCTGTTGTTAGATTTTTTTCTTTAAATACCATTGACTTCAAAAAAGAAAAAAATATTCTTTAAATTGAAAAACATAGTTTACTATTTAAATATCGCGCCAAAGTTCAATTTTGTTTCTCAATTCCTTCTAGATTTTTTTCAATTTTGGATTTGTTTTTTTTTGTTGAAAAAAATACTGAAGAATGAATGCAGTGTCGCCATTACGTTCTAAAAACCCTTACTTATTTCAACTGCTTTCATGTAATTTTTATAAAATCTCAAAATTTTCCCATTTCATATTGTGAATGAACTCATACTACACCAGAGGATTTCCTTGATCTCCTGATAACTTTTTGTTTTCAAAGGCATGTTATGACGTTTTGCATGAAAGGGCTTAATTCAACATCATCTGTTAAGTCTATTATGACAATTTTTTTTATTTTTTTAAGTACTTTTAACTCAAAAAACTCGAAACGAAGGAGAAAATGTTCACTCCATTAAAAAAAAAAAACTTTGTTTACCATCAAAACTTCGGATGACGTTCAACTTTCTCTGTCATTTCATTATTGTATCTTCAATATTTCGTTTGTTTACTTTGTTTTGAAATTAACAGAAGCTGTGTCCATTTTTTAAAATTTGACAATTGTTATCATTCCGTCATCAAAATTATCGTCAACTGCATATGTAGTTATCAACCACCAGCTAAATTAAATGAAGTATGCAAACTTCTGCCACATACTGTACCCCCTTTGCCGAAGCGAATCCACAGAACAGACCCAAATGTAGAAAATAAGAAGATGCCACACACTGCGGCAAAAAAAAAAATAAAAGATGGAAAAAAATTCCAACAACGCAAAAGAAAAACCTAACGGACCATTATTTATAACGTTATTATGACTGATTATACAGTTACATCCACTTATTGCTTTATCTTTTTCATTCGAATATTCGACTCAGGTCCGAGTGCTCAACTTGCCACTTGCCATTCCCCCCTTCTTCACCGAACATTCTATTCTGTTTTGCAATAAATGATGGATTTTGTAAAATTTCCTTCGTCTTCGTCGCGTCGTTCTTTGGGTTTTTCCTAGTTTTTCGTTTCGTTCTGGTTGGGTGGTTCTCTTTTTGCGTGCCTTACTATAAGCATTAGCAACAACGTCAGGTGTGGTTGGAGTATCTTTTATGAGTTCGGAATTTATATCTTCGCATTGATGTGTTGATAGAGAAATGTGCAATCCCAAGTATTTGCATTGCAACTGACATTTAAAAGCCTATAAGTCAGATCGTTCAACCGCATATGTACGTGCAAACAAACGACCTAGCCGCCCTAGAAATGTAATGCATGCCATTGAAGAGTCCACAGAGCACCAGAGGAGGCATCTATAAGATAGATTTTTTGCTCGGATAAGTGCACGAGCAACGCCACAATGCCAGCTACCAAATTGTGCGAGTGTGTACAATGCGTCCAGAGGCGGACAGTCAGACACATCGAATAATGCATTCGAAAGCAGTTATCGATAACAATTTACCGTATTATTTTTAATTGGGCATTGTGAAATCGATTTTTGTTGTTGTTGTTTGCTATGCCTATTTGTATGCATGCGGGCTTAAGTGGTGTGTTTGGGGGGGAAATACACGACTGTTGGTTTTGAGAAATATACGATGCGGCGTATTTACATTTTCCATTTCTGCTTCTCCGGGTCACGATTGATTGCAAAAAAAATTTCCAATTTCAAAAGTCAGATATGGATTAGGGGTCGAAGTTGGAAAGAAAAAAAAATTAAATTAAATAATGGGAAAAGTACAAAAATATCCGGGAAAACAGAGTAATTTTGTGCAATCATTGTGTTACCACCTCGATAAAGACGATGACGCGATGACTAGAGACGTGCAGCCCAGACTCTTCATCGTCGTAGCTGCTTCGTGATAGAGGTGTTACACCCACATAATTATTTTTAATAGATTCGAAGGAACCCCTTCCATTGATTATGTAGTTTTGTTTTATTTGATTGAGGAATTCATTCAATTGTACAATTATCTGTAAGAACATTATTATTTTGTGTTTCTGTTTTAATTTAGTTTGCGGTGAAGCAGAAAGCTTTTGCGTTGTTATGGAAAACATTCCCCAGGTGAATGTTGTGCATACAATCAGTTTTGTAGAAATTATTGAAAATTTTGTTTATGATTTCTGAAATATTTGTCCAAGAATTTACGGCTCACACTGAGTTATTGAATTTTGTGGGATTTTTTTATTAAATTTTCCCTTTCAATTCACAATGTCTCTCTTTTGAACTATACCATTAAGTTTTCTTGTAATTATATCAAATGCTCTTAGAAGGTCTTACCTTACCTTACCTTACTGCACCTCAATCATCAAGGCACTACTCCTTGCATCTATAGTTCCAGTCAGGCTTAACTACTTACATGGTTTTAGTGTGTCATATTCCTGAGTCGTAAAAACTCTGCCTTTGAGTTAAAAGAGAATAAATATTTTATTTCTATCGTAAAGAGAATGTCAATTCTTTACGTAAACAGAGCTGCAGACGACTTTCCGAGCTAGTACGCTCACGCGCATCTGCTTTGAAGTAGATTTTATACAATTTACGATTGAACGCGTTTACAAGATCAGAGTACCTTTTAGTAAGCACCGAAGTCCGTATGTGAGAAGACAATAGTCTTGTACAACAGTAGCTTAGTTTTATTGTTAGGTTTTTGGATTTAAAAAACCTCGACAGTCTATAGTACGTTCTGTTGTATTTTAGCATCAAACATGACATTACCTTTTTGAGTTACTGGCAAAATGTTGTCTGCCTGTACGGATGTCTATTGAACTACAGGCTAAATGGTTGAACCAATCGTCTTCAAATTTAGAACTAAAGGTTATTTTGACATTCTAAATTGAACTTTTTTTTAGCTCAAATTTTAACGGTACCTGTCATATTTATAACCGCTAAGTAAAAGCTTATTTTATCGAAAACGGCTTAAACAATTTTTATGAACAAAAATCAGTGCATTTTTGTAGGTGTGGTATATGTTCTGGTGAAAAAAATGTAATTTGGTGGGGTAAAAATGTTACCCCCCATAGGACCGTTTTGTTTTCTTCGACTTTCTCTAAAACTCCTTACCGATCTTAAGGATCCATTGCGGTCCCCAGGAATAGAAAGAATTTGTGGAATTTGGGGGGGGGGGGAGTTAGTTATTTGGTGCATGAGATTTTGATGAATTTCAGAATGTTTTTAAGTGGCTTTTTTGAAACGTCGCCCAAATCGTCGAAAAAATATTCTCCGTACGCTGTTTTCCTGGTATTAGCTAGGCTGGGTCATTCACAAAGGAAGTGATATGAGCCCTCTTCTGCATCAAAGTCTTGACACCTACTGCATAAGTTTGATGTGTTAAACCTCATGTGAGCCCATTGTGGTGTGGTGGTGCAACATGTTTCGAATGGATTTGTAGACCTTCCGCGCTTAGTTCAGATCTCGATCTCTATTTTTTCCATTTCCAAGTTGCCCTTTTTATTGAATGTCTTTACTCTGTTTGCCTGAGCTCATTATATACATCTTTCCCTGCCCGCGTTCTATAAGGCTAGTGTATTTGACGGTATGCAGAACTCTTACGTTCAGACACTAGTTCGCTTTCACCGTAAATTATCAGTTGAACAGATCACTGCGAATTCTTCCTAATATATATTGTCAGCATCACTAATAACTTTGTTCTTGTGGCAAGACCATATATCATCATATCCCAGGACTTATTCTTCCTTTATCGTGATCTTGGAAGGCAAGTCCTGGCGCGACTTCGATACTACTTCTCAAAGCAATCCACCTCGGAACACTATACCAATAAGATTATGATTCGAGTCTATGTTGGCACCTCGATACCTTTTCGAGTCATTTTTAATTTCGACTAGTGGCCACGAAATATCAACCCGTGCCCAATTTGGTTGCAAGTGACTCCATCAGGTTATTTCCAGAAATTCTTGTATATACCCTTACGTGCGAGCCTGGAACTCGCAAGAAACATTTCGTGGATGATGCCATTTCTTAGACTCGTAATCCATTGTCATAAGTGTTGTTATGCAAACTACGTAAGTTGACGTTGAAATCCAAAAAAAAAAAAACGATTTTACCGCCATACATCGGGAAGGCATTAATGGTTCTTACTACCAGTTCTTAGTATAAATCTTTTTCGTGTTCTTCGAACTCAGTAAGTATGAAAGAGAGAGAATAATCTTCTGTAGGTATGTCCCTTCTAAACCTTTTTGTATGAGTTGTTGTTTGATATAGCTTGAACTGATTCACTTGGCTATTCTACTGCGCAGCTCTCTTCAAATTTCTCTGCTCATCTCATGAATTTTGAAAGATACACACAATCAAGTTCTAGCGATGGACTTTCCTTACATGAGCAATGATCATAACTTATTGACATTCTTCAAAAAAAAGTATTTCATATCTGGCATTGTACTCATTAAATCTCGTGCGCAACATATTTTGTTCTCTTAATCCTCTCTCTGCGCGACCAGCCGTTGGCCAAGTGATTTGGTTTCAGCTGTTGATATCGCTAATCACTCTTCTTTTTTTATGCTGTCCATCACAGAGAATTTTAGCAAACGGTACTATTATACCTCTCTCTTATGAAAACTGACGTTTTGGAACTTTCAGCTGTCATTTGATATTTGACAAATGACATTCCTTCAACATTTTCAGACGTCATATCACTACAGTGTCAATGAGAGAAAAATGATGTGTGTAAATATTTTAAAACGCAAAAGATGCACTCTCTTAAAAGACGTTTTAACTAATTTGATTGCTCTCTTAAACGAATACACTTAACCCATCGAATGACATCATAATGACCCCGAGTATACTCAATTGATAACATGAACTCCATTCAAAACTGCAATGACAGTAGAAAAAAAACCCAAATGCAACAAAGAAAGACCCAAATCAACTTTGCTATCATTTTCACTTTAGAGGGCAATCAAGAAAAAAAAAGTTTAAAATTTACCATCTTTGTTGTGTAGAATTCCTTGTCCCGCGGACAAAACAATAAATTCGATTTCAATTTGCAAAATGTCGTTGTTGTTTTTATTTTTGCATAGCCTTTGGTTTGATTTGTTTAAAATGGACAAAAAAAAAAACAAATAAAACTTTGTCAATTAAAAGCTCTGTCCTTTGGCAGGTCAAAAAAGTCAGACACTGACCGGCCTTCTGGCTAAATATGAATCAAACAAACTGGTGAACACAAACATAAAAAAACACACGCAGTTTTGAAATTCGCCCCAAAATAAATTACACAATCACGGGATGAAAAGAGAAAAAAAATATCATTAATGTCTCGAGTTAGTGGAGCAAATTGAAATTCATATAAACGTCAAACTGTCAGTTACCTGTCATCGTTTTATTAAATGTCGGGGAAAATTAGGAGAATGTTTTTTTTTATATGCAAAGTGAAAGATGCTTAATATGTTGGCAAAAATCACGCATGTGACACGTCGCTGCCGCCATCGACGTTCTTGTCGTCATCATAATAATAATTGTCATCATACAAAAATCATCAGCAGACGCGCGGTGCGGCAGCGAGCCATTGTCATTTTCATCAAAGGCGGCATCTTGACATCAAACCAACAACACGGAGCGGCGCGACTCGCACTTTATGTTTGTGTACGTTGTTAGACGTCATAGACATAAAGTTCCTGTCATTTTATCCCATCATTGAGACTGTGGCACTATGAAGCAGTCCAACATAAGAGCGACTAAATTGCGAATATTATCCGACATCAGAGCCTTTTATTAATGTGCCGTGTTGTCTTGCCTCCTCTCTGGATTTCTTTATCGATTTTTTATTGCTGCTTTGTTTGGTGGGCTTATGCGAAGTTATGTCTTTGGCATAAATTAGGCTCTTTTGCATTGTTGTATTAAAATTCTGTAGCTAACCTAGATATTGTGTCTGATGGGATCATTTGAAGAGACTAATGATAGAAAAACGTGACAAAAATCGTCTGAAGGAACAGAATCTCCTTCCAGAAAGGCCCAGTAGACGGAATTTCATTAAATAATGAACCCCGAAAGTAGCTGTTAGTATTAACTTACATAATAGATAATTAAATGTATATCATTCACGACAGATTTATGTATAATTAACAATTATTTTCATTCAAACAGCAGAAAACAAGAGAGAATGTTTGTTCTTTGTGATTCTCACTCATTCGAGTGCCTAAAATGTTAATAATTCTTTTTTTAATAAAACATTGATTACAGTTCCATTTTATTTATGAAACTGGTTTCTCCTGTATTACAGTCTGCAGAGGAGCTTTAAATATTTATTTTTTTCTATTGCTTTCAGCACCTAAATTGATTATTATGTTGCTTGCATTTTTTTTTGTATGAGCTCTTGAGAGAAACTTTTTTAAAGCTAATTTCAATAATTTAAAAGCCGAAAAGTTTACTCGCAACATCGTCACCACTCTTGTGTCGGCTTTTCAAAACTGCAGACCATTCGGTTCTTGAAAAAATGTGCGATTTTTATGTCTTAATACAATGTTAAGCCATTTCGAAGTTTTCTAATTAAAAATAACTAAGTACCCATCATTCGAAAACATAAAATTAAATAGTTTTTTCTTATCTCAAAGTATAAATTATGTTTGAAATTTACGTTTTAAATAATAGTCACCAATTTGCTGTCAGAGCAATAAAAAACTAGTCAATCAAAATGACATTTTTGTGTTCGCAAATAAAAATGTAGACAAAAATATTAAATTCTTCAACAATGTTGGGCTAGTGACTATTTTCAGTAGTGTAACATGATGAACTATAATAATTTAATGTAGGAAGTTTTATGAAAATATTGCAGTAAGAAATTATTACAACAATGGTTTGCCAGAAAGGCCTGTTTCGCTCATATTCAACGGTTCACATTTTTACATTAAAACAAAACAAACTACAAAAGTAGTAAGAATTTTGGTCATTTTGTTATACATAAAAAGAACTCCTTCTCGTCTTCGATTCTAACATTTGTCCTCAATGACACGTTAGTTCTCAAGGAAAAGCTAAGCTCTTTGCTAGGCAGTTCGCAGCTAATTTTACGCTGCCCAAGAGTGCCATGACTACGCCACGCCCGCATTTGAGAGCGTAAATGATTCAGTGGAATCAATCTCTTGACATAAAGAAATCCGCAGGTCTAAATAGTTCACCCGCAATTGTTCTTAAGAGGTATTCTTCTACGCTAGCAAAGCAACTGAACCACATATCCTATTTCCAAGGTTTAGTTCCCATCTTCCTCCTCAGCAAACTATCAACTGCTTGTACTTACAACCCTTCGCTCCAAGGTAATAGAAACTTTGTTATAATAGTTAAAAATCAGCTCAAAAAATATCTCGAGGAACGAAATTTTCTTAATGATAATAGTGATTAATGGTAATAGTGATTTGACCGCTTATCACGTCATCTGTACATCGTTTCAGAGATAGAGACTCCTTTATCGAAAATATTTGCTTTCGGCCAGAATATTCTTTTCCGAAACTTTAACTGGTCACTATGTTCCATCGATAGTGACATTGATGCCAGTGCAGAAATTATCACAAATGTAATTCCTCTAGGGATGCGTGCTTTTATTCCTAACAGAGTAAAAAGTATCAAACCCAAAGGAAAATCCGTGTTTAACTTTGAGTGTAATGAAGCTATCAGGCTCAATGAAGTAGTTTCCAATCTAACAAAGCCAACCCTACTGAGGAAAATCGGAAAAAGCACAAAAAAGTAGGGAACTCATGCAACTGTGTAATCAATAGAACCAAATTTTTGCATGACTAAAAATTACAGCAAAATATAAACATTTTTGGTCATTTGTAAAAAATATTAAAAAACTCCTCAACATCTTCGGTTCCAACGCTCATCAACCAATTGTTTACTCTTCAGAGAAGGCAAACTTGCTCGCCGCGCATTTCGCTGCCAGTCCCACGCTGCCTCACAGCAACGTTGCCTCTCCTGTACTTGAGAATGTAAATTTTTCCACAGATTTTTTCCGCACTCGTACAGTAGGAAGAGTTCTCAAGGATCTCGATATACACAAATCCGCTGGCCCGGAAGGTATGCTCCCCATTCTTTTGAAGAGGTGTTCTTCCACACTTGCAAAACCACTTCGTAAGCTTTTCCATCGCTCCTACTCTTCTGGAATATTTCTTAGAAGATGAAAAACAGAATTTGTCCAGCCTGTCCCTAAGAAAAGTGACCCATCCTCCCCCTCCTCTTACCGACCCTTTGCACTAACATCCCTTCTTTTTAAGGTCATGGAAACGCTGATCAACCGTCAGCTTAAGGAATATCTCGAAGATCGAAAGCTTCAGTATGGCTAAAATGCTGCTAAGTGCTTAGGTTTTCTGTATCGATGCAAGAAGTATTTTTTCTCTTCTCGAGTATAACTCCCACCTCTAGGCAGCTGCCTCGCAAACATCGCTTCACCTGCTTGATAGAATACAAAATCGAGCGTAAAGGTTCATAGAAAATAGAACTGCCGCTGAAACATTTGCCCCTTTCGAACACCGACGCAATGTTTCATGTCTTTCCTTATTTTATCGGTTCTTTTATAAAAAATGTTCACTAGAAGTAGTCAGCTGCGTGCCTCCCCTTAAAAGTTTTTCCCGTAATACCCGTCTCGCAAGAAATGCTCATCAGTTCACCCTTGAGCCCAATTTCGGACGTACATATAGGGATTCTTTTTTTGCCGAACAACATGAATTTGGAATAGTTTACCCGGCGAGATTTTCCCTTGCCATTTTGATTTCCAAGCATTCAAAACCAATGTTAATCGACACCTCCTAACTTTCCCCTCCATTTTTGTAATGGCCTTGCAGTGTGCTCTACATTAAAAGGGAAACAAATAGTCTCTTGTGCGCGCGTTAATTAAAAAAAAAAAAAAAAAAAACTGACATTTTATTTGATGCAAAGAGAAATTATGAAAGAGAGAAAACTCTTTCTTACGTCTGTCTCTCCCAAACCATATTTTTTGTATATCTGAAATAACACCAGATGATTCCATTCTTCTTGGTTATAATTTAATTCGTTGCAAAAATTTTATTCTCTCTTTTATCATTTCTTTTTGGTATTCCATACATTTTAAAACTCAAATGTCAAAGTTACTGTACGTGCAGTGTTTCGGCTGAAATTGTTACGTACGACATATTTGACAGCTGCTCCTTACTCCGTCTCCATAATGCAGTTCCGTTTTTGCGTTGTGTTTTTAGCCAAACAACACGAATTTGGAATAGTTTACCCGGCGAGGTTTTTCCTTGAAATTTCAATTTGGAAGCATTCAAGACCAATGTCATTCGACACCTTCTGTCCTTGCCCTCTCTATTATATTAATTCTCGCACAGTGTGCAAGTGTGCTCTACATTAAAAAGGAAACAAATAGTCCCTTGTGCGCGCGTTAATTATATATATGAAAAAAAAAACAAAAAAATGTGTACCAACCTTCTCTTGTAGAACGGTCAAATATGTGACGTTGCCAAAACTGCCGCAAGATATTTGGTCTTCATCCGACGTTTTAATAATTTCTTCTTCCTTTCTGATCTCTTCTTGGGTGTATGCGATGGTTTTCAAAGGAGAGCATTCAAAGTGTTTCATTTCTCTCTATTTTCTACCGTTATTTATACGGTCAATACTCAATAGAAATAGCTAATCCTCAAACATTTCTACCCTAATACTCAAGTTTTTCAGTAATGCCAACCAATTTACCCTTAAACCCTATTTCGGTTGGAGAATGTTTTGTCTAATTCAATTTTCTCATTCTTATATGATTTGCAGAAATTTAGAACCAGTTTTCATTGGCATCTCTTGTTTCTTAAGGTCAAGAAGCTATCAAAAAATGGCGCCCAACGTTCAATAAAAAAACCTACAAATAAGTGTATTTCAAAGTAATTGCACGTGTTATCTTTTAAATTACAATAAGTCGAACACATATACAATTCTTAGGAAATAAATGAACTACCCTAAAGTATCTCAATCTCAGTTCTTACCTAACACATTCTAGCGCGCGCGTTCTCAAAAGCATAAATGATAATATAGCGTCAAAGGTTGCTTGACAATCACCTACTGCGCATATTTTTCCAGATATTTTACTGTTCTGATTGAAAACTTACTTTCATCAAATGTTAAGTTATTTGCACTACTGCAAACTCAATTCTCTTGATATTTTCAGTTACGTCATATGCTTTTCATTCATGGAACTATAACAAGGAACTATGAACTTTTTCTTTTCATTGCACTCAGTACTGCGTTTGCACTCAATTAATGGTCGCCTAATGGCGCAGCGGGCGGCGGTGTCAATACCAGTCCGCCATTCTATCCGCCCGCCATTATTGTATTTAATCATATTATTGTTATATTGTTTGTTGTTGTTTTGATTTGGCGAGGGGGTTTGGTGGTAAATTATCAATCTATGAAACATTTACTTCTTATGAATAAAAAAAAAAGAAAGTTTGTCCATATCACTTAGAGATTGCCAGTCTGTTGTTATGTTTTGCGATTTTACAACTACATATACATAAGTGTAGAAAGTTGTTGAGCGGATTTGTTAATGTGTCGCGTGAAAAGGCAGAAAGAATGTCTGATAAGACTACAATCTTTGATTCTCAGAAAATAGAACAGGATGATAATATTTTGACTCCCACATCATCCATGGACTTTGAGTTGAGATATTGAAGGTTAATTGTTATTTTGATTTTTTTTTTAAATTGAATAAAAGTTGATTGGAGAGTTTTGAGAAAAAAATGTGACAAACAATTATTACGACACAAACTTATTATTATTGAAGTCGCCTTCGATTTTTTTATCATCATGGTTAACTTCAAAGTTCATTTAACCTCGTTTGGCCTCAAGTGATGAAAAAAGAGCCTTCATAAAACTTCACTTTTTTCTTGGCACCCTGTAACTTTGCCTTGTGCTTGGAGCTTAATGATTTTCCAAAGAAACCTCTCTTTCTCTAAACTGATAAGTTTATTATAGAAATGACTTTGAAAACCGATGTTGATCTTCCTACAGGCTTACCATGTTTCCAATCATATAAGCCGACCTTCAATCATTGCTCTGGATTGTCTTGGAAGATTTTTGTTTGGCATGTTCTGGTCATCACTTTCCAAAAGTTGTCAATTTGAAGCTTATAGTTATTTATAAAAGTCAGTCCTGAGAACAATGAGCGTAGGATTACCACTTGCTGATTACAAATACAATACAATACTTTTAATTAAAAAAATATAAATTCGCAGTTTAAACACTTTTTTATTTATTGATACTACATCTTTTTATTTTCTTAATATATAATTCCTTCTTGGTGTAGCTCGATGACGTTATAACTCGATAAACGCTAGGCCGATTTTCGTGATTCTTTTTTTGCTTTGTTCGTATTTCTGTACTTCAGGTTTATGAAAAAAGAAAATTGCAATTTTTGCATTATTCGCATTTTTAACATTTTACGATAAGTGGCGTAAATAACTTCTTTCTAATAAAATACCAAAAACCAAAAAAAAAAATTCACTGCATTTTTACGAGCTTCCAACAATAAGTACTACGAAATAAAAAAATACGACAATACCTACCTTATCACTACACTATTAAATTTGTTCTCAAAAGCTTCAAAACTGAAAGCACTATGATTAAAAACAATGAAAAAGCTTTATAGTATTGTTTTCAATTGGTAAAGGTAACTCTCTTGGTGGAATATGTTTATTTTCTATTTACGCATAGAGAGGGTAGGTAGAAGTGAGAAAACGATCATTAATCATTATTCAATCAAAGTTTGATAGAGATCGGTCATGGTAGATTGTACAAGCTTTTTTTTTAGAACGTTACGTGACGAACGTTAGTCAGGTGCTTTGTATTTTTTTTTCAATAGAACTTTTCTCAATTCAGTGTCGTGATAATATATACAGGCACCACTGTTTTGAAAAAAGGCCGACCTATAAGCCCTGTACTGACAATAGTGATCAACACTATAGATAGCCTGTTAAACAAATAATTGTTGCATTGCCCTCGGAGCATTGATGTCAATTCATTCTATATGTTCGAGGCATCTTGCACTTTTAATTTTTTGGCTGGGTCCATGGATCTATACATCTGGTACAGTTCTCCATTCTTCAAAATTTTCTCTCGAAGCAGTCTTATTCGGGCTGATCGGCTTTTGACATTGTACATGCCTTTGTCTCATCAGCATGACGATATGATGAATATAGGGACTCATAAAGGAACATTAACTTCTTAGCCTGAAGAAGTAGCTTTCGACAAAAGTTGATCTTGGTTTGATCTCAGCGCTAGTGCTTTAATACTATTTCCTGTTCTCATTGGCTGCTAAGCCCATCTTCTCCGCTTCCGTCTCAATAAGCTTGGACATCACCATCTGCTCTTCCAATTATGTCAATATTGTCGGGTTATGTGAGTTATTGGCTTGATTCTTTTAAAAGATTGTAGCTCAGGTGTTGGCGTGAGAAGTCTGAACTATTCTTTCAATTATGATGTTAAAAAAGTCAATTGATCGAGTTTCGCCTTGTCAAAATTCTTTGCTTATTATCAAAGGTGACGGTTAGGCCTTCAACGACCTAGACGAAACAACGTGTTTTCCATCGTCATTCCGCCGTCTCTTTAAATTCTGTCATACGAGGCTTTTAAATCGATGAAAAAGTTGGGAGTATCAATTTTATCTTCCTGGGATTTTTCCAGTGTGAACATTTTCTTTGCTAGTCTAAAGCCTCACTGATATATACAAACCTACCTCTTAGGATGTTGACAAATGGCTTTAGGCGCTTCCAAAAATTTCACATGAAAAGATCCTATATTCAATATTGGAAAGACGTATGCCTCTGTAGTTTGAGCAGTTTAGAAGGTATACTTTCTTGTAAAGATGAAATAAAAATAAATTATTTTATCTCTTAAAAATTTATCACCGTTCCAAATGTGGATCCACCCGGCGTTGCTCGGGTATACCGTACATTTTCGCCACCAAGTAATCAAAATAGCCTTTATAAAATAAGCTATCTGGTCGTGAAACGACCTCAGCCGCACCAATGGGTAATTTGAATCCCTTAGTTACACCTTAACAAATCAGCTATCTGCCTGTGAAAGTCCCGTCAAGATTGGAGCATAAATACGAATTTAAAAAAAAATGCCTCAAGTGCCACCAAGGAGAGGTAATTAAAATAGATTTACTTAATTCTTACAATAACAACTTTCTGTCTGTGAATATTCCGTCAAAATAGGTCCATATATACGAATTTTCAAAAAAAAAAAATACACAAGCGCCCAAGTTACTTCCTAGAACATCAGCAATCTGACAGTGAAAAACCCGTCGAAATCGGTGTAGCCGTTCCCAAGTTTACCCGGAACAGACAGACAGACAGACAAAAAATTTAAAAATTGTGTTTTTGTTATAAGTACTGCATATACTTTCATATGCATCTAGTAAAAAGCTGTTATTTTGATATTAAAAACAGACACTTCATTTTTATTTATGTGTATAGATGAATATTAGCTGAAAGTATGTCTTTCAAACAAGCAGAAGGTTTTGGTTTCGAATGCAGAGAACCCCTGATCCGCATCTACATTGTTTAGTTTATCATGATAATTTTTTTTATCAAAGGCAGTGCAATCCCTTTTTTCCCTCGAAAAGTGCCACTGTGTTCTTCTTGCCCCTCTCTCCTCTTAGCTTTTCAGTTTAATTCGATGTCTCCGCAAAAGTAAGTGCAGTACTATTTATTCAATGATTGTCAAAATGCGGAATTTTTTACTTCCTTGGTAGGAAGATACCTTCATTTTTATGGGATTTAATCCTCTGTTTACAATATGCTGTCTATTTGAAGCTTAGTTTTCTCGAAAGCGGCAATAAAACGTTGAAAAGCTCACTTTGAAGGGTCACGGCCACCATGTTTACGGCGCAGGGACATAAGTCCCAGTTTTTCGTTCGTTTTGGGACTTATGTCCCACCAAAAAATGTGTGAGACCTATGTATGTATGTCCCACTAAACATTTTTGAAAGTGCAATGCGCCCTACAACAGTATTAAGGTCATAAGGTCCATGAACGAAATAGACATAATGTCCATGGACCTAATGTCTGAATTGAAATTTTTTTTTCATTTTCAGTATGAGATAGGTATGGGGTCATGCTGCCCCCCTGCAACCCACCTGCTTGTGCACTATAGGACTTTGAGAAGGTGCAATGTTGGGTATGTGCAACGTTTCTTTTTGATTTAAAGAACATAAACCCAATCTCGCATCTACTCCAAATCCTATAGTGAGCCCAAGCAGGGGGGTTGCATACCTACCTCATACTGAAAATGAAAAAAAAAAATTCAATTCAGACAATTTGTTTTGGACCTTATTTCACAGAGCTCAGATTTAAGTCATAACTTAAGTTCCTTATTAAATACTATCTCTTACAAAATTTGGGATTATGTCCCACCTTCACCAAACAAAAGTTGGGACATAAGTCCCAAAACGTAAAACTGGGACTTATGTCCCTGCGCCCATGTTAACACTAAAATGGGTGCCCAACATTTGAATCTTTAAACTAATTTTGATAATCTTTTAGCCCTGCTAAATCTATTCTGTATCTTGACATGAACATTTTGCATCAATAACTGAATAATAAACAACATATTTGACATATGTCACCCAAACAACATGGCCCCCAAAATATTACCCGCGTATCAGCAAGAAGCTTACACAATTTCAATAATATCGTTTAAAGTTGTTTTTGTAAATAATAAAATCAAATTTGAAATAAATTGACTTATGTATGTGACTCCTTCTTAAGCAGTTACCCTAAACTTTGTAAAATCCTATTCTTAAACTTAAACCAAATCTGTCAATTTACCTAATGGTCGATTGGAAAATGTGTTGATATTTGAGAAATGTTTGAAACTCAATTCAGTTTCAACTGGTTTTCAAAAATTGAAAGTTGCGTTGTCAAATATTTTGAATATAAAAATACGACCTTTACTCAATTGAACCGTTTAACCTTTGAAAAACACAAATGAAAGAAGCGTACAAAAATGACGGAAAGATAGACAAACGGAACGGCGGATCTACTTTTGTGGGCTTCTTTAGCTTTAAGCATTTAATCGCAACCCCTGTATATAACCCTCCAATAAAAAACAGCTAAGTGAAGTTAGTGTTGTTGTTTCCATAAGGATTCAATTTTCTTTTTTAATTAATACTCTCATTCCGTCAAAGTCCACACCAACTGTTAGTCTAAAATGTGTCAACAAAAAATATAAAAAAGGAAGAAAACAAATAACTGACCAAAGGACTCGAGACACCACCATCACTCCACCTACACAACCATAAGTTTCCTTGTTTTTAGTGCTTCACTTAGGAAATCGATTACGTTTACGTTTACGTTGTGCGTTTGCAAATGTTTAATTTGCCACTAAAACGTCACCCGCACGGCACTCGGCACCATGTTGTTTGGTTGGCTGGAAGTAATTTGCAGTTGCTAGTGCTTACTGCTCACCTTGGCTTGTAGGTGGAACTGTCACACAAACGAGTTGTTTGTCACTTTGAAGCGTCAATCTGACAGACATAATACAAAACCGTTCGTTATTTTTTTTTTGCAATACATTTTGCTCATTTGGTGCATTCGGCATACGTGTTCCTTTGTTTACCCCTTTTTTTCTTTTTTTTTTTTTTGCAACACAACAACTTGAGGCTATTCTGTCAGAGACACATATTATGTACAATATTGCCAGATATACCCACTAAAGGAATAAAGAAGACTTTGAAATGCTGATTTTTATTCAAGTGAACATTCAGACTTAAAAAAAAACCAAACATTAGAGTGGTGTGCTAATTTTTTTCTTGTTGTCTCTTCTTTAAATTGCTTAATAGATAGAAAAAATAAATGTAACATTAAAAAAAATAAGATAAATGGGTGTGACCGTGGGGAGTCTATTTTTTGTTTGTTGTCTAAATGTAAATTTAACCAAATTCCCCCTCAAAGACGATGTGGCATTAAATTGAATTCGTCTGGGAGTAGACAAAAAGTTTTTTTTGTTCGTTTTTGACACTTCATAACATAAGTAAGTTTTTTGTATGGACTGCCTGGGGGGCCTTATTGATTGATGAGTCATTTTGTGCGACTGATGTTCTATTAATGTAATGAATTCATGGTTGTTAGCTGTCTGGAGATGTGAATTTATATTTCTTGAGAATGACGTGTTTGGCAAAGTTAGGCACAGGCTGGCAAGTGCAAGTCTATTAAATGCTAATTCAAAACTTTCAATGTCATTAAATATATCTTTGAAAAGAAAAAGAAGTGTCGGAAATGGAAGTTTTCTTATAATATGGGGTGTCACAGAACCTTGTACTTCGAAAAAAAAGAAAAAAAAAAAAGATTTTGCAGTTAAGGAATTCAGGGGTTATTGGGTTTTTCAATATTTTTTTTAATATTTTAACCAGGATTACAATCATATTGCCTTTAGAAATGCAACTGAATTGTGAACCATACTATAGTTAGAAGAATTAGTAAGAAGAAGAATTTTACGACGCAGTAGATCAAATATTCGATGGATATTCTCGCAATTAAAACGCACGGACGCCACAGCTTGAACTCGGATTTTGAAAAAAAAAAAATGCTCTAAACCACTTGAGTATTGAACTCATAAAGTCTGGGCTTGCAAGCAACTACATCACTGCAACACCCACATTTTTCAAACAAGCTTCTGTGGCAATAAAGTAGATTTAGAAATAAAGATCTAAATTCCTGCTACTACTGCACAGGTTTTTTAACAACAATCTTTCTCCGCCAAACTCTTCTGAGATCAAATTTTATCTCATAACTAATTTGGGTATTACGTGATCTCGAGAGAAAAAAACGGGGAAAATAGTGAAAACTTAGTCTAAGTCTAGTCCTTAGATAAATGCCAGTTTTCTTCTTTTGATCACTCTGCAGCATTTGGGGTCATATATCAGAATGTGGTTTTCCATGTCGTCAATCGTCTCAGGCATATCGATGTAGGTTAGCGACAGCACACACCCCTACAGAAAAGAGTATAGAGGTGTTAAATCGCAAGAACTTGGAGGCCAACTCACAAGTCTAAAACGCGAAGTTATGCGCTCACCAAACAAATGAATTGTAGCACGCTCATTGTGACGTCTTGTTGAAACCACATCTCCCTCATATCAGGGCGATTCAATTCAGGAACGAAAAAATCATTGATCATGGCTCTGTACAAGGTTCCCCATTGACTGTTGACTGTTACCCTCTTACCGGTATCGCTTTTAAAGAACTAAAGAGTAATGATTCCACCAGCCCATCAAACACACAAAACTGTCAGTTATTTTGTGGATGTAACGGTGTCTCAATAACGAATGGCTTGGGGATTATCTACACTTTGAATGCAGAAGTTTTGCTTATTGATGTAGCCTTTGAAAAAAAAATGAGAAAATCGGGATCAACTCGTTTCGAGCCCATTCACCGAATGTTGACCGCGCCGTGCGGGCATAAGTCGATTAATGATAAAATAACAAGCCAAACTAGTTATTCTCTTAAAAAACCTTTATACAAAAATAAATAATACAAGGCCAAAAACACTTTCTTGCGGAACTCCAACATTTATTTAATTAAAATCCGTTTCTCCTCTAGTTTATAGCTAGGATTCTAAAACCTTTTAATGTTAACTTAGGAAAAATCTCCTAAGATCTTAGAGGTTTTGTCAGTTTCTCGCAAGAGGCAATATCCCGGCAAAAACGGTGGCTCTGACGGGGAGTCGAACCCAGTCCGACACACTGATCACTAAGCTACGTTGTACTATTATGGAGGAAGAAATTCGCTGGTTGCTGCTAAGATCCAATAGAACCTACTATAGCCTGTCGAGGATCTTCAAATCCAGAAATATTACCATAAGAACTAGGCCGCTGTTGTACCATACAATGCTGTATGATGTTGTGGAAAAAAATAAAGTTTGGTATAGGTTCCGGATGCCCTTGCACCTGGCTCGTGTGAACAATAATGAACCAGCTCGGAAAATCTTTTGCATTTTTTTTGTACAGTAAAAGGCAACGTTGCAGATCTTGGTTACACAGGAAGGATGGCATAGCTCTAAGCCTTGAGGTCTGAAACAATCGAAATGTTTGGAAGAACTTGTTGGATGAGACTCGGACTGGTTCGCGGTTGCTGCGCCGATGATGATATTGACGATGATACTCTCCGGTCCAGCGCTTTATTGATATTGAGACCATTCTATACCTTTTAAGGAGGTTTTCGAAGCTTAAGCCTATGATTTGCTGAGAGTAGCTTTATATGTTATCGAAACGCCGTTTTTTTTAAACAAGCCTTTCTAGGTTATTGTATTTGACAGTTAATTTATGCCTCATATTGTAGTAAACATGACAAACATGTGGACCAAAGAAATCAAAAAGCGTTGTATATCTTTCCAATCGTAATTGAAAACTATCCCCAAATTGCGAGCTTTAGCAACGTATTCGATGCATGATTGACCTAGTAGTATTGATGGAAAACAATAAACATCTAATTTGTTCCTATAAATGCAAAGAATCTTTTAATTTCTTGTATTTAGTGATACATGTCTCCTTGAGTACCCACTGCTCAGTGATCTGAGTGTCGCTCATCACTTCAATACATCTACAAATCATACCCAGTTCATATCTCAAGAATAATTTAACTTTGTCAGCAAACATATGAACCGACAATGTTTTATAAGTTGAGGGAGTTCGTTCACCTATAGTGAAAATAGTAAGGGCCCAAGTATAGAACCCAGGGGAACTCCGGCGAGTACTCCAAGTAATAGTGACGTATTGTTTCTAATTGCTACACAAAACTTCTTCATCCTTTAATCGATTAAAGTCAAAAAGTGTTAAGTATTGATTGCGAAGAAACAGACACAAACTGTGATTTGAGTGTATTGCAATCTGCATATGTTGGCATGTTCACTCTATAGCTTTTTACCTTTTTGCGCCTAGTTTGCGTCACTTTTTCCAGAAAAATTGTTCAGGATTAAGAAAATGTTCATAGTATGGCCGATTTGCAGCCCGTATATGTATGTGCTGATAGTTGATTTGATTAGGTAGATCCAGAATTAAGTGATTATTTTCTCACTTAAAACCCACGGACAACTCTAGCTTGCACTAGGAGTTAGAAAAATTGATTCTCAAACTGAAAGTCGAACTTAGGATCTCTCGCTTAAGAAGCAAACACCTTATCTACTGCACCACTGTCGCCCGCATTGCTCATAAAGATTGTTTCATTCTGCCTGAAAGCGGAATACGTTTCGTCGTCGCCGTTATACAATCTGCAGAAGTAGTTTTTCCATATTCGCAGCATCGATTGGGATTCTACTACGATTTTTACTTGATCGTCTGTTCGAACTGTGTAGTCTTGACAGTATCTTTTTGCACTTCTTGTTAAATCTTTCGAACTTCATACTTGGAGTAATACCTTGTGCTCCTCATGTTCCTTTTTTCCTGAAAAGCCAGTATTCGTCATTCCTCTTCATGCGAACAATACTAGTCCTTCGTTCGAAGCAGTGCCGTCTTGCTGACTTTCTGTTGAGCTGGATGTGTGTGCCAGCATTCTTCTTCAAACCAAAGGTTTCGTTGTGGTGGCCGTGTTAAGCCCAACACTTCAGAGGCAGACTCCCTCATGACATGTTGGTAATAGTTGTGTTCGTCTACTCCCTAAACAGACTATTTTGCACAATTTTAGACAAATGTTGATCGTTTACTTACATTTTTGAGAGTTTTCGGGAGAAGAGACATGTTGCGAGAGAGAAAAACATTTCCCCTTGATTCCCTATTTTAAATCAAAAAAATTCTTGGGGGAGAAAATGTGAATTCTGTTAAAACTCAAAAGTACATTTGAAATTTGACGTTTTGTAAAGGATTCGTATTTTTTAAATAAAAAAAATTGTAAAGTTAAATCCAAAGTAAATAATAAAATGACCTTACAATGGCCTAATAAAATGGTTTCCATCACAACTTTTATTTCATCTGCACTTATTTGATCCATTTCGTTTAGTTAAATTTAAATTTTTTTGACGTTTAAAAAGTTTCCCTATTTTCCTCCACAAAGCGTTTTTTTTACTTTTGAGCGAATTTATTATTTTCTGAGAGATTTCATCCCCACTCTTCAAAGTTTGACAGTTTTCCTAAAACAACCGAAAAAGTAGACGAACACAACTAATGTTGCCATTGATTATCAATACTTGATTCTGGCGGTAAAAGATTCCTTTGAAGGAAATTACTTATTAGAGACTCGATTGGAAAAGGACCCTACGATTTCTTGCAATTGCAGCCGTCATCAAACTTCTTCACAATATTGCCTTTTCTTGGCGTTGGCCTTGCTCTGAATATCCGCTGTCATGCCTAGGCTGCAGCGAAGAAGTGTCCCGGAAAGTTCTGACATCCACGATCTCTTGTCGATCGCAATGTGGTTGACAGTTGATTGATTAAGAGATCGCCATGCCCCTTAGTGAATGTTGAGGTGTGGGAAGTATTATCGGAGGTGGTGTCATGCAGGCTGTATGTTTCGACTGAACCACCAAAAATATCTTCTCTCTCTAGCTAGGTGTTGAATTCGCCTAGGATAATTTTAAGTCATATTGAGGGAACTACTCATATGTTTTGTCCAAGAGCTCGAAAGACATATCTTTGGTGTCATCATCGTTTTCATGTGTGGGGTTTGCTCCCTTTAAGACTTATAATGTCGAACTTAGCCTTGATTCGGACTTCGAGCTTATATAAGGTCTTCACTAAATAGTTAAGTTTGACTGGAATTGTGGACGCTACCGTTGATTCGATCTTGAGAATTTGTCCGCCTTCCGCCTGGGTGCAAGAAAAAGTGTTAGAAAAAGGTAATATTTATTTTCTTTTTAAGAAAATAAAATATATAAGTCCAAAGTTCAGGAACCCAAATTCAAAGCTTCACTCTCATAGACCAAATTAACTTCTAACCTTATAAGACCAAAAGTCATTGAAAGCAACCCAAAAAAAAAAAAAAAATTCTTCCAAATTACAGTTCAAATTCCAATTAATTATCTGCTATTTGCGGATTTCCCTGAATCCTCTTAAGAACACTGCAAATATTTTCGTCAAAAAAAAAACAAACAAAATAACCAGTAAATTCCAGTTAACCTCAAATATCAATAAAGAGGAAAAAACTAAGAAAACAATCTAGAATAATATTAACCTACACTCAAATAAGATCAACATTTGCTCAGATGCCAGCTCATCTTTCGCAATCCCAAGGTACAACTACAATAAGAGAACAAAAAGATAGAAAATTCCAATTCATTCATAATTACCACATCCGATTTATGAATTAAAAATACGCTGAGAGCGCGTTTCATCCATTTAGTGAGCCTAATATTACCAGATGAACCCCACGACCACGCGTCTGTTTTTGTCACTAACTTGCAGTTGCATCTCGATATCCCTGGCATTCCCACAATGACACAAATGCACCTACCCACCGAGAAGTATCTGCGAGATAAACCAATTTTAGAACAACATTCGTTGATCATTTTCTCGAGAAATATTTGTCACAGATTGCACAGCTGTCAGACGCGGCTAGCCGTTGTGTCGCAAGGTCCCATACCGTTCCCAAAATATTCGAAACAGTTTTTGAACTTCAAGAAATCCAAAAACAATCGTACATCTAGAAAATGTATCTTTTAGTTAGAATTTTAAAAGAAAGAAAAATCTAAATTAAAATCCAGCACAGGAAGAACAATTCTGTTTTTCAAAGATAAGCAGAGAAGCTGTAGCTGCGGCTTATCAGCAGAGCGTCACACGTCGCCGTCGTCGATAGTGTAGTGTGTTCACACACTGATACTCCAGTCCAGAAGCGGATGTCGATGCCTCGACTTGAGTATCTAGAACGTTTTTTGAAGAGTGTGCGTGCTTAAGGCAAACTTACACTTAATTGGGAAATATGATGTAACATCACGTTGCGATGAAAGTTATTACAGCTTACGGGGGTCAACTCTGACACCCTCTCGTATCTGTTGGACTGACAAAAAAAATCAAAAGATAGAAAGAAAAAAAAAACATCTGTATCTGTGTCCAGTGTAGGTCCATTCTAATTAATTGTGCCAAACGTAGGGAGGCGACAGTAATCCCGGGTAGATTATTAATACTTCGTTATCATTGACGTTTCCAGAATTGGGGACGACCGACTGTCGGCGGTGAATGGGCGACAACGTGACGAAGATGCCAGTTCAGCATGTTCCAGTGTCAGATACTTTTTTTTTTTTTGAAGACTAATCTCTTTCGGAGATGGTAATAGCGAACTTAAAAGAAGACGTTTTTGTAAGTGCTAGGAAATGGAGATAAAAGGTCGTCAGAAAATTGATTAAATCCATGTATAGTCTTTGGGGAGTATAGAGGGCGCAAATAAATCACTAATGGCCGCGTGAGATGCACAGCCAGAGGAGAGCATAAAATCAGGTTGCTTCTCCGGACTCCCTTGGAACTTATAGAGGTTACATTGTTATACATCCTATATATACACAAAATGATGGAGAACAGATAGCATTTTCTTATTTTTTGGTTTATTTGTCTTTCGGGATGAATTGAGATAATACTTAAGATTAAAGATAAGTGTTCGCCTTGAATAAGGGCGACCAGTGTTTTTTCTGATCAGGGTTGTTATAGCAATAAAAAGTAATTGACTTTTTGGGGGGTTGTGGTGGTAAAAAAATATTGTAACCTTCTTCCTTGAACAACTTTTTATAAGACTTGGAGGTGGAGTGTTAAAATATGTTATTGCTTAAAGGATTTGATTTTTCAAGAGTTATTGGATGTCATAACTCATCAAACAGATTGGATGATTTTCTTAGGAATGAAAAAGAGATAGAATACAGGGAAGACGGTTTTTGATCAGGTAGCCTTGCAAGAAGCTTAGGTTTTGTTATGAATCCTTGTTTTGTAGGCTCTTGCCTTGCGCTCTCAGACAAATTAGAAGTCGTCAGATCTAGAAGATATGCCAAAATGTAATCTTCTGAAACATCGTTCTCAGTGATTTCACCTGATCCTTTGGGTCCACATTAACAACTGGAAATTTCTCGCGTATCAATACGTGGCGTTAATACGCGGCGTCAAAACACGGCGTTAAAATAAATTAAAAATAATTTTTTGACGCCGCGTTAGAAAAAATTATTTTTTGAATTGTATTGAGAATTAAGTCATTTAAAACCATATGAGAATATAGTTCTCAAGAACGAGATATGGCCAAAAAATGAAAATTAACAATTCAAAACGGTAAACATATTGGGCATTTACTTACATCAATTTATCTACATACATACATAGATATGTACATATTTTGTGAGAAAATGAAAACCAAGATTCAAATATTTGACGAGCTGCTGTATGTATGTATAGCTCTGTGTGACAAAACGCCGCGTCAAAATAATCTCAACGCAGCGTTTGACGAAGCCTTTATGGTGTGCCTTTTTCACGGGATACTATGTTTCGTTTACAGAGATAACCAGTGTTCAAAGTCTTGGGAACCTAGTTTCTTTTTTTCTTTAGATATTAAATTGTTGCAACATTCTTCTTCTTAATTTTTTTAAAGCAGAGCCCTTATAAGAATATAAAATTTTTGGAAGCTATCAATTGAATGTTTCGGGTCTTCGGCGATAATAAGCAATACTCTTGAACGACTGCATGAATACGCTATCCCATTTTAAATCCCCAGCGCAAATAATAATTGTCTAACATTGTTGCTAACGAAGTTACTGGATTACCCTGAACATTTGATTTGCTTTAAATAACATACATTTTAATGTAACAATTAATTTATTAGCTATGTGCAAATTAAAATATCTTCGGCGTGTTTATCCCGCACATAATTAATAAAAAATACTGAACTGCTCAACGTGAAATAAATTGTTTAATAAAATGTCAGCTAAACAATTAACTTTTTAATTAAATTTAAATAATTGTTTGATAGAATAAGCTTTTAAGCTGAGGTGTGAGGATTAGTAAAATTATGAAAACAAATTGACCTAAACAAAAAAACAAAATTGAAAAAGCAACGCAAGTGCGGGTCTGATTGTTTGTGTTAAAATGATCAACCAATGTGAGATTGAGTTAAATCTAAGTTCTAAGTAGACAAATTTTGATGGTCAATGAGGGCCGACCAAATCTTCTTGTCATATTTGTAATACTCCTTCTTTTTTTAGAGTTGCCACGTTGCCAGCCAATTAGTTTGTGCTTAATTTGTGATTTTAAAAGTTGTTCTAAATCAGAGGTCCAAAGTTCCATTTTCATTTTTGCTTGCGATTATATGTACTATAAGGCAGGTTTAGGATTCGTGAATATTGAGATAACAATCAAACATCAGATGACGATCATAGCGAAGTCTAAAAAAGTTAGTGGCAAAAAAGGTCTGTCTGTCTGTCTGTCAGTATGTATAACGAGCTGCAGCCTAAACGGTTTAAGCGATTATCTTCAAATTAGGTGTGTGTGATTCTTTTGGCATTCCCCAGGGGGGAAATTGAAATTTTGTTTTTAGGCCTAAAAATAATGGTACCTGCGATATGACCGTTTAGTTTCTCGAAAACTTCTCCAACGATTTTGATAAACATTTTGAGAATTTTTTTGTAGGCATTAGATACTATTTTATGGAAATAAAATTTACCGAAAAAGTCTATTAACGGTACCTTTCATATAACGGTTTTTTTAATTTTCGACTTTTTCGGATTTTAATCAAATTTTATATTTGAAAAGACCTAGATGAAAAAAAAAATTCTGCATACCAACATTTTGAAAAAATATTTTTTTCTATTAATAATTAATTTTTGATTTTTTTTTTGAAATTCATTATTTTTATAACTTATCAAAAAAATTATTTAAAATTTCAAAATTAGGTTTATATTAATAAACTCAATAAAACTGGATACCAAAATCTCAAACAAATTTTTTTTTTCAAAAAAAAAAATAAAAACACCGGATTTTATCACAACCGATGCTACAATTTTCGAAATTAATTTTGTCATAAATTCTTTATTATTTGTGATGGCGTACTTTATTTTTACTAAAATCTATTAAGGCTGTGTTTTTGTCAAAGATCTTGCCTTCCAATGTAATTAGGCACATAAGAGCAAGTTTGTGGAGAAAAGACTGCACCAACCGCTTTATTAATTCTATTTCTGATGTCTAGGTCTATTGTACCATCGACTGACACAACACTATCTAGATTGTTGAACCAAGTCGCTTCCTCTATATTCTTCAGCCCCAGATTTTTTTTTTTGGCGTCAAGTTATGTTAAACTTCGACTGAACAAAACTGCCCTTAGAGATATTGTAAGTCTTTGTTTCTTTCTCCTGCAGCTTTTTTTCCCATTTGAATTGTTGGTCTGTTCCCCTTATCTTTTCTCACACCTCACTGATCTGTTTTATAAGCTGCTCTTTTCTCGTTTTGAAAACACTTCTTTTGAGCTAGTTTCACTGTTTTATTTTGAGGCTTTAGGGGTCTAGGGATATATAGAGATCTCTAGCCCTTGACTGTTTCGGTAACGTTTCAGATCAAGCCTCCAAAAACACGCTCTTTACTCTGTCCCACATCACTTCATTCATGAGTTCAAAAGCAATTTCTTTCAGAGCCGATGCTTTGTCTTTAAGAGTACCTGCAAAATTACGCCAATCATTATTATTATTATTATAATATATATATATATATATTATATATTATATATATTATATTATATTATACATTATATTTTATATATTATATATTATATATATATATATATATATATTAGTATGCTGCTTGATGTAGCCTCTGAACGTCACTGGACCAGCAGCTATTCGTAGCTGAAGTGTTGCGAGCAGGAAGCGATGATCACTTTTTGCGTGCGCACTTCTATCGATTGTTAAGGTGCGTCCACAACCAAGACAATTGTTTAAAAAAATTTCTGAAATGTTTCCCATTTAAAAAAAGAATCTGAAACATTTCAGAAATGCATCTGAATATTGCATATATGCACATTCAATTAAATTCAAAAACGCAGGAATTAAACCAAAAGTATTTATATGTATTCTTATTTTTTTAATTTTAAAATACACGGGGGTAAAAAACAACAATAAGTAAACATTTTGTCAACAAACAAAAAATCAGAGAAACCACAAAGAACAACAGATATCGTAAGAAAAGGATTTTAAATTCATTTAATGGAACAATATTCATTTTTTTTTTTATTTTCTTCATTGCAGATACATTAAAGAAGAATATACATAAAAAAAAAGAAAAAAAGTATCTTCTATAACTGCCGAAAATCTACTCGCCACGTAAAAGTAACATAAATCCCCCCAAAACTATTCAACAATTAACCAACAAATAATCTTCAAACCAGCAATGACACTAAACTTTAAGTGATATTTAAAAAAAAAAATAATTTACGAAAATTCGGCTTACAAAGCCGCCACTTTTGTATTTTCTCCAGAGAATAGTGAAATCAAAACAATAATTCCATTTTGACATTTTCTATTGAACAAAAGCATGGTACGCATGAATGTAGCGGCATCAGCAGCAGAACAACAACAACAACAGCAACAACATCAACATAAACACACAAATAACACCAACAATGCCGTAACACACAACAATAGCAACAGCAACAACAATCACAATCACAACCACAACAGCAACAAACATAAGAACAAACATTCAAATAACAAAAATAATAATTTTCAAAGCGGCAACAAATCTATCACACAAGTAGGGATGGTTGTCGGTGTGCAGCAACAACAACAACAGCAACAACAACAGCAACAGCAACAGCAACAACAACATCAACAACACTATGCACGACATCACCAGCAATCTTCACCCGATGGTTCGACATCATTGCCGGCATCTCCGCCACTTATCCAACAGACGGCATCAGCGCCCCAGGGCGCATCCTTAGTACCGCCCTGTGCCTTGCATCATCCGCAACAGCATCAGCAACACCAGCAGCAACAATTGGCAGTGATTGCTGCAATGCACCATTTGGCGGCGGCCGGCGCCGGCGGAGTACCCATGAACCATCATCAGATTCATCATGCTCCGCCACCACAACCACCTCCGCATCATCATCCCCTGCATGCACATCATCATCCGCCACCCCAGCAGGGTGGTGGACAGCAACAGCAACAGCAGCAGCAACAACAGCAGCAACCTCACGAAAACGGTCACGGACCGAATAATGGCAATGTAAATGGCAACGTTAACGGCGTTGGCGGAGCCAATGGTGGCATGAATGGTGTCGTAGCAACAACCGCACCAGCCCCACAAAACGCAGGACCTCCCCAACAGCCGCCACCCCCCACGCCCGTATACATCCAATATCCGGGAGAATTCTATCCTGCCGCCGAATACTACATCCCACATCATCATGACAATATGTGCCCGGCACACCATCAGCCCATGTGCACAATGCCTTCAGAATATGGTAAGAATGCCAAATGGTTTCTTTTGAATAAATTTTAATTTACATTTTGTGTGCGAACCACAATGGGATTTCAGAATTTTTTTTTTCATTTCGGGGGCGAAAAATAATGTTTTTAAATCTTTTATAAACATGTATCTAAGTGGCACGTGGTTGTACTTATGATTTCGGAGAAGGAAGGACCAAAAAAAAAAACAGAAACAGAATTAGGTGACACAGCAATTGACCTTTATTTTGCTTTGTTTGCTATTTTTTATAAGGATTTATTAAATTTGTACCATAAGAACGGGGGCGGGGGACGTGTGGAAGAAATAGGTTGAAGGATAAGAAATATCATGGGCACACATAGGCGGCTTAATTCCTTTTTTTATTTCTAGGAACAAAAAAAAGTAAAATTAAAAACAAAGAGAAGAGGTCCTAAATTATGAGTGAGCGGAATCCACAAGATTATTTGTTTTGCAATAAACTAGTTGCCTTTTCGAGATTGGTCCTTAAGCTTGGAGAGTTATTCCTTCATATATTTTTCAATAAACCGAAAGCACCCTTTGCTTTCCCGATATACAGGTGTTGATATCATGTTCAGTTCCGCTTTCGGTAGAGATGATACTCCCAAGATAATGAAAGCTCTGTACTTTCTCTACCGACTGTTGAGAAATATTTATTAGAGAGGATGACTGGGTCTCGAGGCTGATCATCTTGGTTTCGCCGGTATTGATTTTTAACCCCTCGATTTCAGCTTCTCTCTCCAACATTGTTGCCATTTGATGGAGATCCATTGTAATCATATCCTCATTCTAGCTGATCAGAGAGCCGTCTAACAGAGTGTTGTTTTGACTTGTGAGTACCACTCTAATGACTACATTGGATCTTCAAACTGCAGCTATACGAAGTCTTACGGTAGCTACCATTAGTTGGTGGTCTCAGACGAACTCCATGATGGCGCCTTCTCTATTTCTAACAACTACTTCTACGCTGATCGCGAAGTGGTTAATTTGGTTGGAAGATGCTTGTTTGAACGTCGACACCCAGCATACTTTATGGAATGCCTTGAGTTCATAAGTACATGGTGCCACCAATCACCAATCACAAGGCCGTTAGCGTCGAGGAAAGTCTTCTCATTCCAGAAACCCATCTTTGTTCGGGTACAATAGCCAAAAGTCGTCAACGTGCCATCATTTCTTATCTCTCTAAGAATCGATGCGCTCACAAAAGAAAATTAAATTGAAATATTTTAGACACTTTTTTTTTGTTTCAAAGATTTAAAATACAAAACTTCATTAAATTTCGAGATCCTTGATCTATATCTTGCACGCAGACTTTTTTAAATGGCTCAATTTAAATAGTAATCTCAAAGAAACTGCTTTAATGTAATCAGTGCTGTCGCTTTAAAAACCAAATAAACTTTGCATACCACTGGAGCTAAATGCTAATAATAAATGCATGTAGAGGGCGCTGAAGTCGGTTGATTTTTAAATCAAATTATCAGTCAACACACAAGAATGCATTTGTACAATTTTTAAATCTCTAGCTCGTTCAAGTCAAAATAAAACCACATATAGAGGGCGCTGCTAACTGCAGCTTAAAAGCTTTATAAAACTTTAGCTACATGAAAAGTTTCGATGGTTGTTTCCTATGGTTTAACAATTGAAAATGTCAAACGGTGTTCACATATCTGTTCAGTAAGGTTTGGCAATTTATTATGAATCGTCTATCGCCAGAACTACGATTCCAAATTATAGAAATTTACACTGAAAAAAATCGCGAAGTTCATAGAGCTCTTCGTCCATTTTACGGTCAACATAATCGGCCATCATTTCTGGTTAAATGGCTTCGTCAATTAGCAAAATGGTCGTATATGAAGCCAAAACAATCCTAAAGCCATTACATTCATTCAAATTGACTTTTTGGTTAGGTTTACACGCTGGTGGCATCATCGATCCTTATTTCTTTCGAAATTAAGAAGGAGTTGCGGTTACGGTGAATGGCGAGCGCTATCGAGCCATGCTGACAGATTTTTTGTTTGCAAATATTAATCAGGTAGACATCGACCACATTTGGTTCCAACAAGATGGCGCTACTTGCCATACAGCTCGGCTAACCATCAGTTTATTGCAAAATCAATTTTTGTACCAAATTTATTTCCAGAAGTGGTCTTGTTAACTTGCCCACTCGTTCCTGCGACTTAACGTCTCTCGATTACTTTTTATGGGGCAATGTTAAGTCTTTGGTTTATGCTGACGAACCAGCAACTCTTGAAGCATTGGAAACCAATATTCAAGCCACCATTGACACCATACGGAATTATTGGAATAGGTAGTAAAAAATTGTACTGATCGAATGGACTTATTATATACCAGATTATAATAATTAAAGAATTCAGTCCAACAATATTTCTGTCTTGTATTATTATTTAAAATTCTCAAGCTCCTAAAAAAACATCCCCTATATAAACATTAGTCAACATAGAAGATCGCAGGTGCAAAATTTCGAATCTCTAGCTTATTTGCACCAAATCTAAGTAAAAATACATGTAGATGGCGTTGTAGTCGGTTCATTTTTATATCAGAATTTCGGTCACTCTCGAAAACACAGCGCAAATACATCGATTGTATTAATCTGAAAAACAGTCATACACAACATTTTTGTTTGAAAAAAATCAATCTATATCTCAATTATAGCCAGATAAAAACTAAAAGAGCCTATTTGTATCTAGGAAGAATTTTACCTCACATCTCTCACAAGAAAGTTATAATGCTATTATAATTTATGATCCCAGATTTCAACCACGTGAAAGCTTTATTAAGTAACGTTGAAGTTAAACTTTTTCTTCTCGACAGCTCTGAATTGTTACTGTAGTAATTTAAATTGGCCATTCTTTTATGCTGAAAGACGCTTTTTAAATAATTTTTGTTTCAGAAAACTTAAACTTAAACTTTTTATGAACTTATTCGGTTTCTGAGCAATCGCAACTGAAAGCGTTTTAGTTACTAAGGTGTTTAGAGAAAGTTTCCTCAAACAAAACTAAAAAAAACTAAATCCTTTTTAAAGCGGTGTCGCAAAGAGGTTTTCCTTCTCATCGCTCAGCAACTCAAACCGTAAAACCACTCTGTGATGTATTGTAACCAAATAGTAACCCCCGATTTCATGGCAAACCATTGTAGAATTTAATTGCAACACGTATTCTGTTTTTTCTTATAGTCTCAAAAACATAGTTTTGCTACAGAAAACTTTAATGAAACACTTGAAAAACTAATTCTGTTCTTATAGTCAGAACTCAAATTTTGTTGAGTTTCAGAAAGTTTTACTGAAATAAGAACATATTATCAACGAACCAAAATTAAACCTTAAATCTCATGGACACCACAGTGAAACTTATTTGCGACCCAATATATCGAACACACAATACAGTTTGACAGAAGAAAAAAGTATTCACTGTGGAGTTACATTAAAGTTTCCTAAACATGTCACATAAGGTACTCACTAACTTTAGTCAAATGCATCACTTTTCGGTAACAAGTTTTAGTTCCTTTTTTGGTTACAAAATTCAGGCGAAAAAGGCGAACATTGTTTTTTTTTTATCAGAATAAATCAAATGGCATTGCCAAATCTTTTTTTCAGTTTCAGTCAGTCAGCAGGCGTTTTTATTTTTTAGCTCCGAGCTAGCACTGAGCTGTCAAAAAAGAAATGTTTTTGTTGTTTTGACTCGGAGCACTCGAGCGGTGAACTTGTATTTCTTTTTAAGCTCGGAGCTCGCTCGATAAATTCTAACAATGCTAACATTTAACAGAGCGCATCGAGCGAAAAGCTAGGTTTCATCTAACTTCATTGGTTTTTTGTGACAGTAAAAAAAAAAAACAAAAAAAAATAAAAACAATTGATATGGCGACGAATTTGTTTGCCTCCCAATGAAAATAAGGACAAATTAATTATATAAATTAAATTAATGAATTTTTTTTGTATTTTATTTATTAATGGGGTGAAGTGAAGAATTTGAAAAACACCAATTTCATAAACAAAGCTGATAATTTTCACAGTTTATTAAAAAAATGGTATGATGACACTTAAGTGCTCAATTGTGTTTCTTTAATAGCCCCGAGCGCTCAGGTCACGCTCGATTCGCTCAGGCCCCGCTCTGTGCCCCGCTCGGGTCTAAAAAAGAAAAAGGTCTACAAGTCGACTGTCGATCTTAAGATCGCCGTGGATGGTCGTGTGCGGTGCTCGTAAAGATAAAAAACAACAAAAGAAAAAAATTAATTTGCCTGCGCATTGTCACCATCGCGAGTGTTGAAAGAAATGTACCACTCGAAAAGCCCTCCTCCATTTACATCACTATGTCTTAAAAGTCGCTTGCTACCCACTGCAAGATTCACTTGGTCCATCGCAAGTTGTTTGCAAGTGCATAGATGATTGACATCTGATTTTTTGTTTTATGGTGTTGTATGTTTGAGTTAATGTTTGTATGCCAGCTGTCATATGGGCAAAACAACGAAACAAGTTTGTTTATTCCACAAATTTATTTAGGCCTTCATTGCGCAAGAGTTGTGTTTTAAGTGTTAGAATTCATCACCTAATCGATTTTCGTGACTTAGATCATCTATGTTAGGAATTATATTTCTTGCCAGAGCAACATGAACCTTAACTAATTCTGGTTCAAATTCACTGCCCGCAAGCATATCATTCATTAGTCTTTTATTTACAGGAGCCCAAATCTCGACAGTAATATGACTTTTAACAATTTTGATTCACTCTCCAATTTTATTTCGAAAATTGTTTTCCATTGACCTCGCGCCTGAAATCGATATTGCGGGCGATTTCAATGTACACAATTCCAGCTGGCTCTGCTTTTAAAACTTTTCATCATCTTCGGTTCCACTGTGTTTTAAGTTTTCTTTCTTTCTATGAAATGATTTTTTTGAAGTTTAGGTGAATTTTCTTACTCTAACGACATTTAAATAATTCTAATACTCAGTAAATGTACTCTCCTTTCTTACCCTGACAACCCACCCGATGGGGCTTCCCATTATTTTTTTATTCCTTTTTCTTATAATATAATCCTCCTTCAAGCTTCCAGTTAATCCCTCCTAAGCCTTTCATTTTATACTGATGCCAATGTGTTATCGCAACCCTCAACCCCAAAATATGATATGTACCTTACTTCCCACACATACAGGTATTTCCAAATACCCTTATAATGAGTAATCGCGTCTCTTCTTTTCCTGCCAATTCATTGTCTTGAATTATAAAGAAGTCCTCCTTAGCCTCGCCAAAGAATTCGACAATTTATTAAGCTGACTGTATCCCATTTGTCACACATGACGAATTGAGCTTAAGGTATATAAATATCCAATTAAACACACAAAAAAAGCCTTAAATTCAATTCCATTATAATTAATAATACTCACGCTCATTGTCTGTCATATTAAGTCAATACTTTGGCAGTAAGTGCTGCCAACCCTACTTATGCTTTTGCTTCGCGTTGACGTCTATCAACACGCTTCACGTTAACCCCCCCCCCCGCCCATTTCCTAAAGGTTGGGAGTAAAAATGTCGCTTGAGATACTCAGTTGCTCGCATGTTCAACGGGGAATAGGAAGTACAAAAAGTATCTCACATGATACTACGAAGGTAAAAGTCCATTAGTAATTCAAGACTTACTAATATCTCGCTGTTGTTGTTGTTGTTGTAGGCGGAAAGCCTTGAAGTGGAATTATTTCAAAATTAAGTTTTATGATTTCCTTGACAATGCTTTCTACCTAAATCAACATTCACTCTTTATGGCACGAAGGATGATGATATTTCTTTAATTGATGGTGCTAGGAAAGGGATTGAGTCTAGCTAATGCTTCCGGAAGGCTGACTGTTTCTTAACTGTAAAGTAACATTTTGGTTCTTCCAAACCCTTCTTGAATCCTCAAAAGTCGAAAATCCATATAAGAAATAAGAAAAAAAAACTTTCTAGATAACCTCTTTTGAAAAATCAAAAATGTTTATCAAAATCGGTTAAATAGTTTAGCAGGAGAAGAGTTCAAAACTTACGCAGCGCCGCCCCGACTGGAATTTTATACATACATTTAAGAATAACCAAATAAAGGTAATTCATGTTTTGGTATTTCTTAAATTACTAATTTGATCCAAGCCACGTTTAATATCTGTAGCTTCATTAAAAAAGAAAAAAACATTCAAAATCACATTTTAGCAGATTTCATTGTTTCAATCGAAATACATTCCATTCTTTTCTTTTAAGCTTCCACTGTCCTACTGAACCGTGGGCGCTCTGCTTCACTCCCTGCGACAATGTTTTTGGTTAAAAAAGAGTACCCTTACGGCCGACGTGGTAGATAGATCATCAGGTTCGCTGATCTATTATCTGTACCAGCCCTCGACTGTCTAAACATAAAAAAGACTCGGGACGGATGAAAACACTCGAGGGCGTCCCTCGAAGATTTGTACATTAGTCGAGGTCATCACCCTTGCTATGTGACCCCTAATCAGCTTAATTTAGAAGTTATTTGATCCACTTTATGTTAGCCCTATTCAAAGTTAACTTAGTTAAATAAGGTTCCTCTGTTTCTTAGCCAAAATTATGGAGTAAATAATGGCTAACCAAATTCTTAAATACCTAGAAACTAATAGCAGGCTCTCTCAGTGGCCATCAGGACTTCGCAACAAACATAGCTGTAAAACTGCGGTTGTCAAGGTTACCTCTGATTTGCGTGCAGCTCTTGCCAAAAAAGAATTTGGAATCATGGTTCTTCTAGACTATTCTAAGGCTTTCGACTCCATAAGTCACACACACTACTAAGCAAGTTGAAAAATATCTTTAATTTTGGTAGAGCGTTTCTAAGACTGCTCTCAGAATACCTTAAGAACCGTCATAGACCAGGGAACTCCAAGTCCCATCACCGTTAACTGGTATGCCGCAGGGATCTGTATTAGGACCGTTGCTATTTTCTATATTTATACGCGATCTTCCCGACTCAATCCGGAACTGTAAAGTGCAAAGCCTTCTGGTTTAATAGTAGATAGCGTTAACCTAATTAATCAAGACATACTTAAAGTTTAACAATGGTAGGATCCTAATAATCTTGAGCTTTTTATGTTAGCCCCATTCAAAGTAAACCACTTTTACTTGTTTATACTCAAACTGTGGTGTCCTATGATGTCCAAGGCAGGTAAGAAGACTCCGTCTCTAAAGAACCCGAATCTTAACCATTAGAGGTGATGCAACGTGGAATCACACAGTGCATCCATAGGCAATTATCAGCCTAATGATGACCGATAGCAAATCAATTTTACCCAGCTATCAAGGCGGCTGTTATAAAACAATCGCTTTGACAGGTGAGCACCTAGCTCAAGCCCTGACTGGAGTCATGTCGATAAGAGTCAATTCTACTTTGACATTTGGGAAGTAAAAAAATACAAAACATACGTCAACAAGACATGAATCGCTATACGCCTTAAAAGCGCAAAATAATTGCAACTGGATCGCTTGTTCAATCTCAGCTCCGGACCAAAAAGGTTTTTCGATAAAATTGAACATTAAGCGATAAAGCACCACTAAAGGAGTCTGATGATCGGGTTGGCCCCGTGAAATAGCTCCATCTTATGAACTTGGGGGTAGTACACACAAGTTGTTGTTCTTCATTAAAATATTAGATTTATTTGTATAAAGCCTTTAAAGACAAGCCTTAGGTAGGTTGTTTGCATTGACTTGTCGTCTAAAGTTTGCATTATAACTATTAGCTCATTACAATCTATTATTTTTTGTATTCAAATAAATTGCACGACTGAATCGCATGTACAGGGTGGGCCAAAAGAAGTCATTCATCCGATGTTGTTGGCTCTCTTTTTTTTCTAAATGAAAAACTTCGATTCTGTTTTTTGATTATGTTTATTTTAACCTTTAGAATTGTATTGGTCAAGTCGGGAACATGATATCGGCCAAATGGGCGCCGTCACAATTGATTGCCATACGGGCTCGTTTTATGGCATTTTTCATCACTTCAGCGAGAACTTCGAGCGACAGATTGTCGCACTCGTGTCGAATGTTGTCCTTGAGGCCTTCCAGAGTCTCGGGCTTGTTCACGTAAACACGGGACTTGAAAAAACCCCACAAAAAAGTCTGAAACGGTTAAATCGGGCGATCTTGCGGTCCAGTGCAAATCGCCAAAACGAGAGATGAGGCGACCCGGGAACGCCGCCTTCAGAATATCGGTTCATGTCGGTTCATGTATCGCTCCATGGCTTGTTCATTTGTATTCTGCATCTGTCTAACCACAAATGTCAAAACATATTTGAAATTGGCGGCCATTTGCAAAAATTAGAGCATCCTTCAATAGGGTGTTTTCTTTTTGGCCACCTTGTACTTGCTCTTGTGTGCGTAGAATAAAATTTGAAAAATATAAAGGGAACTTCAAAGTTTTTATTCTGCAGAAAAAAGCCATTTTAGTTCTTTATAAATTGTAAAAAAGCGTGAATTTTTTTTTTCAAAATTGTAGGAACGGTTTTTAAAGAAAACGGTTTTTTATTTGACAACTTTTTTCAAAATAAAAAAAAAACATTTCAAATCAAATCAAATGTGAATTGCTTGAAACCATATACTTCATTACCTTTTGATTGCAGGCCATGCTCGATTACAAGCCTTACATGCCTTTATGAAAAAGCCTTACACAATTTATTTGCATTGACTTGTCATGGAGAGCCTTATAGTAGCTATTATTTTATTTATATAATTTATTTATTTAATTATTTACATATTTATTTATTTTCTTATTTAATTATTTATTTAATTATTAGTTTATTTATCACTAGCTTCTACCCGCGGCTTCGTCTGCGTGAACTTTATATTAAGAATTTTGGTTAAATTAGGTTTTGTCGTCAAATTATAATTTATTTTTATAGTATTATATAAATAGTGAGTCCCGTTTTTCTAATCGATGTGATATTCCGCTATACCTGTATATTTTTATATTTCTATATCTCTATGTGTCTATATATTTCTATATTTTGTATTTCCTTTTTTTTATATCTCTATATGTGCACCTATATCTCCATTTCTCCACATCCTTTCGTATCTCTATATCTCTCTATGTCTATATCTCCATATCTCTATGTCTTTATATCTCTATGTCTCTACATCTCTTGAGGATTATCATCACTTCAAATATGGCAGTTTTGTTTATTGACGTATTATGAAAATTGGGATCAACGGCAATCTTTTTTTGTGTCCATTCACTGAATCTTGCTAGGTGATCCTGCGGCTTGAATTCTTGCACGAGTTGGATTTTGTAAGCACACAAGCCAAGATCTTTCCGGAAAATCTTTCATAAAGTGGATGGACACATATCTAATTCCTGTGCCCGATGGCAGATAGACTGATTCGGATCTTCCTCTACGCTACGCCCTACAGCAACAATGACTGTACGCACTGTACGACGTCTCTTTGGATGCGTATTAACATTTTACTATAAATGGTCATAAATAGTGGTGCGAAAACGTTCCATATTTAATCGAAATAATTAATTGCTCAGATGGACGATTATGTTGACCGTAAAATGACCGTAGTGCGCGATACGTATTTCGAACAGAACCATGATTTTCAAAATAATTTTTTTACAAATTGGAAGCGTTGTTCAAGCGTCTGTCTATTCATGTTGAGATAGATGCCAAGCCAAACCAAATTCAAACTAAATCACTTGACAGTTGACAAAATGGACGCCAGTTAAAATAGTGTTGCCAACTTAAAGTTCTATACCTCTAAAAAACACCCTTTATAAGTAGGATAAATTGCTTTATTTGTTTATTTTGTATTTTTATTTTTAACTTACTTATATACATTACCTCGATATTTTTCCAATGTTTGCTTATCTATTCGTAAATGTATTTATTTATCTATTTTGCCTCAAAATTTTATTAAATCCTAATGTAAACAACATCTTCATTTGGATCCACTTTTCTCGCCTGAAAAAAATAATTTTTTTATTAAATGAAGGTCGAAACTTTGATAATATTATTGTATAAATGTTATTAGTTTTTCAGTAGTAAGGTAGAAATTACCATTTCACTGTATATTGTACAATCTAGTAATGCAAAAAAAAAATGTATATGAATTCAACTACAATTAAATAATATATTTTTCTTTTTCTTTAATTATTATTTATTTTATAAGTATTTCGTACTTTTTTGCAATTTTGAATTTACCGGAGATGTTATTCAAAATAGTGTTTTCTTGAGGAGTCTATTCCTATTGCCACAAATTTCCTATTTAGTAAAAAAATATATAAAAATAACTAAACATTACCGACGGCAGCCCTGCCAATATTGTTTGGAGGCTTTTTTGCCCCAAAAAGTAATCGATTTTGTTGGTTTGGTGAATCAAGAGTGCCCTCAAATTAAATCCACAAACACACTCATTCTGGCAGCCAACATTGTGGTCTTCATAATTAATTACTAGTTGATGATAATTAAAAAATTATTTACATAAATATTTATTTATAGAGTCAGTACAACGCACCAGCAGCACATATGTAACCAATGGGCGTTCAATCTCGAGGGCCTGCATAGTGCTGCGCACATATCGATTCCATGTTATTGTTGAGGATTTTCTGTTTTTCTTTTTGCATTGTTGTTGCTGTTGTTCCTTCCTTCCGATTCAAAGTGCGGATAAGATGTAATTAACGATAAAGTATGGCCGACCAGGAAAATAAGTTTATTTTGTTTGGGCAAAAAAAATAATGGAAAACCCAGAGAATCCAAATCCTGGATGGCAAAGGAGTTGGATTTATTTAAACATCCGACCCCGCTCCCGCCCGGTTTTTTTTTTTTGTATTGTCCCCCATATTACGCATATCCATAAAGAAGACCGAGTATGCAGACACTACATAGACCAGACGGCGAACTTAAAATAAAAAATCCTTACAATTCTTAAAAAAAAAATCCGAAATAAAAGTCTAGGTCTCTAGATAAATGTACAAAAACTGACACCGGCATCGACATCGAAACACGACACTGACTGCAGCCATTACGCCAGACGTCAGACGATAGCCAAAAACTGTGTACTGACTATTTTGGGACATGTCAAGTGGAATTTTCAGAGCACTCCATAGTGTGTGTGAGTGTATGGTGTATGTCCTTTCATGCCGCAATGAGTGTTGCAGGTCTGGGGAACTGCTCTTTTTTTTTTGGTATTTTTTTTAGTTTCGAGTATGTTGGGTGTATGAAAATTAAGGACGGGGCGCTGCCAAAATGGAATGACACCCAGTTCTTTGTAATCGCTGAGGCGCGCTGCTGAAGGGCTTCGTCTGAGTCGAAATCATCGTCTGGGAATTATGTATTGTCGTGAAGACTATCCTGACAAATTGATTTAATTTGAAAGATTTATGTTGTCAAAGGCAAATTTTCCTTTTGAAATTTACATAAACCTTGTCAAAAAGAATTATTTTTGTACTTATTTATTTTTTTTGAAGAACACTAGACGATTAAATGGCATTTTTTTAGGGATACATCGAAACATTAAGTTATACTGAAGAAAAGATATATCTAAGGTCAAGGCAGACAGAATGACAGAAAGATTTAATAAAATATTATGCGGAACTTTGCCCCCAAAAATTGCCTACTTAGGTAATGTTTCTTCCCAAGGAAAATATATTTGTGCTAAATTAAGAATATTTTAAGATGATATGCGCCAGGGCACCGTCTTGACTCCTGTGCTTCTTATTTATTATTTAAGATTTGACTTTCTGGTTTCTGCTATTAAGAATAAGATAAAGACCTTAATTTTTGCTGAAGAATGAACCATTATAAGATAAGATCATACACCCTTGAAACGAGCATTTAGCGGAAGCAAAAAAGACTGAATACCTATGATGTCCATTTTCTGATTCATTCAGGCCTTTTCGGGACAATTATTTGAATAAAACAGTTCTTTCTAAGTGATAAAATTTTAAATATCTTGTAACTATGATCAAAAACGAAGCATCAAGCATTAGGGTGATGAATGCTGCCATCTTCTCTTTGGAAGGACGGCATCGACCAGGACGCCCGAAGCCTTGGGGTGCGCAATTGGATGGCGTCGTCCAGCAATCCGGATCCCGATTGTTGCGCCGATGATGATTATGATGAATTTAGCTGGCACTGCCGTGTAGAAGATGCCCTGAGAACGGCCTTGGCTCCGATAAAGCACCGCTTCCCGTGAGATCAGCGAAATCAACCATCGTTGCGCGTGGTTAATGGAAAGATTGAGGACCGTCCGAAAACCAACTGCGTGCTGTTGACATGTTTTTTTTTTATAATTAACGCGCGCATAAGGGATTATGTGTTTCCCTTTTAATGTAGAACACACTGCGAGGGCATTACGAAGATAGGGAGGGGAGAGATAGGAGGTGCCGATTAACATTGGTTTTGAATGTTAGCAGATCAAAATGGCAAGGGAAAATCTCGCTGGGTAAACTATAAACTATGTGTTATGTGTTTTCTGTTTTCCCGTTCTCTCCCTTTCTTCTGATCTGTTCTGTATCAATGTCGTCTTGTGTGTTGTCTTGTAATTGTCTGAGCCGATGGCCTCAGTAGCCAGTAGGGGACCCATATGGTTTCCTTGTGGTACACCCTCTGGGTGTCAACAACAAATTTCTTCAGAGATACCCCAAGGCTAATCGAAGAGGAGTAATATGGTTGACTCCGGAATTAGACCTAAAGCACAAGCAAGTTATGCTGCTTAGGAAGAACTTCCAAAATAAAAGGTCAAATAGGCCGAATATTACACTCGAAATATGTAATGCCTATAGACATGGCTAAGCAGAGTACAAAAGAATGCCATATAGGTCTAACGAAGAGGAGTGCATATTCTTCGCTAAAGGGGCACAACGATGTGGGGAAGAAATATAAAAGTGTTTTTCATAGATCTTGGTTTCTTGGTTATATAGTGTCAGCCTGTTGTCCCGTGTTCAATCGGAAACACGGATGCTCTTAGTTTAGAGATTGATGAGATAGAGCTGTGTCTATATAAAAATTCAATCAATTTTCGGGATCTGAAGGATTGATGGTAGAAGTGGTGACATTCCATTTCACAGCCGTGCGCCCATTTCAGTTTGGCCAGGAATAGGTGATGACGACGTTATTTTTGTAGATTTTAAGGACACTTTTGATTATCTTGATTGAAATGTTATCCATGCTAAATTAGAAAAAATTGATTATGGCGAGGTTGCCTTTGGAAAAGTTTCTTCTCCGATTTATCTCCGATTTACTCCGATGCCCTCAGAACTCTATTGAAGACCCATATCTTTGGAAGCTCATGATGGACTTCCTGCTGACTGCCCTCGCTAATACGGAATCTTACAAATGCAGTGCTTATGCTGATGATCTGCTATTATAGAAAACCGTGAGCGGGATTCGCAATTAGGGAACAAGTATTGGTGTCGAACTGGCAGTGGAACTGGCCTGAGGAAAAAACTGAAAGCCTTGCTCCCTAAAGTTCGACGCAGTCTGACTAGGGAGTGGGCTCTGACACTCACCGATGGTGAACTCTTTCTTTCATGTGCAATCTTTGGTTCACCGGCTACTGTCAAATCTGTGACAGAAAGAAACAAGATTCTCTGCTCTTAGAGAATCATGCTTCTCGCCTCGCTACCAGTATTTTGAAGAGTTTCCACTGAGGCAATGCAAGTACTGGCTTTCCCTCTTGATTCGGTGTCAAGCCGAAGAATGGGCAGCACCAATTACATGAATTACAATAAATGCATCTTTGCTAAGACGGAGCTTTTCTGAGTGGTCTGGCTGTATAGCTGGCCATTAGAGCGAGAACTGGCAAAGGCTGCTACTCTAGTATCCGCATTATGCTGATTTAAGGGATCTCCCTTCTATGTCCGTGAGGTTCAGTAGGGGATAACGCTGAGAGTTTCAGAAGATTCTTCCATGAAGTATTTCATAGGCGTTGTCAAGCTAGACGATAAATTTTGTTCAAGTGGTTTCCTTAGTTATCTTCCTAAATCGCTGGCATCATTCCTCAACCAGCTATTTTTGCAAATCCAGCACGCGTTGTTTAGTGGGAGTACTGTTGTAGCTGTGGGTTACTCAATATGTTTGTGTAAGAACATAAATCGCTTCCAAGGAATCTGTTAACCCTTGAAAACTCTTAGGTTGCAAGAGGTGTAGATAGAACTCAACAAAAATTCTGCAAACAACATTCCATCAAAATCGGTCCTAACTAAAATAAAACCATTTTGTTCGGCCAATTTGGTTTAAGTAAGGATTCATTCAATCCTTGATTTTACAAATCTTAAACCATTTTTAGTTTTCTCAGGGGTATGGTTTAAGGCGTTACAGACCTCAACAAAAAAAAACATTATTTTCTACGAAAATCAACAAAAATGACTTTTTAAATGAATCTACGCAGAAAAAGCCGATTGCCTTCATTAAATCAAATTAATTAAATTCGGATATCAATTTAAATAACAGCTTGTCATTGCGGCGAAAAATCGGAGACATCCGCATCATCTCTCCCGCAGTGATATATGTTTTTGTAGAATTTATTCGATTTATTTGCAAATAATTCTCATTATTTTGCAAACCGAGATGGCAAAGGAAAACCATCATTGTGTGCATGTTTTTTTGTTTTTCTTTTGTTCGATTAGTCTCAACAATTTTTCTTATATTCCTAGAAAAATGTCTCGTATTTCGAATTCCCTCCTCTGGAAATCAAATAATATTCTTTGATGGTATTTCTTTTTTTTTTTTTTGTAGAATTTTCTTTTTTTAAAAAGAAAAATCAATTTCTTTTGCGTTGCATTATCATTTTCATCACATAATCTTAAGCATCGTTGGATCTTTGCCATGAAATATCTTGTTTCATCACTAAAGCCACATCTAATAGGTATTTCATTAATTAATTAAAAGAACAAAGCGCGGGTGGAATGTATATATCTTAAGAGTTGGTTAAAAAACAGGGTGGTTCTGTTTATAGGACTTGATAAAAATTAAGAAACTAAATGGGCTATTACCAGATAAAAATTAAGTTTTGATATAAATAAATGTTTTAACTTCATTATTTTCTACGAAAGTGAATAAAATATAAATGGTATTTTATTATTTTGTATATTAAAAGACTTTTGGCAGATTACAGTTGACAGGTGATGCATAGCAGCACGATTTCCTAACAAAATTTTAACCAAAACCATCAAAGTGGTTGTTTTTTTTTTCAATACCTAGTTTCCAGCTATTGCTGACAGCTGAATTTTAAAAAAAGGTTGCTGGAAATAATTTCCTGATTTAAACGCCCTCGAAGTTGCATTCAGTTTTTTTATGCTTTACTAATACAAACGTCACAATTATTTTTGCAACAATACTGTCCGCCATTTTTGCATCATATTGAATTTATCTCTTTGATATCAAAATCTTTACTTTAACAAAAATTAACTAATAACTTCTATTTCCTTCGATGATGTATGTATTTTGTACGTTTTTTCATGTTTTACATATCCTATATTAATGTCAAGAATTATTATAGCAACTAAATGATGAAGTTGCCCTTTTTTTTGCAATTGTTATTGCTTTTGTCAAAATGCGAACTGTCACTATTTTCTTTTGATTAAGCGGCGACCGGTGAGAGCTGTCAAATCTGACTTCTCTTTTAATATTTACCACTGATAGCTCAAGCTGTTTGCCACTTGTGTAAGTATTCAAACGTCTACTGATGCAACAAAACGGTCTGTTATCTATTTATTGCAATTTATGGAATTTGTCTGCTGCTACTTTCTTGGAATTAAGTTGTGACAGCTTCAGCTCATTGTTACTTTGATGTCAAAATGTTTGCCTTAGAGATGTATGGCTTTTTTTATCAAAATAAGAGGTTTTCACGCGGTGTTGTAGTGCCTTATCCATCTTACATACATACATACATAAATGTTAAAATTATAAATTTAAAAAAATAACTGATCGCCATTTTGTTTGTATTCGTTATGGCTTTTGTCAGTATGACACCTGTCACTACTCTCCTGTGATGTTGCGGTGACAGCTCCAGCTGTTAGATTTTCACCTAATTATTGACAAAAAAAAAACTGCCCGGTCAGCATCTTTTTGCATTTTAGGGGTTTTCTTTTGATGTATTTTAGTAATGTAATAAAATACTTCGGGCCATTTTGTTTCCATTTGTTATAGCTTATGCATTATATATACATTCTCTATAGTACTTTTATGTTGTCGTTTTCCTCTGGCCATCTTTCTGGTTGTTCCGTAACTAACTCTTAATAGTGGAGACGACAACATTTACCGATATTTTACCAGTATTTAATACACTTTTGTTATTGGGTCTTATTCAATATCCACACCAATTGGTGATTTGAGCGCCACTCATTGCGACTTAATTCGCAATTAAAAAAATTATGCTTCATGATAGTACTATATGCAGTGTATATACCAGGGCTTATGTCGACATGACACCTGTCAATACTCTGTTGGTTTTTTTTACGGTGACCACTCCAGCTGTTTGTTTGTCACTTAAGTATTAAACCTTTCTCTGCAACAAAACTGCCCGGTCGCATATTTGTGCATTTTAGGTATTTTATGTGCTTTCTTTTAGTATAGTGGAGACAGTTTCAGCTCAATATCACAATTTTTGCTACAACAGAAATTATTTACTGACCACCATTTTCTCATGACGGAAACGGTTCTAAAAAATATCAAAATAATAATTTCAGCAAAATAGTCCGACGCCATTTTGTTTGCATTTTACGGACTTTGACCTTTTGTACATGATTCCTTTTTTCGGTTGTTTCTTCATTCTTTCTTTTGCTTTTTTAGAATTTCGCAAATTTCTTTAGAATAAAATAGCACAGGTTATAGGAAAGTATTGGATATATTCGGGGTAATCCAAATCAGTGTACACACCAACGTACGTGCCTGTGCAAAAGAATAATAAAGAAACAACCGAAGAAAGAAATCATGTACACAAGGTCTTTGTCTGTTTTCTTTTGATTTAGTTGTCACAGCTTCAGTTTTATATCAGCTACTGTTTGTTTACCAATTACATACGTGAAAAAAAAATTATAAAACAGAAACATCTGCCATTTTTTTTTAGTTGTAACGGGTGATTTTTTAAGAGCTTGAGAACTTTTTTAAAAAAAAAAAACGCATAAAATTTGTAAAATCTTATCGGTTCTTTATTTGAAACGTTAGATTGGTCCATGACATTTACTTTTTGAAGATAATTTCCTTTAAATGTTGACCGCGGCTGCGTCTTAGGTGGTCCATTCGGAAAGTCCAATTTTGGGCAACTTTTTCGAGCATTTCGGCCGGAATAGCCCGAATTTCTTCGGAAATGTTGTCTTCCAGAGCTGGAATAGTTGCTGGCTTATTTCTGTAGACTTTAGACTTGACGTAGCCTCACAAAATATAATCTAAAGGCGTCAAATCGCATGATCTTGGTGGCCAACTTACCGGTCCATTACTTGAGATGAATTGTTCTCCGAAGTTTTCCCTCAAAATGGCCATAGAATCGCGAGCTGTGTGGCATGTAGCGCCATCTTGTTGAAACCACATGTCAACCAAGTTCAGTTCTTCCATTTTTGGCAACAAAAAGTTTGTTAGCATCGAACGATAGCGATCGCCATTCACCGTAACGTTGCGTCCAACAGCATCTTTGAAAAAATACGGTCCAATGATTCCACCAGCGTACAAACCACACCAAACAGTGCATTTTTCGGGATGCATGGGCAGTTCTTGAACGGCTTCTGGTTGCTCTTCACTCCAAATGCGGCAATTTTGCTTATTTACGTAGCCATTCAACCAGAAATGAGCCCCATCGCTGAACAAAATTTGTCGATAAAAAAGCGGATTTTCAGCCAACTTTTCTAGGGCCCATTCACTGAAAATTCGACGTTGTGGCAGATCGTTCGGCTTCAGTTCTTGCACGAGCTGTATTTTATACGGTTTTACACCAAGATCTTTGCGTAAAATCTTCCATGTGGTCGAATAACACAAACCCAATTGCTGCGAACGGCGACGAATCGACATTTCACGGTCTTCAGCAACACTCTCAGAAACAGACGCAATATTCTCTTCTGTACGCACTGTACGCATACGTGTGGTTGGTTTAATGTCCAATTAAGTAAACTGAGTGCGAAACTTGGTCACAATCGCATTAATTGTTTGCTCACTTGGTCGATTATGTAGACCATAAATCGGACGTAAAGCGCGAAACAAATTTCGAACCGAACACTGATTTTGGTAATAAAATTCAATGATTTGCAAGCGTTGCTCGTTAGTAAGTCTATTCACGATGAAATGTCAAAGCATACTGAGCATCTTTCTCTTTGACACCATGTCTGAAATCCCGCGTGATCTGTCAAATACTAATGCATGAAAATCCTAACCTCAAAAAAATCACCCGTTATATCTTTTTTAAGAAGAAAGAGATGTCATATTTTTGTTTTTTTTTTTTTCATATTGGAAATTCTGCTATATTCATTATCATATGCATATGACAGTTGAAGTAGAGTAATAAGATTTTACTAAACCTTGAAAAAAATAATTTTGTCATCAAGTTGTTAGTAATCGGAAAGAAGTTTTCAACTTTAGTGAACATTTTGAAATGTCATATACAAGAGCAATTAAGACTTTAAATGGTTTTTTTGTTCTATTTCTGAATGCAACCATTTTAAATTTGTGTCAAAGAAACCACTAAATTAATATAACATTGACAGATTAAAAATTTCAATAACACAATAAATTTCCTATTGAAATTTCCTGTTATTTTCCAAAGTTTTTTTTTCCAGACCATGCCACCCTGTCAGACACCAACCAACAAAGAGAAGAGAATAAAGTGCAAAATGAGGCTTTTATTTATCTTTCCGTTTCGATTCAACCAAATGTCATCAGTCGTATTGTCAAAAGGTCATTCGTCTCCCATGCCCGTTGGGTTTATAAATAAAATTGGATTTTTGTTTATTTGTTTTCCCATCGACAACCATTTCTCTTCCTCGATTAATAATATAAAATGTAACTTCCAGATGTTTCCAGTCTGTCAGTAGGATAAGTGCGTGAATAAGGCCGCGCACTTAGCTGAGAGAATTTAACTTCCTCTCAGACATCAACACCGCTTTGTTGGTTTAATAAAGCCGCCGACAGGGGGATGACGTTTGAATTATGAAAATAATTATGATCTACACTATGTTGCTTATTTTTATTTCCTAGATTTATATGTAGGTGTATATACCGTTGTCGGCATCCTCCAACAGAACACCCTATGAACATCTAAGCAGCAGCGCCCTCCTAGACCTTAGAGCAATTAAATTGAACTACAGTCCCTGCCATCGCGTCTGGGTTACCTACTGTCATTTTTATAAGGAAAGGCATCCACAATCCCCCTTTTGGATGTATCTCTACAGTCTACACGTGTGATTGTCTATGGAGGGAGTAGATAGATAATTTAATTTTGTTTTTATTTGTTCTTCTCTAAATAATTTAATTATGCGCTTCGGGGGCTCCAAAGAAAATGGAACACAACACACAAAGGTGCCCCCCCTTAATCTTAAACCCTCTCTCATGGCTGGGTTGTGTTTATCCCGATTGCCACCCCCCCGCTTGTTGGAAAAAGACAACAAAAAAATGTTCCATTTAAAGTACGAGTAGATGTTCGTGCGACAGTGTTGGCACAACGGGTGGGGTTGGATGGCGATGGCGATGGCGATCTAGATGCACAGTACATCCGGTTGTTGAACCAAAGTATCAGCGTTGGAGGGGTGTGAAGTGTGACGAATATCAAATTTGATTTAGCTTCTTCATGTTAACGTGGATCGGATTTGGAAAAACAAATGAAAATTAATCCCCAGCATGCGATAGAGGAGGAGTCCGGGTATGGGGGCTGAAAGAAAAATAAGATCTGAAGGCAGAAATGAAAAGGCCGACTGACTGCTATGAAATATATGGCAGATACTTTGTGGGAATATAATGAGTTTAGAGTAACGATCTGCGAGAATAATTATTACAATATTGCTTAACGGTAAGACCGTAAAATGCTGTCAATGACTGATGGGGCTAATATGTTGTTTTATGATGCTGGTTGTAGCATCAAATCAAAAATCCAATGTTGAAGAAATAATTGCTTATGAGGGTGGCAGTGCCTTCTTTAAAGTATGTATTTTTAAAATGATTTTTCTTAAGTTTTGGCATAGTAAGGTTAGGAAGGTTAATATTGTTACTGTGTCTGTTTTTATTTCAAAGGGAGGAGAGTTAATGTTCTGGTTTCGAGAATATTTGTTTTGTGTTTAAATTAATTATTTGAAGAAATGTCACATGATTGGGGTCTCCCTATTGAGCTAGTTTTTGTGTTACACTCCAACATTTGTACATTTGCTAATGATCCAACTAAATTTAAAGATTTCTTGCACCAGGAAGAAAAAAACACTGAACCCGGCAAAGCATTCCACATTCGCTTGGTACGGCTAAAGAATGAATCCCTGTATTTGACACTGAGTGTTAGACAAAAAATAAATTGATTTGCTTACCTTGAGGCGCGAGTATTAAGGTTGACTCGTTTTCCTTCGAAGGAAACGTAGAGTAGTCTTACATACACATTTCGAAAACTTTCTTAACTTTGATAAAAAGTCATTGATAAATATAAGAAATAAATTGCACGACTGGATCGCACACACTTGCTCATATGTGCGGTCACATCGTCGAATAAAATTAAAAGAAATAAAATTTAAAAACATTAATAACACTATATAAAAAGTGTCAAAGCCACATTACTTAACGGTTTTTAGTAAAAATGTAGTACGCCATCACACGTCTTTTTTAATAAAGAATTAATTAAAAAAAGCATTTCGAAAATTGTAGGACGGATATTAATAAAATCCTGTTTTTTATTTTTAGTTTTTTGACAATTTTTTTTAACTTGGTATGCCGCTTCTTAGAGTTTATTAATAAACATGTGATTATAAAATTTTAAATATTTTTTTTCACAAGTTTTAAAAATATTGATTTTTCAAAAAAAAAATCAAAAATTTATTATTAGAAAAAAAAATGGACACGACTGGGTCGCACGTACTTGCTCTTAAATGCATAATTACATTGGAAAGCAAGATCTTTGACAGAAATAAGTAACATTTGCGTTGAAAATAACACAGTTTGAACTTATAAAAAAGTATTGAAAACCACAATACTTAACGGTTTTTAGTAAAAATGAAGTGCCATCACACGTCTTAAATAACAAGGAATTTATGAAAAATGTATTTCGAAAACTGTAGGACCGGTTTTGATAAAATCCGGTATTTTATGTTTAGTTTTATGAAAAAAAAATTATTTTTTAAATTTTGGTATGCAGTTTTTAAGAATTTATTAAAATACATGTGATTATAGAATTTAAAATATTTTTTAAAATAAAATTTTAATTTCCCTCTGGGGTATGGCAAAATAATCACACACACCAAGTTTGAAGATAATCGATTATACTATATACTTACTTAGGTGGCGCTACAGTTCGGGACGAACCTGGGCCTCAACCAACATGCCTCTCCAGCCAGCTCGGTCTTTGGCTAGCTGCCTCCAGTTTTGCACTCCAAGTTGGTTGAGGTCGTCCTCCACTTGAGCGCGCCATCTAAGGCGAGGTCTTCCTAGACTGCGTCTACCCTCTGGGATGGAATCGAAGATCCTGCGAGCCGGAGCATTGTTGTCCATTCGCTCTACATGACCTAGCCATCTCAAACGTGATATGCGTATTTTTTTGACCAGGTCAATGTTGCTGTACAGCTCGTATAGTTCTTGGTTGAACATTCTCCTCCAAGGCCCGTTAAGGCAGATAGAGCCAAAAATCCTCCGAAGAATCTTAATCCGTCTTTTCCGAGGCTATTGGTCGCTTCGCAACTTTTGTTTTTTCTCATGGCAGGGTTGTTAACCCCACGCACAACCTCCAACCTGGAGGGCCAGGTCTTTTTTTATATTCCTTGGACGAAAGGAACCGGAGAATCCGGAGTCAGTAACCCACTTCGGGGATATGAGCGCTGCCGTTGACTCATTAAGGGTTCATCCGCCACCATCTCTATTTCAATGCCCTGACTTACATTGAATTGTCTCAATGACCTTATCTCCAAATACGTCGAAGTAGCTCATTAGTTCATCTGCTTCGTTGACTGTTGACGCCACCGTTGGTCCAATTGGTTGGGGTCATCTGCCGTACGTCCTCTTTCTGAGGGGCTCGTGCAAGACTTCTGAGAATCGATCAGAACAGTCATTAAAGCAGAGCATTATATTGTTGCTATTTTTTCTGTGTTCAACACTCGTGCTTATAAGTTTAGCAGGAATGTCCGGATGGACAGACCAGTGCCTGGTGGTTACCGCGGGGAGGTAAAATAAGCACAATTGATGCGTACGAGATAGTTGCAGCAACTGTGCATGTTTGATGCCGTTCAGTGCCTACTCTATTCATACAGCACCCATCAACTTATTTTGGATGCCTAATTCTCTCTTGGCCTTATAAAATTCTATTAGGATAGGTGATCTAATGTCTCTATAAGTCCTACAGTATGTGCATAGAAGTACAGGAGGTCTAAACGGCTCCAATTATTTCTATGAAAAAAAATAAGTGTAGGTCTGGAATATGCTCTGGTAAAAACAAAATTTAAGTTGGTGGGCAATAGGTTCTTCTCATAGGAACGTTTTTTTTTTCTTCGACCATCTCGAATAACTGGTTAATTTATTTCAATAAAGTTTGATATTCGGGGAGATGTAGATAACCAAATCAATTATACATACAAAATATTTTCGAATAATATATTTTTGTATTTTTAAACACTGTTTTTTTTATCAATATTTTCACAAAGGGTAAGTGATTTTTTTTAGTTTTGTTTTTAAATAAAGGTAATTTTTGTGCTTAAGTTTGCATTCTTGAATTATTTTTTTTATTTATAAGAAAGTTTTTAAATAAAAACCGTTTTATTTAAAACCGTTCCTACGATTTGAAAAAAAATCACAAAAATGGCTTTTAAATTATTCGACTGAAAATTATTTTACGCCAACAATCAAAAGTCAGACAAATCGAATAAGACTTTGAAGAAGTTCCCTAAATATTTTTCAAATTTTATTCGACGCTGTTACCGTACATAAGAGGAAGTATGTGCCTGCGTTCTATATGAAACGGTATGCAGCAAGTTCAGACGCTAGTTGGCGTAGAAACCAAACCAGTCACTCCTATCTCTGCGACTACTACTTAAGATGGTGTCAGCAGCACTAATGATTTTACTCTCAAGGCAGACCATTTTTGTATCAACGCCCGCCACTCTGATCGCAGCACTTACTCTGATATCATCAAAACCCATAGGTTGATTCGACATCACCACTATTATTTCAGATTGTTATTAAAGATCACCCCCAAGACGTCAAAACTAAAAAAAAAAAAAACAAATAATTTAAAATACTTTCTTTCTGTATTTTGGTTCTTGACAGGATTATGAACAAATTAAAAAGAGAACCGAATAAACTCTGACTAATGATCACCACCGAAAAAACGAAGATCTTCGGCATTATCCTGTAAGTCTTTTCAAATTGACTGCGAAAGAACTGCAGAAACAGTGAACAGCCTTATGTATCTGTTGTCTCTTAAGATGATGAAAGTACAGCCGAAGACGTCAACTGCAGAATTGGCAAAGCAAAAACGACTCCCGGCATGATGTCAGCAGTTGAGAAGAGCAACGTCTAAAGAGCGAAGACCTATCTGCTACTCCTTCACTCAATTATGGAGTCCGTAGTAGTGTATAAGTGTAGGTCATAGAAAGTGACCACCTCTGTCACAAAAAACCTTCAAAATTTCGTGAATTAATACCTCTGAAACAGCATTCTGCATTCTTTTGGCCAAAACCCATTCTTTTTCTTAACCAATGACCTCCCCTGAAGAACTGGTTGAAATTCTGTCGAAATTATTATTCGTAAAAAGAAGTTGGTTTTTGGCCATATCTTACGGCACGGCAAATGTGATGAAGGCACTATTCCGAGACATGCTACTGAGTGAGATTCTTTTAACCAAGATGACAGAAGACCTGGGAGCCAGAGAAGAATTTGGCCAAAAATTTCAATAGAGCTCCAACACATTTCCAGAAACTCATAGCATGTGGCGGTATATGACAACTTTTTCTCGAATTTGAGCTATGAAAAAAGGATTTATTTTTTTAATTTTATAACCAAATTCTTGGAACCGCGAGTTTCAAACAGATTCTCAATCAATCAAGCGTTTTTTGTATCAATTCTTGCGTTGAAGCAGCCATTAAGAACGATATGAGTTACAGTTGACTGCGTTCGAGCACACTTAAAAGTGTTGCATACCTTCAGGAGGGCAAATCAGCGTTCATATAATGCGTTGCTACGTCTTTTCCCTCAGGAACCACATTTGTCGGGATAAAAAGTACTCTACGTTTTTACCTATACTTCTAACAATGTGTTCTCCAAATTTAATTATGATCGACTCAGGAGTAAATTCGTGAAGTCGTCACAAATAAAAAAAAACTGTCGTATTCGTGCCAATTTTAAAGAATAAGAAATGAATTCATATGACAACAAAAACAGTTAGAAGAAGATAGTCTTTATAATGTAATCCTTGGGGTGCATGACTCAGTAAAAGTTTCGTCCTTGAAACAAACACCTTATGTTGCTTTAATCTACAGCAAACCATGATACTCTTAAAGTCGGGAAAGAACAAACATCATTTTACAATTTTCTGTTTTGCTTCTCTCATATGGCAGAGAAGTTTTCACATGACTTGCCGAGAAGACCAGTTAAAGTTATGGATATAGATATCCATCAGAAAGCATGCCATCACCACTCATAATAATTCCAATCCCTCCTAGAGGAGTTATTCGACAAAGCCATCCTCATCATCATCTTCTTCGTCTATATCTGTAAGTGGGTACTAAAAACCCCAACCCAAACCCAACATATCAGCCTAGAGCTATGAATCTGTCGTGGAGACTCTCCTCGCCTCATCCAGTTCGTTGTCATCCTCATCATCGTGGTCTCGGGCACTCTGTATCTCATTTTATTGTTATTTTTTTAATTGAACCTCGTCGTCTCGATCGAGGTTACCATTAAAACGGGCTTCGGCTTCTTTTTGCGCAAAAAGAGACTGTAGGGTTCGTTTCGGTAAATGTGAAGTACCCTAGAAAAAAGTACAAAAATATTCAATAAAAAAAACTGAATCAACGCCACAGCAACAGTAGCTATAAACAGTCGACAATTGAAGCAAAGACCAACCAACGAACCAACGAGCCAACAAGCCTTCTTAAGGACTCCACAACGATTCCAGATGACGATGATGATGATGACGCTGGAATGGAGTGGTGCTATGGAACTGAAGATGTTGCTTTTAGTGGTAGCAAGAGAACAACTAGAACCAGCCCCCCCCCCACACAAGTAACCCGAACTGAAAGAACCCCACTTGCAGAGCATTGAATGCCCATCATATCGTGCGGGCTTTTTTCCATCAGGCATCCCAATCCCAATCCCTGTATCGACCCAACAACAAAGGCAGACCAAAAGAAGGACGAGTGTAGATCTGTATGTTTCAGCTTCGAACTGTCATTGAACCCTCCTCGTTGTTGAGCAATAAACAATCTCAACTAGCTCTTAAAGAACCTTGAAGATGTTTACTTATTTTTTTCCCGTACCTTCCCCCCATTGTTCGTCATCTTTTACTTTTTTTATTCTTCCTCTCTTCCATGGCTACTAACCAGGGTTGGCATTGGCATCGGACAAAGTAGTAGATTTTTTTTATTTGGCAGGAGTTAATGGAAAAAAGGAGGTGAAATAGAAATTGCGTATGGCGCCTTGATTTCAATTGAGATTAATTTATGGTTCCTTTGCTGCTGGTTTTCCCTTGGTGAGTGGTTCCTTGGCCATATCCAAGAATTTTTGGATTTTCTGGAATTTTCTCTCTTCTAAAGTGCCTCCGGTCGATTTTGCTTTATTTCTTAAGTATTTTTGGTGTTTTTTTATGTTTTTTTTTTTCTGAAAGCTGAAATGCGCGTTTGGTCTGGCTGGCTTTTGGAAAAAGGACATCATTAGACGATTTTCTTTGTGCTTGGTGTGAATTTTATTGGTTTCCAGGATAATCAGCATTAATTTTGTTTGGAGAAAAGTTTGTGTATATATAAAGTGGATTACGGAGGGGATATCGATAATTAAGAAAAGATATCGAATGTTCTATCATAATGGAAAAGGTTATCGGATAGAGCATTTTCTTTCAAGGAAATGGAAATGGAAAACATTTATTGTTGCCAAACGAGGCTTAGGTTGAAGAAATTTGATGGCGAAAAGAGTGCCAAATGTCACATAATGTTCTTTTATAAAAAAAGAAATTTAGATGCCCCATGGTCGTGGTCTGTTTTTGTTGTATTTTTTTTTCTGTAATTGTTGAAGAAAATAAAAGAATTCGGAGCCATGTTTTAACTAACAGTTTTTTTTATTAATTTTAATAATTATTCATTAGAATTAGACGTTTAAGAAATCAGCAGATATTTTTAAAAGGATGCTTTCAATTGATCTGTTTCTTTAATAGACTTGAATATAGATTAAATCAATCCTATACCTTTTATTTTTATTCTGAAATTAAAACTTTTATTACTTAATCTACTTTGTTCTTTGGTAGTGCTTCGTAGCGTGGTGCTCGTGGTTCTGATTTAACATGCTACTATATCCGGCTCGATATCTAGCCTACCGTTTCCATTTTCCCACTACAAGGATTCGAAGTTCTCCCTCCATTGAATATGAGAGCTTTATCTTGACTTCTCCCTCGGGTATGACATCGAAGACATTGCGCACTAGAGCATCGATGTTCATTGGCAAGACCAGGATGAGCGTTTTGTATGGGGCTCTATTTCTTAATTGATTAATTGGCCCAAATAAACAGCGGTACCCTGTTGACCCGGTACGGTTCATTCCTGTTAACACTGTAATCTCTTTCGTCTCGATGTAAAATTCTTAAGTTTTTCTCTAGAAACTGTGAAGGTTTGGTCTAACGTGAATTCTCCATGTCTATATAACCTTTCCCCCTGTAGGTGGGGGGGACAAAGACTAAGCCCACGGTTTGGATATGCCTGAAGTAGGAGGCTGCTAAAATATCCTCTCCCATAGGTACGGGTGCAGAATAGGCCTATGGAAAGGGTAGTGCCGGCAGTAAGAGGGCTAATAAAGCTCCTCCCCTATAGGTACGCGGAACAGAATTGGCCTATGGTTGTAGGTGCCTGAGGTAAGAGTCCTCTAATCACACCTATTGAATGGGTGTAACATGTTTGTATTCTATGGTCGGGTCTTCCAAGATCAATTCTAGTTAAGTGCTCTACACATGATCCTACGTGAATCCAGGTCTTCACCGCGATTGACAGAACACATATCTGTTGCTTTTTACTGGTTGGTGGGCCAGCGACTTTATGGAGTGGATCAACAAGATAGGTACTATGGGTTAACAAGGAGCATAGCTAATAACGTGAGCCTAGCTCGGTAGCAGCTGGTTGTTAAAATTGCGGTTGGCCCCCTAGTAGGAGTTTCATGGTGTTTGTGGTGAATCCAAATACGGTTTCTGGGAGGATGACATGGTTTCGAAAGAAGTGTGTGTTCATTGCCTTATTTAACCTTGATACTAGGAGTGCAGATAGGCCTGCTCCTTAGCAAGGAGAATGGATTTATCATAATAAATGTATTACTTGCAACTAGAGATGGTTTGGCAAGGCAATCTAGAAATAGGGTGGTCCGCCCAACCACTCTAGGGGCTTTGTTGCGCCTCAAAGTTACTCCAAATTGGGTGGGCCCACCGTGAGTTTAATCCCGTAAAGGGCAGGTGCTCACGTTAAGCCCTTACACTGATGTCTATATTACCGGTTTGGTAAGGCCCTTTTATTCCGTCTGTAAACGGCATAAGACGTTGGTCAGGATCTTGTATACGATGTTTAAAATGCAAATAGTTGGATGTGGAGTAGTCTAACTTTTTTTTTGTCTTTTGATGGTACAGAAATTTAAACATCGGGCATATTTTTCTCCGTATAGCTTGTGTATGCACCTGACTACGTCGTCTCCAGCGTGTCTAAAAAGACCAGGTCCAGGTCCATCATTGGCGGGTTATTGGACGACATTGTCATTCATCAAATAGTTGTACTAGCCTCTTCAGATGGTTATAATCTACTTCAGTGTTTCTTTGCAAGGCTCAGGACGGCTAGTGAAACGTCATGGTGACTTTTTACTCTTCTGTAGAAATTTCTCGTCTATTTCCTGTTTAAACACCTCTCCATCTCATTGACTTCACGTTGCTGGTTTCTCATCCTTACTTCACTCAACGTAGATGCTCTAGTTACTTTGCGGACCATCAACCTGTATATCTATGTTTGCCTGAGCGCATTTGGAGTCGAACCAGGGGTTTCTCGGAGGTGGTTCTGAGAAGTCCACTATCTTTTATGATGCATTTCTTATGGCTTATTTGCATTGTTGTCATTGGTCTTCGAAGCTCATATTGTCAGTCAGAAGATTTCTCTTCTAGCTCAAGGGATACGCGATCAGCATACTCTGTTGTGGTCGCTTCCGATTTGAGTCTTCCAACATTGAATTTCCTCAACTTCATAGTAACCGCCAATTGCCCTTTTGGATGTCAAAAGACGAGGAAATCAAATGCTGAATAACACCATATTTTTCCCGCTGAATAAATTATTAAGTCTGTGTCCGTTTGCGAAGGTTTCTCGTAGGCTCTGCTTTCCGATTGTATTACCAAATATGTTCTGTGGGGTGAGGGTGGGGCACCCCTTTAATACTCCAATAGAATTTTAATGTTATGTTTGGGGCATTGCTCGTACGTTTTAGCAATTAGCTTATAGAAACTTTCTTTAGTTAAATCGTTTTTCTCTTCTCCTAGGGGTATGGTCGCTATTAAGGCTTAAATGTTGAGATTTAGCCGTTTTTTGGTCAGGTGGATGCCTTTTCTGGTTTCATTCGAACGGGGTTCGCCCTACTTAAATTGAAGCAGCGTGCATGCACAAATTCATCCAACACCACAAGCTCCAATATGGGAAGCTCTATAACTGCGGCAAGTTCACAATGGTCGCTGTCGTACTCAACACTTTGTTAACAATGTCTTGTTTGTTGACGCAGAGTTAGTTACTGAGAGTCTTGAGTGTGACAATTGTGTAATAGGTCAAAAAAAAAAATACCGCCCCTGAGGCACTCCATAAGTTTTTTTTCCAAATCACGTACGTTTGCCATCTTGTAGAGGACTACATTAGCTAACCTATCCGGCGTTTCTCGGGTATACCATACATTTTCCCGAAAACAGTGCCTCATATGGGATCAAACAGTAACTAACACCACCACCATGTTAAAGCAAATTTTATATTGTTGATATGAAAATATCTATGAAAATATATATAAAATAGTTAGTTATTTTTTAAAAAATTAGATATCTGTCTATGAAAGTCCCGTCAAAATCGGTTCAAAAATAAGAGTTTCCTTGAAAAAAGAATGACCCCAGCGCCACCTATGGGCAATTAACAAAAGTCTTAGTTACTCCTTTGAACATCAGCTATCTGCCTGTGAAAGTCCCTTCAAAATTGTTCCATAAATAAGAATTAAAAAAAAAAAAAAGACTCCAGCGCCACCTACGTAATTAAAATAGCCTAAGTACTTGAACATCAACTATAAGCCAGTGAAAGTCCCTTTCGTAAAAATATTCCGAACGCACTCCCAGGAGTAGAGTTGCGTCCAATCCCTTACGATATTTAAGTTGCTGTGTTAATTTGAATTCTATGCTTAGCTTGGTTTCATTAGCCAAAAAAGACATCTGAACTTTGGTCATGCAACAATTGAAACAAATTTTCTCTACGTTCGGTCGTCATCAGTAAATTTAAAATCAAAGCCTGGATTTCAAAGTCTCTTTTACACAGAGGGCCCATTACGATTTGAATTGGGTTAAGACCGGAAGGTAAGCTTAGACTTAACCTTTCTTCTCCTTTTTCGACCTGCTTTTATAAGCTGATTTAACTGGCCCTTTGATGGCTAGTAAAACAAAAAAGATATCCGCCTGCACCTGCACTGAAAATTATAGATTTTCTTGTGGCTGTACCGTTGTTGTTGCCTTCTTTAAAAATTTAAAAATTTAAATTAAAAAATCAAAATATAAAAGCAATTTATTTGAGCTAATTGGTATTAACACTGATTCATAAAATTTATTGAATATTAGGGTAAGTGAAAGTGCAATTAGTGTATACAGCTCGGCAGCTAAAGTAGAAGTGCCAAAAACCTCATGCATTAAGCTGTCAATTAGTTGTCAATCATTTATATGTTGGTAGCATTGAATTGGTGGTAGGGTGTTTCAGTTCTATTGACAAACAATGTTTCTGATTCTCTTTCTGGCTCGATGAGTTTGCTAAAAATAACAGAGCACATCGAGCGAAAGGCTCAGTGCGGCTAACTTCAGTAGTTTTTTTTGTGAAAAAATGGCATGATGACAGTTCAGTGCTCAACTGTGTTTCTTAAATAGACCTGAGCGCTCAGGTCACGCTAGATTCGGAGCGAGCTCTATTCGCTCAGGCCCCGCTCTGTGCCCCGCTTGGGGCTCAAAAAGAAAAACGCCTATTAAAGTATCCCAGGGGTTCCGCATTTATCATCTTACGTTCAACGCCTGATGAGTCGCATGAAAAGGATATTTATTTGTATTAAATTGAAAAAAAAACCGTTCTCCCTAATTAGCAGTTTTATGTGCCGTTAATTAGAATTCATATCCTGCAGTTTTCCAGATTTCAAATGTCCCACCAAATTACGAACCCTTAACACGCAGAACCCAATGATTCCACATTCCAGATTTTGAAGTTTTCCTCCAACACAGTAATGGTTCACAAAAAAAACTCTAGTACTTTCTCCTCGGAAATATACATATACCGATATACCATAAGGTGGGCACCAGGAATTATGCAAATTACCGTTAAAGGAAATTTGTAAAACACCGAAGAAACATTCGTGCGCCTTTATAAAAACACTTCACACTACACATACACGAACTCACAACTTGCACTAAGCCTCGTTAGAGACCTTTTCAAGATGACATTTTGTGCGAGACCGGAATTCCAATTACCCACAAGCTAAGTACATTTTCAACACCATTTATTCTCCATCGAGAGGAAGGGGGCAAAAAAACAACAACCTGAAAGTTCGTTTATTAAACGCTAAGAAACGGTGAGCGAGCATTACAAAAAAAAACATAAATACATTCCACGAGAAAAAGTGCAATTTATGAAAAACGTGACCTTCTGGTAAAACGATTTTTTTTTTTTTGGAATTTTAATCGATAATTTTCACTAGTTTATGGAAAAAGTTGCAGTGTGCAGTATGACAATTTGTTTTCCTCTGTCTGCTGGATTTTTTATGATGGATTGATGTCAGGGATATTTTGATTTTTTTTTAAATATTGTTGACCATGGTAATATGCAAAAAACAAAGTCAGGTGAAGATGGAGCCTTAACAAATGGAATAATAAACAAGATGGCTGAAATGTCACCATATGAAGGGTCTTCGTTTTTGCAAATGGCGGATGCGAGTTTGACATTTGTTAAGTAATTAATAATCAGAAGTTATGAATTTTATTAAGTATTGTGATTATTAAATTCTCAGTACCATAACCATTTGCTCCGTCAAAATTGGTAGAGATACTACTCAGAGATACTACCAGAGGGTTGAGACAAGGTGATGAACTGTCGTCCAGCTGTTTCAACATTTTACTTGAAAAGGCAGTACGGAACGTGGCTTTCAGTGAATTTTTCTGCCTGGGCACTGGTGTAAACATAGGAGTGCCCTTCAAAAATACTTAAAAGTTGCCTTTTGTTTCCTTCAATCTATTAATAATAAGTTATCCGATGTTAAAACAAAAAAGATAAATCCATGTGTGACGACTTAAATAAACAATAGCTCAATTTATTACTTTGTTAGAAGTATATTTTACAAACAAAAAATCCAGTCCCCAGAAAACGATTTAGAAAATAAAAATGTTGGCTTCGAATTCAGGATATACGCAAAGGATTTACATCTTCTTTAGAATTTATGACATTTTTTTCTAAAATTAACTGGCACACTGAATAGACAAAACCAAATGCAAAGCGGTCTACCATATCGACTATCCTCTTGTGCCCATTTTAAGTGGTTTTGCAACAACCAGGAAAAACCCTTTTCTCCCCACTCAAACCATAACTAATTTGTTTACCCACAAAAGTATACTACATCACCATCCCTAATAAATTTAAACTAAATGTATATATCTCTGCATTCGTCCTGCAACACTAAGGATCTCCCCACAAATCCCATCCTTTTTACCATACTTTAATCTATTTGTGCCAACGACCAATAACAAATGAAAATATTGCCTACCACAAGGGTATCCTTGCCTATAAAATCCATCCCCACTCCATCATTGTGCCATGTCCCATCTTTAGGTTATCGAACTTGGGGTAGTCCTCGAATTCCCATAGCAAGAGCCAGTCGGGCATAGTGAAAATAGGAGGGTAAAAAACCTACATGATCCAAGGGAAAACCCATTTAAATGCTACTACCCTCGATTCCAGTCCAATTCATACATCCAATGATGAATGTATCATTTCAGCATCAGCATGGCAAACAAAAATCAGACGTAACCCCAAATGCATTGTACAGATGCCCAGATACATTCTATAATGTTCCTTCTTTTTAGACGTGTGTGTGTGTGTTAGTTGGTATCCCTCTTCCTTGGTCTTTATCTATGCTGCCAAATCATTGCCTTCACCGCCGCCGCGCCGCGCCGCGCTGTGCGCCAATGATGGTCCGCTGTCCTATTCACAGTAGAAAATGGAAAATATGGGAAGCAGGATCAATGTGCTGTGTTATAATATGATGATAAGGAGCATGGTATAGCGATGTACCAAGCAATACTAAAGGATTTTAATGAATGCACACACTCAAATGAGCAACTCACAAATCCAAGAATCGTCGAAGTTGACGATAGATGAAGAGCAGCAAAAGGATATTCAAGCTGCTGCTGCTGCTGGTGTCGGTCGGTTTTCCGACAATGATAACCATAAGGATGACGTCGATGGAGTTTCTGGTTGTGGTTCTTTAAGGTACAGAGGCAGTTCAGTTCAGGATCTTATTTTCATGAATTCCCATTTCCATGTAACCGCACACTATACTCTGTCAACTGTCACTACTCGTTCGAGTGATGGATGATAAATTGTGGGAAATTGAAAGCCGGTATTTTGAAATGAACGGATTTGTGCGAAAACGGATTGGATCCTTCTTTTATGGGCATTGGACATTGATAGTGACGTAGCAGAGTGGCATGATGTGATACAATTTTCTCTCCAAGAACTATTGTTCTGTCATCGTTCTTTAAGTCTTATAATATTATATTTCTGGGCGAAAAGAAACTCATGCCGGAAAGAAGGACTCTGTGTGTGTTTGGACAAATGAAAAACTATGTGTGTCAACTACCAGAGAGTAGATTTGGAATTTAAAATCTCTTTCGATATGAATTTGAGTTTGTTGGGTTTTTCAAAAAGGAAAATTCGTATTTCTTTAGGGAAACAAAATTAGGTATTTTTCTGGATATAGAAAGAAGACTGGCCAAATTATTTTTGAAAACACTTGAACTGATTGAAGTGAAATAAATTTAATAGTCTTTCCCGAACTCACTTCGGTTTTAGACATCATTACCATCAAAAAATAATTATTTGAGGCGCATTTTCAGGCGTTCGACGAGTTCAGAGTGTTGCATATCATCAGGAGTCCAAGTCAACATTAAATACTATATAGTGATTTGCTTTGGTTTCGCTATTCCTCAGAATCAGTATTTTTTAGTTAGCATTTTAGTTTGGGGACGAATGTGAGACCCATCAAAAAGCCAACAGCTTCGGTCTTCAAGTTTGTTGAGTTGAATGGTTTTTCCGCTTTCAACTTCTTTCTTCAGCTGTCCATGCCTCAAAGTGTCCTTTTTCAAAAAGAGTATTATTTGAGCTGGCAACACACATAGAACTACTAATTTTTCAAAGCTCGATCTCTAACCTTTCGTCTCCAATTTCACACTCCAAGCAGTCAGAAGTCTTCATCTACCTGGTGCTGGTGGCTCCTTCAGAAATGAGGTCTACCTTGGCTTCTGAATTTCTGGGATCACATTAGAAGAAATTTAAAGTTATAACACTTTCCCAAAGCTTTTAGATCATCAGCTCATGAGGCTTGGTTCTTCTCATGCTCATGCTGATAATGCTGATAAGAAAAGTGACGCACGCTACGTTGCTGTATTTTTTTTTTTAACAAAATCGATCGAAAAAGAACAGGCGTAAACTCCAAAATAATTCCACTCAAATTCAAAAAGTACAAAAAGAGAAAAAGAAATACAAAATAGGCGGAGTTTTGTTTAAGTAGAAATAGTGTGTGTGTGTGTGTGGATTTAACGAGAGGGTTTGTGGGTGATTTTTTTCAACCAAAATCGATCGCAAACGTATTCTGAGCACCAGCTTTGTATATAGAACCTATAGTACTACCATCAGTGTTCGAAAACTAGCGCCATCTAGTTCGTCTACATCTCCCTAAAGTTTTTCTCTGAGTGGAGACCGCAACGTAGACTTTTAGTCGGGGAAATGTACTCAACACATATGCAATGTTAGAAAAAGACAGAACGACAAAAAGTAATAGCAGTCAGAAGGAAACAAACCATGAACACTTTTTCATGTTATTTCATTACCATTTTCTTAAAATAAGCGATAATGAGAGAATGAAATATAGTTATTTAGACAGGTATGTGAGGAGTTTTCATTTCTGCCTTGAAAATACACTGTTTTTGGTAGGGTTTTTTTTATAGATACGGCAACAGGATGAAATTTACCTATTTAACGATTTTTGTTGAAATTTGATATTTGGATTGTTTTTTTTGTGTACAATTTTGAATGGTTACCATGTTTGATTATTATATCAATTTTTTTAAGTCTGCAAAAATTTAATTTAAGTTGAAGTACCTACCTAGTTACTTATTTTACAAATAAAACACATTGTTTGCATATGTTTGTAACTATGTTATTGCTTTAGAGTATATTCACTTATCACGTCACAAAATCTAGTACTAAATATACTACTAACTACTAAATATAGTACTAAATCCACTACTTACTGCAAAATATAGTACTAAATACACTACTAAGTACTAAATCTAGTACCAAATATAATACGATAGTACTAGATTCTAGTACTAAGTACTAAAAATCTAGTACCAAAATACCATTGTACCAACAACATAGTACCAACTGGCACCAGTTTTATATTTAACTAGCGTTCAAAATTGAACAATATATATTAAAACTTTAAAAAGTCGAATCCGAATATGGCAACATTGGTAGTTGATTTTGGTATAAAAATACAGAAAATACAGCAAATACAGAAATAACAAAATTTCTTTAAAAATGCAAAATCCAAAAAAATAATTGAAGACGCACAATCTTGGTTTGTTTACGAAAAATCAAAGGGAAATCCATTAATTTTTGTTTCCCTTACTCAACCATACCATATGGTCTAGTGTCACTTTTTGAACCTTTCACTCGTACTTATTATTCATTATTCCTTCATATGCTTGTAATCATTCTAACTCATACGTTTCTGAAAATATAACATACAACCTACTCTTTCATCACTATATTTCTTACTACTCTCCAAAACCCATACAAATGAATATCGTGTTGACAGAAAAAGCTATTGCAGCGAAGTTGCGGCTAGAAGCTGCCTCATGATACTACTATAGGTTTTATATACAAGGGCACCAGGCAAACATGAAAAAGAACAGGCGCAAATTCCCAAAATAGTTCAAAAAGAACAACAGAAAAACAAATACAAAATAGGCGGAGTTTTGTTAAAGTAGAAAGTAGACGTAATAATGGGGTGTGTGTGTGTGTGTGTGGATTAAACGAGGGGGTTTGTGGGTGTGAGTTAATGGGCTGTATGTTGGTGTTTGCTGCCATCAATGTTTTCTTGTGACGTTATCACGTAAACCGACTTTACAGAAAACCAACTCTTTTTTTTTAGTTCGTTATTAAGATGGTTAAATAACTGCTTTATCATCTGGAAATCTCATAGCTTGTCATTTTCTTTGTGATCTTCTTTTTTTCCAATATCAGCTCCCTTATTTCGACAGGATATTTTTTTGCTCGAGTTTGAAATAGAGTACTTTCTTCTTCAGCCTGTTGCACATCAGCAATTATTTGTTCTAATTCATGATCAATTTGTTTAATTGTTTGCATAGGGGATCTTAGGTTTCTATATGTAACTTTCAAGTTTATCTCGGAATTCGTTCTAGGTTGTTCTCTTATACTTTATGTATAGTTTGGTAATTTATTATCAAGATTTTGTTCTAAAGTGAAGTGAGTTTTGGGCACCAAATGTCTATATGCTCTATGTCTAAAAAGATATTTAGTTCAGATACACATTGTAAAAGACCGTTTGCATTCCATGTTGCGATCTTAGTGTTCTGTCCGTCATTGTTTTTTAAGAGCGACTTCTTCGCTTAGCTGTTTTATGTTTAAATCTTGTTTGTCAATCTTTTTTAGTATAAGTTGCAGCATTCCTTTTGCAGATGTCTTTGTGTCGCACTCTGTTTTATTTATTTGAATTTCAAAATTCAAATTGAATATTTGAATTACATAACTGACAATTTGATAGTCTAAGCTCTTTATATGAACATCTTTTTAATTTAATTTTTCAAGAATAAATTCAGCCAAAATCAGATTCATGGCCAACATGATGTCCTACATCAACCATCTGCCAAAACATTTCTACAACACTCCAATTTTTTTTTGTAATTCTCGGAAATAAATCCAAAATTGCTTCTTTCTCATAAAAAAGTAAAAATATTTTCCAATAAAAAGCTTATTTTTTGCCAAAAATATATGCATTTTATCATCATTCGTTATTCGTTAATAAAGTCAGCATTGATCAAATATATCAAACGAAATTCAACACATGTTCCACCTGTCGACATGTTCGTGTTTTATGTATGTCCTCCAAAAAAGTGTGATTAATAGATCGTTGATCGTGATCATAAAAAAAAACACTACATTACCTGCCGACTTTTTTTTTATTTCGTGAGTGTTCATCTCTGTAAACAAATAAAATTCAAAAATAGAAGCAAGAAAGATACACTTTTGCCACACTTTTTTCTTTTTTTTTTATTCAAAAATTCTAATCAGTCTCAAGTCCACTAGATGGCGAAGGCGACTGGCTCGCGCTCATGATGACCTAGAATCTTTTCTGGAGCCAGAAACCGACAAAAAGGTTAGAGATAAATGGAAAAGAAATTTGTTTGTTATTTACGTAGGATTTGGCAAAAAATAGAATTTGGCCTCGACTTATCAACATTTCATCGAACACGCTTGCGCAGTATCTTATGATGATGGCCATGATCTTTTAAAGAATGCTAAGTGGCGACAAAGTACAGTTCGTTGATCTTTTGAAGTTCGAGTGATCTCCTGGTATTTTTGAAAAAAAAATTGTCTTTTTGAACTCATTATGTAAAATAACTTTATTTGTTCATATTTTGTTGAATATTCTAAAAACCAAATGATATTTTGAAATTTTAGTAATAGGGAAAGCTGAGCTAGGAGACAGAAATCGTTTTGGGAAGAACTCAAGGGAAAACAAGGAATATCTTCGAAAATATATGTTGTTCTAGTTTTTTCGAATTCCGACAAATCTAATAACAGCTTTAATTGATCATTCCGACTTTTATGTCAGAAGATCTATTCTAATAAAGAAAATGTCTTATTCGTTGTAATTTGAACAAAGTAAAATGTTAAATATTATTTTATAGACTCCATGTTTTCTATAAATGTGCTTCAAATTAATCATGTGCCTAATTTTTGACTTTATTTTTAAAAATAACATGTTTTTTGAAATTGTTGAAGTACCAAATATCAGGTTGATAAAATCCATCTGTTTCTGTAGAGGTGAGAGTCCAGAGGGCCAATGTAGCGAGAGGGTCCTCATCCTCGGGGTTGCAGGTGGGACAAAAGTCAAAAAAGTCAACAACAATCAACAACAAAAGCTTCGCTGCTTTGCTTAATTCTCAACCGCGTTCGTGCTGTTGGAAAACTACAGGGAACGTTAAATTAGCAATAGAGCAAATGTCAAAACGAATAATAAAAAGAATTTAGTTTTAAGTGTAATATGAACATTTTATTAGAATAAAGCTTACAAAGAAAAAATATTATTAAATTTAAAATTGTAAGGTAAAGTGGAGAAAATAAAAAAAAGTTAAGCAAAGGGAAAAAAATTAGGCAAAGAAAAAAATTAAGTGTTGGCATGCAACCGTTTCGCGGCTTAAGTGTGTAGGTGAACATGTTACCCTTATCCAGAACGGTGGAAAAAACCTGACCGTCGCCTTGGATTAAAAAAAAAAAAAAAAAAAAAAAAAGTTTGATTGAATGTATGGATTATGGATTGTGGACTATTGCACTTATGAAAATATCAAAACCAAGGTAAAGGTAAAGGTATGCACATTGATACCTTTACTTATGTGATAAAACTGACGTTACTAAGTGTGAATTATAAGAGATAGAAAAATTAGTTGCCAATTGATCATTTGATCATAATTATTTTAATGTTTTAATGTTAATATGGAATTTATATAAATAATAAAGTAGGTATTGAAGGAGTAAAGTGTTACATATGTTTGTTTTTGTAATGAAATATAGCATGGAAACAATTAATAAATTACATATCTAATTAATAGTTGAGTGCTACAGATCAGATTTTATAAAAGCATTTGATACTAAGCTGCAATCATTTGGAATTCATTGTCTGCTTTTAAAATGGTTATCTCTCTAGCTATCTTAATAATATAGAGATAGTGTGTAAGACTTGGACATAAAACTTCTAGAAAATCTTTCTGGGGTACCGCAAGGTAGCCATCTAATCCACTGCCGTTTAATATTTTTATAAATGAAAAGTGCTTCTTTCTTTGTATGCAGATGATATCAAAACTTTTTTTTATATATGTATTAAAAATGTATCAGATTCTAGTTTTATCCGAAATGATTTAAATTTAGTAGTTGAATGGTGTAAAAAAAAACTTGCTACTGCACTGTTTGAAACGTGAAAAGGTTTCAAAGAACTTAAAAAAGAATCGAAAATAAAATCAACTTATTAATTTAGAAATAAAAGAACACGTTTTACTTTAAGTACGTTTTAATAAAAAAAGAAAGACATTTTCTTCTAGAAAAAATTGACAGCAGTTGGTTTGTTATACTATATTTTATTATGACGTTTGGCAGATGGCCAGAGCTGTCTCTTGTAGTTATGATACTTCTCAACATTCCGCCCACCTCGTCCAGTTATTGTGACGAAACCTCTGGCCGCCCACCGTGTTCATCCGTACATTTGTTGTCTATTGGAAGTACGGTCAACTTCGATATAGCTCGCTTTAATATTGATGATTGTGTTCGAATCGTAGCTACTCGCACTAGATCGTCGTCACCCGAATGTACCTCCAAGACTCGTCCCAATTGCCATTGAGTAGGTGGCGCACGTTCATCTCGAACAAGAACCAGGTCCCCCACTTTGATATTGAGTTTTGCTTGTTTCCATTTGCTTCTTACCTGGAGCTCATGTAGATACTCACAACTCCACCTTTTCCAAAAATCCTGCTGCATTTGTTGGAGCTGCTTCCACCGTGTAAGTCTACCTGATGTCGAGCAAGCCTGGTTCTGGAGCAGCAGTGTTGGGACCGCCCACCAAGAAGTGCCCAGGGGTCAAGGCAACTAAGTCACAGGGATCATCAGAAAGTGCTGACAGAGGCCTTGAATTAAGCACAGCTTCAATTTACTTAAGAATGGTGTAAAACTCTTCAAAAGTCAGAGTTGCTTCGCCGATAGTTCTCTTAAGATGATGTTTCATGCTTTTAACACCGGCCTCCCATATGCCTCCAAAGTTTGGAGAGCCTGGTGGAATAAAGTGCCATGAAACACCGTGGCACGAATAGGATCGGGCGCCTTCCTCTAACTGCTTCCGAAAAGCCGCAAAGTCCGCTTTGAGTGCAATATTTGCACCAGCAAATGTTGTTGCACAATCGCTGTAGATGCTAGAGCTGTATCCTCGGGCGGAAAAAAAGCGTCGCAAGGCCGCAAGAAATGTTTCGGTGGTCATATCACTCACGAGCTCGAGATGTATAGCTCTGGTGCTCAGACACACAAAGAGAGCAACCCATCCTTTGTAAGTTCGGTGACCTCTGCCTTTTGTGGCTCGAACGGCATACGGCCCAGCATAATCTAATCCACAATGTGTAAACGGAGCAGCAGCTGTAAAACGAGGAGTGGGAAGACTTCCCATAATTTGGGTTGTAATTAATGGATTTTGACGGAAACAGGTCAAACAACGATTAATGAATTTCTTAACAGCGGCACGCCCATCGATTAACCAGTAACGTCTTCTGAGAAAATTAAGGGTTGTTTGTTTGCCACCGTGCATAGTACACAAATGGCCTTGATTAATAAGCATCTCAGTGAGTTTACTCTCCTTAGGTAATATGATGGGAAATCGTTCAGACACAGGCAACCAAGCATTCTTTAACCGCCCATTCAATCGAATGATCCCACTTTCGTCAATAGTTGGATTAAGTTTAAGTAGCTTGCTTTTTGCACTTATAGGTTTTCCTTGAGAAAGACACGATACTTCATTAGCAAAATGGACTTTTTGAACATACCCGATCCAGAAATGTAATGCCCTCTGACGTTCATTGGCTGTGGACCAGGATGATGTCGCATATGGTCGTTTACGTTTGATGTCAATATAACGATAGCACCAGCTTGTAACTCCGACTAAAGTGTTGTTATCGGAGTATTTGTAGAGAAGACCCAATGCTCCAGATTTCTCGGTCTGGTTAGACGGTGTTTGTGCAAGTAGTGAAGTTATCTGAGGTAAATTTTTGACGACACAAATTTTTTGCGGCCATTCGTTCTCCGCTTTCTTTAGCCACTCTGGGCCCGACCACCATATATTTAAATTCCTTAGCTGGGAAGGGTATATTGAAGCAAGAAGTGCTCCATTGAGTTCCAAACATGGAACGGTGATCTTCTTTAAAGGTACCACTTTAGTTTTGGCCATGAGAACTGACGTTTTAACTTCACCATTAACTGTTTTGACTCGTAAATAGGTGACGGTAGCATAAGCAGAGGTAGACGCATCCAAAAACACATGCAGCTGGTAGTTCGAGGCATCTGGTGATGAGAAAACCCACCTCGATACCTTGATGTCATCTATCAATGGAAGCTCTTTGCGAAATCGAATCCAGTTCTGCTGATGAGGATCTGGAAGTGGATCATCCCAGGAGATGCCAGAAAGCCAAAGTTTTTGACACATGATTTTGCCTGTTATGATGACTGGAGCTAGTAGACAGGTTGGGTCAAAGATTTTGGCCACATCGGACAATTGTTGACGTTTTGTTAAAGCTGACGTGACTCTCGTAACGTTCACCTTGTATCCTATGCAATCACTTTGACAAAACCAATAGATACCAAGTGTTTTGGTTTCAAGATCCAGATTAAGTTCACAGCAAGGGTCGTTTAACTTTTCGTAAGAACTCAAACCTTGTAGAAACTCAGTAGAGTTTGAGTTCCATTTTCGTAACAGGAAACCTCCTCTTTGTAGCAACTTCTGTAGTTCGATCTGTAATTGTTGAGCCGTCTCAACAGAATCGGTGCCATGCAGACAGTCATCCATGTAAAATGATTCCCGGATTCATCATCGGCCAAGGTATGGAGCACTTTTATTGTTAGATATGGTGAGCAATTTAAACCGTATGTGACCGTAAGAAGTCTGTAGACAACTGGAAGACCCTCGTTATCCGTCCATATGATTCGCTGTATATCAGTGTCATCTTGCTGCACAAGTATTTGTCTATAACATTTCTCGATGTCTGCCATAAAGCATATTCGATGAGTACGCCATTTCAAAAGTATGGCAGAGAGGTCACTCTGAAGCTTTGGTCCAACATGGAGACAATCATTGAGAGATTTGCCTGAGTTGTACTTTCTAGCTGCATTGAAGACCACTCTTAATTTTGTTGTGAAGCTTGACTCCTTGTAGACACCATGATGTGGAATGTAGCACATGTTTTGAGGTGACACATCTTCGTACACGGGTTCCATGTGCCCCAGCAGTTGATATTCCGACATAAAGTCTTGGTACATTGTCTTTTGTTGTTGTTGTCTAGCCGACGTTGTTGGTAATAAAAAAGCTTGAAGGCGTCTCCTCTAGAGTCTGCCAGTGTTGTTAGGTCGATGGAATCCTTAAACGGATACTTGACGACGTACCTTCCAGAACTGGTTCGTTGTACCGTTTTCTTGAAGAATTCTTCGCAGTAATGTTCATCTTGAGTCATCTTGGAAAAAGATTCCAGGTCCTCGTTCTCGGTGAATTTCCACATGCATTGAACTAAATTAGCGAGTTCAATCTGAGAAAATGCATAGTAGCTTGTAGTCAACTCTCTTGATACTGATTCGGGTAAGCGCCCGTAAATGACCCATCCTAAATGGGTGCGTTGTGCTACAGGAGCACCAACAGCTGATTGCATTATTTCACCATGTAGAATAGAGCCATAGAGGTCAGCCCCAAGAATGACGTCGATAGATCCGGGCTCATGAAAGTTTGGATCAGCCAGATCAAGATCCATAAATTCACAAAAAGGTTCGGTGTCGATTCGCAGAGTGGGCATGAGTTGACCCAACCGTGGTAAAATTAGTGCTTTGCAGCTAATGTTAAAATTTGGTTCTGTGAGAGAGCTCACAGAGATATCAACCAGACCTGTTGACTTACCAACACTCGATCCCCCTACCCCAGTCACTGGTACAAAATGCCTTGTTCGCCGAAGACGAAGTTGTTGAACCGCATACTCACTAATAAACGTTGCTTGGGAGCCACTGTCCAAAAGAGCTCGAAGTTTTAGATGGTGTCCAGTGGCAGATCGTACTTGAATTTGAGCTTTAGCCAGCAGAACCGGTTCCAATTTTAATAGTGATTTGTCGTTGACAGATTCGTGATGAGGGAGACGGAGATCAGAAGTACTGTTTGTTTGCATATGGTGTGTGATGACGTTGGTCTCTTGAGACTGGATGCTGTCGTGCAACATTGTGTGGTGTTTTTGATGACATCTTAAGCAGGAGTAGTCCGACGGGCACTGCTGTGAACCGTGATTAGCTTTTAAACAATTTTTGCACAACTTTTCTCTTGTCACAAAAGTCAATCTCTGTGCTGGGCTTTGTTTTCTAAAATTAAAAAAACATGAGAACATGCTTACCAGAGCAACTTAAACATCGATTGACATTTGCCTGGTGACTGTGGACTGGATGAGTTTTGATTGGTTTTTGGGTGACCTCGTTGTGACTTGGCCGGGAGCATGCGGCCATAGCATCAAGACCCTGCAGTCGGTTTGCCAAGAACTGCTCCAGCTGGGCGAACGTTGGAATGGCATTTGGGCTATTAAGTGAAGTTTCCCAATCTTTGATAATAACAGGATCCAATTTTTCTGTCACCAGCAAAATTAACCAATCATCCCATATATCGGTTGGTCTGCCAAGTTGCTTTAAAGCCCGAACAGCTTCAGTGGTGCCGTCCAGAACCCGGCGCAAGGCCTCTGACGATTCGTGAGTCATGGTCGGTAGCTTTACAATTTCCCGAAGATATTGTTTGATAAGCTCACGCTTATTGTCATACCGGCCTTGTAAAATATCCCAAGCAGTATTGAAGTTGTCATCACTAACCTGAATATTTTTTAAGACTCGCGCAGCATCACCACGAAGACTACAATTCAGATAATGTAGTCGTTGTACATTGGACAGTGTTGATAACACAACTGGTGAACTCTTTTGAGCTCCTCTTCATTGTCGTTGGTGACCTCTATTGATGAGATGGCGTCATGGGCGTCATTGAATTTGATCCAATAATCTTCTAGAAGTTTTCTTCTGCCCAAAAAGTATCCTTTGGTCTGCTTCGCCTTGGCGACTTTCTGCGAATTAACAGAGAAGTTAATAATTAATTTCGAAATAGATTCTTCTTTGGCCAGCGCCATTGTTCTTAAAGGAAACTTTTCCAATAGAAAAAAATTGTAATTTAAATGCAGAGAATTAAGATTCCCCGCAAGGGATGCCAATGTTTGAAACGTGAAAAGGTTTCAAAGAACTTAAAAAAGAATCGAAAATAAAATCAACTTATTAATTTAGAAATAAAAGAACACGTTTTACTTTAAGTACTTTTTAATGAAAAAAGAAAGACATTTTCTTCTAGAAAAAATTGACAGCAGTTGGTTTGTTATACTATATTTTATTATGACGTTTGGCAGATCGCCAGAGCTGTCTCTTGTAGTTATGATACTTCTCAACAGGAAGTGCAATGTTTTTTACTACTCATTGTATTTTAACTCCGGTCATGCACAACTTGAATATGATTTGTGATTTTGTAGTTATTTTTTATTCAAATTTGTCATTTTCGTTACATATTGATTATTCCATTGCAAAAGCTAACTTTATGCTTGGTTTTAAAAAAAGCGAAACTGTAGTGAGCAGCGATGCCAACTAAGGCTTTTTCGTGCCTTTTAGGCATTATTTCAGTAGCCAAGGCTTTAAGGCTTATTTTTTATCAAAAAGGCATCTTTTTTTCATTTCAAATATTTTTTTTTATTCAACATACTGACTTTTTTTATTTTTTAAAACATTCTAAAAAATCAAAATTTTATGTGTAACTTCGGGCTTAAAGAATGTGTTTCCACATTTAAACTTCTGTCATTCTTTAAAAATAATTTCAGCTTCCACTGTACCAAAAAGTGTTTTGATTAATCTTGACTCTAGAAAATGCATGATCCTTTGGAGCAATCATTAAGTGTTTCATTATCATTATGGTTTTATAAAGTCAAAGAATTCAATGATTTGTCAGAGCCCATTCAAAGAATTGTTAACCATTATCTTCACACTAATGTCGTTATTACAGCCGAAGCTTCTTCATTGGAATTCTGATTAACATTCAGCTTACGAAAAAACTTGAAGGCCTAAAGCTTCTTAGTGGCTGGTAATATGTCTTTTGAAGCAATAGGTTCACTGGTGATCTGAGAGTATAAGTCGCCAAAAAGTGGAATCAATATCTTCTGATTCTGTTGGTAGTCTGTTATTCACGAAATAAATTTTGGTGCACCTCAGGACTCTGTTTTGTCTCCGACTCTTTTTATATATTTATCAATGATTTTTGGTCTGTAACGACTAATCCAATGAATTGTTTTGCTGCCGAGGTTACTTTTAGCTTTTTATATTCGTTTCCAGATGCACAAAGCACAACAATGTTCTTCGGATGTGGAACTGCAGCAGCGGCATCAAATGGTTACCTCATTGAATTCTGATCTTGACATTATTGTCGCTTCGAATGAAATGCCCATAAGTTTGCCTTGAAAGCACCTTGGGACGTATCTACATACAATTACAGAGATTCTTTCTTTAGCCGTACCACGTGAATCTGGAATACCTTTCCGGGCTCTGTTTTTTCCTCGCATTTGGGATAAATAGGACCTTAAGAAAATATTTTTTTACTGCCCCCCTCCCTGTTTTCTAACAATATTATTAATATTAATTAATATTAAAGGTAGCCAAAATCCTTTTAGTGTGCGGTTGTTATGATTACTGGTTTGATTTTAAATTATAGCGAGTAGATTTTGGCTTAAGATCCAAATCCAACACCGTTTGTTTGCTGACTGGGCTTCGGTGTGTTTCGAAAATGACCCAAATTTTACCCGACAAATCATCTTAAGCTATGAGGCGGATTTTTGGATGAACGGCTGTATTGACAAGCAACATTTCCGTTTAATGGACGACACCAACCCACAAATGAAAATACATCCTAAAAAAGACGACATGTGGTTTCAAAAAGACGGCCCTAAGTGTCACATAACGGACGCCGCGATAAACATTCGGCATGACGCAAGAAAGACTTGAGGGTAGGGCTATATTTCCCAGAGGTGACGTGAATTATCCATCAAGGTCGCCAGACTTTTTCTTGTGTTAACTCGCAGTTCTATGTGAATAAACTCCAGTCGATCGATGCACTAGATAAAGATAAAGATGACATACGCCATCTCTTGAATTCAGCAGGATCTATGCGGAAGAGTCATTGAAAATTGAATTATTTGGATCGATGCCGAGGTGGGCATTTGCCCGATAGTCCATACATAATTTCATACATGGGCCTTTCAATTAAAAAAAAATAATTCTTTGCTAATGACTAACATACAGCTTGTTTTATTCCATTTCATCTACCACCACCCCCTATATTTATAAAACCTGCGTTAATTTACCGGTACGATACTCGCGCCATCTACTGTAAGTTATTTTACTATATTTTAAAAAATTACGTAGGCAATAATGATAGGCAATACGCGCTGACAATTATTTATCGGATTCAACTGAACGATATGACAGCGCATAGAACACCAAAAAACACATTTTATTTCTTATACCGTGGAGGACACATAGATAGCACACTCTACATTGTATTAGCTGAATTGTATACAAACCTCAGCTCTTCTCTTAAATGGACATGTTTTCTCTTTATTTTGAGCTACTAAAGGCTTGGGACCATAAAACCGTTAGAATTTGTATGTTTTTTGTATAGCCAGTGATACTAAAAAGCGTTCCAAGAGCCCCACGTGGAAGAAAAATCACCATAAGTGTACAAGCAAAGTGGAGGGGAGAGCAAAATTGCGAAATTCATCAGAGAAAAGAGCAAAGAGCTCAAGAGGGAGCAAGGATGAAGCCTAGCCAGAGTAAGGAGCAACGAGCAAGAGCAAAGGCAAAGTAAACAAGCAAGAGTTCATTCTTTTCTATTTAAATATATTTCTTTCGCGAATAAAAAAGTGTACGTCTAGTTAAAAATCGCAGCAATGAGAGCGGATAAATCAAACATGTTTGAGATCGCCGCTTTGCTCCCTTGTTGACTTTTTATTTGCATCTTCGAACGACCCTGCACTCTGTGTGCTCTGCTTTCCTTTCACACAACATGTGTTTGTTTGATATATCCGCTCTTTGCTCTTGCTCACTCTCAGCTAAACTCTGTTTGTACACTAAGAGAAGATCATTTATTCCAGAGGGTTTTGAGGGCAGATTCATTCAATACTTCAAATCAAATAAAATCAGATGCTGAGTCACAGTACTAAGATATTTCTGGGTTTTAATTAAGACCTGCTCTGCATAGCGCAAAAAAATCGTTTATCTCAACGAAGATTTTATAAAAAATTCAGAATTCAGTTTGGTAAGGAACACTTTCGAAAATCTCTACATTTTTCGAAAAGCTGGAATAAAAAAGTTTACTAACTGTGGTTCTTATATCTTTTCTTTGCAGAAAATAAAAACTTCAAAGATCTTAATACATTAACTAATATATTTTTTCATTTATATATTATTTAATTTAAGCAAAAAAACTGTATGTATATTAACTGTACATGTTCCCTTTATTTGATTTAATAAAAGATCAGCACTATATTTATACTATATACATATATATAAAATAAACAACATATAATTCAGATATAATTTGTTTTTAATAAATCTAAATATACTTTACCTATATATTAATCAAATTATAATTTTTATCTTTTCAGGTAAGAAATCAGCTATGTATCCACATCCGCATATATTCTGTAAGTTGAAGCTTTTTGTTTGGCTGCTAATAATTTAAACTATCCCGAAAATAATGAATATTTTGGCAAAAACAATAAAATTTAGATCATATTACTAGCGCGCCATCTCAGGCGGTGCTTTCTCTTGGAAATAATTTATTTTCACTTCTTATTCGTTAAAATTCAGAGTTTTCGAAGGAAGAATTTAGTTATTTCTTTTTATTTCTTAGCTGATTGCGTTGTTTATTATGCTTCAATTCAATTTAAAATAAATGTGTCATTTGATGTTTTTCTATGAAACTTACAATTAGGGTTATTGTCAATATATATCAACCAATTGAACATTGAAAAATCTATCAATCAACTTGAAATTCGGTATTGTGTAAATCGATTGATTATAGAGTGTTTTCCAACCTTTTTTGTCATATGTCCGACCAGAACCTTTCAAAAATCCACATGTCGCCCAAACATTATATGTAGACTTTGTATGTACCTACCTAAAAAAAATAATTTAAGTAGAAATTTGAAATGTTCAAAAAATACGAATGGCTGTTATTAAGAAAATTTACATAGAAAATAAATAAACCCAATGAGTTTGGTTTCAATACATATACTGAAGTTCAAGTAAAATAAATTAAATCAATTTTTGTGTAAAATATTAAATATTTAAATTTAGTGAGTTCCTTGTGCTTTGTGCCAAATAGATTTTATGTCAGCTTCAAGTTTTAAAGGTATCAGTCTCAAGTCTCCTCGTTTTGTTACATCCAGACGATTCCTTTTTTTGTTTTTAGCAGCAAGCTTTTTATGTTTTATGGCACTTAATCCGCATTCCGGTAAATATTAAGATGGAAAAGGTAATCATCCAAGTTGGGAAAACCATTTTTTTTTTAAATCAGAAAATCTTTCACAATAATAAATTTTTCTAATGGTCGACAATCACCTATAGAACTATCAGTAGTCACTTCAAACTTATATAGCCAATGAAAAGTTTAAAAAAATTTGTTTAAAAATATTTTTCTGACATAATTCAATAAAAGTGACGAAATCAAATATCTTCGTTTTGGCTTCAACAAGAGTTGGTTATTTAATGTATTAAGTTTTTTTCAAAAATATCAGCTACATAACTTAGAAATGCTTTACCATCCATCGTTAAAAGGTTTTCATTTTCGATTTGTCTCTTAAAAAATCAGTAAGAGTATCAAAAACTTCCATAAACCTTTCCAAACGAAGTTCCCTTTGGAAAACCTTCTTACTTCAGCGTGACTGTGAAGTATTACATAATTCTCATTTTGCTCTTCACAAAAAAGCTTGACAATACGCTCATATTTGGCACTAAGAACGGGTGAGATGTTCTCACAGATTTTCTCTGTGAATAATACAATGGACAAGAAGCATTTTTGCTTTTTCATCTTTCATCAATTATAAGCAACCATTTTTCTTCCCGATCATATAAGAAGCACCATCTGCAGCGCAAGATGTCATATTTTTCATTGGTATAATATTGACATCCTTATGCTTACTAAATACATCTTTGACAGTTGCGGTGCTTTCTAAAGACTTAGGCCCAATGCACACGGAATAACTCGAAAGAAACTGATTACCGGTGCGAGTTGGCAATTAGTTTGCTCTGTGTCATAACCTGTGTAATCAAATGGGACGACGCACACGACGCTTCTGGTTGAAAACTCGTTGGCGATTCACAAAAAAAAAGTCTGTAACCAGTCGTCTGTTGATTTTCATGTTGGGTTGCCTTCTGATTTCAGTTTCTAGTTTGTCGAAGATGAGGGAACAACAGACCAACCTATTGGTGGTGCGGGAAGTGGAAAACATCTATTTTATATAATTATTGCCTTTCCGGCTATTCAAATAAAAATGAAAAAGAGAAGGCGTGGATAGAAATAGAAAATGTCGTAAAATTTACGGGTATATTTTTTATTTTGACTTGAATGTGGATGTGATTTGTTCCAATCTACTGTGTCATATATTTTCACTACTAGTGCAAAAAAAATTGTGGGGCTAGAATATAATTGGCTTGATACCTTGACAGCCTCTGAGATCACCTGCTCGAGAATTGTTGTTTATGGTTAGGAGCTGCGGGAGGAGAGCCTGCCCCTGCATCTACATCAACACTTGCAGCATTTAACGTATGCCTACTGCAGTCCTTCGGTATCCATGACGACACTAAACGGCCTAGAGATTTCGATTGGTTGAGTTTTCTCGTGTGCGGAGTCAAGTCACCGCTGAGTCCGTAACTGGTCTGTAACCCGAGTTGCCAACCAGTTTAGTTTTTATCCAGTTGCTCCGTGTGCATTGGGGCTTACAAAACAGCATTTCTTCATGAAAATCACTTTTGTCAATATATCTTACGTAAGTTCTTTTGGACCGAGAAATTTCTTGTTTTCAGGTTTTCCACGAGTTGCATTTCAATATCCTCACTCATTTCATATATTCTTCTGATGACAGTATTATTACTTAGTGGCATTGATAGAACGTCTTTGTCATCTTTTTCCAGAACGGTCTTAAGAAATGTTAAAATTGATGGTTTGATCACATTATCTCCTATAGAATGACTTCCCAGATCTAGCGATGAGTAACGAAATTTTGTAACTAGCATCAAGGGTACGATTTATATTTTCATGTTGAGCAGTAAATAAAGACTTCTTTATATTTTGAAAATAACTCAAATCGGAATTGATATGGACTTTATGTTTTGCCTTCAAATGTGCTTCAAGACCACCTGGTTTCATTGATTCGTTGGTCAAACATTTTTTGCGTAAAAGACAAAAGGAGAACGTTCGTCGTGAGCAGCAGGTATGAATCCAAATTTAAGGTATTCCTCCGAATACTCACGTTTTTTTTTTCTTATTTGCTTCTATATTGCTTAGTTTCTTATTCATTTTACTATGAAACGAAATAAATAAATAAAAGATCGAAATAAGAGCATTGTGTCTTACGTACCTGAGGAAATCGGTGACAACAATTTGATAAAATAAAGTGAAGGAAAACAAAACAATTGATTCATATTTTACGGCAAGTGTCATTTAGTGAGGTGAACTAAGTAACATTTGGCATAATTACCTAGTTTTATATTTTGTCTATCGCACTTTTTTTTTTTTATAATTGGCCCGCGCAAAAGGGATTTTGTCTACCCTTACAATGTTAAACACAACGGGGGCGTTAGGAAAATAGGGAGGGGCTAAAAAAAGAATCTCTGTGTTTAACTGTACGTCCGAAGTTGGGCTCAAGGGTACATATATGGGCATTCCTAGCGGCGCGAGTATTACGGTTGAATTGTTTCAGGGGAGGTATTCAGCTAGCTATTTCGCTAGAGCATTGATTGTAAAAAATAACGGTAAAATAACGATAGCACGAAACATTACGACGGTGCTCAAGAGATGAAAATTTTTCTGTTATTGTTCGGTCGCCTATCATTTTCAAAGCTCTTTTTTGTATTCTGTCTAAGAAACTCAAGTGTGTAATTGGAGCACCTGCCCAAATATGGGAATTATACTCAACATTTGGACGAATATACGCTTTATAGACCGTAGCCAGATCAGAAGAGTAAACAATTTCTTGCATCTTCGAAGGAAACCTAGACACCTGGCAGCATTTTTGGCGACTTCGAATATGTGGTCGTTCCACATAAGGAGAACTGTTCTGTTTTTTTGATACAAGTGCCACTCATCGATAGTGGCAAGGAGGGTATGTTTCGCTCTAACGACAAAAGACAACATTGAATTTTTGAAGCATTAAATTCAACACGATTTCTTATTCCCCATTGTACAATGCTGTCAAGATAAGAACTTAATGAACTAATCATACGCTGCCGTTGCAGTTCCGCATCCGAAGCACATGGATGAGAGTCTGGAAACGAATATGAAAAGCTGAGAGTGCTGTCGTCAGCGAAACAATTAATTGGATTAGTAGTTTCAGATAATAAGTCATTGATAAAAATCAGATAGGAGTTGGAGATAAAACAGAGCCCTGGGGCACACCAGCATTTATTTTGTGGGTATCAGACTTGAATCCGTCCAACACAACTTGTATTGACCGGTTCGAAAGGTAATTACTAATCCAACGAAGAAGAGATGCGTCGAGTCCAAATGCACGCATTTTCGATAAAAGGGCTTGATGCCAAACTCTATCAAATGCCTTTGAAATATCAAGTGCAATGATCTTACTTTCACCAAAACGGTGAAGAGATTGATTCCACTTTTCGGTGAGATAAACCATCAAATCACCAGTGGATCTATTGCTGCGAAAGCCGTATTGCCGGTCATTAAGAAGCTTTCGGTCCTCAAGATATTTCTTAAGCTGAAAGTTAATCAGCGTTTCCATGACCTTAGAAAGAAGGGACGTAAGTGCAATTGGTCGATAGTTTGAGGGAGAGGAGGATTCGCCTTTTTTAGATACAGGCTGGACAAATGCTGTTTTCCATCCGCTCGGAAAGAGCCCAGAGGAATATAACAGATGGAAAAGCTTACGCAATGGTTTTGCCAGCGTTGAAGAACACCTCTTCAGAACAAGAGAGGGAATACTATCCGGGGCAGCGGATTTGTGAATGTTAAGATCTTTTAAGACCCTTGCAACTGAACGAGTGCGGAAGAAAATTGGTCCCATAATGTCATTTACGTTCTCAATTACAGGGGGATTGATAACACCTGCCGGAAGCATTGAGTTTGCTGCAAATAGGGCTGCAAGCAGATTTGTTTTTTCTTGGGAATCGACAACAGGTGTATCGTTAAAGACGAGCGTAGGAACCGATGATGACGAAGAATTCCGAATGTTTTTCACAAAAGACCAACAATTTTTACTTCCTTTGGGACATTGAAGAATTTTTTGCTCAGGTAAGCATTGCAGGCCTTCCTAGCTTGTTGAAACTTTTTCTGGTTTTCCTCGGTAGTGTTGGCTTTGTAACAACGGAAACTTTCATCTTTCAACCTAATAACCTCTTTGCAGCTCGCATTGAACTATGAGTTATTTTTAGGTTTGATACTCTTTAACCTATTTGGTATAAAATTTCTCATTCCTAAAAGAATAATATTTATTACCAGATCTGCACTGGAGTCTACGTCACTACCAAGGAAGCATAGTGACCAGTTAAAGGTCCTAAAAAAATTATTGACACCGTCCCAGTTGGCTTTCTCGTGTTGCCAGACGGTTCTCCTAGGGATTTTTCCATTAAATTTGTTTTTTTGACACGAGAAATTTGCAGAAATGACGCAATGATCAGATGTGCCTAGAGGTGAAAAAACACGAACAGTGTATTTATCCCGATCGGATGTACGAAACAAGTCTAGGGTGTTGGGAGTTTGACCTGCAATGTCAGGAACTCGGGTTGGCTTGTCAATAAGCTGAGTTAGTTGGTTGAGCTCAGCAAAAATCTCAACATACCTTCCTTCGGGTGTTGTCTGGCCAGAATAGCGGAGCCAACTAGAATTGTGTACATTGAAATCGCCCGTAATAACGATTTCAGTGTGAGGATAATGGGCAACAATTCTCTGGATGAAGTCAGACAGAGCATCAAATTCATTTGAAGTTGACACACTGTCTAAATATAGGCTTCTGTATATAAAACAAGTGTGGATGATGCGCTTGTTAACCGTGAATTTGAACCACATGAAGTTGAAATTTGAGTTAGAACACAGACCGTATTTTGGTTGAAGTTGATATGCAACATCATTCCTAACAAAAACGACGAGGCCGTGATGGGCAAAGAATAATGGCACTAAATTATATCCATGCAGGTTAAATTCCGTGTGGTCGGTATTTTCACCTACCTGGGTTTCACTTAGTGCAAAAACAGCTGGCCTGTTTAAGGTAGTGTAGACGTATGCAGAACAAAAATTCTTTCTTAACCCACCAATATTTGCGTAGTCAACCCTGAATGTACCCACCATTTAAAAAAAAAAACAAAATTTACAAAAACAAAATCAGACAATAAACTAAACACTGAATGGGTTCGTTCAGAAATATATCACAAGAATTACAGATTTTTCGAGGAGAGAATTTAAATCGCCCCTATAAAAACAAATTGCTCCCCTGTAGGGCGTGGGCCCCACCTTGGGAAACACTGTCTAGACCTGTCCTATTGATAATTGTGAACGCCCACAATTTTTGACATTTCAAATTTTCAAATATTCGAATTAAAAAAATAAAAAGTAAAAATTGAGTTTTGTAGAATTCTGTTTTTTATGACGACGACGACAATCAATGTACAATAAATTTTTGGAAGTTTTGAGCAGAAGAAGGCAAGACTAAGGGATGTTAAAAAACAATTAAACAAACTATTTAATGAAATTAATACAAATGTATAAAACGCATTCGCGTTTTCATTCCGGGTGATTAAAATTCAAAATAACTGCATATTGCTCCCATTTAATTTTTCGCACCACTTTTGATCAACAACTCATTGCAACTCCCGAATTTTCCTCCATTAGGTTCACAATTTTGACCACTTGCACTTTGTTGTTGACTTTTTTAACCCTTTTATGTAAAACTAGCACCCCCGTGCTCGAGTTGCTTTGCAAAGTTTAAAGACAAATTTGTGTTTACTATAAATATTATTACTTATATGTATGAAAACATTGCACACAATAGGGCCTACCCTAGTTTCTGTCATAAAATCAACCAAAAGTTTATATATGCTTACAGTAGGTATACAGAAATCTATTCTGTTTCACGGGAAAGACTTTTTAAAGAAATAGACTTTTTGATGTTTCTAGGTACATATTTTTATTGTTTTTTTTTTTAAGTCAAAGCCTCTGGATACACAATATTGGGACCTGGCAGTCCTATTATTTTCAGGTAGAAGAAGATACTGATTATTTTTTGAGCCCACCCTTTAAAGGGCAAAATAAAGCTAAAATTGACTAGTTCGTTAATGATCATTCACAAGAGCTTTTTGAAAAAAAAAAAGATATTGACAATTGACTACCACAATACCGTTTACGTTAAATGGTTGAAAAATGACAATTATCAATTTAAAATTGTCAATCGCAATAGGGGTGTTTGCCTTACCAGCTTATATCCAGGCTGCACCAGTTAATTGTGGTGCGTAATTTTAGGAGTGCAAATGTACAGATATTTTAATCGGCTTTTCCATAACTCGGAAACATTTTTTATCTAGGCTTAATGTACGCTGTGTCCTTTTCTGTACCTCTGACAATGGTTGTACAAAATTGTACGATGATCGGTTGAGTATATAAAGATTAAAAGCGTAACAAACAAACTTACATCTCAATCTAGAAAAGAAAGGAGAAACCTTTTTATTTCCCGCTCAAAAATGGATTGTTCAATCGCTCTGATCCATTATCTCCTCAATGATTTTAACTATCAGTTATCAGAAGCTTATCAGTAAAGTAAAATTGTATTTACACGATTTATTAATTTTCTGCAATTTCTCAAGCATTCAGTATAAAACTTTCAATTCTTCAACCCAAACATGCATCACTCCTCTGAATGAAGGAAGGCAAATGGGTGAATCCACACCTCTGTGTAGTTTATTACCAAACCTCCTGCATTTTTTCATCATCAGGTGATGCCATGATGGTGATCTAATTTTTTTTTTTCAATCATATTTCCCATTTGGAATCACTTGTTGCGCTTGTTACCATTCCCAAAGCTAAACGTCAAAACCAACAACTCACTGAAATTTCTCCCAGGGTAAGTCTTACCTAACCATACCTGCTCCGGCTGACTGTTGTATGCGAATTCCCTAAGCTCACTCGAGGGCAAGAATGTCATAGAAGTCAAAAAAAGCGATCGGCAGCAGCAGTAGCACCAGCAATTCGAGGTGGAGTTGCCATGAGTGGAGTGGCCCAACCCAAAGACCAGGTTGCAGATTAAATTTGTAGCCTTCCTTACCTCGTTTTGCTATGATTACTACTTAAACCGAATATGTTTTTGTGTTCTTTGTGTTTGAGCTGCTGCATTCGTTCCAATTGAAATTCAACAACTTTCAGAAAATTTATAGATACATGTTGTATCTATGTGAAGATGTGGAACACACCCAGGTTGAATGGAAACCGAGGAGAATCTGAGGCTAAATAAAAAAAAAACACAAAATAACCAACAAAACGATAAATAAAACGTAAGAGGTTCAAGCAGGGTATTAGTAACACTAGCAACTAAAACAACAACAAAAGAAGGTAAGAGATTGTACATGCGCGGTCTGGAGTTGGAACTATGGCTGCAAAGGTAATAAAATCCAGCGAAACAGGTGAACAAAATAATGGGCTAGGGTGTAGAGTAGAGTTGTAGTTGTTGTTGTTTTTTTTTCTAATTTTAACTGAAAGTCTTAAATACTGACGGCTCGGCGGGCGGCAGAAAATAGAAGGTGTTTGCCCAGAATAGGAATACTATTTCTATTTTGTGACATCGTGATGTGTGCCTGGAAGTGGAACTAATACCTAGGGAGCATTGAATTAGCAAACGGGGGGAGAGATTTGGCTTAGCTGTTGGAGTAAAATTTTAAGAATTTAAATATTCATTGAATTTTTGGTAAATGCATGAACGATTGACAATTGGGAATTGGAGAAAAGTCATTTGCGAACGTTTTGTTTCTTCTCAACTGACACTCATGTGAAAAATGGAATTTAGATTTGAACTTTACACGGGAGATTTCTAGCCCTGGTCGGGTGTAATCTGTACCTAAATAGAGTTTATAAGAAAACGAGTGTAGCTGGGTTTTGGACTTTGTTTTTTTGAGCAATTTTAGCAGAGTTTTGATTTCAATATGGCAAGACTACTGCGTGAACTTTTCCATGTGTCCTCGTTTGGTCTCTTTGCGAGTGTGGGCAAAAAAACTGTCTCCAAAAAAAAGGTTAATCCCCTTTGGCCTTTAACTATTGACCAATTGCACTAAGAGCGAAGAAATATCAAACCTTTTAACGACCAGGCAGTACTGCTTCTGCAGCAATAGTATAGTACATATATCTCACTGAAATGTGCCCTTAATCTCTCCATCGTTTTGACGAAAGTAATATTACTGCACTTGATATTTCTAGGCATTTAAAAGAGTTTGGCAATAAGCCTTTTTTATCAAAAATGCGTGCATGTGGAATCAATAAAACAGTTTTTCGTTGGAAAAGTAATTATTTTTTCGGATCGTTTTATAGTAAATGTGTTGGACGGATTCAATCCTGATAATCACAAAATGAATGCTGATGTGCCCTAGGGCCCTGTTTTGTCTCAGACACTTTTTCTTCTATATATACAAAAACTTTAAAAGACCAAACAAACAGAGGTTTCTGGAGGAAGTAATACTTGCTTGCAAAATTATCAGTGTCGTAGCATCTACTGAATTAAGATGAAGAGTGGCCAGTATATAACATGTGGGATTCTCTTCAACGAACTTGCCAACAGAAAGCAAAATCACAGCTAGATTACCCTCACAATATCTTCTTCTTATAAAGAGTCTTCCAATATGAACTTCCGAATTTTGAAAGTTGATAGCGGCCATTTTGTTGAAGCTTCATCTGTCAAATTGGCTGTCATTTATTCAGTCTGTTTCGCTAAACCACCATGAACGGTTATAGTGTTCAACAAAACGTGAAAATGATAAAATTGTTCTATCAAAATGGGTGTTCTGTTCGGGCAACGTTTCGCCCGCCTGGCCCATTGTACGGTCGCCATAATCTTCCTACCGAGAGGACTATTCGTAGTGTTGTGGATAAATTTGAGTCCACCAGTTCAGTAAACAATCAATCAACGCCCGTTCGTCGACGAAACGCAAGATCTGCCGAAAAATCCTAAGCAGTCGATTTTGCGTCGCTCACAAGAACTCTGCCTTTCGCAGACCATAAATTGGCGAATTTCGCGTCAAAATTCAACAAAATTCAACTGACCCAGGAGCTGAAGGCAAACGACCATAGACAATGATATGTGTTTGCTGAATGGGTTCTGGAGCAGTTGGCAACTGCCTAATTTTCATCGAAAAATAATCTTCAGCGATGAGGCCTTGTTTTTGGATGAATGGGTACGTGAACAAATAAAATTTTCGAATTTGGGACGATACCAATCTACATGAGACCCAAAGTGTCTAATGATTCCCGATAAAGTCACTGTTTGGTGTGGATTTTGGGCTGGCGATGGCGGTCAGATGTAGGCCAGATCATCACCGTCATGGCGAGCGCTGTAGGTGAATAATTACCAACTGAATTGAATGATATAAACACCACGACATCTGGTTTCAACAGGACGGCGCCATGTGCCACACACCTAATGCAATATTGGACATTCTGCACGTGTAATTTGGGAGCATGGTCATCTCACGTGGAGATGGTGTGAACTGGCCACAGAAAACGTGTGATTTGACCCAATTAGACTTTCTTCTGGGGTTTTCTTAAGTCCCAGTTCTATGCGAAAAGGCCGCAAACCACAGCGGCCCTGAAAGCCAACATAAACAATGCCATCGGTAAAATATAAATAAATATATAATAATAAATAATAATAAATAAATAGGCCTTTCAAACGAATAAAATAATTCGATGATATCTCACACACACTTTGTTTCATTTATTTTATTGAAAGACCCTTTAATAAAATTGAAAAAGGTTTCGGGCTGTGTGCGCATCACGTGAGAGCGACAAAACGAATTTGAACAAATCTTTTTATAATTAATAGAATATTAATTCCAGAAACATTTAGGATACACTTTTTTTCAAAATAAATTAAATAAACTTTATAATTTAACTATAGAAAAAATGTGTTTACCACATCGTGTAAAATATACGTATTATTTTACATCCTCGTCATACATTGTGTATTTGGATGTAACAGGATGGCATGTTGTAAATTTTTATTTTAAATTAGTCGCACCACACGAACGTGGAACGCTCTACTTGGCTCAGTTTTTCTCTCCCATTTTGATATGCAGAATTTTAAAACTAATGTCCATCGACTAAGTGGAGACGGAGCATAGAAGTGGCAAAATTGTGATCCTGTCTTGTCGAGATTATAAAAATCGTCAGCAAAAGAAGAAGAAGAAAAATATTACCAACCTCTGACACAACTAATCCCATTAATTATTTTGCCAGCTTTTAATATTCGATTACAAATGTAAAACCATGTTCTTGGAATGACAAATACTTTAAAAAGTCGAATGTTGTTCATTAAAGCGAAATGTGCCTTCCATGCCACTATCCATGAGGGAATCTTGAACTTGCATCAAGGAAACCAAATTACTCATACACATTTCAGACTACCTTTTATGGAATGAGGCTTTAAGAATTCTGTGGAAATTTCTAAACAAAAACAATTCATCCGTAATATTTGCGCTGCATTACCTTCCTCCGCAGTCCATTTTCGTACGAATAGTCAAATACAGGGATTCTTTCTTTAGCCGTACCACAGGAATGTAGAACGCCATGATGGGCTCTGTTTTACCTCCTGTTTTGAAATGCAGAACTTGTAATGCGCATCCATACATCCTTCCATCGTCGATACCAACAAGACTTAGTCAATGCCTTTGCATCATAAAAGAAGACGACTATTTTGCTCACCCTCTCTGGTTTGGAATTCCATTTTACTAACGTGATTTTTTGCTAAGCTCTGCTAATGCTTTTATCCTCGTTGAACTTCATCCCCAGATTCAATTATCTAAATTCGGCTCTTGAAAGCAACACTGTACAAACCCTAAAAACATTTTACTCAAAAGCTTATCCTAACTACTTAGTAAACAAGACTTTCCAGACTCTCACCCTCCTAACATATCACTCCAAACAAACGCATCCCCAACCGCCTGCTGCTGATTTTGAGGAATTTTTCCAAAGTAATTTCTTCAATAAAAATATTTCAATCGTCCAGAAAAAAAGAGGAAAATAACTAAAACCCAAGTGAATGCGAACATTCACCTCAATCGCCAATTGAACTTACAAAAGTATCTGCGTGGTGGAGAGTGTGTGTTGTTGTATCTTATGTGAGTGCCTCCTGGTGGTGATCGTAAAACTTCAACAAAAAACGTGTTTTCTTGCAGCGACAGAGCTAGCCAGCGGTCAAGAACTGCACTTAACTACATGAAATCTCCCAGCATAAGGCAATTTATTTTTATTTTACTTGAGAAAAATAAAATTATCATAAAAAAATAAAAAAAAAAACATAAATAAAGTGAATTAAAATAAAAAAAAATGCAAAGCACGATACGATCACGCTGTGGCTCTGTGCTGCTGTTGCAATGATTCTCTGGCAAGGTCGCCATCAGTCGAAGCCATTACACCCTGTACTTTTATTATTGCAAAATCAAAGTGAACCGAAACATAAGGCGTGTAGAAGGGGCGAGGACGTGGACAATGTTCAGAATCAGAGATGATGGTTGTTAATTTTTTAAGGTTCGAGTCATATTCTTTATACTTGTGCCATTTTTGACGTTTTAATGACGCACGATATCTTGCTCATTTTGTCGGTTTATGTTGGAAACAATTCTTTAGAAAGAAGCAATTGTCTTGTGTTAATGGGGCTCTGGCTACCCTTATTGTGTTGATTAACCAGAGCGTGTGCGTTAGGATGCACATTTGTTTTTTAGCCTCGCAAGATGTTCCACATTCGCGTGGTTCGGCTGAAGAAATAATTTCTGTATTGGATTGTACGCTCGATAGTTGGGCTCAAGGGGAAAATGATAGGCATTCTTTGTAGTACGAGCATTGATTTTGAATATTTTTAGGGGAATAGGAATAGATCATTTTACAGAATGTTGTCATGTACAATGTAAATTCCAAAAACTGAGAGATGTTCTGTTTCTTCGATGCACTATCGCATGGAAAGTAAAAGTACATTTCGCCTTGACGATATTTAATTTGACACGAATTTTTAACCTCCATTGGACAATAGTGTCAAGATCAAAATTTAATGAACTTATCATACGCTGCTGCTGCAGTTCCATATCCGAATAATAAGATTGTTTGTCAAGAATCGAATATAAAAAGCTAGATGTACTTTCATCGACAAAGTAATTTATTGAATTAGTTGTTTCAGTCAAGAAGTCGTTGATAAATATAAAAAGAGTGGGGAACAGAACAGAACCTTGAGGCACATTAGCATTTATTTTATGATTATCTTACTTGAAAACGTCTTATTCTCCTGATAGTTTCTGTACTAAGTAACGTTATATGCAGAAACACAAACATGCTTAACAACCGACTTTGACAACTTTCTCTATAAACGCTTCGTTTGACGTACGTAAGGTTAACGTAACAAAGCGAGTGATATACAAAAAAGTTCGAATTGACTGAACTTTTGCTCGCTTTCTGACATTTTAGTCAATGAATACGTTCAAATTGGATTTTTTTTTATTTTTACAGAAGGTTTTCACATTCACGATGACAGAACAGCGCTCTTAAACTTTATATACGTAAAGGGATGAAGTCGGTTCTAAAATGTGTATGTGTTTTAGCAATATATCACCGCTTTTTTTAAGCAACCTCTGACAGATTAATCATATATTCACCAAACCTCGATATTTGTGGAAATGATTAAGTGTGAACTGATAGAATTCAGTGTTTCGGCTCATTATGCCGCAAGAAATAAGAATAGAATTGACATTTGGTCCATGTTATCCCATTTTTGTCACAATATTTTCCTAAATGTCACTTTTCCCGCCAAACGACCCCATTTTTTAACAAATCGATTACATAAACTGACTCAATTTCATTATTCATTATGATAGTGCTTCTTTATTGTGTGAAAAAACTGCATTGCAACTATAATAAACAAAAAGAAGATAATTAAGGAATAAAAATAAGAACGACAAAAAAAAACACAGCCCCATTTCGAATATAAATGACATCGTAAAACCTATTTTTCACAGACTATACATAAAAAGCATTAAGGAAAACAATTATTTAACAGCCTTTATGGTCTTTTTAGGTCTGGATGCGTGCTGCCGTGTGTCTCGCCATGGTGTGCCATCTTTAGAGCAAAAATAAAAACTCATAATTTATTGTTTTATTCTTTAACTTTTAAGTACTACAAGTTGTATATTAAAACTAAAATTGGCAGTGCTTGGAGGGAAAAAAATTGAGTCCAACAAAAAAAATGTTTGTTCTGGTTGGCAATAAAAATAAGCTATGAGCGCCCTCTTTACGTTAATTATTATAATGGTTTTTTAGATGTGTTCGTGTGTTTTGCTCAGTTTCAAATTAAAAATCGTGGTAATCAAAATTATTTATATGTAGAAAATATGTATGTATGTCAAAAAAAAAATAAAGATTTTCAGGAAACTGATTTTTATTAAGAAATAAAAAAAATCTCCAAAATCTACTTTTACTATATTTACATCTTCTTATGAGTTTGAAACAAGAAGTTGTTACAGCAGACATAAAATTAAGAAATGTGTTTTTAAAAATGCTACTTGGCACAGGTTTTGAATAAATTTTTTATGAAGTGAAAACACAAAATTCCAAGAGCTATTAAGCCCTGAACTGCATTTACTTGAGCGCCAATTGGATACTTCAAATAATGTAGTTTGGTCATGTAAGCTACTTCAGCAGTAAACTGATTTGCATTTTACACCAAAATAACCAACTTTAGGGATTTCACAATATTTTTTTTTTAATAAAAATCATTATAAAAACTTTTTATCACCACTGTATGAATGGAATGTGTGCCTTGATGTAGTCGTAACGCAACGTAACTCCAGATTCTTTTATCATTTCGCATTCTCCCTTCAATGTCGAGCCTTAACCTGCCAACTCAACTTCGCACAACTCATCTCACATGACTCGATGCGTTTCAACACCACCGCAGCATGGTCGTCGTCGCCGCCGTTCCTTGTCGGCGTCACTCTCAATAGCCGCCATGACGACGACGTAAGTGCGTCAAGTAACTCGTCCGTCCTGGTTGTCGTTATTTTCTGATTATGTCGCCACTCAGGCAGCAATTGTGCAGTTACTTCTATCTAGTGTATTGCCTTTCATTAAAGAATTTTTATACTTTCAGGTTCAGGTTGTAAATGAAACTGAGGAAGGACGGGGGGGTGTATAGTAGGTATCGTAGTCAAAAGTAGGTAGTTACATCGACGACGACGACTTGATGCTGTCATGGGTAAATGCACGCGTGAAGCAAACGGTCGTTCTATGTGTGAATGCCTCAATGGCTGCTGACCCAAATATTTGTGCAACGTAAAGTGGGCAAGCCAACGGTATTATCTTCACTGCGTTACTTGGTTTACATATTCATGAGCTCAAGTAAGTGTTGCACTATTAAATAATTTGCACACTTACTAGATTTATTTTTTGTTTTTATTTTTTTAAGTTTTTTATTAACAAAAATGATCTTTTGGCAATGAAATCGAAATTAATTTTCGAGTGCGTTGTTTTTGAACAATGAAAAACTTCAACTCGGAACATAAAAGACGGTAATTTTACGTTTTAAATGCTCTGGCATTTTTGCGAGATTGCCATCAGTAGTGGAACAGTCTTTGAATTTTTTAATATTATTTGCAAGATATTTTAGCTGTGGCAGAGTGGCGTCATTTCATTGCTGCAAAAGATGATTATGATCTGGAATTCGTAAAGCGTAGCGTAGGGAAATGTCATCATCAAAAAGTGGATTTTTTTTAAGAATTCATTGTTTACTCGAATTAAGTAAATTTGTTTTGAATTGTTTGCAACGACTGCAGTTTAAGTGTGCTGTTCAGCATGAATCATGCTTTATATATCAGATATGGAAATTTGAAGCAAAGAGATTTTTGTAGATGTTGGTGAATTTTTAATTAAACAGTTATTTGTAGCGTGAGTCAATGAAAATTAACTTATAATAAAATAAATTGCACGACTGCATCGCTCGTACTTGCTCTTATAAGCGGTCACAGTGACGAATAAAATTTAAAAAAAAATTGGTTTAGTTGTAATCGGTTAACTAGTTCACGATGAAGTAGAAGATACAAAATAAAACCGTCATACGGCGTGTACTGTCTTTAGCTCACCCACTTGAATTTTTTTTGGTTAAACATATAGAATCTATAAAAAAATACACAGATTTTTTTTTCTAAAAATTCTTGAAGCCGTTTTCGAGAAAAATCAGCTTTTACACTTAACGGTTATATGACAGTTACCGTTAATAATAAAATAAAAAAAATAATTAAAAAAAAGTCCTCTGTAGAATGTCAAAATAACCTTATGTACTAAATTTGAAGACGATTGCCCCATCATTTAGGCTTTAGTCCAAAATACATACGTACAGACAGACAGAATTTTGACTATATGTTGAGTGAATTTTATCCTTTTATTTAAGGAAATTATATTGGCTTAACTTGATCATTTGATTCTAATAAATATTTAAAGCTTTGGGTTAATTTAATTGTTAAAAATATACTTAGAAATTTGAAGAAAATTACCGAGAGTTACTATTATTACCTACGTACAAAACAATACTTTGCCCGGTACTTCACAGTGCAACGTGATGCATGTCTCTTTTTAAAATTTCCTGTTCAATTTTTATATAATTATGCTAGCATAACTAAACAAGAGACCATAGAGTAAAAATAAAAAGAGGGAAATCTTTCGTACGTTCCATCCCCAACACCCTCAATTTTCAATGTCTCTTTTATATATCATTCATTGTGTTTTACTCATACTTATCAGAAAAGGTAAATGAAATGACAACTGAGCACTAATACTTATCCGAAAATGTCAATGAGATCGGGGTGGATACAATCCTTTTAGGGTTAAACCTTACCATACTAACTTACTCAAAAAGATGACAGTTCAGTTTGTAGGCATTGTCTAAAGAAGGCAATAGATTTCTCTCTTTATAATATTGTTAATGTATGATCATGACTCTAATTTGATAAATTTCTTTTATTTATTGCTTCGCTGTAAATGAAGGTCAATTTCGGATACCGAAAATCTGATTTTTTTTTAACGAACAAACCCAGTCACATAGTTTACCCTTCAAATTTCGAAACAAAAGAAAAGCACAATCAGTCCTTCAAACAGAAAAGTATCCAGCAAATGTCAGGATACCTTTGGATTTTCCCTCTGCTTCCATATGTTCTTCAATCAGCTGTCTATTAGCAGTTCACCAGCTGTTTTCAGTCAAGCTAATTACAAAAACAGAAACGAATTCATCCGAAGGATACAAATGTGAACGCATCTATTAAATAAAAAAATAAAGAACAAGACGAAAGAGAGGAAAGAGCAACGTCAAAATAGAAGCAACTAAACTCAGCACGCAACTCACCGGGAAATTAGTTTTCTGTCTTCTTTCTTCATTTTTCGTACGTTATGGATGCATGCCTCACGATGCACTGTGAAATACAGGATTTTTTATTCGTGCAAATTGTGCACTGTGGTTTGATAGAAACCTGTCAAAAAATCCTGTTTTTTTATTTAAATTTCTTTTTGTATAAGCGTTTTGAGATTTGACATTTAAAATTGATTGAATAATTTTTTTAAAATAATTAATATAAAAAAAATATATGTGTTGGGATGCAGAATTGATTAAGCTACCTGCATAGACCTTTTTAAAAATAAAATCATAGCAATCCAATAAGCCGTTGGAGAAAAAGTCTTTTTCGGTAAATTTAGTTTTGATAAAATTATGGGCAATACCTCGCATTCCTTTCAAAATGAGCTCACTGCCTGTGAAAGTCCCGTCAAAATCGGCCCATAAATAGAATTTTCGAAAAAAAACGATACCAGCGCCACCTAGTGAGGAATTGGCATAGCCTAAGTTACTCCTTAGGATATCAGCTACCTGCCAGTGAAAGTCCCGTCAAAATCGGTGCTGCCGTTCCCGAAATTACCCGGAACAAACAGACAAAAAGACAGACAGACAGACACAAATTTTTTAAATTGTGTTTTTGTTATAAGTACTGTATATCCTTTCGTATACATCAAGTAAAAGCTGTTATTTTGATTTTAAAAAAAGACACTTCATTTTTATTTATGTGTATAGATAAAGATTAATAATAATAATTTCCATTCTGGACGCCAATATATTTTTTTTGCAATTTTCATTTGCGGATCATTTTTGTATATTCAATACATATCTGATGTGCGAAAATCAATTTAGTTAAACAAAAAATGTCCCTCAGCCGATTGAAGTTGAGTCAATGAGTTAAATATTAGTTTGTTCCGTTATATTACACCTAAACTATACAACTAGTAGTCCTGCAACCCCAATAAGGTAAATAGACTTCATATCTGTGTTAAGCAGGACCGAATGCTACTTACAACAAAAGCAAGTAGTTAAGTGTACAATTTTGATTTTGAGCATTTTATTTTAAACTCGAAAAATGAGAAATAGCCAATATTGGCAACTAATCTAATGTGATACATAAGTAGGTAGCTCAACGCGAATTTCGGTAACCCCATTTACGTTGGTGAAATGTCTTTGCATATGCAAAGTAATCAAAATTCGAAAACTCAAATGAAACTTATGTATTTCCATAACTTACAGACTAAATTATAATGAAAGCACAATTCTTTAATTTTATAAAAAGTTTGTCATACAATGCTTTCTACAATCGAATCAAAACTCTTCAGCAATAAAATAAATTGCTGTTCCTATGTTCGCAGGGGAATACTTCCTTAAAATGGTTTAAAACTAAGACTTCACCAAAGCATCTATAAATTTAAGAATATTCAACGTCCATTGAGAAACATTAAAACTTACCATTTAGCTGCAAACATAAGACTGACATTCGGGAAACATATCGTAAAGATTTTTTAAATATTCTCTTTAAAGTAAAAATAACTTTAAAAGTGTTATTACTAACGCTCTTCAAGAATTCCTGTGTTCCTCGGCTTATTTAAATCTCTGGATTTTATAATTTCCTCGACAGCCGTCCCATATACATACGCATACATACATATGTAATAAGTACAAGATTATAAACAAAAAACCAAATATTTGCATTTTTGCATCTCTTGAATTTTCCTAATCTCATTTCAATTTACATTAAAAGCAAATAAAACTTTTTATTTACACTCGACTGGCTCACCACTCACTCACCACACTCGGCCGGCTTTGAGGAACTTTGCAACAATGTTACACCACCAAGCCAACCACATCTGTACATCCCACAACAATATCCATCAATTTAAATTCTATTACATTTACAAGAGAGTGCTTCCAACTCTATAAGCGCAAACGCCTACGCCTAGAAAATATCAGTACGGGCCGTAGAGGCAAAAGTTATGGCCTCTTCTTCAACAACATCTTAATGGTGAGGCAGGTACGTTTTTATATCCAATGAATAAGACATGACGTGCCAACGCCGAGTGCCAAGTGCCAAGTGGACTGTAACAAAGTTGTTAATAATTGCGTACCAAAGAGCAAACAAGAAATGAAAAATTACATTGGCATAGTCTATGTCAATATTTACCAACAGGTGTACAAAATGTTTTAACTGAAATGCAAAATAAATTTAACGAAAAAAAAACATGACGACAAAAAACGTCAACGACACAACACGAGTGGTGAAAAAAAGTGTCGAGAAAGTAATAGCTTTGGAATTTATGACATTGTTGACATTTGAGCGTATGTCACGGAGAATACTGCTAAATGTCACGTCAGTTGTTTACTTTTTTTTTCGAAAATTTGTGTTTTATAATTAAAACAAGTGCAGATGGTCAGTTGTGGGGAATATTTTAGTCAAAGAGTGTAAATTTAGTTGTTATCTAGATTTTGGTTCACCAAAATAAAAGATATGTATGTCAAAACATAATTGAATTGGCCTCAACACCAAATTTCAACTCAGGAGGTTTTCTGTTGGTATTAAGCTCAACAATTCTACAGATGTTATACTTCTTGGCTATGTTTTGTGGTTAAGTCAGTTAAATACCCTTAAAACTTTTCTTGTCATTATTTCGGTTTCAACTCTATATTCAGTTGACAATTTCATTGAATGTAGAAAACCAGTTTTGCTGCCAAACAACATCTTACTTTGATTTTAAAATTCTATTCAATGTAGGGCGATAGAGGTTATCTAAATATTGCTCTCCGACAGTTGCATTGACCGAATAAACATTTTGGCGTGTTAATATTGTAACTTGGAATAGAAAAGTACATGTTATGTATGTATATTTCGAAATAAAAAAAACTGTAAGAGCAATTTTTTCAAATGGCGACTTATGTCATCGTGACTTTGACGTTTAATGATAAAATTCGAAAGAGCATGAGCTATTTAACGAAAGTAGATGGACTCGTTCAATACATTAACTGATTTTTATTCAAATTCCATTGAGTTATTGGTGACATGCAAAGGGGAAACTGTCAGTTGGAAATTTGTCAAAAGCTATTGAAAAACGTTTTGAATAAATGTCAACTAACTTTTAGTGCCGATTGATAAATCAGATGCGCAATGACTCACTTTTGGTCGACGCATTGAACACGGTTTAGAAAAAAATTAGATGTAACAATTCAAAGTTTAAACAAGTCATACATTTTTTATACATATCTGCACTCATGTCTTATGGACTATTTGCATTAGAGCGAAAAATCACTTACGAATACACAAATAAATTGGCTTTAAAACAATTTATTTATGTATCTATATTCTTCACAAATAATGCAAATAAAATTCATTTTGAAGTTCAGGTACTTAAATTTGCTTAATTTACTCAAAAAATCTGATAATCTGAAATAATCCAGGAGCGGAATGAGGTAATGCATGTAAGAAGTACTTCATGGACTCATGCATTCACATTTTCATATCTCGTTACTTAGTGGTGCTAGCCAAGTTATTTTTTTACTTTCAGATAAGTATTGAAACCGGTTTCTCTATAAATCAATAAAATCAATAAGTCAAACAAATTATTGCACCTCCAGGAGGCGAATGAGGTGTTGCATGTCAAAAGTACATCATTCATTTACTCAAGTTTTCACACACTTACATCTCGTTATTTAGAGGTGCTAGATGAGTTATTCCTGCACGCTGTCAAATTGTTTTTGGCTACCGACCCATTAATAAAAAGTGAACCTACCTACAGGAGCGAAATGAGTGCGACTCTCTTCTCTTTAATCGCTAATAGGTCATCATCCGTTGGTCCTATTGGCAACGGAGTCGCGCCCAACGTTACCAGCACAGGTTCACTTTTCAAGAAAAAAAAATCATCGTTGTGAATTAAACTCTAACTATTAGGAACTTCCATACGCGGTTCACATACGATCCACACAGCCAATAATCCTAAAATCAAATGTTTTTGTTTTCTTGGTGGTTTGTCCCGAAAAACAAAAAATGCAATGTGAAAAAAAGGTAAACAAAAAGCCAAGAACTCACCAAAGGCACCAGTTTCCATCCGCCTTATTATTACTTAATTTTTTTAAAGTCTAAAGTCACATTGACACCTGACATTAAAACACGCAAAAATTTGCAACATCTGTCAAAAATTAGAAAAAGGTCATCATAAACTTACTGCTCTGACTAACTGCACTGACATCAAATTAAACATTTTAATTTCAACTCGTAGTTGACATTTGCCAAATTCTCAACGGTAAAGTTATCATTTGAATTCACCATAAAATGGCTCCCCAAATGTCACACACATATAAACTGTTTTAACCAAATAAAAACTATACGAAAGCTCATTAAGTAAAAGATTAACATGTTGCATGCTACAAAGACAATCTATCTATTTGAGTGAGTATACACGGAACGCAAAATAATAAAAAACAAGAACAAAAAAATCATGATCAAGTCAACACAACAACCTGATGTTTGTGTTTTGTTGTTGTTTGTATTCTCATAAAAAAGTCTCTGTTAATCTATACAGTGTTTGGCATGACGCGTCTTCATCACACACCACTGCCAGAGGATAGATTGAAGTGATTGTTGTTGTGCCGGGCATATCGGTCTTAAGGTAGTTGCACTATTTACACCAGACTTGCCTCCGATTTCACATCTTACGGTGACTTGCTCACCAATTGTTTGGCGACATTGGCTGCGATGAGACAAATAGCAAACTTAAACGATGCAAACAAGACATACGAGCTGGAAAACAAAATTTCAGTTGATGTAACGGCTTTAAATTTCTAACGCTTTGCGTGTCATAAATCGAGCTTACTGCAAAAAAATAACTCCATCGGTAAAAGAAAAGAGACATTCAAACAGTCGAAACAAAAAATATTGCAATTACCTCCAATTAACACTTTTTTAATTTTTATTTCTTGTCAAACGATGTTTGGAGCATAACTCTTACAGCCTTTAAGGGGTGCAGCAATTAGGCCATAGTTAGTTGATTCGATTTGCAAAAACAACACTTCAGCTGTCTTCCATTACTCCACACATCGAGATCACTTTCAAACAGCCCATCCCTATAGAAAGTCTAAGCAACAATCTTGGCGAGAAATGTCAACGACACCGGAAATATACTATGCTTGTATTCTTCCTGTCATTGTCGTTAGAAAAAACACAAAAATATATAAACTTAAAGAGAATGTTTACGTTGACAGGCGTTGATCTTGCATAACAGAAAAAAAATCGTTATCGAGGTAAATTATCACAAAACACTAACACCATCAAAGAAAACAGTATGCATCTTTTTAAAAAAGAAAAACAATGACATATTGGTGCAACACCGACAACTGTCAACTCAATTCGGCAAACTTAAAGCGAAAAACACAATTTATGCCTCACTGAATACGGTGTGTTTGATTTTTTTTTTGTAATTTTGGTAAAATGACTTAAAAAAGCCGTCATCTTAATTTGTTGCTCTTTTTATTTCAGTTTAAAAGGTCAAAACGTAGCCTAAAGGATATGGGTAGGTGCTCATTTCCCACGATTTCGTGAGGACATAAAACACAATTCTCCTCATTTCTGTGAGTGCAGCAAGTACTTTTCGTGTAGTTGAATAAATCGGCATTGCTTGTCGCACTTTTTTAAGTTTCTTTACAAAAATACTTTTTTGGAACAAGTCACGCTAGCTGAAAACATACTAAAATGACAAGAGCTCTTTTGGCAGATGGTAGACTGCATTAAGAGATGATGTCAGTTAACAGCTCTGCTGTGATGAGATGTTCTTCTTTTTTTGTGTACACACATTGTTATTTTGACGGCGCAAACGTGTAATTAATTTGAGGACGTGACACTATAACACAGTGAACAGTGTCGGCATCTACCTGGGTGGAAGTGTAAACTGTCACAATGACGGCTGTTTGCTAGGTTCATTCGTTCATTTGGAAATATGGCTGTGATAGCGATGACTAATAATTAAATTGCCAATCAGACATGTTTAAATTGATGAATACAAAAATTGATTTCTGTCCGAAGATTTTTTTTTTGTTTTAGTGATGTTTTATGTTGATAGCGATAATTTGCATAAAAGCACGTTTTACAAATAGGCAAAGACGAAGTAGTTTAACACGTCTGCGAAATTGATAAAAAAATTATTGGGTAATTTTTGTATAAGACGAATCTGGACAAAATAATTGAACCGAACATCGAATGCAAAACAATTTTTTTTTTTTAGTAATAAAGGCCCATATTATTTTAAGGGTTTTCTATATTTTTAAATTGATTTAGTTTAGGAAATTGTAGAAGATTTGTTTTTCGATGATTAAATGATTTGTGAACGTTGAAATTGAAGTAGTGCGACTAGAGACATAACTTTTATAGTGATCCCATTCTTCTTTTGAGACAAAAGTTCTGAAAACTTGAGTTCTATTATTTGAGAGGTTGTAAAAAGATCAGAAATTAATGAAATGAAACAGGGATGGTAAATTAACATTTTCTCATCACCTGATTTTCAGAAAATGGCTGGTCAAAAGTTAAACAGCAGTCATGACGGAGGGTAGAAAAGATTGGAGGCGCACTGCTTTATATGAAGAACCCATATTTGTTGGCCAAAAAGACATAGTGAAATAAGCAACGTCACTACCCAAGAACTAGTCAATCGGAGAATACTCAACTGGTGTTGAACAGTAGGGATTGGATGTCCTATGTCCTTAGGACATAACTTAGGACATCCTTTTGATGGAGTGGTAATTATTGTACAGAATTTTGTCATCAAACCTCTATTCTACAGACTGATAAAAGGCCCTCTTCTTGATTCTGAAATGGAGATTTGGTCTCCATAATTCGTCCGAAGATTACTCTTTATAGTTTGCTAAGTGGTCGACTGTTTCCCTAATAGGCTCAATCAGATTTTTAATGGAAAAAACCCATTCATCAATGTTCTCGTCACTTGTCGATGTAAGAAAATATCATCGCATCGCATGGCCTTGTGAACACTCGGTAATAGAGTTTTCTCCGAAACTTGCAAAGCACTTTTGGTAATATATATATTTTTTTATTAAGACACGCACACAAGGTATTTGTGTTGCCCTTATAATGTTACTGTGTGATAATCTTCAATTACAGCGACTAAATAAGTGTTAAAAACTCACCAAAGAGCTGAAGCGTTCTTCTATATTCTTCCCCCTTACGCTTTTTCGATAATTTTACTAACATTTTCAGATAGTCTAACCAGATTATGAATTAGTAAAGCTTAGATCAGGCGATACTACAGAGCGAAAAAACGGTTATTATTTTTATAAATTTAAGCTTGCATTCAATGACTTTACTTTGCAGTATTGAAATTTATTTCCGATATTGGATCGCTGCTTCAAATTAATTAGGAATATAACCAAAACTCTCACAGTTTTTCATTTTTAATAATACTTTATGATACCAATAATAATATTACAATTTTCAGTCTTCAATGTTTCACATACGCCACAGTGGCTTTCTTTGAGAAAAATTGTTTATTCCCATAAAACTTAAAGTTATACTCTGTTCAATTTATATTTTCAGTACAGGCCTTATGGTAGAGCTTTCAAACACAACCTGCTTTGTTTGCATCGCACTTAACTTAAGAAATTGACACTGAAATCAACAGAACCCTTGATTTACATTGAAGTTGTTTTTGTAATATTCCATAAGCCCACGTACATACATACATTCCACCATGATTTATCTGCTCCCCAGCTCTAAGGAGATTGACCACATGAAGGATAGCTAATTTAAATCCATAATAGTAAGAGTGAAAGGCAAAATATAAATTGAACACAGTATAGCCCAATATATTTTACAAAATATTTAGTATACATTTTATGTATATGTATGTATTTTTATATATATCTAAACCCACGGAACGAAATTGAAAAATCTTTTTTTTTTTAACAGATAAACGTCAAAAAACGATTTAAAAAAAATCAAAAACTCAAATATGTGATTCACCATAAATTTTTAATGATTTATATTACATGATTTAAGCACGTGTTATTATAAATTACATATCTGACATCTGTCTTACAATTCTGCATTTTATTCAGCAAAAAACAAAACTAGCAAACTGTCAAAACAATAGTTGAAAAAATGTATTATATGTGATCTTTTAGGTATTTTTATTGATTATTTATAGATAAAAGTTATTTTATTTTTCTAATAATTAACTCCTAATTTTGTTTCCACTTTTATATTTATGAAATTGAAAGTAATGTCAAGGTTGACATGAATTCGAAACTAAAAAGCGATTTATTTCGGTGGGACCGCCTATCATAATTTGCCAATCATTTGACTAAATCAGATTAGTGGGAACATAGTATAAGTCAGTGTTTTTGTATCTATATGCTTTCAACATGCAAAATGCCAGACAGTTTGTTGCCAAGAGTGGTAAGTAACTTTCAGCACAATATTTGATGATATTAAATTAGTTTGCAATATGGGAGGGGTTAACTCACTAGTTCTATTTGGTTCTTACACACATACAATGATCTTATTTCTAGCCAACCTCATGCAATTGCATATACCGGCAAATTGATCACCTGCACAAAACAGATTCAAGAGTTATCAGAATATTCTTGCAGCGTGATTTCGGCCATTTGTGAGATGCTTTTTATCTTAGGTTGAGGTAAGCTCAGCGGGTCCAGGATCTACTAAAGAAGAACTTTAGTTTGTTAAGGTTCTTTTTATTCACAGACTATTAATATTATATTTATACTATTCTTCATATAAATCTACACTAAATTCAGCAGCGGACACTAAATTCTCGGCTGAGATAGCAGCGGACACTAAATTCTCGGCTGAGATAGCAGCGGACACTAAATGCTCGGCTGAGGTATCACCGGACCTAAATTCTCGGCAGCGGACACTAGTCTTTAAAACCTGGAAAACACACGGTCACTGGACGCAACCGAACGGAAGTTTGGAAGTTGAAAACTGCGCTTCACAGAACACCAGAGTTGACGTTAATAAAACGAAATACGGGACTTATATATAAAGGACAGATATCTTTTTATTAAGCTGATTCGAAGTCTCATTGTAATGGTAATGACTTTGACAACTAAACTTGTGTATCTTTTGAGAACACGCGCCCTATTTAACAATTTAACTTGTATAAGGTTCTAAAAAAGCTATTTACAGACTGCTATAGTAACATTAAAAGACCTTATACAAGTTATTTTTGGCGCACATTACGCAAGCTGTTTAACTGCTATACGACTTTTGTTGAAAGGTGTTATAGCAGCAAATAGCTTTTTATGAAATAATCTTCCCTTAGAAAGCCATTTTATGACAGCTAAATGCTTAGGGCTTGCTTTGGATGTTGTACAAAGGCCTTCCCTAGCCAGTGCCCATCAGTTTACCCTTGAGCGTAACTTCGGACAGACTGTTAAGTATAGATATTCTTTCTTTAGTCGCACCACACGAATGTGTAATGCTTTGCCAGGCTCTGTTTTTCCCTCCAATTTTGATATGCAGAACTTTAATACTAATGTGCATCGGTATCTCCTCTCTTATCCCTCCTCACTTCCTTAATGCTCGTGCGGTGTTTAATCATTTTAAAGGTACACACAAACCCCTTTTGCGCGTGTAAATTATGTAAAAAAAAAATTCAACGACAGCTTTTTTCTAATATCATGTTTTATGTTTATATAAAGGCTATTTTGTACTGCCACGAACAAGAAGTACTTGCTAGCCTACAATATATTATTTTTAAGGCAGCAAAGTTCATTTTTACCACAAAAAAACTAAAAATTACATTATTTTTGTTTTGTTTTATAATGTTGAACTTTTATTTCATTATAAGGATTGCATTTTTTAGCTATATTTCTCCTCAGTCAGCTCCAGAAACCTTTTCTACTGCATACTGTAATGATTGAAATTGTATTTTAAGTATAAAAGTGAAAAGTTTTTATAAACCTTAGTTTTTAACTCGAGTCCTTCCCGTTTCACTCTAGTATTCTACCACAGCACATATTCACGGTTGAGAAAATTAACAGCAAAAATCGACAAAACAATTATTAAGTTGGTTTGTGTAACTGATTAATAGGCAAGCCTTACCCAAGTTGTTGGCCATATATAGGGCTTTTTTACCTTTATCTACAAGACTTTTATAGAGCTTCCCAAACTCACTTTTAAAAGCCTTATAGCAGCTATTTTTTTAAATTTCAAAGTTGTAATTGTGTGGCTTTCTAAAGTTTGCTCATTACAATCTAAAAGTTAAAAAAATGTAAAATTGGGCCTTATACATCAAGATAAATTTTGAGTTGAGAAAAATAAAATTAAAGGTGAATGAATTCCTTGAAACCATATACTTCACGTTACCATTTGATTTTATTAGTGGTAAACTTATTTATAATATTTTAGAAATTATCAGAATAATTAAGTTTGTATAAGGCCTTTACAGCAAGTCTTACAAAAGCTGCTTCAATTGATTTGTCTGTTTATTTTCCAGTTAACATCTTCGGAAGGTCTTATACAGGCCATTGCTGACTAAAAGCCTTGTATAGAGCTCGCCAAGCTCACTTTAAGATCTATAACAGCAATTTTTTTTTATTGTCAGAGTTTGAAATGTGTGCCTTGCGAAAGTTTGCCTTATACAAGTTCTATGGAATCTTAGCTTAATTATTAGTGCTTACATAGTTGTGAGGTATATTTAAACTTGGTAGGAAAAGACAGCTACGTGGCATCTTATAGGACTTTTTTTTTAAGTTAGCAACAATTTATTTATTATAAATATACAAAATGGATTTAAAGAAAAATAATTACATGCCAAAATTGTTCACACAAGTTAGAACAATGACGTTAAATGACTTCTTTTCTTTTTCAAAATTTTTGGTTATATATGATTTTCTTTTGATATCACAATTTTGTTGTTTTCTTTCTGTTTTAAATTTTATTTATTCCGTTCTCCTTTCGTTTTTATAATATTTGACAGTATAGTCATATCTTTTGACAGCTATTCCAAATGCGGTGAGGGTGAAGTCAAAATATGCATACATATAAAGGTGTAAGGGTTTTTTCCAAACATTTGTTCGTTATTCTAAAAAAAAAAACATATTAAAGAAATTTTTTTTTACTAAATATCTTAAGAAACCTTAAAGCTTTTCGCCCACTATTTAAATACTTCAAGGTATTCCTCATATAATGATTATAATCGCGACATTTTATGTATAATTTAATGTCCTTTATATTTAATGGTAAGTAACCTGACCTTTAACCATCCATATAGGTATAACAACTCCCTGGGCATTATAAAGTCATAGAATTAAAGGGTAAGCGTCACTACGGGTCACTACCTGAGGCAAAGGCTTAAAATAATCCTCTCAACCTTAACACCTGATCCCTGTATACGCACCCAAATGATTCGTTAATTAAATTCTAAAAAAAAAACAACATAATCTTCCATGCAAAGCTGTCACCCTTACTCAATTTCCTTCGTCCTTATTGATATGAATGACAGCTTAAACACACACACTCTCACGCACATATTCCAAAATACACCCTAACACCTTTTGAATTCTTTGTTCAATTTTAATGAACAAAGGGCGTGAGCATTAATGTAAGCAGATTCCTCAAAGCTGCACAAAAGGTGTTGTTTACAGATTTTCCGCTCCATGCACTTTATTCGCACCTCCGTGCTCCCACCCCCAACGCCTAACATGTACATACATTAAAAAAAAGCACAACGGTATTCAGTGTATTTATCTTTCTAAAACCTAAACCCTTATTTGATTACTGCTACATCAATGGCTTCCACTTTCCACACCAACTGACACTAGACGGACAGGCGAACGGTTTCATGGTGTGGCAAAAGTTAATCGAATCTGTCAACCAAAAGGACCAAACTCAACCGAGCCCTTTAATAGGAGATAAACCGTTTAAAAGTTGGCCGTTTTCTTTCATCTAACGGTATGCATTGCTATGAACCAAGGGATGTGTTCATAGACTGAAACCTTCCGCACCAATTTGCATGCGTAAGTGGAAATAGGGTTTTAAGCTTAAAGGCTTATAATGATGGAAACCCTGAAGACGCATTTGATGCGCTTTTTCCGATAAAAAATTATTCCACTTGATTACGTTACGTTAAGCACGATTTCATAGATTTATCGATGCAAAGAAAGCACAGGAATATCTCATTAATTAGATAAATTAATTGCTAATTGGAAATAAAGGCTTGCATAACTCTAAGGCTTCGGACTCTTGGCAGACGGTTTCCTTTGTCGGCTCCATTTTGGCAGACACAGAAGATTCAGCACACTCAGAGTCATGGAAATTTGAAAAATGTCTCTAGAATTTCCCTACAAAGTATTTAACTTCAAAAGAAAATTTCGGAAAGATTGCCATTCCGAAGGATGGAGAGGGCATTTTAAGAATTTCAACTACGCTCTGGAAAATGTGAATGTGAATGCATCGCAACTTTTCTAAGGCAAAGATAAAGAAAATTTCATGTTTTAGTTTCAAAAAAAAAAGGAAAACAACAAAATGGGAGGACATTTTTAAACAGTTGAATAGCTGAAGACACATTATGGAGAGGAGGAGAGGAATCATTTTTAACATTTTCAAGGACCGCAAATATGATTTGTTTCTATAGCTTACTCTTGTGTTGTTGTTTCGTTTGGAGATGGTTTTGTCATGTCCAATATGTGTATGTGTAGGAAGGAAAAAGCTTGGCGTTTGACCCCCGAGAAATGTGTGGGAATTTTCACAGAAACCAGATAGAAAAAACGATTTTTCAAAAGTTGTGTTCTCCTACTACCATAATGGCTGTCATTGTTAGCCCGAATAGAGAAAGGAGTTGGATGCGAGTGATTCTTTGAAGCTGTCTTACGTTTAGTTTTTTGGAATAGGGTAGGATGAGGATGTTTTAGTTTTTTTTACGTCTGGAACATTTATCATTCCGGTCAAACAATGTGGGAACGTGAACAGATGTCAACGGATAATAATCATTAGTGTTTTGTGTATCTAAATACTTCAAAAACAAACAAAATAAAACTAAAATATGCACAGTTTCTAACGAGCATTTGGTGTCAAGTTGGAAGAACGTCATGGCGTTTTTGATTGTCCGTCGTTTATTATTTTTTTTTTTATGAAAATGTAATTGTCAAATAAGAAAAGAGTAAAATATTGCTTTTGACACCATAAGATCACTGCTAGTTTCATTTTTAAGAAGGGACAACAGGTCCCATTAAAATTAAAAAAATTGCTATGTTTTTGTACTTTGACATGCATATGTATGTGCAATAGATGGACCAACATTCAAATGTCATTTCCATGAAACGGAAACTGGCAAATAGATGTAACAATAATATATAGAAGTATCAAAAAGACGGGAGAAGAACATTGTCCGTGAAATGGACAGAAATAGAGAGCGAAGTCTGCACCAGCGAGAGGTTGTTTTATCAATCCGTCAGAAAACCACGCTTGTTTTTTTTAATATTTTTTTATTTTTCATTGGCTTATAACTAAATTAATGGTAGAATTAAAATTTAAAATTAACTTAAATTGATTGCCTTTCGGCGTAAAACTAACTCATATATTATTATGAAGTAAGTGGCAGGAGGCGCCCTGCTTCGCTCCCCGCGACGATGTCTCGGTCGTCAAGGAGCCGCCTATCCACAGATTAACGGCCGGCGTGATAGATCACTGGGACTGCTGATCTATCCTCCCTCGATTGGCTAAATACAGGAAAGCCTTAGGCGGAATACAACCGCTTGAATGTGTGCTTTCCAAGTATTCATTTTGGCCATTAGTCGATGTCATTGCCCTTGCAATGTGACCTCGAATGAGCTTAATTAAAAAGTTATCTATCCTGTTTTTTTTTTGGCCCTGTTGTATAGGAAATCGTTGGGATAGTAGTGTTTGTACTCGGACTCTGGTGTGCTGTGTAGTGCAATACACCCAAATCTTTTCCATTTGAGATGGTGCAGCGTAAAACCAGGCAAGGCATCCATAGGCAATCATCGGCCTAGTGAGGACCATGTAGCAAATCACTTTTACCCTGCTATCAAGGCGGCTGCAGGGCAACAGCTCCCCTAGCTCTAGCCAGAGCAGCATCTACATGTCGGTTGAAATATAGAAACTGATCCAGCCAAATGCCATGGTACCTTACTACATTTTTACTCACCTGTGGATGTCCAAGTGGCCCAGCGATCACTAGATTGCGGCAGTTCTTTCTCGTATCCCAAGAAGCCCTAGACACCGGGGTTTTAAACAGGATAGTTTCACATTTTTGGAAGTTAATATTTTAACTTGCTGAATCTTGTCAAAGTCACTGCAAGAGAGTTTTAATAATCTCAACTTTTGCACCTGTTCTGAATGCGATTAAATTGTCGGCATACGCAATCGCATGAGGTAGGCTCCCAATGAGATAGCTGGTGTAAATACTAAAGAAAATCGGCGAGTTCGCCTCTCCCTGTTACAGACTATTTTCAATATCAAAAGTTGTGGCTTGTCATAAAGCATATATAGCAGTGGTCTACTTATTCATCATCTGGTTAGCTTTACAAAGATCTTCGAACCATACGATGTCGATAGCCTTTTCCAAATCAACCAAATAGGCACCCGTGCATTGTTTCTTAGCATTGTTCCATTGAAAAACAGATGATCACTTTGACGCGGCATGAATGGTGTCATGACCCGCCTTAAAGCCTTGGCCAGAGCTCTATTGAGAACTTTTTCGACTACCTTGCTGATACTCGGAAGAAGACTTATCGACCGGAGATGTGCCGGACTGATGGAATTATCCTTTTCTTTTTTCGGAAGAGGGTGTTCAACAGCTGTCTTCCAACTCAATGGATAATATTGCATCCTCAGGGAGATGTCGTAAAACAATATTGGGTTTACCTTCGACTCCTGTTGACTTCTTTTTCATTAAAGATGCAAAGATCATCTGGAGCTCGACCTTCGAAATAAGCAGGGAACTTGGCCCATTTTGCTTGGCGATTGTGGCTTTTGCCAGGTTGTCTTCACTGAACCCGGTAAAACCAAGAATCTCAATTTGGCCATAGCGTCATTCGAAGGTAAAGGTAATTCAGCAGAGCTCTGTTCTCCAGGCCATGGTCGGGCACATGGAATCATTCACCTTATACACTTGCTGAAAAGCAGAACTCACTGTTTCATCCTTCGATGTGATCTTCGACCACAAAGAAATTGTCGTTCAAGACGGCGTTCCCCAGATCTATTCCTGCTGTCAGTAGTATCTTTTCGTTGTCTGTCGTTCTCTGAAGATTAAGACACGAAAAATCGTTTTGGTTGTTTTTTTCTATAAAGATTTTATTTATTTGGGGGAACATACTCGGGTTCCTTGAATTAATTGCCCGAATTATTTTTTCCCAGTATGAATTAATACACAATCGATGGTTTTGTTTTATGAGTGAGTTAATATTTTTTTATCAATGACTTCAGTGTCCTAATCTCCAGATCGTTTCTATCGGTGAATCGCCTGTACAAGAGTTTTAATTTTGTCAGAAGTCCACTTTTTTGTCTGTGCAGTGCTTCTTTTGTCGCGTTCTTATATTATTCAATTGCGTTTTGTTCTTTTTTTCGTGGGATTGTTCTGTCCATCGTTGGTTTTTTTTTTTTTTAACTAAGTGTCTGTAAGGCACATTGCCTTTTAGAATACAACATGACGTTGCACGACACTAGTTAGAAGAATTAGAAAGATAGGAAAGAATTTTTTTTCGGCGCAGTGATCTACTGAGAATTAGGTGATATCCAATCGATGTTCACGTTCTATAGATTCCTGTCATTTGGAGGCGACATTTCGTTCGAGTGGAGTTCTCTTGTCTTGTCAATACGTTGGAGAAACGTGGAAGGCGAAAACCCATCATTATGTCCCATACATAAGAATGGAAATATCACAAAGTGCAGCAATCATAGGGGTATAACATTGTTGAATACATCCCTTAAGATATTCTCCTCTATCCTGCAAGAACGGATAGCCCCATACACTAAAATCGGCAAACATCGATGTGGATTCATACCAGGCAAATAAACTTTTTATCAGATCTTTACCCTTAGGCAGGTGATGAAAAAAAGTCTGGAATTTAATATTCAAACATAACTTTTATGTATAGACTTTAAAGTTGTCTTAGATATCATAGCCAGGGTAGAACATTATAAGGCCATGAGTGAATTCGGCATCCCAAATTATTTGACACGACTATGTAGGCTGACCATGACCAACATTACAAGCCAAGTAAAAGTAGCCGGTTTGCTGTCCAGACCGATTAACATCTTTAATAAACTCCGACGAGGGGATGGTCTGTCTTGCATTATCTTCAACCTGGCATTGAAAAAAGCAATCCATGACTCTGGCACATCAACAAGAGGGACTTTCGTCATCAAGTCCAGCCAGAAATTGACTTACGCAAACGACATCAACATCATCGGCACAAGCCAACAAGCTTTACAAGACTGCCAGCTCACCCAAAGAGTTAGCTGCATTTTTCAGTTAATGCAAAGTCATGGATGAGCTCTAAATAAGAGGATATCACAAATGGGCCCAATGTGGCGGCAGTGATCTGGGATATATTTAGACCACTTCGTTTAATAATCTAATCTAATCTAACTATCAGGTAGTGGAACGGCTGCTAAAATCCAACAGAACCTACTTTAGTCTGTCGAGGACCTCTAAATCCAGAAACCTTGTCACAATAACCACGCTGCTGCTGTACGTACAAGTCTTACCAGTACTCACATACGCATCCGAGACTTGATTGCTTACAAAAAGGCGGCTCTTTGCAATAGCTCCTAACGTATTAATTCCTAATGAAATAAATCCTAATGAAGAAATTCCAAACAATGATAGCAATAATTGCTTACATGTATAAATGAAATATGTCCTTACTCCTGATGCAATATCTCCTAATCTAAAAATTGAAATAAAGTCTAACTTTAGAAGGTAATTCATTATGAAAAAACTCCTAACAACGAAAGATGCAATAACTCCTAAGGTTCAAAGCAAATATATTTTATTATTTATGTAAACGATTGTTATGAAAATAATAATAACAATTAATTAAACACTTTGATGTTGTCAACAGCAATGGATGTACAAACAGGGCATTTGATCAACTGATCCTCATCCGGATATATGCTACCGAAGCATTCGGTACACAGCTTTAAATGCATAGTTTTTTAGCACTTCCTTGACTTCTTATTCAAGGGGATACACAAAACGAGAAATATCTGTAGAGATGTTTACCATAATTATAAAATGTATCTATTAGTAACGACGTCGGGAGGGAGGCGCGACGCAGATCGCGGCGGTCGGTCGCCCCGCCACGACACGTCACCGTTATGAAACACAACGTCTTTCAGTTTAAATACCATCAAATTTAACTTATTCCACTTATTCACAATTCAAATACGTTTTTATAATTCAACACTTTATTTAATATCAATTCAATCACTTTTTACTAACGCTTCCAGTTGTTGATAATTCCACTTTCAAAAATAAACTAAACTCTCAATGCCATCTACTCTTGTATTTATATAAATGTACAAACTTCTGGAAGCTTCCGTCTGCTTCTGACACAATCTAAGCTTTCGGTACTATTTCGAGTTCGATTTAGTACTCAGCCAAAACATATTGCAAATTTGTAGCATGCATTTAGGAGCATGGTTGTTCTACACAATAAATGTTGGTTGTTGTACACAATGAATCCCACAGATGTCGTTAATTTACAAACAAAATGTATCCTCCGAATATCTAAACTTGTTGCCACATCACAATAATAATTTTTAGTGAAATATTTCCTAATTATTATTTATTTCATTTGTATATTTTTAGGAGTTATTTCATCATGCAATAACTCCTAACTAAAAATATTGCAGCAAGTCCAAACTTTGATGAAAATAAACCTAACATTTAGGTGTTTCTTCATTTCTAATTCTAATAATACCTAAATTTGTATGGGAATGTTAGATTTTCTAACTCGTGGAATTTCTATCAAATTTTATAATCGAACTAGTTGATACCCGGGTGTACTACAACGATAAAAAAGAAATACATTTAGGTAATTTGTTGGAAAAAAGTATAATTAGTTGATTATTAACATTTTTATACTTATGCTGGCGGACAAACGCTAATGGAAATGAGACAACAAATATTGGAAATAAGACCAAAAACAAAGAAATAACGAAAAAAACTAGTTCAATCATTCGTTGCACAATTTTTGTGGATCTGAGTTGCGATTTAGCATCAATGTTACTTAACATTTAAAGCTAAGATAAGTAGCAGTCCAAAGAGTTAAGAAAATCCATTGGATAGTTAACAGTTTATTTCACTGTGTCTATCGATTTATACTTGGCAACTTCACCGGGTTGTTTCAATTGAATTTGATAGTTTATTTTGTTGTCATCATCATTCTTCAGAGCAAAAATTGCACCTTCTTAATGCAAATCGGATGGATAGAAAATTTTGAATAATTTATTAATTTTATTCATAAATTCATTAAATTTTGTTAACCTTAGGCGGTGTTAGTTTTCAACTTGTTTCTGTCAAGGATCCAATGTGATTAAGCGCATAAAAGCAAGTACGTGCGACCAAGTCGTACCCATATGTGTTATGCCTTATAAACATTTTTTTAAGTATTCATCAGGTCCTAGGTTTGTGTCCAACTATTTCCCATTTTTAATCAAAGATCTTCCGCCCGAAATGTCTACTTCCCATTAAATGCTTGTTATATCAACATAGTTTTGTTTTCAGATTCATAACCTCAACCTTGTTCCCGGGGTGCCCAAATCGAACGACAGTAAATGGTAATCTCATTAAATAAAACTTTCACGCCATTTTTAATTAGTAATGGCTCAACCAAGACTGGACTATGCCCATTATTTTAATGTTGGGTATCTAGTTAAATCACTGATTCCGTTGATTGTTATAAAGTGTATATGAATCGTGAGTTCAATCCAGTATAGACAACCTGAAAAAAAATAGTTTTTAGAAGTCAGGTTTGGAATTGTTTGGAAGTGGTTTATCTTTTCGGATTAAATTTAAATTTATTTATTGTTCCTAATTTCTGCAACCTTGACACCTCATGCAGTTTTTATGGTCAAATTAACATTGCCGCATTTGGAAAAAACTTTAATTAAAAAATCTTACTATTTCCGCTGCTTTTTGCCAAATTCATTTCTCTTCCAAAACAAACCCCAATGTTCAACCACACGTAATAAAATAAAACAAACAAACCAGCACAAACTCACACATAAACCCGAAATCAAACAGTACTTCGACAATCATCTATAATTGCAGGTTAACATGCCAACATTTTGCCACCATAAAAAAACAAAAAACAAAGTTTTTTTTAAAACCATCATCAGCTTAATAATCTGCGTGTTAACCAATCGGATGTACCTTGTAGGTACATATCACTTTCCTCAAATTATATAAAAAAAAGTTCAATGATATTCATGGAGAACCTGCAGTTCTGCACACACGAGTGGCTTGCCAACTCGCAGAATATTGGCAGCACTGACTTCGATGTCACAGCTCACATTCACAGTGCTGTGGCTGCATTGAATTTATTTGTGTGTGTGTGTGTGTGTGTCTTTTTCTTGTTGCGTATGCCAAACACCAAAACCATTCATTATGTCAATTCGCCTTAAAAAAAGGGTTTTAAAAATAATTTACAACCCCATGGTCACAGAATTCTGCAATTTTTCGTATTTAATTGTGAAAGTCATTCCTCTCTCTCTCGTGTTGTCGCTGCTGATTAATGATCATCTCATCGCGCATTCAGTCTTGTGTGTGCACAAACAAAAATTCACCATAACATACTTTTCCGCCTTGACCCCAATTTCTGTGTGGGATTAACATTCATCAGCTGAGTTGAGCGTGAGCCGTGTTGCCGCTCTAGTAAACGCTCCCTCCTAGCTACATATAGCCGCCTTTGTTTTTGTTGGTTTTCTTGTAAAAACTATACCTTGTCAGGCAGCCATTATGACCAAAACATTTCGATGTGACATGGAGTGCAAAGAAAAGAAAAAAAAGTAATTAATTTAAAACTCCATGAAGTGACATTAAAAGTTCATGGTGGTTAGGCTCTTTCCGGACGTCAAACTCTGTGACCTCTCATTAGTTAAATCGTTTCATTCGGCTTCCAAAGCGACCTTGAATACCTTTTTCCCCAAACCATCCGATGAGAAAAAATTAAGAATTCCATATTAGAAGAAAAAAAGAAATTTCAAAAGTGACGAAAAGTGACAGATAGAAAGTCAAAAGTTATCATGGTGGCTGAAATTAAGTTCATGTCAGTTTAAAGTGTCAAAAGTCGTGACACTTAATTTCAAGCTGGTTTGTAAATCGCATGACGTTTGATTAGATTGCTCACTTGAACTGTCATAAACTAGAAAAAAAAAAAGAATTCTCGTTAACAGAGAACAAGAACGTAAAAATACAATTAAATAAAATGATAACCGGCAACCGGTATTTAGATAAACAAAAATGGAAGACAATAAAAATAAAAAATCACCGAACCTGTGTGGCGTGGCGTCGTCGTTGGAGGGTTAGGTTTTTCGATACGAATCATCAATTAAACGAAAGAAAAAAACACTTCAATAGTTATTTTTTGTCGCATTCTTTACTCAGTCTAGCAGGCAAACTGCAAAATAATTTTGTTTTGCAAACAAATTAAACAGAGTTTTATCGTGTTGATATGACCGTAATGGCGAATGCGATTTTAACAAAAGAAAATATTACTTTTATGGTCTAATGACCGCCGGAAGTTATAATAGGAGTAATTTTATAAATTGTGAATCAACAAATAGCGGTTGTGACAGTTTAAGCGGAAACTCGACTCCTTTTTCACGCCATCGGACACCAGATTAAGGGTTCTTTTTAACGAATTCGCCAAACGAATATGTCAAGTAGAAAATAGGTGGTGATGAATTGCCGTTAATGACGGTTAAACATTTAAAGGAAATCTTCTTTTCATCTATTTGACATTAAGTCTATTCATTCGTCTTTTTCTTTTTGATTTGACAGGCCTGGCTACCATCTTCAGAACCAGAGACAATGCGTACGTTCACGTACGTATCTTTTGGATAGGTTACCTTGCTTGTGATCAAACTTGGCTTAAACAAGTCCGAAATCACTTAAGTTCTTGACTAGATTTTCGTTTCACAAATAGCAAGGTTTTGTTGTAGACCATATATTGCTTTGCGTAACAGGCAAACTATTCCAGGGTTTCTTCACTGTCGAATAACTTAAATTGCATCATAAAGATATCTTTATCTATCTCGGGTTGCAGGAATGCTGCCACTGAATTCATCTGATCGCCGTTTTAGTCTTTAAGTGTGGCTACGGTAATCAAGAAACGAAATTTTGTACCGCGGAACTTCGCCTAACATATTCATGAGTTGATTCTATTTCAGCTGTGTCTAAGCCGTGTATAAATCGTCTTGACCAGCTTCCTCATCAACTTCTTTTGGAACCATATAACCAATAATCATCTGCACTTCTGCCAGCTGTTTCTAGCATTCCGTTTCAGTATCAATTGTTTGGAGTTTCTCTTCAATGTCCACCAGTAAATTGTCACTTTCGCAGTATTTAAACTAAACTTTAACAAACTATTTTTGCTTTATGTTTCACTTAACCAAAAGTTAACTCAATTAAAGTTAGTGCACACTGCACGCAATGAATGCGTCCAATGTTATTACCTGAGAGGAGATATAAGGAGAATACTATTATCTTATGCATATACGTATTATAAAAAAGACTGCTAGTTGCCTACCTCAAGTTGGTTCCATTTTAGTTTCAGTTATTTTTGGCGACACTAGCCCTCCTGAGTACACTAGCGGTAAATAAAATTAAACCTCAATTTTGACATTTCATCCAGTAATACCAGACTTTGGCAGCAGGTTTTCCCACGTTTGCATGTTAAAATTACCTTTTTTCTCCCCGTGTTATTAAGAATATCCCACAATTAATTAATACAAAATCCCTTTTTTCCTTCTAGTGCTTTAGGCTTGTCTTAGGCACAAACCAATAAAAAAAGGAAGTTGTCCACGATCTAAACAAACAAATGGCAAAATACCAAGGATGTCGCACACTTCTATGGATGGAATTCAAAATTGTCTGCAATGTTTTACCGGTAAATGCGACTTTTTGAATTTTTAAAAACAGATGTCGCGAGCTTCTATGTCAGCTAAGTAGTTATTTTTTTTTCCTGAAGTGGGTTCAGGAGAGCTAGCGACATTTTTTTGACAATTGTTGTATGAAGCTGACATTAGACTAACAGTCCATATATAATACGTCCATGATCTTATGTTATTTCCATTTCATCTTTAAGCTGAACTCACAATATACATATGTATTTTATCTTTTGCCAACATGTGTTACGTAAAATTCGTGTGAATTTCGATACAAAATTGTTGTTAAAAACATATCGTTTTACTAATATCACAGCATTTTTATTTGCATTTTCTTGCCGAGCCGGAAGGTTAAAAAATCTCGTTTGTCTTTCGATTTTCAGCCCCATTTCGTTTCAACCCACCCTCTATTTTTATCTTCTTTTATTTTAAGTCCAATGCTGCACGCATACAGCAATGTAAAAACGTTAGCTCTTCTCAATGGACATTTTAAGGAAACTAAGATTTATAAACTAGTGTTGCCATTCGTTCGCTTTTTCCCCGGACGTGTACTCTTTTTTGTCAATGAGTTTTTTACTAATTGTCTGGGTTTGCACTCTTTTTTTGAAACGTTACACAAACTACTTGCCTGCTACTCCTAATTTGCAACTCAAGAGTTAGACCCTTATTACACGATTCATTTTCTTGGGGTATTACGACTTTCGTTTTTTTTTTGACAGGCACGGTTTAGATTACCTGGTTCATTTATTATCCCATTCATTTTCTTGTTAGAAATGTCGCTCTTTTTTCCATTATAACATAAAATAACACACTAGTACAAAAAAAAAGTTAATGTTATCTGTTCACCAAAAACAAGATTTCATATTTAAAAAATTTGCAGTGTTCATACTCGCAGAGAGTGAAATCTTATATGATTTCATTTGAATTAACTGTCCTCCATTATGATTGATTTCTGAACACCAAAAAGATATGTTCGATTTTATAAACTATTATATTTCAAAGAAAATTTCGACAAAATCTCTCATTTCAAAATCTCAAAATCGTACATGAGGGGTTTTTGTTTGAAATCTCAGATTTTCGCCGAATTCCGAGATTTCTTTATGGTGGGAGCATAGGATAAATAACAATTTTTAATAAAATTCTTAACTCTGACAAAACTGTTTTTCAAAGAGAAATGCTATTTTACTTTTCAGACATTCTGCTGCTGTCAAAATGTAAGCTAGGATGCATTGCGATCATCAGTAAATGTGTCCAGGCATAAGGACAAAAGGGGCTATAAGGAATAATATTGAAATATTATTTTCAACAAAAAAACAGCTGCTACTGTTACTATTGTAAAACGCCATAACTGTCAAATTCGCATGTGTCAGAGCGCTTAAGAATGAAATTCTGGATAAAAATTATCGAACGGCACATGTGTATATTAAAACCAGTTTTCTATAACTGTGTGTGTGTTGGTTCATTTGACAGTAGGCCATGCTTTGTCATGCTTTAAGTAATATCTGTAAGATGACCAGAGGAGCTGATCTTTTAATTGATCAGAGTACTTTACTCAACTTAAACTTTATTACAACTGAACTTAAGAATAGACTTCGAGCTCTAAAGAAGACATTTAGTGTTACTTTACCGATATCTTAATTATGTGCAAAATATATTATTACATTACGATATGTTAAATCGTTCGATCGATGACGTTTATGACATTATTCGATAATACATTATATTGTATGTACTTTTAAACAAATAAGCGAACATGCAAGTGCACAGACCTAGGAGAAAGATGATGGGATAATTTAATTTACAAAAAGTTCCTTACATATCTTAATTAAATTTTTACTTTTCTTGAATAACAAGAAAAAATACTCTAAATTCCAAATAAAATGTCATAAATGTCATTTATTTCTTTATGTAATAGCAATAACTTTATGGTTATCGTACTTCTAATGTTTAATTGCAACTAATCAATAATTAATGATAACTTGAATTAGATTATTTCGAATCGATCTCATATTATAAGTTTAATAAGACATTATCACGAACTAGCTATTAAATTTATTGTAAATGTGTTAAACCATTAACATCTGATAAAGTAATTTCTCGAATTAAGTGCTCATTATTTAACGCCGGAAGCTTCACACCGCGTCTGTTAATGAAAAAATTCTTTCCAAACGTGCAATTTCGGTGCTATTCTCTTTTCACAAGAAACTGTCAGCTTTAGGATTCGATTAGCTTCTATTTTCCATGAACAGAAATGACCATCTCGCTCTTCAATTTATAGGCAGAATTATCTCACCGCCCTATAGGGTGTAAGAATTATTCAATGGCCGGGTTGTCGGAAGTAAAAGTCTACCAATACCAAGTCTCGTTAAGCCACTACTTCACAATCCGCATTGATCCGCAAGGATCTACATGGAACAGCTGTAGGAACTTTTGCTTCTAGGCGGGGCATCAGGGAGAGTCCAGGTCTTCACGGGCGAGGCCTGCTGACAGTAGGCCGTGCTTGGTAATGTAAGTTGAGAAAAAGTAGAGAACAATTGTCTAATAATATGGTTATTCATCATGTCTTAAGAAACATGACGTTTCGTTTAATTTTGACAGTAGTTGGGATTGAGGACATGAAGTATTGTATGCTTAAAATGGTCAACATCACCCAAGTCGTGTATCGTTAATGTGAATTCAAAGTTTGATCACTTTCCGAAGATAATTCCCTTATTTGAACTTTGGTTTGGACGTCTTTGTCTAATTGCATCTGAGTTTTTGATCCGTTTCCTTCATCTAACATGTCATATGCCAATACCTATTAGTCACTGAAACAACTTTTTCTTCGACCGTAACCAACAAATTTCGAAAAAAAAAATATTTTGTTTCTATACTCACTCCTTCAATGTATTGCCTACTCCAAAAGATATTGTTTCCCGATGCGGATGCCTAACCAAACCACAAAATTCGCACATGGAAATCACTTCCAGACATGAAAGCCAAGTGAGTGCCAGTATTTCTAGGAAGTAGCCTCATATCCTCTCCCAACAAAATGTTCGTTTAACTCATCTGCCATTTCCATGTGCCAGACTTGAATCCAAAATGTTAAACTTCTTCCTCCAGACCAAACATAGCTCCTAGCAACAGCAGCTGGAATGTCTGCCTGGTGCTCTGCCGGTAGTACTGGCGTCGACCAACAACCGACTTCTTGCGCGCCGGCTTTTGGCTGCTAGGCAAAAATGATAACTTCAATCGAATTATTGAATTGAATGGCCGTCACTGTTTGCTGTTAATCTTGTGGAAATTATTCGGAACTTTCTGCGCCATGGACGTACACATGAGAGTATATCTTTGTGTATCTTGCCTAGACATCTCAGCCATATAGTAACATCAAAAGGCGGGTTTGGCTTCATTGCTTTTTATTTGTTTGATACATTTTTCGATATTTTCTCGGCAGCATTCGGTTGTATCTTTGAGTTATTCGGTGAGGCAAATGTTAGAAAAAAAAAATCGCGACATTCAGGAGCCATATGTGTATTCTGCTTCTGCTTAGCATTGGAACTAGGATTTTATGTGTAGCCTTACATATTCAACTCCTCGGCCTCACACATTTGAAAAGTATAAGTTTATTTCTCATTTCTTGGTTTTTGGGAGCAGAAAATACAACTTGTATCTTTGTTTGTTGTTATATATATTTTTCCTGGTTGAATATCTTTGAGATACAAATTTTCTTATAGATATACTTAGATGTGTGTTATGTGAGTTATGATTTCTTTTGCAAAAGTAAACTTTTTCCTGTACATCGCATCTTAGGAGGAAAATGAGTGAGAGTGAGTTAATTGCTGAAATGCTGACACAGAACACATCTGTGCTGATGCTGAGGTCAGATGGACAGAAAAAAAAAGTAATAGATGATAGTAATTGGTCAAGATCCGGTACGTGTTTGCTTTGTAATTGGATCCGGGGGCAAGAAGTTCACGTAAATATATTTGTTTTGAGTCTGAGACTTGAGGCATTGGCTTGATGAGTGAGTAAACATATCAATAACCGCAATGCATTTTTTTCTTTAGATATTTGTTATTAGTTTCAGTATTGTAGGTTAAATATATATTTTAATTTTTGTTATTTCCTAATAATAAAATCTAATATTAGTCAATAAAGACTCTGCAGCTTAAGGTCATTTGGAAGTACACAATTAATCATTTCTTGCTTTAAAAAAATCGGACTCGTACAACATTTTTCATCCATAGCCGAAGTGGAGTTAGTGAGCTCGTCCTTACAAACATCTTGCGGTGCGAATTCGGGATTTTGTTACTTTGGGCAGCTCAGCAGGTATCGGTAAGCGGTAAAACTGAGCAGAGGGCAGTCTATGTTTTTAAACAGATGTTGTTTTGAGCAGCGAGCACCAGCCAGCTCTTTTCTTATCCTGTAGATGGTTCTGCAGTCCCAATTTTTGGTCAGCATTTTCTGCTTTTTAAGCCAAAACGTTGGTGGTTACCCTTGTTACGTCGCACACTATAGTGAACTTTTTTATATTTTTTGTATGCGGTACAAATATTCCAGCTCGTATTTATCTTGTCCTTACACAGCTGCTATGCGAGCTTTCAGTTCCTTCCTGAAGTTCATTGATCCGTACCCAAGCTTATTTAGAAACCCAGGTAATTTTGCTTTCCTGTGCTCGATTGAATATTTTTTCGGCTCCTGATTTGAAAACATTTTTCCCAGCACTCCAGTGGTTTTCGATGGAGTCGGTTTCTGTGCTGCTGAGTGTTCTCATTCAGTGAGAAAACTTGTCCCTGAATTGTTGTCGAGTTGCGGGATCCTATAGTCCATCGTTGTTAAACTTGGGCACTCGGCTGATTTCATCCATAGGATTCTCGGGCAAGCCCCATGTTGGCCACTTTTCGGTTTCTTACATCTAACACCTAGGATACTGTGTGCAGCCAATCACAAGGCCGTTAGCGTTACCGAAGTCAGTGATTTTTTCGCCATTTTCATTTCAACTGTCGACTACATATTTACTCATCACATGCATAAGTCCATCATTATTATTGCCAACCTTAGCATTCGAGTCTCCCGTAACCACAACAATATCTTCGCCGTCCGCGTTATGTTGTAGGAAACACCTAGCCGACTGTAAGCATTGCTTCTCTTCATTCAATGCGAGCTCTCTGGCATTGAAGATCTTTTCTCCAAAGGGCTCCTATAAAATCCGGATCAGCATACATATATATTACACGAGATGGCGACCGGTCCTGATTTTCACAAGAAAATTTTGTTCACCGATGAAGCTTACTTTTGGTTGAATGGGTACGTTAATAAGCAAAATTGTCGTATTTGGAGTGATCATAATACACAAACCGTTATTGAGACGCCGTGACATCCTCAAAAGTCACTGGTTGGTGTGTTCTATGGGCAGAGGGAATCATTGGTTCATATTTCTTCAAAAATGAAGCCGTCCATAATGTTACAGTCAATGGGGAACGCTATAGAGCCATGATTAATGACTTTTTCGTGTCTGATTTGGAAGATGTTGATGTGGACGACCTTTGGTTCCAACAAGAAGGCGCTACATGCCATACAGATAACGAAACAATCAATTTATTGAAGGAAACTTTTGCTGAGCGTATTATCTCGCGTCGTGGGCCTATGGCGTGGACTCCAAGATCGTGCGATTTAACACAGCTGGACTGGCAAACCCTTATCTTTATAAGATAAAGAATTTCTTGGCCATATTAAAAAAAAAGAATAACTTCAAAATTAAACCACAGAGAGAAATGTGATTTCAAAAGCAAAACCCAAAAATGTCCAATAAAATCTAATTCCAAATAAAAAAATTCTTCAATATTTATTAAAGCTTCCTGAGAAATTAATTCTATTAAAATGCTCTTATTCCCCAGAGAGATTCAACTAAAAAACTCTTAGACTATATCATCCATTTTGTTTCTGATAACTTTCCTTTCATTTCCATTTCACTTCACCAATAACATTGTTGTTGAAACAAAAACAAATACCAAAACATTTATCCAAATTAAAATTTCCAATAACTCAGTCTGTTTTGCGAATTGAAACTTCAGGTGCATTGAATTTGGAACTAACCTAAACAAAAAAATCTCAATTTCGAGCAGAAATTTTCACCTCAAAGATAAAATATTACCAATTTTGTTTATTTGTTTCTTTTTTTTTATTTTAATTCATTGTATAACAGAAGTTTCTATATACATGAGTTTTCTTTTATTTTGCAGGTCCAACAACTGTACAAATGGTTTCACAAAATCGCCCACCCCATATGCAGGTGCCAGTACAGGTGCCCCAAGGCCAAGTCATGCAACAGTATGTCAACGAGAGCGGCACCTTGACTCATGTTGTTCTGTCTCCAACCCAGTATCAGCAACTGCATACAGGCCAAGGAGGTGTCCAGCATATCCATGCGCCATTTGTAAGTAACACTTTTTTTTCTTTTCTCTTTAATAATAAATAATATTTGTTTAGTTTTAATTATTTATGGTTCTCGACATTGATAAGTGGGAAGTACCGCAGTTACGTTGTATCTGTTGGGTTGCGCTGCACCTACAATGTCGGTAAGTGGAGCGCCCTTATCACGGTGCAATAGGTTTTTTCGTGACACTTAGGGAGTTTTATTTTTATTTTATTAAAATATTAAATGGGATTTTATTACTTATAGACGCACACATAGAGCTGGGGACTTTTTACGATGTTAAGGTTAAAAATAGGCAAGTTCATGAGGGAGGATAAATGAGCAGGATGGGATCAAGGGCGTATGGTTGTTTTTTTTTTTGAAATATGACAGATGGAATTTAATTAATGTGAAAGGTGAAACCGGGGCTTATTACTTTACGTTAACAAAAAGGGAATTTTAAAAGGTAAGCTATTTTCGGAAGAGCTCCCTAGTGGGTTTTGTTTTTAACTCAAGGGTACTTGGGGTTGTAAAACAGTAATAAACGCTTAAACTGAAACTGGTAAAATGATAAGGTTATGAAGAATGATTTCAATAAATTCAAATACAAAATGTAATGAATTCTCGCTTATCCCGAGCACAAGAAAGGAATGATAATCAAATGAATAAAAAGTTATTTAAAGAGAAAAAAATAAAAGAATGAAACATAACAGATTACGTAACCTTGTAAACTGAATTATTATCGTAGGATATTTAGAGAGATCGCATCCAATCATCTTCGTGAAAAGGTTCGAAAATCAAAACTGTAAATAGCAGCTATTCCATAAAATAGAATGGCTTTTCTCACTCTTTGTTGAAAGAGAAAAATTCAAACGCAAATAATGGCTTTCTGAGAACTTAAATAACATAAAGAGAAACTGTACGTCTTCTTATATTCTGAAATCTGATCCGATCATGAACTATATGAGTTGTTTTAGAGAATTTCTCATGAAAGGTGAATTAATTTAAGTTCTTTTGGGCTTGCGGCTCTTAATCACATCTTTAAAATAAATTAATTTAAAAATAGAAGAAGGAGTGATTAAACTATTATTAGATTTGCTTTATATATTCTCAACGATAGAAAGTTTAATGTCAAAAGTGACAATAGCTGTTTTTTTATTATCAGCTATGATTCATATAGATCATTAATTTAAATGGCTTAAAACAACGACTCGTAATCTTACTATTTAACAAGATTATGTTTCATTATCTGAAAATTAGTTCTTACTATTCTCCACTACACTTGTCACCACTCGTCTTTTTTGTTCAAGAATGTTGGTAGAGGGTGGGCCAAAAGAAATCACTCTGTTGCAAGATGCTCTCATTCTTGCAAATGACCGCCAATGTAAAATCTGTTTTGATATTTGTGGACTAGACAGATGCAGAATACAAGTGAACAAGCCATAGAGCGATACAAGAACCGATATTCCTCATCTCTCGTTTTGGCGATTTGCACTTTGCTCGCAAGATCGCCCGATTTAACCGTTTCAGACTTTTTTTGTGGGGTTTTTTGAAGTCCAGTGTTTACGTGAACAAGCCCGAGACTCTGGAAGCCCTCAAGGACAACATTCGATACAAGTGCGAAAATCTGTCGCCCAAAGTTCTCGCCGAAGTGATGAAAAATGCCATAAAACGAGCCAGTATGGCAACGAATTGTGACGACTTCCATTTGGCCGATATTATATTCCCGACTTGACCAATACAATTCTTAAGGTTCAAATAAACAGAATACAAGTTTTTCATTAAGAAAAAAAAGAGAGCCAAACATCATCGGACGGATGACTTCTTTTGGCCCACCCTGTATTAATGTCATTGATTGTCAAACAGTTGTGTTTCCAGATTAACATGAAAATGAATCTAGACAAAAACAAAGTCTTGTTCATTTTTATTTTCTATTAAATTAATAAAGGTATTGTTTTAAATTAAAGCAATTTGGAGATTAAACATCAGAAAATTTAATCTTAAAAAGAAGATTCCAAATTAAATGACAATTTCATGTGAATAGCAACACCGTTTACTCAAAGTCCTAAATATTCTCTTTGTCCGTGGTACACAGAAATACAAGGTATGCTCACTTTGGCTGATTATGCGTGTGACGTCACATTCTTCTGATTTATGTTCTTACATAGTGTAAATAAATGTATTAATTTGCCGATTTTTTCATTGTTTTTTTATTTTTTTTTTACCTTGAAATTTAAAAAATAATATTCACTTAATAAATAAAATAATAATAAAAGAAAAATGTGACGTCATAAAATATCAAGATGGCTATTTGTATGCGTTTACTTAGCATACCTTAAGGGCGTTCTTTTATTAACTATCGTTGCTGTGTCAAAAATTTGGTTAAAGTGTCATTGTAACTATTTCATTTTGAAACGATTTATTGTTAGAAATTGTTAATCTGTCAAACAAATATTTAAAAAAAAAATCCAACGTACTTCTCCAAATGAATACTTAATTTAATACAGATTTGGCCATCGAAAATTATTCTATTTGAAGTATCGTTGCATAAAATCATGCTTTTAGTCATTGTACATCCATTTTAATTTTTAAGCACCACTAAAACAAATCAATAAATGTTTGAATCTTGAATTTTGATTTGAATTTTAAACGAACTTTGACTTTGACAGATCAACCATCTCAATTCAAATCATGGACATGAGTTGAAAATAGTTACAAATCTTAACTATTTGACACTTCAGCAATGATGTTTTCCTGTCAAATAGTTACGAATCGTAACTATTTGGCATTTTGGAACGACAAATAGTTAACAATCGTTAACAATTGTCAACGATAGTTAATTAAAGAACGCCCTACTTGTATTTCTGTGTATCATGCCTCTGTCAATCTGTCATAGCACATGACAGGAGTTATTAAATATGTTCAGAATATTTAGATACCAGAGAAGAAGTATGAAGAAGGAGAAGAGAATCATCTGATTTATGGAATTCCCTTCTTAAGTTCAACTGTCAAGAATTTGAGAAAAGGTGTTAAAGTTTGTATAGAAATCAAGATAATGCGTGGAATTATGTGTTTAAAAGTTAAACAGACATATATAAATCAGTTATAAAGTAGAAATTCTCAATCAGTAACGTGGAAAGTCACTATTTTCAAAGCTGTTTTAGAACAATATTATGTTCCCACAAAATATTAAATATCAAAATATTTTTCCAAAATGGCGGAAATTATATGTTTGGAGAAAGGTATTTCCTTGATTTCGAAATGGAGATTTAGACAAACAAAGGTGATAAAAGAAAAGACAGAAAATAAAATAGTTTCAAGAAGAGACAGAGGTTTATTCTCATAATTGCGCCATTATTTTTTTTACAATGACATGTGAATTGTTAAAGAAGGTGTGAACGCTGTTTGGAAATCTAAAAATCTCTATTGAAATCGGAGATTTCGTTTTGGTATTATGCAGGATTATCGATTGTTTCAATTTGTTTGAAGGGTATAGGATTGAAAAACACACGAAATACGAACGGAGGAATGTAGACTTTAAGATTTTCGTTTTCAATGTGATTTTTATTTTTTAAAACAGGCAAAGAATTCTCTGAAATTTCTATCTTCCTAATTTAAAAATGCATTAAAATATAAAATTGTTTCCAAAAAAAGCAAGTTCTGACATATAAGAATTGGAATTTAATACCACAGAGTTATGAGCACGCCTATTGTCAACTGCTACTACGACACAGAAAAAAAAGTTATCGTTGATCTGCGCTGTTTCATTTACTTTAGCTGATCCATATGGATCATAGTTTATAATAGAATACAGCTAATGTAACTTCTACCACAGCTTCTGAAATAAGGAAGGGTCTTCAACAGAGAGCGGTGAACTCACCAATTTTTTTCGTTATTTACTAAAGCGACCTGCTTGGTCGCGCAAAAATTAGTGCAAGATGGCCATCGTTGGGCCACGCGGACAGCATCTAACCAGTAAGAGTGTAGTGAAAGTACCTCGGTATATGGTTGGATCGGTATTTGTATTTTGACAGGCATTTTATCCGAAGTGTGAGCTTGAACGGCTACATTCCATTGAACAAATTATGTTTAGCGAGTTCTGGTTTGTTAAGATTTCCAAGCAAATGTCAAAAAAGACTTTCTATCTCTTTCCTTATAACAGATTTCAATTTGACAAACTAAAATTGAGTAAGCTATCTAAAAAAATATCAGGATTCATTTTTTGACGGCAAAGTTGAGAATTTTTCCTGGGAAATCGTGTTCACGTTTCTTAGAAAACAGAGATCTCGAAGAGACCACAAAGCAACAAATGTTGGAAAAGGCTGTTTTAAAAAAAAAATCTCTCTATCCAAACAACAACTGTATTATATTCAAACGAATATTTATAATTTAACGTTTTTCAATATTATTAAAAAAAGAGAACATTATTGAGAGATTTAATCGTTTGCTTTCATCGTTTGCATTAATAAGACAGTTTATAAGAATATTTAAACACTGACGACAGATCATTAACAAACAAAATGAATAATATAGGACCTAAATGATTCCCTTGTGGTATTCATATTGATTCAAATAGTTTATTTAAAGTTTAACACAGAGCCAGTTTACTTTTCTTGAGGTTTCGGAGTGCTCAAGAAGTTGTCTCACTTACTTTTGATGGAGCTAAAAAATTTATGCGAACACAATTTCTCAGCAAAATGTTTGGAGATTTTGAGATTTTTTCTGAGAAATTTTGTTCATGTTTCGGAGAAAACGGAGATCTCTGAGGGCTCAGAAACGTTAACTAACTAACATAGTCAGTTTGCTGGGTTGGTGCGTCAATTTCAAGAGTAGTTTGATTTTATTTAATTTTCGTTGGTGGGCCTTTGAGGTGGTGCTAAATAGAACAGGTCAAAAATACCGAATCGATCGTGATTGACACATTGAAATTATATATTTTCAACAACCCTAATGGCGTTATATCTAGTGAGAGCATTAAAAATTCGCCGCCCTCTAAAATCTGCCGCCCTAGGCAGCTACTTAGATGTCTGTGTATATGACTAGCCCAGCATTAAGTAGCCAAAGCTTTCACAGTAAGATCCAATGCACACGCAGTAACGGAAAAAAAACTGATCAGCGATGCGAATTGGAGATTAGTTTGCTTTGCGACGTACCCTGTGTAATCAATTGGGACACACGACGCTACTGGTTGAAAACTCGTTTGCGATTCACAGACACAGTTTGTAACTAGTCGTCTGTTGATGAGCATGTCGGGTTGCCTAGTGATGCCAGTTTCTAGTTTGCCCAAGATGAGCGAACAACAAACCAACTTGTTTCTGGTTGGAGAGGTTGAAAAACATACTGAAACACTGAACGAACTAGAGATTTTAGTTGGTAATGAGTTTTCTCGAGTGTAGAGTCAAGTCACCGCTTAGTACGTAACTGGCCTGTAACCCGAGTTGCCAACCGGTTTAGTTTTTTTCTAGCTGCTCCGTCTTTATTGGGCCTAAGAATTATCACATTTTAAAGTATCACAGTTGTTAGTAGATTGAAAGAAATGTTTCAATTTTCAAGCGACCATGTGGTTTTAGTGACATTTCTGTCAATTTGTTTATTATTTAAATACTGAAGCCAAATCATCAAAACAAGTTCCACGATTGAACAACATATGTATAAATGATAAAACTTTATTAAAAAAATGTAAGTTCGATGGTGCTAACAATGCGCCGACTCTTTAACGTTTGGTGGCCAAATTTAAAACGACCTTCTCTATAACTAATCAGTTAAAATCCATACATCACTGAGGACCACAATTTTGGCCGAAAAATCATCTTTAGCGACGAGGAGCATTTTTGGATGAATGATAGTGTTAACAAGCAAAATTTCGTTTATGGGACGAATTTATTACGGCCCGAATGAACTTAGAAGACATGTGGTAAATGCTACGCGCCGACCGACGCAACAATTGATATTATCATTATCTACTCCCTCCTATTGAAGTTCAATATAAGTATAACGAATTTAAAGGTTTCAACACACAATCTGTATACTGCATAAGAAACACTCCATACAAATATTGTTGAACGGATTCAAGTCTGATATTTAGAAAATAAATGCTATTATGCCACAGGGCTCCATTCTGTCTCCTATTTTTTCTTACATAAATCAACGATCGCAATATTAATTCAATTAATTTCTTTGCTGAAGACAGTACTCTTAGCTTCATATTCGTTTCCAGATTCACAACCATGTTGTTCGTATGTGAAACTACAACGATAATGTATGATTAGTTAATTTTATTCTGATCTTGACAGCCTTAGCTAATAGGGATTTAGAAATCGTGTCGAATTTAAAGCTTTAATAACTTCATCTTGTTTTTTTAAGTAGTTGCTAAAGCGTAACTCATATGCCATTGTCTTGAAACGCTCTACCGTAATACATGCACTGCAGGGAATGCCTTTGAACTCAACATCTGTTTAACAATTACATTTAGGGATTATTTCTTAAACCGTACCACGCGAATGTGTAACGCCTTGCCAGGCTACGTTTTTCCCGCCTATTTTGAAATGCAGAACTTAAAGCGAATGTGCATCGGTACCTCCGTCCTAAAGACTATAAATCCTTGAATTTACAGCCTTCTCTAGCTATTTTGTATCTCTAAGTCTTTTGTATGTATTTGTGTTAGTTTAAGAAATTCTGCAAAAAATAAAATGTTTCCATAAAAATGTTTACTAAATTAGTTTTTGTTCCAAAAAAAAAAAGAAATAAAAACTCAATTTGTCACTTGACGTGATCTAATAACCACCATTGTCATACAATTTATAGAAACATTCACAATAAGTTTGAAAACACATAAAACCCACATTTCCATCCAATAAAACAATCCAGCAGATACTTTCTCTTTTCAAACCAAATATTGCGCAATAAAAACACAAATTATATCCATAATGAGTGTCATAAAAATATTAATTCCATGTCCCCTACTATCCTAATTCTAGTTATATTACAATCATAACAATAGTTCTCGGTGACATATGTCACAAACAATATCTTACCAAAAAAAAATGCAGAAATCTCTATCCGAATCCGAAGCAAAAGGAGGAAATTTATGCAAAAAATGGTCCAGTGGGTGAATTTTTTTGTTTGTTTTGTATTTGTTTTGTAAAGTTGTCGCCACGTTATAATAATAAAAAAAAAACCAAAGACAGTGTGGAAAAAATAACCATAATGTATCTTTATATGCAAACCGAACAAAGTAGATTCTTTTGTACAAAATACGAGCCCAGTGAAAAAAAAACATAAATGTGTACAACATTATAAAATACGAGGCATGCTCTACCCATTATTCACGCTTGGGATGAGATGAGGAGCCTTGAATATGCTTAGGTATACGAGTACAAATTTTTTTAATATTCTTTCCAGAATAATTCACTGAAAAATGTTTGGAATTGGGAACATTTTTATTTATTATTTTTGAAAAACAATTAGTCAAAATAAAGAAAGAGCTATGAAAAGGACAACTAATCTGAAGCTTGGTGATCAAAGTAGGTTTGTTCTTTTGATGAACCAAAATTTAACAAAACATAGTCATAAATGTTTGGAAGGTATTTTTTTTACGACTACCATAATGGGGAAGTTTCCTTTATTATTTTTTTTAGTTTTTGCCGCGATGAGTGAGAAAAAAATTTCTTAAACAAAGTTATCGAGGTTCCTGTCGCATGGAGTTACACTGTACTGTATTATCCTGTTGAAACCAAGTGTAGGGTGAAAAATATGGATGAGCTCGCTGGTACGAAACAAAAAATCCGTAGTTATTCGCCCATGATTCTCACTGTTGACATTCGTCGCTTGGCTCCGAGCATTTTCCAAAAAAAAATATCCAATAATCCCATTCTTGAATGAGGTACATATGTATATTAAACAAACAGTTAGCTAGGCAATTCAACGGTTTTTGATGCTTCTGTTAGGCCACTCCCTCATTTGTCTGTGTGGTATCTGTAATCGGTATTTACCGCTTTACCGAATGTATACCAATCTCATGTTCATCTACTGACTTGTCGGTAACCTTCCGCACAGAATTATTCAAAACTTTAAACTCGAAGCAGTCTCGGATGTCATTTTCCTTCAAAAATTATTATTTTGTATCAACAATCATTTTCTTATATTTTTTTTATACAAAGCAAACTGTTGCCCTAGACGACAGACGTAAAACACAAATTCATTGCGGGAAATATCGAAACAATACTGTTACTCTATACCGACACTCGGTACACTACTTTCTTACCGTACCGATTTCGCAGATACTGCACAAATCAGTAGGTGTTCATTAAAATGTATGTATTCAGTGAAGTACCGGTAACAAATGTGTACTGAGGAAACCGGGAGAAACGATACCGCAACCGCACCGACAAGTAAGGGAGCGGCCTTACGGTCACGAGTCCAGTAATAATAACTTTGTTTTTCCGACCCTTAAAACTATAAAGAAACTGAATTTTTAATAAATGCATAAACATGGCCCAAAAAAAATGTTAATGTTTGTGCTTTTGTGAAAAGTTGCTCTATAATCCCGCCAAAATAATACTATAAACCATTTTTTTTTCCTGAAGGTGTTTTTTTTATCACAGATTTGTCATAATTTTCAAAACGTAAAGGGTCTTGCAATAGATACTTCCAAACTTTGACAGTTTATAGCGGCCATATTGTTATAGCAAGATCTGTCAAATTGGCTTTCGTTTCTTTAGTCTGTTATGCCAAATTATCATGAATGGTTATAGAATTCAAAAGATAAATGTGTTTTATCAAAATGGCTGTTCTATTCGGTCACGCTTTGCTCATAGTCTTCCCAAGGAGAAAACTCGCAGTGTGATGGATAAATTTGAATCCACTGTTTCAGTAAATGATCAACCAACACCCGTACGTCGACAAAACGCAAGATCTGCCAAAAACATCGAAAGTGTCCGTAATAGTGCAAGAGAATCTGTAGCGGATACTTTTTATCAAAGATAAACATTTTCCAAAAATTATTATCAAATTTAAAATTTACTCTTATAATTTTATTCCAATCTCTAATAATTTTGAAAGATAAATCGCAGTTTCAAATATTTACTTTAAAATCACGACATCTAATCAGGTATTAAAACCGCAACACATAAACTTAAAACTACATTTGAGTAGTTTCCGAACGCGACCAGAAATGACCTCACACATCCCTGAAGTTATACCTTCTTTGTTTCTGCTGTTTTATGATTTCATTTCATTCGACTTACAATACAACCACTAATAGCGAGTTTCATTCAAATTTCAAAGATTTGATCTGAAAATCAAGATTTGCTCTTTTCAATGAAACTTGTTTCATCATTTAATCCTAGTATTGGTCATTCACTGACGAGCATACACAGTATTTGATATCACACACAAAAATACCAGGCATGTACAGTATATATATTTAAAATGCCATATTTGTAATTTCTCACTTCAAAAACACCTTTATTTGTTATTTTGTATATTTAATGGATATTTGTTAATTTTTTGACTAAGCACGGGCTGGCACAAGTTCACAACAAACAACAAAAATAACAAAATAATTTCCATTTGACGTTTGACCGAAAGACTACTTACATGTATGTGTGTATTCAGATCAAATCTGCCAACCCATCAGAGATCAAATCTTTCGTGTTGAGATTTGATCTAGATTTGCTCTTTTTCTTGCAATGAAACTCTCGAAATTGAAAAAGATCAAATCTTTTGACAGAAAGAGCAAATCTTTTCTTGAATGAAACTCGCTATAAGTGTGCCACATTAACATCAATAAATTTTCTTTTCTGAATTATAAGTTTGTGAATTAAAGTAGATTAAAATAAAAGCTTTAATAAAACTTTAAATTAAAAGCAACTTTCTTTTATTAGCTATGTAAAAGGATATACAAACTAGGCAGTCGTTTTCGCGTAGCTCTCAAGAACTCGGCCTTTGGCAGACCACAACTCAAAGAATTTTGCGTTGTTACTGTAATTCAATTGGCCCACGAGCTGAACGACCATAGACAACGACGTGTGTTTGCTGAATGAGTTCAGGAGCAGTAGTTGGAAACTGATCTGATGCGAATCAGCCCCAAAACACATCGGCCAGTCAAATCCAGCATGGTCTAAGAGCCAGTGTTATTGAAAATTGGACAATTCACATGTGTTTTAAAGTATGAAGAGTACTTACGACCACATTAACATCAATAAATTTTCTTTTCTGAATTATAAGTTTGTGAATTAAAGTAGATTAAAATAAAAGCTTTAATAAAACTTTAAATTAAAAGCAACTTTCTTTTATTAGCTATGTAAAAGGATATACAAACTAGGCAGTCGTTTTCGCGTAGCTCTCAAGAACTCGGCCTTTGGCAGACCACAACTCAAAGAATTTTGCGTTGTTACTGTAATTCAATTGGCCCACGAGCTGAACGACCATAGACAACGACGTGTGTTTGCTGAATGAGTTCAGGAGCAGTAGTTGGAAACTGATCTGATGCGAATCAGCCCCAAAACACATCGGCCAGTCAAATCCAGCATGGTCTAAGAGCCAGTGTTATTGAAAATTGGACAATTCACATGTGTTTTAAAGTATGAAGAGTACTTACGACCAATCTTCAAGAGGTACTTCTATTTCCAAATCAATTTGAGAAGTTTTAAGTTAAGAGTCAACCAAAAAAAAAACTAAAACCCGCCATAAAAAAGAACTATTTGTGTATTTCGAAGTCTGAAATGTTGCTTTGTCATAATTATTTGTATAGAGATAAACCTCTCCAGAGCGTTGTGTTTCTAGTTGTTGCATCTTGTAAACAGTAAATGAAAGTCTTCTCCCTACAAGTTTTCACAAATCCTAAAAAATCTTGTTTCACTAACATTTCTCAAATTCAATGAAAATATCTGCAATTTTTTCAACACCAGCTTCGAATGCAACATTCCTAGTGTGAATATTTGGTTTACTTTTTTAACAACTACATACAATTTATACTGAATTGCTCTCATTTTTCATTTTATTTTTTAATACGTATTTTATGTATAACTTTCAAACCTAAAAGTTTAGACAGATGCTTCAGAGATATTTTCACATGACTTACCACATCCCAAAGGATGCAAATTATTTCCCATATTTGAATTCGTATCTTCATGCTTAATTGAAACGTATAGATATAGATAAGCACTTTTAAAAACAAAAATAGTGTTATTCCGCACGAAAACCCAGCACTCCAGTCATATCAGAGAAACAAATGCAAACTGCACTGCAATCCTTTTGGCTTAAATCGCACATCATCTCACATGGCTGGCATTGGCATATTCATATTTCCTGCATGAAACTATAAAAATTATTAAAAATCTCATTATTCATCATCTGCTTTACCCGTTTTTTGCCCATTGGGAACGACCTCGTCCTTCAGCCACAATTAGTCACTGCCATTGATTGCGCAAAAGTGTCGAACACATCCGTTCGTTCTGTGGGATGCTGTTTGGTCCACTGTGTCCAGAGTTCTACACTACTAACTATGCCACTACTTAGTCGGTGAGGGTGTCCCCTCTGAGTTCCCTGATGCAGAACACAGCAGTGCATGCACCAATACCCTACTAGTGCAACTCCACTAGTCATTATAGCCGAGGAATCCGAAAACAGGGTAACAGAGAAAACTATTTATTACGGCTTAATGCTGAAAAAGTATCTGACCACTGACGTTCGTATCCAGTAGATTGGTATCGTATAGATATGTATGCCTGATAATGTTTAGTATACATAGCGCTTTTAATTGTAGCCTTGGAAGGATGTATCCTGTGTCTGAAATGAGACGACGACCGACCGACACGATGACGACGACGACGGCAACAGGGATGGGTTCATGTAAGGGCTATTTAACTGCCTCACGTTTAACCTCGACTTCTCTAAATGTAATGGGCGTCTGGGGGTTTAGTTTGTACGATGTAAAATGACAACAGCACAGTATATGTCGTAGAGTGAAACAAAGTTTAACCTCAGCAGAATGATGGTTAAAGGAACTGACTTGTTTCTAAATTAAATGCAGACAGACAGTTCGGTTGGGTTTTTATGACTTTTGTTAAATTGAGTCGACAATTTGTAATTAGAATTCTGAGTACTTTAGCCAAACCAAAATGGGATATTCAGGATTGAAAATCTGAGATGTTGGAATTGTTCTATTACCTCGATGTCTACGGTTTGGATTTGCTGTCGGTTATGGCTAAAACCACAGATTTTTAAGTGATGGAAAAATATTGAAATATAAGTTTGTCAGATTTTCAGAAGATTAAGACTCTAGCGAAATAAAAACGGGTTTAAAACAATAATTATACAACGGAGTCACCAGTACTCTAGCAATAGAGAAGTTATGAAACGACAGAGGTTTTTTTAAATATTTTGTATGTTTCGTAAGTGTAGGTAATCTGTGTCTACGTATACTGTTTGAAGGAAGGTTTGAATGGAAATACAACAGCTTATGTGGATACCACCAAATTCAAATGCTGGAGTTATAGCTATTTCACGGCGGCCAAACCAATCATCAATCTGTTCTTTAGTGGTCCTTTATCGCTTTATGTTGAATTTGCTTAAAAACCTGTCTTGAGAAAAGTTGTATAACTTAACACTTTTTTGACTAAAATACAAATTTTCATAAATTGTTTCCAATCTTACCCATCTATGTCACTTGCAACCTTGCAACCAACTTAGGAAGCTATAGTGTCAAAACCGAACGAAACGTTCCAATCCGTTTGTCAAATGTGCACATCTACCCATAATAGACGAGATGCCGCAGAAGTATCTGTCAAATTTTCTTCATTACAAACACCATCAGAAGCCAGTTTAAAAATTTTCGTCCGTAAAATACGCTTGTAAGCGCAGTTTACCTCGGTACGCAAAACTCATTGAAACGGAGCAATCCGCGATTCAGAGCACAATACACGAATTAAGACTCAACCATAATTGAAGAATTGGAATGTGATTTGTATAGCCAACCCGAAATGACTTTGATAAAGTTTCGTTCAGTTTTATTTTCGAATATTAAAAATGCTTGTATTTTCATAAGGCTATTATGGCCAACTTATGGATTGGACAGAACGGAAGGAAACTTTTCGTTCGGTTTTGACACTAGCTTCCTATTTCTTTCGCGTATTATGGCGGATTGCTCCGTTTCGTCAAATTTCGATGAGTTTTGCTTACGGACGTAAACTGCGCTTACGAGCGCAACTTGACAGTTGGCTTATGATGGGGTTTGTAATGAAAAAAAATTGACATATACTTCCGCGCAATTTCGTCCATTATGGGTAAACGTGCTCATTTGACATACGGATTGGAATGTTTCGTTCGGTTTTGACACTAGCTTCCTATTTCTTTCGCGTATTAACTTCACGAAGTTAACATCGTACGAATAAGCCAGGCATCAGGGGCAGCGTTGCCACAAAGAAAAAAATATCGCGTTAGTGTGGCATTTTTTTATTTATGAAATATTGAATTATTTGGTACCACGTAAAAATTGTCGTGGCAAAATGACAAGATTGTGCCTCTCCGGCAACGCAGTGCATCACATGCAGTATTGGAAGCAGAAAGAAAAACTGTCAAATCTGAGCCATTACTCTAAATTCAACTGTGTTCGTCTTAAGCAGACCCATATAAATGTTAAAATTTTGCCCAGCTTGTATGTAGTAGAAAGAAATATCTACCATTCTCGTTAATTTATTTTTTGACAACGCCACTACCATTAGCCGCGGCGACCCTATTTTGCGCGACCAGTTAAGAGCGAAGCTGAAAAATGTATTTCACGAACTTGAATTTTTTGTTCTCCTTACTTCTAAATAAATAAATAAATTTATTGGCGCGACAGCTCCTTAAGGAGCCAAGGCCTAGTGACATATACTCTCAACCATTCCTGTGTGTGTGTTGTTACTCTGCAAGAATGGAAGGGACCTACAGTTTACCGCCGAGTCCGAACGGCTACATGAGATGCACTTTTTCGAGACAAATTTTACTCTTGGAGGTTTTGTCAGTTCCTCGCAAGAGGCAGTACTCCAGAAAAAAAGGTGGCTATGAGCTGGATTTGAACCCAGGTTCTTTCGCTTAGCAGTCCGACACACTAACTACTAAGCCACGGGCCACTACTCCTTACTTCTATTTGAAGAAAACATATGAAATCGCTTTTATCGCTTGAGTGTAAATTCTTGACTGAAACTCAATCTGAATTTCAAACTCATAATTGTCAATTATATACTGGCTTACAAAAATTGTCAGAAAATCCTTGAATATTTAAAAAAAAAAAAATCCTGACAACTAATTATTGTAATTATTTTTTTTTATCCAAAATCTTGACAATTGTCAAATATTTTACATCAATTCTCTAAAATTGTCAAAAATATTAATGGAATTGAACAGTTCAACAAGTAATCACTTAACAATAGGTGTTTTTCTTTTTAAGCTCTGAGCAGAGCACTGAGTAGAGCCTGAGCAACTCGATTATGCTCTGAGCAGAGTATGATCATAGCTCTCCGATTTAATTAAGAAACACACTTGAGTACTGAGCTGTCATATGGTCCACTTTGCACCTTAAATACAAAAATTAAATTAAAATAATGTTATATCCTTAGAAAAATTTATTTTAATATTTTGCTTCCACCGACGCCATTTTGATTTTTGTTACTTTCCAACCCTGTCATTTGTCAAAACACATAAAATATATGAAGTTGGCCGCGCTCAGCCTTTTACTCCATCTGCTCGGTCATTTTATTCTTAGCTCATAGAGCGCGCTCCGAGCTAACTCCGATTGAAAAAAGAAACAAAAGCTAAGCGCTCAGAACGCTCCGAGTTAAAAAAGAAACACAGATCTTTTTTTGACAGGTCAGTACCCTGCTCTGAGCTTTAAAAGAAAAACCTCTAATTTGACTCCTACCATCTGACATACTTGTCAGTATTTATTAAATTATACGCGAAAAAGATTGAACCAGCAACAGCAGCACCAGCAACAGCGGCCGCTACTATTTTAGAACCTATGTGTTTCAATTGCTCAAGCTAGAATAGACCCACAACAGCAACGTCAACAGCGTCGTTAGACCAAAGACCTAAATTTGCTGTTGCTGTTCCATTTGAGGTCCCGACTCATAGAATCCGTTGCGTCCGGTTGTGCGTTCCGTTGCCTGAGCATTTTACTTTTGCCGGATTGGGGTTTCACAATGAATACGTTCTTTCAAATACACATTTCAACCCTTAGTGCTTAGATGGAAGGGATTTTTCTTGATTTTTCTGTCTGTCTGTCTGCCTGAGCTGCAGTCTAAAAGGCTTGAGCTATTACATTCAAGTTTGGTATGTGTGAATCTTTTGGCATTCATCACAGAGGAAATTGAAATTTTCTTTTGTAAGCTAAAAATAACAGTACCTACCATATAACAATTAAGGAAAAGCTATTTTTCTCGAAAACGGTTTCAACGAGTTTGATGAAAAAATTAGTATTTAGGGAGTACCTACTTGGTATTGGCTATCATTTGGTTTAAGCCAAATTTACCGGTCTAAAGTCGAATTTTTTTTTGAAAATTCCATATTTTTAAAACTAATCAAAAAAAATTATTTTAAATTTTACAAGATTTTTACCAAAATTTTTGATCTTTTCTTTTTTCAAAATCTTTTTCCATTCAATTCATTATTATTTAAGACGTGTGGTGGTTTACTTCGTTTTTATTAAGAACCGTTAAGTCTTGTGGTTTTGACATTTTATGAATTCAAATAATGACAAAAAAAATAAATTTGTCAAAGAAATTCGACTATTTTGGTTTATTTTATATAATGTATCATAAGTATGTATATCATTTCCAATATGAATTTAAAAATCTACTTTGTTATAAATAGATAAAGTCTTATCGTTGTCTTATCGAAATAATTTAGTTTTTCTCATAAAATGCTATAATTCTATGACGCGCTTTAGGACGAAACCCTACCATTTTTACTTGCGATAAAAAATTTTGAGATAACAATCAAACATGACATTACGATGATAGAGAAACATTTTTGAGTTGCTGGCAAAATTCTGTCCGTCTGTCTGTCTGTCTATACGGATGTATACTGTATATACTGTGTATACTGTAGCCTAAACGGTTGGGCCAATCGTCTTCAAATTTAGAACTTAAATTTTGACAGTCTACAGAGGAGTTTTTTTTCAATTTTTTTAGCTCAAAAGTTAACGGTACCTATCATATAACCGTTATGTAAAAGAAAACGGCTGCAAATTTTTTTAATACGGTGGGCTAAATACGGTACCTCCATAGAACCGTTTTTTTTTCTTCGACTTTCTCGAAAACTGGTGATCCGATTACTATCAAAATTGATTTTCAAAAAATGTAAGTAGCCCAAGTAATTTCGCATTAATTTTTTTTTTCAAAAACTTTTTTTGTATTTTTATTAATTTTTTTTTTGAAAAATCAATATTTTGAAAACGGGTAGGTGATTTTTTTTAAACGTCAGTTATTCTTGTGCTTAAGTTTGTATTCTTAAATTATTTTTTTTTAATTTTTTTAAAAAATGTTGTTAAGAAAAAACCGTTTTATTTAAAAACAGCGCCTACGATTTTGAAAAAAAAATTCACACTTTTTTGCATGTCTTAAAGAAATAAAATGGTGTTTAAATTATTTCACTCAATACAATTTAACGTACTTTATTCGAACAATCAAAAGCCACAAAAATCGAATAACTACTTTGATGTTCACTTTAATTTTCTTAAATTGTGTACCATAATGTGACCGCACACATGAGTACGTGCGTGCGGTCCAGTCGTGCAGTTTATTTTTTTGCAAAAACTTCGCTTGAAAATTCCCGAACGGCATCTGCAACTGCTCAGGATGTTCTTTTTTATACTCATTGCCAATTTTGACAAGTGAAATCTTCCTATTAGTATGAATATTATTTTGAAATCCGAGATCTCATTTTATTTTATAGGCTGTACCACGTGTACAATTTCAAATCAAACTGGCTTTCTAATCTTTAAGAAAATCAATCAACTGCAGTGCCATCTTAATGTAGTCTTACTCTTTAGTTTACTTTCAGCTTACGCTGCTGACTCGATTACAAATTAATTTCTTCTGTATTAAGGTTAGACTTTAAAAAATGTAGGATAAGTCTTAAATGTGTTAAATTTTTTAGATTTTTTTAATAAAAAAAATCCTGTAGTTCTTAAATTATCAAATTTCATTCCAAGTTGTACATACAAATTAGAAATTTACCTCAATTTACAGCAAAAAGTCTTTCATTTTAATCGCTACACTTAAGAGTTCTTTTTACGTTAAACGTTTTTGTCCAACCAAAACATACCACTTAACCCGGAAGAAAGTAATTATGGCTAAGGACAGTCTCAGGAAAGAAAAAAATATAACCTTCTCGTTCTTGAAATTTAACTTTTAATTTTGGTTAAGAATCGGATTTTCCAGTAGCCAGGAGTTAGAGAAATCTTGAAGTAGCTTCTCCTGATTTTCATTTATTGTGTTGTTTTCCGTAACAGTGTCGGTTCCACTTGGATGGGAAAAAGAAATGTTTTTTTTTGTTCTCCTAAGAAAAAAGTCCCTTCTTCGAAAAAATATCCCAAAGTCGACGGAAACTACCGAAAAGGAAATTGGTACTTAACTAAGAAATGAGCGATTGCGACGGCATAATACTTTTAATAGAGTTTTTCATCTTCCTTCTCTGCTTTTGTTGGTTTCTGTGGCTGTGTGTGTCCTCTCGTCCATTTTGTTTGTGTATTTCATAATATTTCATTATATTATTTGTACGCTTTTCCTCTTTGAGTCCTTGACGAGTTGCTTATTATTATGATTGCCATTAAATTGAAGAAATATTAGAACTCTAGAAGAAAATAGATTTTTTCTTTTCATTTGTTTGAGGATTGCGTGATTTGTCCTCGAAATATTTTTGGGGATCGGAAAATAGAAGTTACAAAAACAGAGAGAGAAGGAAGACATTAGGAATGAAAGTTTTTCTATTGAACTCTGTTTTTGATTTGATTTTAATGCATTCGTAAAATGAAATTGAAAACTAAAATTAAAGAAAAAAAAATTGCAGCCTTGCTCTGATTTCTTTCAACTGTCGCCATAACTCCCACTTGTCATGTTTTTTTTTCTTTTTATTTGTCATGAAATTTCCAAAATGACGAAGCGTAGTCGTCAAAAACTTTGTGAAGATGTACAGAGGTTGGAAAATAGCAAGTTATAGAGTGAACTAGAAAGAAGGTCAAGGATGAAAGTTTTTTTGCTGAAATTTTCGTGGAAGAACTGACATATTGATTGAATCTTGTTTTCTCTTCGTTGAGCCTGTGCAGGTAAGAGGTATATGTATATGGGCAAATTTGTTTGCATATGAAATTGGAGGAAGAAACTTGTGTAGGAATTATGTTATGCACATCAGGCTATGGATTGCTGAGCACCTTTAGTTTGGAGAAGGAAATAAATCAAGTTTTTGAAATGTCAACTTTATTATATGTACCTATGCATTATGTATAAATGATTTTTTTTTAAATGATACTTCTTTCCTTCGGGTATGTCCTAAAAAATACTGTCATTTTATACAGTGCTGTGAAATTAATATTGACATTTGTTCATAAAAATTAAGTTTGGCCTTGAAATTAGTTTGACAAGAGACGCAGCATGTACATATGTTTCACTAATCCAAGTTCTCTGATTTCTGATTTTTATACTTATTTCTCCAAACTTGTTTGTGGTTTTGAAATGCGAGATTTCGCTGAATTCTCATCGTAAAATCAAACAAACGTTTTAGTACTAAACGTTCAATTAGTTTATTCGATGAACACAGCAAAATGACAGGAAAAGAGAAAAGAGAAAACATATTGTTAGAAACGCCTGTTTTCCAAATCGAACAAATCCCTTCAATACTAAGAGAAACATGAAGATATTTCTGAAAGGTGTCTTCACAGTTTAACTATGTAGCAACCAGAGTTCAGAAATTGCAGTTATAACTTCCGTCACATTACTGAAACATTTAAGTGCTAATGGCTGTCTTTGTCGTTTTCTGAGGCAAAGGTCGAGATAGCTTGCGCCTAAACTATCCTTTACTCTTTTACTTTCGTTTTGGTTACACATATAGAACTTCAAGAATTAAAAGTTATTGTAAACAGAACAAAAAACACCCAGCTGTGCCAACATTTTTCAAGAAACAAACAAAATCCCAATGATATCATAAGACCAAGTCATCCAACTTGTTAATTTATGTTAGCCTCTATTTCTTGTACTCAGTCTTACAATTCCCCTGACTGCGCTGTAGAACTACAAAAACTATACTTACAACAAAATGATGTGATGACGACAACGAACAAGTACGACAATAACGTTTATTTAACTGCAAATGATTAAATTCTGCACAGTTGGCTGCATTCCACAAACGGTCGGTCGCCCTAAGTCGAACGTTGCAAAAAAAGAGGTTTTTCCACTTGCGTCTCCAGCCGTACATTGTGGTTAGGTTTTTCTTACAGCTATCTCAATATCGCAGCATTAGTGCTGCATATTTGCCCCGTCGAGGTCTACTTTTCCCGATCTGATCCCATTACGTATATTTTGTTTGCCACACAACTCAAATCTCAGCAGCTCTATAAAGCTTGAGAGTGCTTCGGAACAACCTCAACGATCTCTTGCAATACCTTGTAAAGCAGTTGCCATGCAATGATGCCGGATGATTGCACTTCAGTATATACAGAGTGTGGATGAATAAGTGCGCCTAAAGTCACCAAAGAGGTTAGACCACAGCCGGTTTGGCTTTACCTATGTGCAGTGCGAAGCTTCTTTGAAAGATCACAGGCAAGTTGTGATAGTTCATTAGACTCGAAATTTTGCTCACGATTTTGATTTGTGTGTGTGTGGCAGTTGTGTTGCGCGGTTTCTCACAAATTGTTCTTTGTGGCAGGTTTGGTGGTGTAGAGAGATCGAAAATGAGATGTTGACAGTGTGAGATTTTGTTGATCCTATTCATTCTCTTTGGTATTTTCGAAATGGCAATTTCCGGGTTGGTGGTGATGGTAAGATTTTATATCTGGCTAGGAAATAGAATATATTGGTTGACAATTAAAGGTTTAATGATTCACAAACGCTTATAGTTTTATTTTAATTCTTTTTAAAAAGACTTGTTAGACGGAGAGGCTTAACTCTGAATTTTGTATACATGATCATAGACGACATAACCTCAATTCAACCCAAATTTAGCAAATTTAAAAGTTGGAAGACAACGGTAAATGCTGCAAAGTATTTTTATTTTTATATTGACAATTCGAAATCAAAATCCTGATTTCGATTTTTCGAAAAATCAAATGCAAACCAATTCTTTTTTACATCGAAATATTTATATTACACCTTAAAAATTATCACCTTATTAATATAATAATAATAATAATCGAATTCAATTATATTTTGTTTTGATTTTCGAAATTCGTAAAATGTTATTTTGTATACACATCGAGTTTTACTAATTATCAAATTTAGTTGATATCAAAACGATATTTTCAAAATTGCAAAACGATGTTCGAACCGAATTGAATTTTTAAAATTAAAGTTAAAGCAAGCATGTCAGAGAATTCCTCTCTTTATGGATACTTCTTAGTTGTGTTTGTGTCTTTTTGTTTTGCGAATGCGAACTCAATTTTGTTGCAAACAAACCTAAAAACTTATGCAGAAACTCGGAGTTTTCGTTAAAATTCAAGATCATGCTGAAATCGGGGATTTCATTTAGGTGGGAATAAAAAGGAATGTACCCGAGGTAAGTCTGGCTGGTATCACACGATGAATTTAGTTGCATGCCACTTTTTGAACAACATGAGTGCAAAAGAGAAAAAGGATTCGAAATCATGAAAAAGAGCAAAAGTTTCCGGTTGAAGTATAGGGATTTTCAAATATTTCCGAGAAAAAAACTTTTCCAGAGCCGTCAGCAAGTGTAAAAATTGACTCAGTGTAAACAAAAGCCTCGGGTATGTCAACAAAGAACTCCGCAAAACGGTTAACAAAATGGCTGAACTATATTAAGAGCTAAAAAAAGAGTTTCATATCCATGTTAAAAAACTCATCTCTTTAAAATGAGCTAGTTAACCAAAAGCAGTTAGTTTTCCACCACAGAAAACAAGATGTTAACTATTCTTTAAGAAACTGTGGAAAGGAATTTTAAAGAAAAAAATCAAAATATGCTTAGCTTTAACAAAACTCTAAAGATCAAAGGCAAAGATGTAAACCAAAACTATAAATGCAATTGAGAGCTTGTAAACTCTTGAGATTAACTTGCGTTTTTTATTTATTTGAAATGAGAGTGAAATTTTGGAGATCTAATCTAACTGTCGCGAGGTGATTGCTGTCAACTTGCGAACAACGAAAAAATCTTTAAAAGTTGGAAAGGTGAGTGTAGTAAGCCATAGCTCTCTTCAAGTTACTCTCGTATTCAAGTCCATATTCTCCGCATACGAAATTGCTCTCAAGAGTGGCTCAAGTTGACACGCGATTTAAAGCTTACCTTATCCTAGGTGGCGCTATAGTCCGGGGTAGATCTGGGCCTCAACCAACAAGCATTTCCAGCAAGCTCGATCTCTAAAAAGGTGCTTCCAGTTTATTTTTCCTGGCCGAAGCATTGATATCTATTCACTGTATATGACACAACCCTCTGAGACGTTTGACTTTGTCATAGCACATTGTCTTGTTTAAATCCTTTTTGACATCAGAGTTGTCAATGAGGTCTTTACTGACTTCGAAGGAATAGCGTGAGTTTTCCATCATCATTCTGCACATTTGAACGAGTTTGAGAGAAATGACAAATCTTTCCATTGATCTGTATACCTTGTCTCCATAAATGCAGACATACGCGGCTTTTAAATTGATAAAAATACAGTCGATATCGATTTGGCTTTTCCAAGATCTCCCGTAATGTGAAGATTTGGTCGGTGGTGTAATTTTGGCCTTAAACCGCATCGATCAGGCTGTTGACAAATGGCTTTAGGCACACATACTACAGCAGGAAAGATCTTCCAGATGTTGATGTTGAGAAAACTAATACTTATCGCAGTTTAGAGAGTCTCAAAAAAAGCTTCGATTAAATTTCTCCAGGAAGCTTTCATTTCAACATATCTTGCTTATGAGTTGGTGCATACTTCTAAAGAGGTCATTGACTGCAGCTTTCGGCAGCTAGGCTATCGGCTCCGGTGGGTTTATTACTCTTAAGTTTAGATTAAGCTTCCTTTTTTTCGCGGGATCGTTGTTCTACATTGACTAGATAGAAAATCTTATTCTAATGCGTAATTTGCTTCGTCATTGCCGTTAAACAGTCTGCAGAAGTGGTGTTTCCATATTCTCAACAACGACTGCTTTCCTGCTGAAATACTGATGACTTCATTCCTGTAATCTCCCACATTTCATGATTCCTTTTTCTTCTTCCTTTTTTTTCTTGTTATTATTTAACTTATCTGAATTATCAGAATATATAAATATATATAATTTATTTTTTTTTAGTTGCTAATTCCACAATCAATGCTTTTGAACACAACTGTATTTTATTGTATTAAGGAAAACTGCCTACTCCATTCGTGGACTTTCGAAAGAAAAATGATTATTTCAAAACATTATTCATCCAATTTGCCACAATATAATCTTGATTAATTATCATTTTTTAAGATTTAGGACAGATGTAATTATTTTTGAGTTCAACTCCCACAGTTCAAATTGAATCGCTGTTGATTATGCTGTACGTTATTTAAATGTCTGCTGAATTTGCAATGGCGGACAGGCCCGGCCGGCCGTGCCGCCGCCGGTGATGATATCTAATGGTGGTCAATTGGAATATGGTTGCTCAATAGCCTTTTGGCGCCAAATTTATCCGACATCCGATTATAGGTTTCGTAGTTTTGTACATACTTTATAGAAATTCTACATCCAAAGTGTTGTAAATCTATTTTGCAATTTTATTTTTTTTACTTGTGTCTCTTGTTCGAGTATTTTATTCTATTGAATTGTAAATGATGTTTTATCTAAATCGATTTTGTGTTTGTCTGTCTCTTCTTTTGTTTCAACTTCTTGACTGTTATCGATTTTGAATTTAAATGGAGGTCAAGATTTTTGTTTTGCAAAAATCAAGCATTTAGATTTGAAAATTAAGGCGAAGGCTGACGAAGGCTGCCTGAGATGCGAATATATTATTTGACATCAGTGATAAGAGATCTTGGTATTCTGGAGTAGGTGGATTTTAAATTGAATGCCCGAAAATCAGATTGAAAGGCGCCATACTGCTTATTGTGCTGACATATTAATTTATTTTTGTTATACAAGTAAATTATGAAAATTTAGTGTGTAAACATAATATATGCGTAATTTAAATATGTAAACCGTTATATTCATTCGATGAGGAGTTAATTTAATTTTGGAAAATTAGTTTTCATTCCATTAAACAGAAAATCAAATTAAAGTTTAAATAACACCAATTCGAAGAATACCAGGAAATTCATATAAAAAAGTACGTATACGCCATACGCTCACAGTTGGTTGTGAATAAATTTGTTTCATAAAAAATTCATCGTCGCAATTTGTTTGCTTGTCAGAGTATTTAAATATTTAATTCATAGAATAATCTATGTATATTAAATAGAAATTTCCGAGGAATTTTCAATGCATAAAACTCTGATGTGTATCTAGATACATATACGCGTGCATGCAGGCTTTAATAAGTGAGGGTTTTTGATCGAATTCCATTTAATTGTTTTTATCCTGGCGGCCATACAAAATGAATGAAGTAAATTATCCGGATTTAATTTATTAGTATTATTGTGAGCGATACTCCATTTGGATTTATTTTAGCTTTGAAATGAAAACCTCCACAAAATGTATCTTTTTTCATGAAATAAATGTTATTTCATGTTTTCATGATATTACCATCATTTATTATACTGTAATTATTATTTCCAGAGTTTCACTATCTGATTTTTTTTGAGAATCATGATTGAAACCACCTTTACTATAGCTATAAATAATGTTGTAAATGATAAACTATAATGTGAAGAGATTTGTAGAAATTGCAACACACTTGCAAAAAAATCTAATTGACAGACTGTTAAGGATGATAGTTGATAGCTCATGTAAATCGATGGTTTGCTTAATTGTAATTTAATTTCGTCCTGGGTCAAAATTAATTTATTTGATTGAATAAATGCACTTGTTAATGAAGAAAATTAATTGATTTTTATTGAATACCTGTACAAAGCATTTGCAAAACCAAACAAATATAAATTGAACTTGACGTACAGATTGATCGAAAATCCTTCACTTGTTATTGTTTGTTTGTATGGAGTCTTTTAATAAGCGCTTCCTCTCTTTAAATTAAATAAAACAATGTGAGCAAGATACCATCGACATTATGTATTTGTTTGAAAGGCCTATTAATGTCATTTTGTATGAAGTATAACATCGGTCCAAATATCCGCCGCATTTTCTCTGGATAGCTCAGATCCGAAATGTCTAATTTTCCATTACTGTGGCGATTAAATCAGGCTGAATTTGACCGGTGGCATGGGTTATTTTAGTTTTGATATTGCTGTGGTTTTATGGATTATTTTTCTAGACCTGCAACTTCAGAAAATCCCACAAGAAAATGTCTAACAGAGTCAAATCGAAAAGGCCAGTTTTCATCACTTCCACGTGAGATAATCATGCCCTTGAATCGTTCGTGCAGAATTTTCAAAGTTGCGTGTTGAAACCATATGCCGTTGGTGTATTATCATCCAATTCAGGCCAAAAGAAGTTGGTAGTCATCGACTTAAGTGCTCGTCGTTTAATTGAAAGCCTAACAATTACCGTTCTCAAAAAAATATGAACCGATGACGGCGCCAATCCAAAATCCACACCAAATAGTGACTTTTTCGGGACGCTCTGGGGTCTCACGTGAATTGGTATCATCAAAAATTCGACAATTTTGTTTGTTGACATATATCCCTCGGATTCTCCTGCGCACTCTCACAGAAAACGGCGATGCTTTTTGCAGATATAAATGACATTTTAACAGATTATCTTCAACAAAATGTCCGCTTTTAAGATTTAGTTAATTTATTTATAAAAATGTGTCATATTATGTTACTGGAGATAATTTCCTATTAATTAAAAAAAAATTGTTCAAATTCGTTGTGTCCTTTTCGCGTGATACACGCACAGCCCAAACTGCTTCAATTTTATTGTATATAGTGATAAGGTAGTTGGTGACCAACTTGAACCGGAAGAGCTCCACCCACGTTTAAAAACAAATTGCACGACTGGATCGCACGTACTTGGTCATATGTGCAGTCACATTGTACTAGAATAAAAATAAAGAAAATTAAAGTGAACATCAAATCATTTATTAGATTTTTGTGACTTTTGATTGTTCGAATATAGTACGTTATATTGTATTGGGTAAAATAATTTAGTAAATAAATTAGTAAGTTTTTTTAACAACTTTTTTTGAAGAAATAATTCAAGAATACAAACTACATTAAAAACAAAATTTTAAAAAAATATCGCTTACCCGTTTTCAAAATATTGATTCAAAAACAAAAATGTTTAATTAAAAATACAAAAAAAAAAGTTTTCGAAAAAAATTAATGCAAAATTACTTAGACTACCTACATCGTCTTGAATATCAATTTTGATTGTAATCGGATCACCAGTTTTCGAGAAAGTCGAAGAAAAAAAACCGGTCCGATGGGAGGTACGGTTCTTAGCCCACCATATTAATTTTTTTTTATCAAAATATAATGATTACACTGAATTTTGTTTATAAAAATTCTTGGAGCCGTTTTGGAGAAAAATAAGCTTTTACATAACGGTTAATTTGAGCTGACAAAAATTGAAAAACTCCTCTGTAGAATGGCAAAACCTTAAGTTCAAAATTTGAAGACGATTGGCCCAACCGTTTATGCTGCAGTCCAAAATACATACAAAAGACAGACAGACAACAGAATTTTTCCAGTAACTCAAATATGTTTCTCTATCATAGTAATGTCATGTTTTATTGTTATCTAAACATTTTTAATCTGATAACAATACATAAATACAATACTATTAATCTAAAAATATAAATTCGCTTTTTATTAAAAATATTAGCACTTCACATTCTAAACACAATTTAAACAAATTTAAGTTCGCTATATTTATTAATAATATATACACTATACACTAGTTATTAATTATTATTAATCGCAATACCACTTCACTCTTATTAAATTTAAAAAAAAAACAACATCACGACAAGGAACTTCTCCAAATATAATCGCGTAATGCACTTGCAAACATCAAGGAAATATAATTTCTACTAAAATGCCAAAAGCCAAAAATTTATTTTAACGATTTTCCAACTACATATAAGTACTTACCAAAAGACAAATGCGACAACAGCTACCCTCTCACACTACTAAATTTGTTTTCAACAGTTTCAAAACTGAAAGTGCTATGATAAAAAACAATGAAAAAGCTATATAGCACTGTTTTCAATTGGTAAAGTTAACTCTGTTGGTGGAATTTGTATTTTTTTAATTCACACATCGAAGGTTGGTGAGGTAGAAGTGATTAAGAGAATTATTCCAAATTCATAGAGATCGGTCGAGTTTTTTTTTAAGAGAGATACATACAATTCATGTACGTTAGTCAGTGGCTTCATATCGCCCATGAGCCCTCTACTGACAATTTTCATTGAACAGAATATAGTTATTAATTACATTGCCAATTCTATCTTTTAGAAAAATTAAGCCGGGACCCAACTTTTATTTATCACGATCAAAATCGCAAGAAAACTCACTCTGAGAATAGAAAATACATCTCATTCAGCAAACTTGTAATGCTTTTGAAAAAAGTTTACTTATTATAGTCTGTTCATTACATTGTTAATTACACTGCCAATTTTATCTTTTAAAAAAAATTAAGCCGGAACCCACTCTTGATTGATCTCTATCGCACGAAGACTCAGACTGCTGATACTGGTCTTATCAGTTAATTTTAAATTAAAATTTCTCTTATTTTTCTAGTCACTCTTAACTTGTCTAATTTTATTACCTCTAACTTTTCTAACCACATAATTGTACCAATGTTACTATACTTAGTATTACTTAAAAATCTATGTTTTGGAATACTTGTCTTTTGAAATAAAGTTACATAAATTACAAATTACAATTATTACAACTATAACAAAAAAAGTACCATTTTAATAATAGCTTTTATAAAGTTGTATTCGTTTATATGTATGCAGATTACAAAACAAAAACAGTGGGCTTTTACTTTTATCTTTAGTTGTTCTTGAAGAAAACAACGTTTCAAAAAGTGATCGAATAACGAAGATTAATTGGCTCTTATTACTTGTCACATTGTGAATATTAAAATGAAATGTAATAATTTGCGTTTTATATGACTCAGAAGAAGATATTTTTTTTTTATTTTTATAATAACTCTTAAAAAATATTATATGGAAGCTTGCTTGGCACACTTTAGAGAAGCTAGCTTTAAGACTTTTCCTCACAGGCTCTATGAAAGCAGAAAGTTCTCATTGACTGAAGGTATGAGGCATTAAGCTTTTTCCTTAAAAAGTTGTGTTACCGTTATATCTATAAGACCTTTACTTGCAAGCTTTATAAAAGTAAAATAGTATTTTGTCAGTAAGTAAATGTATAAAGCCTATATCACACTGCCATTGAATTCACTAACCACTGGCAGGCTGTGACGTAAGAATTACGTCACAAGATCGTCAGTGGAGTCACGAAAAATGGCTAGTGATAAGTATTCATTGACGCATGGGAATACTGGGTCAGTGCACTGACCCACTTCCATCCCTGTCAGCCTATGAAATATTGGGTCGTGTCAGTCAAGAATCTTCGTCAGTGCACTGCCATTTTTTTTTTAATTTTTGATTTATCAGTTGCCATGTGCAGGTCATTTTGCATTATAATTTATACAATTTCTGGAAAATGAATTGGATGGAAAATAATTTTTCAATTTATTTATTGTCTACTATAATCGAATATCTATTTATAAATACAATTAATGATGATTAAAACATTTTGGATGAATTCGAGTTGGCATCGAAAAAAGCCAGCTGCTAGGCGAGAGCAGCTAGCTGATGGCTATTCTAAATGCACACAGATTGCGCTAAGATCACTTTTTTTTCTGCGAAAATTCTTAATGACACGATTTGACATAAAATCACACTTAAGTTATATATATAGCATTCCAATAAAAATAATAAAAAAAAAATGTTAGTAAAATTTTGAACCGATAAGTGGCACTAACACTAAGATAGAAATATTAAGGAAAATGTAGTTTTCCCTATATCAACAATATTAAATTATGTGTTTGTAACGGGTGATTTTTTTGAGGTTAGGATTTTCATGCATTAGTATTTGACAGATCACGCGGGATTTCAGACATGGTGTCAAAGAGAAAGATGCTCAGTATGCTTTGACATTTCATCATGAATAGACTTACTAACGAGCAACGCTTGCAAATCATTGAATTTTATTACCAAAATCAGTGTTCGGTTCGGTTGGCAGAAAATCCGCTTTTTTATCGACAAATTTTGTTCAGCGATGAGGCTCATTTCTGGTTGAATGGCTACGTAAATAAGCAAAATTGCCGCATTTGGAGTGAAGAGCAACCAGAAGCCGTTCAAGAACTGCCCATGCATCCCGAAAAATGCACTGTTGTTGTAATCGCATTAATTGTTTGCTCACTTGGTCGATTATGTAGACCATAAATCGGACGTAAAGCGCGAAACACATTTCGAACCGAACACTGATTTTGGTAATAAAATTCAATGATTTGCAAGCGTTGCTCGTTAGTAAGTCTATTCATGATGAAATGTCAAAGCATACTGAGCATCTTTCTCCTTGACACCATGTCTGAAATCCCGCGTGATCTGTCAAATACTAATGCATGAAAATCCTAACCTCAAAAAAATCACCCGTTATTAACATGATTCCGTTGGTGGTGTTTAGTTACTATTGGACTCCAAATGTGACGTTGTTATCGGAATCCATTAAATGTATGGTATGACTTTCTCGAGAACTGGTTACAGATTACAACCAACATTTATATTCAGAACGACGTATGTTGGTAATAGTTATGTAGGTAATATCACCTTGAATTATTTTCAAACAATTTTTTATTTTATTTTTTTTTGAAAATCAATATTTAAAAAAAATTAAGCGAGAGTGTATTGCCATCGTAGCCATTTCCACCATTCTTACAAATTCTATTTCCGACATTTTGCTTTCATAAATAATTTTCTGTAAAATGCAACCAGAGCTTTCCACGGTAAACGAATACAAATAAATTGCACGTCTGGATCGCACGTACTTGCTCATAAGTGTATTCACATCGTCGAATAAAATTTTAAAAAAATGCATGACTGGGTCGCACTAACTTGTTCTTATGCTATATAGTTGCTTAGTGGCTGCATATGTATAATACAAAATTTAAAATAAAAAAATTAAATTTTTTCAAAAATTCTTTAATTTTTTTTAATAAGTGAGTTTTCTCGGAAAAAACTAAGTAAGTTTTTCTAAAAAGTCGTTTTTTTTTTAACTTTTCGAAAAAATATTTAATTTTTTTTTTCTAGTATGTCATTATAAGGAAATTTGTAGTTTTCATGGGGGAAAATTATTTAAAAAAAATTTAATCAACCGGTTTTCAAAATATTTCGAAACCAATTGGTTTTTTTTTTAGAAAATGAAAATCAAAAAAAAAAGTTTTTGAAAATGTTGAAATGCAATTGAATTGTAAATGACTCTGTTTGCAAAATTTTATTGAAATCGGGAAAATCGTTTACGATGACACCTCATTTGAAACCGGTTCTATGGGAGGTACCGTTATAGAACAATTTTTTTAAAAATTCAATAACTGAAAGATGTATTGTTGTAAAAAAAAATAGAACCCTGAAAGTTTAATCAAAATCGTTAGAGCCGTTTTCGAGAAAATCAAACTTTTTGTTAAAGATTGGCAGGAACCGTTATTTTTCGACCTAGAGGAAAAATGAAAAACACCCCCCGAGATACTACCAAATAAATACTAAATACCAAGTTTGAAGCAAATCAGCTCATCCGTTTAGGCTGTAGAGGTGCGAACAGACAGACGGAATGGACCCACTTCGTAATGTTATGTTTGATTGTTAGATTTTTTTTCACGAATACATAACTTGCTCTATAGTACCTTTAAACGCAAGTAATAAGTAACATTAACGTAGAAAAATAACACTATCTGAACTTAAAAAAGTGTCAAAACCACAACACTTACGGTTTTTAGTAAAAATGTATAACAACGAATTTATGAAAAAAGTATTTCGAAAATTGTGGGACGGATTTTGATAAAATCCTGTTTTTATTTTTAGTTTTTTGAAAAAAAAAATTTATTTTGTATACAGTTTCTTAGATTTTATTTATATACATACATACATGTGATTATAAAATTTAAAATAATTGTTTGATTAGTTTTAAAATATTGATTTTTCAAAAAAAAAATTATTTCAAAAATTAATTTTAAGTAGAAAAAAACTTATTCTAAATGTTGATATGCAGAATTACTACCTAGATCTTCTCAAATATAAAATTTGACAGAAATCCATTGAGCCGTTACCGCGAAAGCCAAAAATTAAAAAAAAAACGTTATATGAAAGGTACCGTACCGTACCGACTTTTCCCGTAAATTTGGTTCTAATCAAATGATGGTCAATAAATACCAACAAAAAAATTGCAAATTTTTTTATCAAAATCGTTGGAGCGGTTTTCGAGAAAAGTAAGCTTTTTCTAAACGGTCATATGGCAGATGCTGTTATATTTAGGCCTAAAAATTAAATTTCAATGTCCCCTCTGGAGAATGTCACACACACCAAATTTGAAGATAATCGCTTCAGCCGATTAGGCTGCAGCTCGTTATACATACTGACAGACAGACAGACGTTTATGTGCCTCTAATTTTTTTAGACTTCTCTATGATCGTTATGTCATATTTGATTGTTATCTCAATTTTTTTATATTCACGAATCCTAAACTTGCCTTATAGTCCATAAATTTCATAAATTTCACTGACGCCAGTTCCCAGTGTCATGTGGTAGTGAACCCTGTGTCAGTGTTGTGTGATATTTTGTATATTCTTTATTTTAAATTTTTAACACACTTTTATATTTTGTCCTTGTTTAATGAATGTGCACGAGAGTTTCCTTCATGGACTTCTTAAAAAATTACATTTATGTATAATTATATTTCAATTGAAAAGTGGGAAGTTTTATTTATTTGCTTCATCCAGAAATCGAACTTGGGACCATCCGCTTCACAGTGCAACACGCATCTAAACTTAAAATTGAAAGTTCGCTACATACCATACTTTAAAGCTTTATAACGGGGTAGTGATGTAGCACGGCCTATAGAGAATCTCGTTAATAATTTTTAGTAGTATGGAAGCTTTGAGTTCTTTAGACTTCAACTTACCTACTTAAGCAGGCCTTACAGAGGTCTCATTAAACCAAAATACCATGTTTCTCCTTATAATTTGTAAATGTAGTTTCTTTTTTTTTTAAGGGAGATATTACTAAGATATTATTAAAATACTAGCTTCTACCCGCGACTTCGTCTGCGTGGACTTCTGATTAAATATTTGTATTAATTAAATTTAAACTCGCCAAAGTATATTACTCAGATTTCTCCCGCAGAAACGGTGCATTTCTTCACAAATTCGTGCTGTCGTCAAATCCTGGAAGCATATCAAACAAACCTCCAGCAATAAAGTATTTCATATTTAAGTTTCTCTCATAGGAACCCTGCTTTCTTCCCGGATAAAATTTTACACACCTCCATATTTCTATATTTCTATGTCTCTATATTTGTATATTTATACATCTCTTTATCTCTATATCTGTATACATACATATCTCTATATCTTTTTATCTCTATATCATTACATATCTATAGCTTCATCTCTTCATCTATATATATCTCTATCTCCATATTTCCCTTTCTCTATATCTCTGTATCTCTATATTTCTTACCTCTATATCTCTGTATCTCTTTGTCTTTGTATATATACATATACCTACATTTCTATAAATCTAAATCTCTAAATCACTATATCTTATAATCTCCATATCTCAATATTTCTTTATTTCTTTTATTTTTTATTTATTTATTTCCGCTTTCTTCCTGGATAAAATTTTACATACCTCCATATTTCTATGTTTCTATGTCTCTATATTTGTATATTTAGACAATTCTTTATCTCTTTATCTGTATACATACATATCTCTATATTTTTTTATCTCTATATCATTACATATCTATAGCTTCATCTCTTCATATATATATCTCTATCTCCATATTTCCCTTTCTCTATATCTCTGTATCTCTATATTTCTTACCTCTATATCTCTGTATCTCCATGTCTTTTGTATATATACATATACCTAGATTTCTATATCTCTAAATCTCTAAATCACTTTATCTTATAATCTCCATATCTCAATATTTCTTTATGGTATAGTAAATCCTATAATTCTTCCGTCAACCAAACTTCACAAATTCATGCAGTTGCTTAGGCATAGATCATCATATATCATATATCAAACAAACTTTACTCTGTTATCTACTTGACATCAGAAGTTTCAGTGAGATCTTTGGAAACTTTGAAGGGGTTAGGTAGGGTCAAATGAGACGATGATATGGCAAACCGCATAACCTCACTCGGATCTCAAAGGATCCATTGCGTCGCCAGGATTGGGAAGGAATGAATGGTGGGGTGGCTCCTTAAACTATTTTAAATTAGCGACTATTTTAAATTCGTCGAAAGAAAAATTAAACATTAAAAAAACTATATTTTTTATCACCACTGTATTATACATAATAATGTCAAAGCTTAGCCAAAATGATCGTCTTAATTCGTTGTGGGTGGCAAATATTTATTTGCCCTACATCCATGTCGGGACAATATTCCCAGGTAAATACAACTGTCACAAATCCTCTTAAGTTTACGGCTTTAATATATTAAGATAGACTAGCTTGTAAACAAAAATGAATAGAAGTGAAACAAAACGGAAGTGTGCTTCTTTTTTATCTTTGTAAACCCAGGACTACCTACGTCCGAACCAAATTAAAGATTAAACGACCATATTTCATCTATTCATTTGTTTTTATTTTATTTTTCCCGGAAAATACCTTAAACAAGACAAAGAAAAAAAATCCGATTACTGAATAAACGTTTTCAGGGACAAAGGAGCAACAAAAAAAAAACAATTTTTTCCGAAAACAAAAAGGATGCCTTTGGGAATATTGGGGGGCTCGTATCCAACATAAAAGGTTTCGGTCTGGGCGGGTGTGGGTTAAAGTGTGTAGACTTTTACTGTGATTTCGCCTGCTGGCCAAAGTCAAGGGGAAGACGATGATGATGATGTGGACTTAGGTATTATGGGCTGCAGCAATAATTACGGATGTGGGTATATATACGCGCTGATATGTGCTGCCTAGGGGCCATCAACCGATAGTAGTAGGGGTATTTTTGTAGACCTTTATGCGTTACGTAAGCTTGTTTTGTTATACACCAGACGACTGACTGTTGGGCCTCCAAGTGCGGGTGACCTTATCTTGTTAGTTGAGTGTCAGAGTGTTTGGGAATTCAGGGGCGTTTACTGGAAGATAAATGAATGTCTTCAATTGCCCGGAGGTAGTCAATGTTAATTTTATGCTTTGAATGTCTTATTCGTTAGGGATGCTGCTGGCTTACGTAAACGCTGAGAGATGGACGGAATTTGTAGGAAATCCACTGAGGGTATTTAATGGTGTTTTTTTTAAAGCTTGTGTTTGTGTTAAACCAAATTCTTTTGGCTTTTGGGTAAACTTATATAAAAAAAACCAAAGTTTAATGAATCCTGCGAAACATGTTTCGTCCATTTTTGGTTAGGTTTTTATAATTGTTGCGAAGCCTATTTGTATATTAAGGGACAACGCTTTAAGCTAAAACGTGTGATATAAAAAAGCTCTGTTATTATGTTTAAGTTAATTATATTTTGATATTATGAGTGTTTTCAAACGCATATTTATATAAACGTACTTGAAAAACAAAGTGCCCCGTGGCCTAGTGATTAGTGTAGGGATTCGATTAGTCACCAGAATCATTTTTTTTACTTACTTTTCTTGGGGCCCTACCCCAACAAATTTATATAAACAAGTTACACGATTAAACTTATTTAATAAAACATTTCCTTCGTTAGGGCTCTGTTTAGTCTCCAACTTTTTTTCTTATATGTATTCATAATCTGAAACAACTAATCTAATCAATTGTTTTGCTGAAAACAGCACTCTCAGCTCTTCAGACTATCATTTATGTGCTTAGGTTGCCTCAGCTGCCTCGATTAAATTTCAGCCAAGAGGCCCAATTTTCCCAATTTTGTGAAAATCGGGATCAGTGGCGATCTCGTTTTGGCCCCATTCACCGAACGTGCGACGCTCTTGATGGTCGTTCGGCTTCAATTCATGCACGAGTTGGATTTTGTAAGCTAAGCCAGCAAACCAAGATCTTCCATAAAGAGGATGGGCACAGCTCCAATTGTTGCGCGCGATGGCGGATGGATTCATTTTGGTCTTCTTCGATACTCTGCTTCACCGAACCGAACCATTATTTTGGTAATAAATTTGCACGATTTGCAAACATTGTTCCGGAGTAAGTCTATTCATTATGAAATGGCAAACCAAACTGAGCATTAATCAAGTGACACCTGTCAAAAAGACCAACTTCAAAAAAAGTCTTGCCAGATTGAAAACCACACGTCTTAAAAAAAACACCCTTTATAATGTCCCTTGGGCTTGGCTGTTAGCTCCTTAAGGAGCTGCGGCGCCAATAAATATATGTATGTATTAACGATTAAGAAGGTGGTGTTTAGTTACTGTTGGAGCCAATATGTGGCACTGTTGGTTTCCAGAAAATGCATGGTACAACCGAACAATGCCGGGTGGGTCAGCTTGTATTAAATAAAATACAAATACATATTAGTTTTAACAGAGTTACTTTTGTTCATCAACTTTATTTAATTATCAATAACAGGAGAATATACATACATAATAATTAAAATCATTTATTAAGTCAAATAAAAACATCTAATCTCATTATCTACTGATGTAGGCAGGTTTTATTTAGATAGGCAATAGTGAGTAGGTAGGTACGTTCAATTAAAATTATACGATCCAACACCGATAACGAAGCTTTTTGACAAATAGATTTAATTTTTTTTTACATTTTCATTCCCTCCATCTTTACACACAATACCGGAAACCGGCTTTTGTTTTGTTTTTATTCTTTCTTTCCATTTCGTTTGTCAAGTTCAAAACAACAACACCGAGACATACATTTAAGCAAACAGATAAGCCAAACTTATGAAAATATTGTAGATAGATAGTCTGAGTTCTGAAATTGAGCAAATGAAAGCCAGCACGTCAGCAGCAGTCTGTCAGTCAGTAAAAAGCTTCTATTTCTGGCTTCTGACTGACACTTGCGAAAAATAAGTTTAGACGATTACGTGGCTTTTTTTTATTAAATTGAATTGGATTTTACTTTAGAAAAAATGACAGACGATGAAGAACATAAAAACAATATTCCTCCACTTCAACCAAAAGTCATATTTAAAGTATAAACTAAATTTAAGAATAAAATTACTGATTGAGTGCTATCCATTTATTTATTTTTTTTTTATCGTTACAGCTAGCGACAAATGGCACATCACATTTCTATTCGCCTCTGCCAGCTGGATTTCCACCCGGACCGGGTGGAGGCCCAGCACATTTTCATCCGATGACTGGTGGGCATCTGCCACCACAACAGATGTCCCATTCCCCATCGCCACCAAACAACAACTATCACAAAGACGAACGAACGCAGCGGCAACATACGAAATTGCTGCGTAAATTGGATCAAAAGCGTGAAATGAGTGAGTATGGTTTTACAAATTAGTTTTCGGTTTTTTTTTTAAAGTTTGTATTGTAATGTTATTTGTCATTCCAATGGGATTTGACATTAGTTGCAATTGGCAATGCAACTGTGGATTGGCAATTAGAATTAGTCGTTTATTTGTCAAACTGTCAAGAGTGATGCAGAGTCAGGTTGGCAGAATATTTAATTTTAAATCAAATGTTTTTTTTTTCGGTTGGCTTTTTAAATGACATGGATGTTTGAGATAGATTTGGAAGGTTTAAAATTTTCCAGATAGATAACGATTTAAAACTTTTTTAATAACTCTGTTTATTTCGGTTTATTAGGCCTGGATGTGGCAGTGGATGTTTATTTCATTGTAAAGAGGAAGGTATGCCATTCATTAACAATGAAAAACAATATCAGCCAAATGGCCGCCACGGTTGCATCACCATATCGTTTTTCATGAAATTTTCCATGACCAATTCGCACATTTGCGGCTGTATGTCCTTGAAAACCTCACGAATTCCATCTTTAAGGTCTTGATTCGGTTGTGAAGCATTGGCATAGACCAATGGCCCGAAAGAAAAAAATCTAAAGGTGTTAAATCACAAGATCTCTGTGGCCAATTGTGTTCACCTCTTCGAGAAATAACACTGTCAGGAAACTTTTCTTGCAAAATTGCGATTGTTCGTTGCTTGTGTGGCACGTAGCGCGCCGTCTTGTTTGAAATAATCGTCGTCTATGTACATACATCAATACCTTAAAATTACGGCCATAAGAAATCATTATTCATAGCTCGGTAGCGCAATTCATTCAACGTAACAGTTGCACCAGCCTTATTTTCAAATTTGTAAGGTCCAATCCCAAAAACCGAACCAAACTGTGACACGTTGAGGATGAAGAGGCTTTTCATTCATTCTTAGATTTTCCGCGCCCCAAATGCGACAATTCTACTTATTAACGTAAACTCCGAGGTAAAAATGGGTCTCATCCCTGAAGATGTTTTTCGATGAAAATCCGGATTATTTTGTTGCATTTTAAGGACCCAATCAACGAAGACACGGCGTTGTAGGTGATCGATCGGCTTGAGTTCTTGTGTTATCTGAACTTTGAAGGCCTTAAGACCTAAGTCTATGCAAAATCCGGTTTAATGTCGTTTGTGAAATGCCGACGAGGAATCGACAAACCTGAGGTTTACTCAACACTACGGGCAACGGTAGCAATATTCTCAGTTGTTCTAGAGCGAGGCCATGGTTTTGATTCTTCACATCACTAACTTATCCCAACAGCTTAAATTTGTCCACCAGTTTTACTATTGCCGGCCGAGAAGGTGTTCTTGTTTTGCGAACTGTGACTGCAAAATGTTCACCATTTCTTAAGTGAATTTTAACAATAAATAGGAACGTTGGTCTTAAAAGACACATTGCCTTTTAGAACGCAACTGGAATTTGGACGTATTTAGTTTGAATAGGAAAAAATGTCAAAACGGCTCCAACAATTTTGATGAAAATGTTTGAAATTTTTTTTTGTTGGGATTTTCTTTCATTTAATTAGAACCATATATACGGGAAAAGTCAATTAACGGGACTTTTCATATAACGGTTTTTTTAATTTTTTGGCTTGCTCGGTAACGTCTCTATGGATTTCTGTCAAATTTTATAATTGAGAAGATCTAGATAGCAAAATAAATTCTGCATATCAAAATTTTAAATAATTTTTTTTTTCTAATAAAAAAAATTTTTGAAATTCTTTTTTTTTGAAAAATCAATATTTTTAAAACTAATCAAAAAAAAATAATTTTTAATTTTATAATCACATTTATATTATGAGATTTTAGGTTTTTATTTTCGCGGACGTTATTCATATTAGATAAAGTTTTGTATTTTCGGAGACTCATCCCGTGACCACGAAGTATGAAACTTCTTCGAAACGTCGGGTAGAAAGAACTAAAAAAATATTTCTTATAACGCGGTAAGTTCCGAAAATACAAAACTTAATCTAACACATTTATATTAATAAACTCTAAAAAACTGCATACCAAAATTTAAAGAAAAAAAATTTCAAAAAACTAAAAATAAAAAACAGGATTTTATCAAAATCCGTTCTACAATTTTCGAAATACTTTTTTCATAAATTCTTTGATATTGAGAACGTGTGATGGCGTACTTCATTTTTACTAAAAACCGTTAAGTTTTCTGGTTTTGATAGTTTTTATAAATTCAAACTGTCTTATTTTCAACGTAAATGTTTTTTTTTGTCAAAGATCTTGCCGTCCAATGTAATTAGGCACATAAGAGCAAGTACGTGCGACCCAGTCGTGCCCATTTCTTAAAAACTGATGTCGCGAGCTTCTATGTCAACATTTTAAGTAGTTATTTTTTTCCTGAAATGGGTTAAGGATAGCTAACATCGCATTCCCAATTCTTGGCGATATTTTTTGGACAATTGTTGTATGAAGATAACATTAGACTAGCAGTCCATATATAATACGCCCATGGTTGAGACAATTCATTGGCGTACTTGGAGTCAAGAACTCCGAAGAGTGAGTTCGCTATATTTCCGACAACGTCGATGGCACCTCGTTTAATTCTTGCAGAAGGCTTGGTTGATAATAAAATTGAGAGCTAGCAGAAAATTCCTCATTAAACAACATAAATCTTGTTTTTTTTTTTACCTAGAATCATTTTTCAGAGTAGCAGGTTCTCTGAACAGACGTAATTTTTTTCATGGAAGCTTTACTATCTTCAAAATAAAACTACCTAATAAATTTGTTTAATTAGCTTTGTTCGATAACAGCACTGGGGCGCAACTGGTGTACCCTGAAATCGCACTGAAGTGTTTTATGTGACACTCTTTTCGCCCCAGTGTTTTTGCACTGTGTTCGATGTGAACACCGGGCACGCACTGAGTGCACCCTAATACGCCCCAGGTATTTTCTTGGTGTAAGATATCGGAGCTGTCAAAATTTAAAATTTAAATTCAAATCAGCTTTTGGCAGAAGTTCGTTTTCAGGGAATGGAGGAATTTATTTGCAAATTTGGTGTGCTATTTTATGATATGAAATATTTCGTAGATTATTTTGTAGAAGTTATTAATGTGTGGATAGACAAAATATTGCTTTCGTGAGTCATTTTATGAGCTGTTCGATATTAAATCAACACCAGAGCAGCTATGCAGTTTTTTGGCAGTTTGATGCACTGACATTTCCCAGTGCGCACTGGGGCGGGGAACATCGAACAAACCTATTATCTCTGCAAAATGTCGATGCATTTCGTTAAACTGCCCTAATAGAGTATAACGGCTAGCGATTTATGAATACATATGAATTATTTGTTTTTTATATATACTTATGTAGATTCTGCGATGTCGACTCCAGCCCACTCTCCATCACCAAGAAAGAACGAACTAAATGGTCATCATCATCGACGAACATCACGAAATGGTGCCTCATCTGTTGGTACATCTGAAGATGGCGAAGAATCATCTAGTGTGCCAGAGGACGAAGAAGATACCCAAACAATAATCGAGCAATTGTCAGCCATCCAAAAGCCAGAAGTATGAATTCAATTTTGTTTTTTTTTTATCCAAATGTTAATATAAAATATTTAATTAGGTAATTGATATCACATCTCGATCGGCAAAAATAATCTGGGAAGCACCAGCCATTACGGACAACCTCATTAATTCACGAGACTTGCGCTACAATGTTCTCCTCAGCGATCGTGCCAAGGAGTGCAAGTATAAGAGTCTATACAAGGGTGAATCCTACGACTGCATTGTTCAGGATTTGCAGCCAGGTCAGGAATATGTAGTGCGATTGCAAGTATGTATCATTTTATATCAAATCTCGCACAAGTTTTCTAATGACTTCGTTTTGTTTAATTTTTTTGAAATAGGTCCACTATGAACAACTGCAAGGCTCCTTTTCAGAACCGACTGAATTCACAACCCCACCGTGTGAACCCGACCAACCGATGCCACCGAAACTGATCGTTCGCACGAGGAACTCCCTCCAGCTACGTTGGACAGCGCCCTACAACAACGGCGCTCACATTCAACAATACATCCTCGAGTACGATGAAGGAAAAGGCAATCATTTCATCGAGGCGGCTAAAACCAAAAGCAAGCAATACATCCTAACAAAGCTTATGCCTTCCACCGTTTACAATTTCCGGCTTTCTGCAGTAAATGAATGCGGTCCGTCTTTGTATTCTGGAATAGTTGCCTACAGCACATCGGGCAATCCACCTCAGGCTCCAAAAGCTCCCACCTTGCATTCGGCAACACCAAATTCGCTACGCCTCGCTTGGGAAAGACGCAACCAAGATGGTGAATTCGTCCTTCAAATGTTAGACCGTGATTCGGGACATGGTTATTTGAATATGTATAACGGTCCTGAAACGATCTACGAGTGTTGTGACTTGCGTCGCTCAACATCGTATCAATTCCGACTGAGGTCTGACAATGAAGCTGGTTCCTCTGCTTGGTCCTCCGAAGTGGCATACAAAACACATCCCGAACGGCCTGGACGTCCCGGTAAACCACAAGTCAAGGGAAAAATTCATGGCAACTATTTCAAAGCGAAGTGGGATCCGCCCAACGACCGAGGTGGAGCAGAAATTTCTCGCTACTATTTAGAGATCAGCTCCGGACCAAAATTCGAACGTATCTATGCTGGTCGAGAACCAGAGACTGTGTGTGACCGCCTCAGCCCGGGCACAACCTACCAGATTCGAGCCGCCTGCGAGGGACCCGGTGGTATGAGTGGTTATTCAGATGTATCCACAGTAACAACGGAGGCTATTGTACCTGGAGCTCCAGAGCCACCACGTTGTGATAATGCACCTGGTCCATATGCGGCTGTGTTAAATTTCGACAGACCAGACTATAATGGTGGGGCCCCTATTCTGGAATTTGAAGTGCAATTGAACGGCAACACTCTTATCTACCGTGGCAGGGACTCCTATTGCATTGCCAAGGATTTGACCCCGGGCGAACGATATGAAGCGTGTGTTAGAGCGATAAATCGCATCGGAGCTGGACCTTGGTCAGCAGTGATGCGTTTTGCAGCAGCTCCAGCACCACCATTCGCTCCAGACGCACCCGCTGTTATAGTCCGTTCACCCACACACCTCACTGTCTCATGGAAAGAGCCACAATGCAATGGCGCCTCCATTAGTGAGTACCGCCTGGAGAGTTCGACAACTGCCAGCGAGTCCAACGATAGCTTTAACATGTGTTACCGTGGTGTTAACACCACGGCTGACATTCGCAACCTTATGCCCTTCACTTTGTACTTTTTCCGAGTGAATTCCTCCAATGTGGCTGGCAGCAGTCAATGGTCACCAGTAGTGTCAACCAAGACGCCAGCTGCCATACCCACAGCACCACAAATCAAAAGCTATGAGTTCACAGCGAACGAAGTGTCCCTCATCTGGACACAACCTGAGTGCAATGGTTCCGAGATTGTTTCCTATACTATTGAGTACGCAGAGCGTTCAATATCAACCGAAGATAACTCCTTGGAACACACCATCACCGGCCTGACACCAGAAACCAACTACAAGTTCCGCGTTCAGGCCATAAACGGAATTGGGGCTGGTCCTTTCTCAAGTTATGTGAAACTAACAACATTGCCGCCACCACCAGAGCCACCACAGCTCGAATGCACCGGTATAGGTCACAATTTCATCAAACTTAAGTGGGGCGATGGAAAGAATCCTGACTTCACTAAGTACTATGTAGAGATGTATGTAAATCGAGCAAAAGACTTTCAACAAGTGTACAGTGGGACGAATGCCATGTGCAAAGTTAATAAACTGCAGGAGCAAACGTCCTACGTGTTTAGGATATGTGCTGGCAATGATCGTGCTGGAGTAGGAGAATACTCAACAGAGTATACTTTTAAGACAACTGCAACGCTCCCTGGTCCCATTAAGGCACCACGCATGGCAATGGACAGCAGTTGTATGTTTGGTATGAGTTCATGTGTAGGAAGCAATGGTTCACCTATTGCTTCCGCCATATTGCCAGGCAGTCAGAGTCCTTTCGGCATTCCTTTGACATTGGAATGGCAAAACAGCAAGAACACGTTCAGTGATCCCGTCGAATATGCACTGCAATATAGTGTGGGCAAAGATGGTGATTATAAACAGGTAAGTTTTTATTTAACAAAAAAAACTGAATTAATTAATATTGAATTCATCGATCTCTTTGATTTCACAGATTTATCGAGGCCCAGAAACCAAATTCACAATCGAAAATTTGGAACCTGGTGCCACCTATCTGTTTCGCGTGTGTCCTATTCGTGTACCCGCCTCCAAGGGAATCGAACTTCCTGGCCAATACACTAGCCCCTTCCGCTACCAGGTGCCACCATTCATCGATACCATCGATGGAAACCTATTCGCAGCAAGTTCGGCAGCCCTAGCTGCGGCAGCAGCGGCCAGTGGCAATGCATTTGCGCACCATGCACATCATCTGCATCATCATCACCACGCGCATGCGCACTCTCACGCCCACTCACACATTCACAGCCACCACAGTCGCCACCTTCAAGCCGCAACAATGCTAGTCGGCGGCAATGGCACTACGAATCACCTTCATCATCGTTCCGTCAGCGCCTCAGCTATCGGCTCGAATGCCACCAACGGAATCGATGGTGGTAATGCCTTCGGCCTAATTCCAATCAGTGCCAACGACTTAGCCAACTTTGAAAACAACTGCGAGGAGCTCTTCAAAGGAGCCCTCCATCATCCACATCACCATGGCATGAATCACAGTGCTGGCAACGGTGGCGGCATACTTGCCGAAATGGCCAATAACGGTGCTATTCGACGTATTACAGGTAAACTAAGTGCGCTCTACACAAATCGTAAACGCTTCACCGATCAGGAGAAGGCCGTTATATTTATGGTTTCATTTTTGTTTATTGCGTTTCTATTCGCCGCCGTCGTGAAAATGCTTATGAGATAAAATAATCAAATATTGGATTTTCAAAATCTTAGATACAAAAACAGAAGAGTAAAGAGAAAAAGTGTGAGTGTGTGATCCAAAAACAAAATGAGAGGTAAGGGAGTGAGAATATAGGTTTGAATCTTAAAGATGTTTTTCTTTGATTTCTTAATTTGTTCACCTCCAACTCCGCATTATTTGTTTTCGAATCGAATCCCTCTTTGACCGCCCCCAATCCCCATTTTATGTGTGCCCTTTTTCTATATATATGCTCTCTGATATGGCTTTATTTGTTCCACTTCCATTAGAATATAAAATTTACAAAATATAATTAAATATATATATATATGTATACATATGGAAATATATAGAGAATAAAGGAATTTATGTAATGTGCATTATATACATACATATATATACATATATATATACATATATTGAAATTTATAATAAAACAATTTAAAAAAAATATACATAATATTTAAATTAAACAAAAAACATAAAACTTTTTATTTTATTTTAAGTTTATTCCATTTCTTTTGACAAGATTTTATATTTTTTCTCAATTTTTTTTCCAATTTGTTAAAAAGCAAATTTTAAATAAGTTAATAAAACTAAAGTTTTTTTATATATTTTTTCTTTTTTACTCATTTATATTGTAGTTCGAAGTATGCATGGTTTTTTAAATCAATTATAAATACATAGTTAAAATTTAAATGAGACACGAATAGTAAAAAGAAAACTGCTTAGAAAAAATTTTAAAACGAATTAAAATAAAGTAATTAAAAAAAAATTTAAAAAAAAATAATGATGTTAGAGAGAAATGATGTCCTAAATGTAAAATAATTATCTTATTAAAGAATGATTCAATTATATATTAAACAAACAAAAAAAATCAAGAAATGTAATAAAATACAACAGCAAGTTAATAGTAAAAATGTAATTGTCGTCCTGATTCTCTCTTCGAAAAATGTCATAAATAAATAATTTGTGCTACAAGTAAAAATTAAAATAAAAAAAAATTAAAAAAAATATTTAAAAACCCATGACATTGTTGTATTAAGTTGAATATTTTACACAAACACACATTATACATGTAGCATAAGGATTGTGGTTTCAAAACTACACCGCTTTATATCTTAATAACTTCTTCTTCTATTTTCTTTATATATTTTATTTTTAAAAGTTTTAAAACATATTAAAATTAACTTTAAGCGTTTTACTATTTTGACAAAAGAGCTTCATTGTTCACTAACATTGATCTCCACCTCTGCAGTCTTGTTTTCTGTGGGGTTGTTCGATGATGAAATAGGGTTGCCGCACAGTTGTTATAGCTTTGTTTATATAGGCTTTCTATATTCTCTTAATGAAACACCAAATGAGTTCTAAAATTACATTTTTTTAAAACCATAAAGCTGATTTTATTTAACGTTCGCATTTTTTTAAAATTAAGATGATGGTTTGGAAATATGTTCACCTTATGTTTCAGAGATATAATATCTCTCAAATGGTGCTCATTCTTATCTTCGACCTGACGTGCTATTTCCAGAGCATTTTTTATTACAATTCTTAAAATTTCAGGTCCCAGCGACCTTCTTTCTTTTCGAATACAGGCCTTATGTTGTTAAATGGTTTTTGGCTTATTGGCCTAGATTATTTACTTAGCCTTAAAGAAACAAAATCGAACCATTAATGGTTAAAAAAAAAACATATTATCCGATCACCAAACATTTTCTACAGAAGAGCGATAGTTAGACGAGCTGTGTAAATTTATTCTGTGGTCCTATCTTTTTTGGAACCACAATTCTGAATTGTTCTCTACTTCTGGCTTCAACAAAATTTCAATCATTGCTCGGTATTGACTGGCATCCACATTAACCGCAACTTGTTAGTCGATTTCGAAAAAAATAATGTTCAATGATCCTTTCTGAGGTTATTTCACATCATACTGTGCATCTAAAGACCCAACCATAAACATTGTATATATATACATACAGTATATATACAATGCCATAATTGAAGAATTGGAACGTACGTTGACGTACGAAATGGCTTTGATAAAGTTTCGTTCAGTTTTATTTCCGTGCGTAATGTCAAAAATGCTTGTATTTTCTTAAGGCTATTATCGTCAACTTATGTATTGGACAAAACGGAAAGAAACTTTTCATTTTGTTTAGAAATTATTATTATTATTAGTTTCCTATTTCATTCGCGTATTATGGTTGGGCCTTAAGTGGGTGCTTTTGATGTTCAACAATTGAATTCTGTAATTTTCTTTATTCACGTTACTATTGAGTTGAAAATGGGCTTCATATTTCATTATGAGTTTTTGAATGAAATTGTTGTTCTCTCGAAAGAATTCTTGAACGCAGCTTTGCAACGTGTGAACCAATGAAATCTTATATGGCAAAAGTTGTAACTAATAAAATTCTTTGCAAATATGGCCTATACGTTTCCACCTGCTGGGAACGTCGCCTACTAGAAGTTTCGAGGTATTCCTCAATACTTGCTTGCATCCAAGCAATGTTCACAAAATTTTGAACTTGCACGAGGTCTTCCAACACGCGGAAATGACAGTCCTTTGTTGCTGACACAGCTAAACCAATCGGTAAATTGTTGAAGCACTGGGCGCATTTCGAACACGAAAAAAATTTCGATACGATCTGTGTGTCTGAAGTAATTGAAAGTCGATTTTGAACAGCTTTCGTTCTTTGTTCTCCGCTGAGTCAAATTCAAAATTTAAATCATAACGCTCAAGCCACCCTGTGTAACACAATTTTGTACACCTCTTTTGCTTTATTATTACATTTCCACCGCTTTCATGTCTATATGAAGAAAAGCGCTACAGACATTATGCAGTGTTCTTTTTTCAAATATTTTAACGATGTCTGCATTTAGTCGGTCTCTGAGGTTAACCCAGCGAACCCCGCAGGTGGAACCTTGGGAAAAGCAGAGAAGCAAGGGAGTTGTTTTAAAATACAAGAGAATGCGAGTAATTAGAAGGGCATTTGACTATTGACTGATCATCCCTTTGGAATCGCCTTGGGAATTCTACTATTTAATTTCAAGTATGATGTTGAAGAAGTCGCTAATAAGGCGTCACCTTATACAAACTCTTTTTTTCATATCAAAAGTGTCGATTACTCTTCACCAAGCTTGTAAGAACAACGTGCGTTACCTGTCCATCGTCATCCTAAATGCAGGTCATACATATCTGTAAACGATCTTGTGAAAAACGTTTTAAATCGTAACCGATTGACCGATGTAAACGTAGTGGATATCTCGTCGTTATACTGACATAGACCCCAATGCACCATTGGTTTATGTCTACGATTGGGACTTCCGTGTTCTACCTGAGGCAATGATTCAAATCAAATCTTAACAGAAAAGTGGTGTTTTTATAAGATTGGGAATTACGTTATAATTCCGTTATTTTAACTGTCAAAATTGTCAAAGTAGTAACTTACTACAAGTAAAAATAGCTTACCTTCGCCTATTAGAAAATATGTTTGCAATTATAAGCTCTATCTCTTTTGTTCTGTCTAAGTAAGTAAAACTGCACCATTCCTGTTAAGTATAATTTTAATTTGCAATATTTAAAAAAATATTTACGTTATTTAAAAACAACGTTATTTTTCAATAAAGTGCAATATATTATGTGTCTGAATTTATTAATTGCTTATGGTAGTACCTGAAACTAACACAAACAAAAAATAAAATATCAGTTCTTTTCGGGTAATTTTTATTTTTTGAGTTCTATAAACTTTTCTAGAAATAATATCAATCTAATCTTAAATTTAAATATTAAAAAAAAAAACAAACAGCTTTCAAGTATTATAAATATACCTAACACAATACATTCCACGAAGGAAAACAAAAACAAAATATTAAATGCAACGAATTTTACTATTCTACTGGCTACAATAACTCAAAATAGATCTATTTATAAATAAAAAAAATTAAAAAAACCACAATCCCATTGCTTAGTATTAAAAGTAATAAATATAGTTGTTTAGTTCTTTTTTTAATTATTTTTAATTGCAATATAAAAATAAAAACAACAGGGGAAAGCTATGCAATATGAAAAAAAAAATTAAATGTATTTAAATACGTATTCAAATAAAAAAAAATAATTAAAAATAAAAAAACATGTATACGTAGGTATAAATTTTATAATTGTCTATTGTGTTATATCCATTTTTTATATATATACATTATGTGTTTTTCTCAACAGGAATAAACTAAAAAAACTATATTCATATAAATCAATTAAAGAAAACCTAAACAAATCAATTAAGTCTTAATGAAAATAAAATGCTTTAATACATTTTTATGAATAAAAAAATAGTACATAATAAAAATAAAATTAAATTAGAAAAAAAACACGAAAAACAACATAAAACAGATCGAAAAAAGTATTATCTTTATCTTCATAAAAAAGAAAGAAAAAAACAGTAAAAGCTTACAAAAATTAAACGAAATGCATATTAAATATTTTTTATTTCTATGTCATTTCATCTCTTTTAATTAATCTCATCTCGTGAAACTGACCTTTTTATAATACAACCTTAAATACATTTAATAAACAATTAAAACCTATCATTCCACAAATATAAATAAAACTAAATAATGTTAAAACAAAATAAAAAAAATAAGAAAACACTATTCCGAATTTCTTTGTAATGTATTTGTTTTATTTTATGTTCCCTTTTTTACTTACTACGCAAAACCTATACTATTTATATTTTGTATCTCTGTAAAAAATAAATAATTGTATAAAAAATGTATGACATACAAAAAAGAACAATATTACATAATTTTTTTTTTAATAAATCAGCTTTATTTGATTTAATTTTGTTTGCATTATGTAAACTTATTGAATTAAACTAAATAATAATAAAAAAAAAAAACAAAAATCAAATTTTTGCCTGCTGTCTATTTTTATTAAATGAAAAATAAGATAATTTATAAATATTAAAATAATTATAAAACAAAAAAATATAAATCCTTATCATTATAAATGTTATGTTATACTTTTTGTAAATATTTTTTAAGAAAAAAAAACATTAAAATTAATTGAAAAAAATTAAATCTTAGAAGAAGAAAATAAATTAAAAAAAATCATATATATATTTTTAATAATCATTTATATACAATTAAAAGAAAACAAACAAGAAAAAAATTATATATGAACAAGATATATATATTAATATTACTATATAAAACAAATTTATATATATTATGAAATGAAAAATAAATAAATGTTATATACATATTAAAAATAAATAAAAGGAAAGTATATATTAAAACAAAACGAAATTGTTGTTTTTTGTTCTGAGTTTTACATTCGCTTTTCATTCGTTATTTGGAAGATCATTGTTTTTCGTAATACAACTTTCCAAGAATGCATCTACATTTTTTATATAATTTGCACACGGGAAAGGATTTTTTCTACCCTTCAAATGTTTAAAAACCGTACGAGCATTCGGAAAATTAGGAAGAGCCAAATAGAGATACCAACGCAAGTTAGTTTTAAAGTTCTGCATATCAAGGTGGGAAGCCTTCCACATTCGTATGGTGCGACTTAAGAGAGAATCTATGTACATAAAAGCACGTCCCGAGTTGGGCCAAGGGCAAACTGAAAAGCATTCTCAGTAGTGGGAGTATTACCGTGGAATGAACACATTATCCTAAGTGTAAAGTTAAGAAATAGAGGCGTAAAAAACAATATTACTGTTTAGTCGCGTTAATAGGCGTTTTTTCTTTCTAGCTCCGAGCGGGGCACTGAGCTGCAAAAAAAAAAGAACTGTGTTTCTTTTTTAACTCGGAGCGCTCCGAGTCCTCAACTTGTGTTTCTTTTTTAGCTCGCAGCTTTATCGGGGCTCGCTCGATGAGCTCGTTGAAAATAACAGAGCACATCGAGCGAAAGGCTGAGTGCGGCTTACTTCATTTGTTTTTTGTTTTTTTTTTTTTATATAATTAACTCGCGCACAAGGGACTATTTGTTTCCCTTTTAATGTAGAACACACTGCGCGGGCATTACGAAGATAGGGAGGGGAGAGATAGGAGGTGCCGATTAACATTGGTTTTGAATGTTAGCAGATCAAAATGACAAGTGAAAATCCCGCCGGGTAAACTATTCCAAATTCGTGTTGTTCGGCTAAAAAAAAGAATCCCTATATTTCACGGTACGTCCGAAATTGGGCTCCAGGGTGAACTGATGAGCATTCCTTGCGAGACGAGTATTACGGGAGAAACTTTTAAGGGGAGGAATGCAACTGGCTACTTCGAGTGAACATTTTTTGTAAAAGAAACGATAAAATAAGGAAAGACATGAAACATTGCGTCGGTGTTCGAGTGGGGCAATTGTTTCAGCGGCAGTTCTATTTCCTATCAATCTTAACGCTCGATTTTGTATTCTATCAAGCAGCGATGTTTGAAAAGCACCTGCCCAGAGGTGGGAGTTATACTCGAGTTTAGGGCGTATAAACGCTTTATAAATTGTAGCCAGATCAGATGGGGAAAAATACTTCTTACACCGATACAGAAAACCTAAGCACTTTGCAGCATTCTTAGCGATCTCAAATATATGGTCGTTCCAACGGAGGTCGTCGTTGACACATATACCGAGTACTGAGAGCTTTTCGGTTTCTTCGATGTAAGTGCCGTTCATGGACAATGGCATTGGGGGTATGTTAAGCTTTAACGACAGAAGGCAGCATTGAGTTTTCGAAGCATTAAACTCCACACGATTTCTATTACCCCATTTGACAATGCTGTATAAATCGGAGTTTAATGAGCTTGACATATGGTACCGTTGCAATTGTACGTCCGAAGGCGAAGGACGTGAATTATCGAACGAATATGAAAAGCTGAGGGTAGAGTCGTCAGCAAAACAGTTAAGTGGATTAGAAGTAACAGACAGAAGATCGTTTATTAAAATCAAGAAAAGATTCGGAGACAGAACAGAGCCCTGGGGCACACCAGCATTTATTTTGTGCGAATCAGACTTGAATCCGTCCAATGCCTTTGGGACACTGCAGAATTTTTTGCCGTAATTTTTGGTCATGCAAACATTTGTTTCTTTCTTGTTTGTGCTTTTTCCGATTTTCCTCTGTAGGGTTGGCTTTGTAAGATCAGAGACTTACTTCTGTGAGCCTGATAGCTTTTTTACACTCAGAATTAAACCAAGACTTTTCTTTAGGTTTGATGCTTTTTACTCTGTTAGGAATAAAAGCACGCATCCCTAGAAGAATCACATTTGTGATCATTTCAGCACTGGCATCAATGTCACTATCGAGGAAGTATAGTGACCAGTTAAAGTTTCGGAAACAAATATTCGGGTCGTCCCAATTGGCTGTCTCGTTTTGCCAAATGGTTCTGGTGGGGAGTTTTTCTTTAACTGGATGGGTGGAAGACGAAAAATTAGCTGAAATGACACAATGGTCCGAAGTGCCAAATGGAGAAGTCACACTAATGGTATATTTATCAGGGTGAGAAGTAAGAAACGACCAAGAGTATGGGCGGCTTGCCCAGCAACATCAGGTATACGCGTTGGCACATCGATCAGTTGGGTAAGGTGATGTAACCCGGCAAAGAGCTCGACATTACTTCCTTCGGGTGTTGTCTGACCAGAATAGCGGAGCCAGTTGGAATTGTGTACATTGAAATCGCCCGCAATAACGATTTCAGTGCGAGGACAAAGGGAAACAATTTTCGAGATGGAATCAGACAGTGCATCAAACTCGTTACAATTCGAATTACTGTCAAGATTTGGACTCCTGTAAATAAAACAATAATGAATGACATGCTTGCGGACAGTGAATTTGAGCCATAAGAAGTTAAAGTCCGTGTTGGAACATTGCCCATATTGGGGAAGGCTTTGGCAAGCAATATCATTCCTCATATAGACCACGAGACCATGATGGGAAAAGAGTAATGGCACCAAGCTATACCCATGTAGAGCAAATTCTGATAAATCAGTATTTACTCCAACCTGAGTTTCACTTAATGCCAAAACAGCTGGCCTGTGCTGAACAGTGTAGACGTACACGTGAAAGAAATTCTTTCTTAAACCACGAACATTTGAATACACGACACAAAAATCACTTATCATTTAAAAATACTTACATACAAAAACACAACTCTAAATAAGTCGAACTGCGCAGTGAAAATCCAAATTAACTTCTGTAAAATCTGTTTACAAAAAATCAATCTAAACATTCAGCACAATAGGACAAATTCAGATGCCCTTATCTATTTACCGCAAGCATTGTATGGTCATACGATGCCTACAGTAGATAAGAAAGAGGCAGTTAAGCACAAAGGTTTTGGGACAGATTAGAGGATAATTTGTTATGCGAATGCGTTTTATTTTTTTTCCCTTCCTCAGCGCGAGTGGGCATCTTTATCATTTATCCTACGACGCGAGTGAATATTATTATTTTTTTTTTACAGCACACGCGAGGGTTTTTTTTCAAATTTCTCTAACGACTGTGTATTATTATTATTTTTTTTTAAAGCACTCGCGATAACAACGTGCAATAATTTTTTTTTGACTTTTGTTTAATTATTTGTGCGCGCACCTCGACGTCCGTCCTCTACGAGCTTAAGATCGACACTCTGTTTTTTTGTGAAAAAATGACATGATGTGCTGTGTTTCTTAATAGCCCCGAGCGCTCATGTCACGTTCGATTCGGAGCGAGCTCTATTCGCTATGCCCGCTCGGGGCTAAAAAAGAAAAACGCCTAATATCTCTTTAAACATGATTTCAAGTTGTGTGCTTTCAGTAGTGTTGTGTTGTGATTGAATTAAGTGGGAAAAAAATCATTGGTGTACAATCAATAAAATTGTGTATAATTTAGGTTATAATTTTATGTTTAAATTATTATTTAAATGGTGTTTTATTTTATGTTTCATAGCAAGAACGAATGTGTCCATCGTAAAAACGAATAAAGGACGGAAGAAAATTTGTATTGATGGCTTTAGTACAGTTACCATCTTAACAAAAAATACAAAAAAGTTTTTTTACTGGAAATGCGAGGAATGTAACCACTTTTTCTCCAATTAAAGTTTCAGTGAACACAATTTTGAAGAGGTTTATACTTTTTCTGTTTTATTTTCGGGATTTTGGCCTTTCTGAATTTTCGGTTTTCGGGATTTTGGATTTTCGGGATTCTGGGTTTTCAGGATTCTGCGTTTTCTGGATTCTAGATTTTCGGGATTCTGTTTTCTGGATTGTGTCCGTCTCCCATCGATAAAACAATGAAACACACGTTACATTACGGCTGTGCTCGTGAGTTGTTAATACTGAATCTGTAATTTTTCTGTGAACTATCAATTTTAAAGCTCTGTTTTGGATACGATCCAAAAAAACAAGTGCTTTATATATAGGAGGAGGGAATTATACTCGCTTTGGTCGAATATATGTTTTGTTTTATTTCGTTTATTTCGCTTTAACGATAATAGACGGCATTGCGTTTTTGAAGCATTTAATTCTACGCAATTTCTTTTTCCCCATTGTACAATGGTTTTACAGTTCTACATCCGAAAAACAGGGATGGGTGTTTGGAAACGAATATTAAAAACTAAAAGTGCTGCCATCAGCATTATTGGATAATTTTTTTTCAGATAAGTGGTTGACAAATATAATTTTTTTTATAATTAACGCACGCACAAGGGACTATTTGTTTCCCTTTTAATGTAGAACACACTGCGCGGGCATTAGGAAGATAGGGAGGGGGAAGATAGGAGGTGTCGATTAACATTGGTTTTGAATGTTTGCAGATCAAAATGGCAAGGGAAAATCTCGACGGGTAAACTATTCCAAATTCGTGTTGTTCGGCTAAAAAAAGAATCCCTATATTTCACGGTACGTCCGAAATTGGGCTCAAGGGTGAACAGATGATCATTCCTTGCAAGGCGAGTATTACGGGAGAAACTTTAAGGGGAGGAATGCAGCTGGCTACTTCGAGTGAACATTGTTTATAAAAGGAACGATAAAATAAGGAAAGACATGAAACATTGCGTCGGTGTTCGAGATAGGTAATTATTTCAGCGGCAGTTCTATTTCCTATCAATCTTAACGCTTTTGTTTTCTATCAAGCAGGTGAAGCGATGTTTGTGAAGCACCTGCCCAGTGGTGGCAGTTATACTCGAGTTTAGGGCGTATAAAAGCTTTATAAATTGTAGCCTTCTTACACCGATACAGAAAACCTAAGCACTTAGCAGCATTCGAAGGCGAAGGACGTGATTTATCGAAGGAATATGAAAAGCTGAGGGTAGAGTCGTCAGCAAAACAGTTAAGTGGATTAGAAGTAACAGACAGAGGATCATTTATAAAAAATGATGAAAAGAGTCGGAGACAGAACGGAGCCCTGGGGCCCACCAGCATTTAATTAAGTACTAATTTTGTTTTCAAAATTCAGTGCTTCTAATAGTTTTTAGTCAAAAACAGAAAACTATATTTTTCTGTTTTTTTTTGCATTTGCCCAAAAGTGAGTGTGGAACTTCAGACAAACACTGTGGTTTATAAAACTTTTGTTTCGTTTGGTTCGGTGTGTGTTACACATGTCCTAAAGCAATGCATTTATTTACGATGGACCTCAACAAAACAAAAACAGATTTTTGGTTAACCTTCTTTGGTGTGGGTTGCCTCATAAAAATCAATGTAATGCTGTTTCGTTTGTTCGTTAGTAAAGGTAAAGCGTTTGGACTGATCAGGTGTGTTTTCTGCTTTACAAAAAGGTACATCATGGTATCCTGAGTGCCACCATTTTTTTTAAATAATTTTTTTTCTCTTATAACCCGTATTTCGGTACTTGGACTATTCAGCTGGCTTGTCTTTTTGTGTATAGTAATGTAAAAGCTGAGATATTATAAGCCTTGAAGGAACCATTAAATTTTTGCATGTTTTTTTACATGTTAATGCAAGCAGCTGACGAAGGCAGTACCGCGCCTCAGCCAGCTGATTTGTCAAATAAACCAATTGGCAAAAAAATTGTTTGGCACTTTTGGTCACCAAAATCTGTCGCAAGCTCCCTGACTATTAGTTCTTAAATCATAGAAAAAAGAAAAAAGAACTGCGACCCGTACCGACCATGCCCTGCAAACCCTGAAATTTTATTTTTTATATGTGAATACGTGTGAGAAGTAGCCAATCGGCCACGCGTTTCCTACACATTATAAAAATGGTGAAAGTTTTGCAAAAACAGTGCGCCAAGTTTCGGTTGCAATAATGCGCCAAATTAATCGACAGTGAGACGTTTAATTACAAAATTTGAAACCTGTCTTACCTGATGCTGTATTTCACATTTAATCGGAACTATTTTTTTAGGTTGAAAAAAAAATGTTTCCTTAATGAAAAAAATTTTTTTCTTTTTTTTTTGTTGGGACACCCTATATTTTATAAGTACATTTGTATATTACTTTTCTCAAAGCCAAAAAAAATAATAATTTTTTTTTGTGATTAGGTTCGCGTTCTTTTAACCTAAGATAGGCATGTGAATTTATGTAGACATTCAAAATCTAGGAATCCCCTAGAACGGGTGTTTTTAATGAACCCAAGATGATAACAGAGAAAATTTGAAGCAAAATTAACTTAGTTAAAAAAACAATAAAAAAAATGTAATGCCCACTAAGCTAGAAGTCTGTATATAAATACTTGAAGCAGATGCAAACGAGCTTCACAAGTCTTCAGAATCTACTGCAATTAATATTTACTGATTGAATTTCAAAAACGAAACCTAAATTCAAAATCAAAATGAACGTTAAAGTATTCCTCATCGTTATTTTTGCACTAATTGCTGCTTTGACAACTGGAGGAGTTGAGGCGACTTTTGGCGATCGCCGAGATGGAAGTTCGAAGTTTCCAATGTCTAGTACAGGACCTTACAATCCAAATCCTAGACCACCACGTTTTTGAATTTGTGTGTTAAGTTTTTATTAAAAATCTTTAAGAAAAAAAAAATAAAAATATTTTTAGATAAAGTACATGATTATTGTCTTGTCATTTAATTTCTTACTTTACCTTGACATTTCGAATGTTTAAGTTTTAATATAGCTAGTTTTATACTTCCTAAATATTTGGATCTGAAAATTTCAATTTTTTTTTTGGCATATAAAAACTACATAATATCTATGAAAGCTAACCTATTACGGAATCCTTCATCTTTTTGGAAATTTGTTAAAAATAAGAAAAAAAATAGCTGAATTCCCGTCCTATATGAATTTGGATCAAATTTCTTCAAATGATGGGGTAATGATCTGTGACATGTTTGCAGAAATGTTTAAAGGCATCTACAAATGTAATAATGGGTTGGCTGGGCTGCATCAAATTACCTCTAACATGAGCATTACAAATGACTTGCCATTTATTCAAGAAAATGATGTGACAAGTGCAATAAAGAAGCTAACATATTCATTTTCTACTGGACCTGATAATGTTCCTCCCTGTGTTTTAATAAACTGCTGTCATTCCTTGGCTACTGCTTTATGTTATTTGTTTAATCTATCTTTGTCGTCTTCCGTTTTCCCGCATGCTTGGAAGTCTTCATTTATAATTCCACTTTTTATATCAGGAAGCCGATGCAACATGCGTGACTACCGAGGTATAGCAAAACTCTGCGTTATTCCCAAGATGATGGAATCTATAATAGTCCATGAGTTGATACATGGTGTAAAATCGCATCTATCGGACAGACAGCATGGATTCGTCAAGGGCAAATCTACCATTACAAATCTGTTGGAAATTACATCATGCATAACAAAAGGATTCATGAATGGTCATCAAACGGATGTAATATACACTGACTTCTCCAAAGCCTTCGATCAACTTAATCATCAGCTGCTTGTTAGAAAACTTTCACTTTTCGGCTGGTCCCCAAAACTTGTGCAATGGATTGCAAGTTATTTATCATCTCGTACTCAATATGTTAAGTTCAAGTCTCATTTATCCAACGCAATAGATGTCAAGTCTGGCGTGCCTCAAGGAAGCCACCTGGGACCACTGTTATTCGTAATTTTTATAAATGATTTACTCTCTGTGATAAAATACTGTGATATACATCTCTATGCTGACGATGCGAAAATTTCAAATTCATATAAAAATAATGCTGATTACCTTCAACTGCAATCTGATATTGATCATTTGCAGGAATGGTGTAATAAGAATTATCTCACACTGAACTCTAAGAAATGCAAAGTAATGCCCTTCGCTAGAGCTAAAAATGTTTTCTTTAATGAATACCCTATAAATAATTCAAAACTTGAAAGAGTCAATTATTTTATAGACTTGAAAATAATATTTGATTCAAAATTAGACTTCAGAATTCACATCGATTCTATAACTGCAAAAGCTTCTGTTCGTCTAGGAATGATTAAACGATTGGTTCGTTCGATCTTGCAATATGGTTGCCAAGTTGCCCATATTACTCCTGTCACATTGCCCGCATTGAATCCATTCAAAAACAGTTTCTATTATTTGCTCTTCGTCATCTTAACTGGGATAATCATCACCATCTTCCACCATATCGTTCGCGACTTTTACTGATTGGTCTTAATACGCTCGAGGACAGGGGTTCATCACTCAATGCTGCGTTCATATTTAAACTTTTAAACGGTGATATAAATTCTCCTTATTTGCTTTCCTTAATAAAAATAAATGTGCCATTCCGTCCAAGTCGAAATTATAAAATTTTGCGAACACATGAAAATACTTTAAACTACTTAAATAATGAACCGTTCTCTCTCTTATGTAAACAGTTCAATAATTATAATTCCTTCGTAGATTTTAATCTTACTTCATTGAAATTTAAACAAATTATACTTTTATTCAATTTAAATCGTCACTTATTATGTAAATGTAATATTAACTGTGATCAATTATGTATGTGCTTCTCTGTCTCTGTAGCATGCGGCAGTGAGTATCTTAGAGTATAAATATTTTAATCTCAATTTGAGAATTGCATATTGACAAGGCACACAATGTCAACTGATGATTCCATACAAGCTGCCAAACGAAAATAAAAACAGAATTTTATCAAAATCGGTCTTACAATTTTGACAACCAAAAGCTTTTTAATTTTTTAAACACTCAGGGCTTGTTCCACAATATCTGACTAAAGTTCTGGTTAACTATTCGACACATAAGCATTAAGCAAACAACAAGTTATAACCTCTCATTAAAAAACTTTGCGTTTCAAAATTATCTGAATTATAGAGTTAACAGTGTTTTCCAGTTTTCCAGACATGTGTTTTCGAGTTTTTGAAAATAAAAAAAAATTGGAAACTTTTGAATTTTCACTTTAAAATGTCTAGAAAACACGAAAAAAGGTCATCATTTTTCAAAGTAAGATATTTATTTTTTGGAAATTTTATTTATGACAATAAAATAGAAAATAAGATTAAGTTTAGTAATGTGTTTTCTGAATGGGCTCTGGATCAGATAAAAAAAAACGAAAAATCATTTTCAGCGATGAGGCTCATTTATGGGCGAATGGCAGGTCAACAAACAAAACTGTCCAATTTGGCAAGATACCAGTCCACATGACATTCAAGAACGTCCAACCAATGTATTCCGAAAAAGTCAACGTTTGGTGTGTATTTTTGGCTAACGTTGGCCAGGCCGTTACCGTTAACTGTGAGCGCTATAGCAATTTGCTTTGGCCTAAATTTGATGATATGGACACCAACGGTATGTGGTTTTATCAGGTGCTGCGAGCCACACAGCTCACGCCTCATTGAAAATTCTGCACACGCGATTCGAGGAGCCCTGGGGCACAACAGCATTCAATTTGATTGAATCAGACTTGAAACCGTACTATACAACTTGTATTGAACGGTCCAGAAGATAACTTCTAATCCAACGAACAAAAGAGTATCATCGATCCCAAAAGCACGCATTTTCGATAAGAGAGCTTTATGCCAAACTCTATCAAATGTCTTGAAGATATCAAGAGCAATAATCTTACTTTCACTAAAGCGATTTAAAGATTTGTTCCCCTGTTCGGTGAAAGATGCCATCAGATCACCAGTGGAACGGTTGCTGCAGAAGCCATACTGACGGTCATGGAGAAGCTTTCCATCTTTGAGATATTTCTTAATCAGCGTTTCCATGACCTAAGAAAGAAGGAATGTTTGTGCTATATGGGTTGGTAGCAGGACGGGGAGGATGGGTCACCTTTCTTAGGGACAGGCTGGACAAATGCTGTCTTCCATCTTCTAGGAAAGATTCCAGAAGAGTAGAAGCTTTGCCAGTGTGGAAGAACACCTCTTCAGAAGAATCGGGGGTAAATCATCCAGGCCAGCGGATTTGTGTATATCGAGATCTTTGAGAACTCTTTCTAACTACTATACGAGTGCGGAAAAAATTCTGTCCCATGGAAAAATTTATATTCTCAAGTACAGGAGGGGCAAAGTGGAGCTGGCAGCGAAATGGGTGGTGAGCAAGTTTGCCTTGTTTAGTTTGTCGATAAGCGTTGAAACCGAAGACGTTGAGGAGTTTTTAATATTTTATACAAATGACCAAACAAATTTACTGCCTTTGGGACACTGCAGAATTTGTTGCTGTAATTTTTGGTCATGCAAAAATTTGGTTCTTTCAATAATGAAGAGAATTGGAGACAAAACAGAGCCCTTGGTTCACCCAGCATATATTTTGTGAATATAAGAATACTGCCAACACAACTTGTATTGTGCGGTTCGAAATTACTAATCCAACGAAGAAGATGTCATCGAGTCCAAATGCACGCATTCTCAATAAAACGTCTTGATGTCAAACTCTATATAAATTCCTTAGAAATATCAAGTGATATAATTTTATTTTCAAACGGTTGAGAGATTGGTTCCACTTTTAGGTGAGATATACCATATCGGATCATCACAGGAAAGCGAAAGCTGCACAGCCGGTCATTTAGAAGCTTCCGAACTTCGATATATGTATGTATTTCTCAAGCTACAAATTAATCAGCGTTTCGATGACTTGAAAGAAGGGACGTAAGTGCAATGGTCGATAGCTTGAGGGTGAAGAAGGTTCTCCTTTTTTCGGGACAAGCTGGATAAACGCTTTTTTTACCAACAATATTTACAGCCTTTCTTTCTAGCTTGCTGAAGCTTTGTCTGGTTTTTTCCTATTTGTTGGGATAAAATGTCTTATTTGAGAAAGGATAGTGACCATATAAAGGTCCTGAAAAAGTTATTAAGACCGTGACAGTTGGCTCTCTCCTATTGCCAAACGGTTTTTCCTTTAACTGAATTCTTTTGCACGAGAAATTTGCAAAGGTGTCACAATAATGTTGCTAGAGGCGATAAAACACAAATTGTGTATTTATCAGAATCAGAGGTAAAAAACAAGTTTAGAGTATTGGCGGTCATAAATTCGAGTTGCCTCATAAACGAACTGAGTAAGGTGGTTTAACTCAGCAAAAATCTCAACATTTGGATTGTGGTCCATCCAGAAAAGCGAAGCCAACTAGAATTGTGTACCTTGAAATTGGGAAAAAATTCTTGTATGTTTAAGTCAAATTCGTCAGAAGTTGAAAACAATTGTCTTAATTTTAAGCTTTTCTAAATAAAAAGAATAATTAGCTTAGCTACCGTGAATTTTAACCACACGAAGTTGAAATCTGTGTTTGAACACAGACCGTAATTGTGGTTAAAGTTTTAGATGAAATGCAATATCATTCCCATTATAAATAGCGAAGTCATGGTAGCCAAAGAACTATTTAATTTTCGATGACTTTTCCCAACATTTGTGGCGGCATATCGGCAATAACGCGGCAAATGTTGTCCTCCAAGTGGTTAATGGTTTCGGGCTTATCGGCGTAGACTAACGACTTCACATATCCCCACAGAAAATAGTCAAGCGGCGTTAAATAGCACGATCTTGAAGGCGATTACACCGGTCCGTTACGTGAAACCATGCGGTTACCAAGTGTTCTTCCATAAATCAATTGTGTCACGAGCTGAAAAAAAGTACGGACCAATTATTTCACCAACCCATATAGCACACCAAACAGTCAGATTTGTTGTGAATGTGGTGTTTCAACATACACTTGACGATTATCATCACTCCAAATACGGCAGTTTTATTTATTGACGTATCCATTCAACCAAAAGTGAGCTTCATCGCTTAACAAAATTCGCTTATGAAAATTGGGATCAACGGCAATATTGTTTTGGACCCATTCACCGAATCTACCTTGTTAGGTGATCCTGTGGCTTCAATTCTTGCACGAGTTGGATTTTGTAAGAACGCAATCCAAGATCTTTCCGCAAAATCTTCCATAGTGAGTGGACACATATCCAATTCCTGTGCACGATGGCGGATATACTGATTCGGGTCTTCCTCTACGCTATGCTCTACAGCAGCAATGACTTCTTCTGTACGCACTGTACGACGTTTCTGTGGATGCGTATTTATCATTTTACTCTAAATGGTGGCAAATAGTGGTGCAACATTCCATAAGTAATCGAATTAATTGCTCTGATGGACGATTATGTTGACCGTAAAATGGACGTAGTGCGCGATACGTATTTCGAACAGAACCATGATTTGCACAATTTGGAAGCGTTGTTCAGGCGTTTGTCTATTTATGTTGAAATGCCAAACAGCCAAACCAAACTAAAAATAAATCACTTGGAGCCGTTTTCGAGAAAAATAAGTTTCCTAAACGGTCATATGGCAGGTACCGTTATTTTTAGGGCTAAAAATAAAATTACAATTTTTCCTCTAAGTAATGGCAAAAGAATCACACACACCAAGTTTGAAGATAATCGCTTAAGCCGTTTAGGCTGCAGCTCGTTATTACATACTGACAGACAGACAGACAGACATTTTTTCTCGATCACTTTTTTAGACTTCTCTATGATCGTAATGTCATGTTTGATTGTTATCTCAATTTTTTTAATATTCACGAATCCTTAACTTGCCTTATAGTCCCTATTATCGCAAGTAAAAACAGGAAAGACGTGTTTTTTTGTAATTGCCTTAGTTTTCCACAAATTAATACACAAACCAAACAAATTTTATAAAACTGTGCTCTTCTATGAGAACTTTAGTCTTTGATCACCGGCCGTCGAGATGACCTTACTTCCACATCCACCCCATTCTCGAGAATGCCATAGGTTTAAGGAACTTTTCTCTCTGTTACTATGTACCAATCCTTAAAAAATCCCCAAATATACAATTCTGAAGAAAATAAAATGAAACACATTTCAAAAATTACTAATAAATGTTTGTCTGTTTTTAATATAATTCAATCGATTTTTTGTATTAATTATTATGTATATAAAGATAATTTTCATACTTATTTCTTGGTGTTTTTTTTATATATTATGCTTTATATTTTACAAAAAGAAGCAAAAACTATACATTTAGGAATTTTTCATTTTAAATACGAATACATCTGATTTTACAGGCGAAAACAAATTACAACTATACCTACAGCGCTTAAAATTAACTTACATACTCCACACAACGTTTATTTGAACAAAATAGTTATCTTCAACACACACGTTTGTTTTTTATTATTTTTTGTTTATATTTATTAAACGAAGTGGGATTATATATCATGTATTGTATAGAAAAAAATGTCAAATAAAAATATAATTTGAAAACAAACTCGGAAAAATTAGTCTTCAGAGTCATCAAATTGTCATGAAAAAAAAACGTATCAACAACAACTCTCTATATGCAACAATTTTGTTATAAAATATCATATATAAAAAAAATATATTTCAACGCGCGCACTCGAACGGAACTACACTAAACACCCTCGACTTACAACTCATTGTTCCGAGACTTTCTCAAAGACCCGTATGGCTGGTCTGTAATTGCTCTATTGATATCGACAACTGTTCCAGTCGCTGCACCAATTGCAGCATATTCTCCTGCGCTTTGGCTGCATTTAAATCGGTTCCGCTGTCTAGAGAGTCTTCTTCGGCAGCAGCCAATTCGAAATGCAACTTGGCCAGACTCTCTTGTTGTTCGCGGATTTTTGTCATCTGATCCATTGTACAACCGGAACCTGTAAGAAAGGAAAACCGAGATATTGAAAAAATCTGTCCGATTCGATAGGGAGGGGTAAAGGAAACTTACCAAACGCCTTCAACTTCCCCGAATGGAAGTCATCGAGAAGACCGAGCAGTGCACGTTCCATGTGTTTCACGTCCGGAACTTCTGAGACAAAAGAATGATGCTTAATTGGCCGATCATCAAATTTGTCGCTATTGTTTAGGGCCGGAGCTAATACAACACTTCTACCGCTAGCGTCGTTATCACCAATTTCTAAGTATTAAGTGTCAACAGTGCGTGCATTTGTTTGATTGGGGCGTTCGTTTGTTATTGAGTTTAGTTAGTTAGATTTGTTTTTAGTTTGTGTTAAGAGTGGTTGTGTATTAGGCGTTTGGTATGGTGTGCGACAGCAGCGGTTATGCGGTTGACGGTGAATCAATTCGAATTACCAAATCAAACAGAAATAAAAGTAAAAAATGAAAAATAAAACGAAACGTTTCAAATAAAAAAACCAAGAAAATAAAAAAAGGCACAGAATGCACAACAGATTGCAATGGAAATGAATATGAAAGCTACAGAACACAAAAGTGTTTCAAGATGAACTGACGACTACAAAGTGTTTTACTAACTTACACTATGTGCCTCCTCCACAACCAAGGTGTTTACAGGTACTGAGATTGTTTATCGACGTTGGAATTTACATTTCGCAGTCAAGCAGAACTAACTATTTTGAAATTTAAAAAAACACTGAGAGACAACATAACACACACGGGGAGCTCCAAAATCCAATTAGACCGATAAACACTTAGTGAGAGAAAGAGTGTGGAGGATGAGCGAAAATCAAAAAGACATTGCGAAACGAAGCTCTGACTCTGACATTCCATTTACCATTTCCTTAGGTAACGTTATAATTCTGAGAGCTAGGAGTCACGAACTTGTCGATTGTAGGTTTGAGTTTTGAGTGGTAATAATAATATCGTGAGTATGTTAATAAAAGAATACAAAGTAGGTGTGAACACGAGGAGGTGGACATCTCTGTTTTCATGTAATTTTAAATCTAATTCAAATAGAAGGTTCGATGAGGGTTACCGGTTGGCGGCAAGGGTAATGCGAGGGAGGTGTGATTGATTTTCTGACGCATTTTTATAAATCGTGATTCATGTTGGATGTGGGTTTGTTTGGTGTTTGGATTCCAGTAAGTTCTTAGAATGAAGAGAGAAATTACGTATATCGTATAATCAAGGATAATGAACTGTTAGCCTACATGTTGCTGGTAATATGGCAAAGTATATAGTTTAAAATGGAAAATCAAATAAAATTAGGAAAATATTCACTGGAAGACAAGTACCTGATAAAATTTGTTGATTTTGAAAGCAGTTTTTTGAAGCTTCGGAATATAGACCAGACATTTAAAAACCACTTGCGCAAAGGGTAGATATGTCCCCAAAAAAGATACAAGCATTCATATTCCACTTGTGTCTATCATCGGGTACCTAGTACCTCAACTGAAGATTGGGTTCCAGACCTTTTGGAAGGTTGTTGGTGGCGGAAAACGCGAGGGGGTAGGAGTGTTACCACTAACGCAGTACTCCTTACATCCAGACGGAAGCGGAAGAATTCTCTAGATCAACGGTTGCGTCTACAGTTCCAATCAGGCTGAACAACTTAATGAACACCTTAACTAGTCTACAACGAAGTTTTCGGAGTTCAGGCATATAATGGCGGTTTTTGGCTCTTCTTCCTTGAAGAAGTAACTGCCCTCGGAGTAATTTCCCGGCCATGGAGAAAACAATTAGTTACGAAGCAACTACAAGCCTCGGATACGGACGGATGCACTCATGACATACCCTATAACCGAACAGATATAGCAACCATCCAAGAAAAGCGGTTGGAAGGGCCGGCCAAAAGAAAACTGAACAACTGCGATATTTAGTATGGCAACACAAAAAAAAAGAGCGCTTATTTGGATGTGAATTCGTCATTGGAGTCAGACTCCGGCAATAGGTTTTGAGCTACAAATGTGTCAACGAGAGCCTCATGCTAATCCGCAATGAGGCTAAATTTGCCAATAAAAGCCTTATATGCGCCCCTGCCCAACAGAAAAAAGATGATGACATCAAAGATATGTTTTTTTTTATCTCCTGGACAAAACATATGAGCATGAGCCCTACGTATGGCATTAAAATTGTCCTAGCCGACTTTAACGCCAAGCTAGTGAGAAAGGATGTCTTTGGTGGTACAATTGGAAAATACAGCTTACACGACACTACCTCCGATAACGGATTCAGGCTAATTGACTTTGCTGGGGGCGAAATATTGTAATAGCTTGCACCAAGTTCCCACACCTCAACATTCATAAAGGGACATGGAGATCACCTGATCAATCAACTGTCAACCAGATTGACCACATTGCGATCGATGCAAGGCCGAACTTTCCGGGAGGCAAACATTGATTCGGACCACTACCTCGTTGTAGCCAAGGTACGACTGAGGATATCTCAACCAATACCAAGAAGAGGGAATACTTTGAGGAAGTTTAACATCGGACGGCTGCAATCGCAAGAAATCGCCATGTCCTTTTCGGATCGGTTCTCTAACAACCTCAAAAGGAATCCTTTACCAACAGCATCAAGTATTGAGAACCCGTGGCAACATTGCCAAAATGCCATCGGGGAAGCCGTCTCTGAAGTGCTGGTTTGATGATGAGTGTCAGTAAGTACATGTATCTAAAAAGGAAGCATACGAGGCGGCGCTGCAAAGAAAAGCCAGAACTGCCCGTGCCCTCTACGAGTAAAAGAGGAATGAGGAACATCGGCTTCTCTGAAAGAAAAAAAGGGATCATGAGAAGCGTGCAATTGAGGAAAAGTTTTACCAAAAGGTAAAAAGAAACTGTCACAGCTACAGACCTCGAACTGAAGCTTGCTAAGACAATCAAGGAAAAATCATAGTGGAATACTTGAAAGAATAGTGCAGAACTCCCACGCCAGAGGCATGATTTTTCAAAACTCCTTCCAATTGCTCGCATACGCCGACATAATCGGAAGATTACAGCGCTTTTGTTAGTATTGAGACGGAAGCAGCGAAGATGGGTTTAGCAGTCAATGAGGGAAAAACTAAGTATATGCTCTCATCAAGAAGACAACCAACATCGACGTCTTCGACAAAACATCACCATAGACAGCTATAACTTTGAGGTAGTTAGGGACTTTGTCTACCTGGGGTTCGCTATTAACTCAGACAACAACACCAGCGCTGAGAACCAAGAACTCTTGTCAATAGCTACTTCTTTGGGCTTAGAAGGCAATTCAGTAGCAAAGCCATATCTCGGGCAGATAAATTGTCTCTTTAAAAGGCTCTCATCATATCAGTCCTGCTCTATAGTACAGACGCATGGCCGTTGTCAAAAGTGGATGAGGACGCCTGAAGTTGTTTCGTGAGAAAGATTTTCCAGGTGATTTTTGGTCCCGTATGTATTGACGGAGAGTGGAGAAGAAGATACAATGAAGAACTGTAAAAAAAATGGCAACATTTCAACGCCTCAGATGGGTGGGTCATATAGAGCGGATGGACATCAATGTTCCGCCGCGGAAAATCTTCGACTCCACGCTAGAGGGACGGCGCAGTAGAAGATGACCGAGACTGATGTGGTGCACACAAGTGGAAGAGGACCTCCATCGACTGAAGAAGCTTGTTGGATGAGGCCTAGTTCCCGCCCGCACTGTAGCACCACCTAACGTAAGGTAAGGTAAAAGCAAAAACGATGGTAAGGTATTGTATGATATGGACCGGTGCCTAACACGTGCTCTCATACAGTATTCTAGCCTCAGGCTAGTAATTTTTTAATTCATTTTGGTGGGGCTAACGTCCCATTTAGACGCGATGATCTAATGTTGCGTGGGTCAGTGTTGAAGAGGTTAAGATCAAAAAGAGGGGAACTATCAGGACACCTGTAAGAAGCCGGTGAATGAAAATTATGTCAAACACTTCCTAAGGACTAAAGATTATAATTTTGAGCCGATCAAGGTAGGAGATGAGAAATTTTTTGAGTCACAAAAACCCCGGAGAGGAAAGAGCAGAAAACGAAATTGAACGCTTTCAATTTTAGAGATATGAACCACATGTTAGGTTGCGATGCACACTCAAGAGAGGACGAACATAGGAAATAAAAAGGTATTTGCTTACAAATGGGTTTCGAAACTCTTTGGACCACCTTTTGATAAAATCAAGAGCGTAGTTAGCTCTCTATATAGCATCGTCGATGTGAGAGATAACATTTAATTCGCAGTCACAGAGGATGCCTAAATCGCGGATAAGCTGTACATGGTCAATGGGAAGGTTCTGAAGAAGATAAGATCTGATTTTACTTTTTTCGAAAAAAAAGTGTTCAGCTCGGATTTGACAATGTTAAGTTCGAGAAAATTCTTACAGCTCTAATTGACAACTAAATTCAGGTCATTTTGAAGCAGGAGAGAATCACGACTAGAGGAAATTTAAGATCATCAGCATAAAGGGAGATAGAAGAGGATTGAATTATCTTTTCGACATAATTAATGGCAAGAATAAACAAGAGAGTTCCAAGGTGAAGTGGCCACTGAAAGATTCCACAGTCTACACGGCTCCTTTCCTTTTTAAATAGCTAATCTTTCAGTTAAGGCGAGCAGTGCGGAACATGGAGAGCTGTTTCAGTATGAATGACGTTAGAAAATTGTACAAAAAAAAATGTATCGAAATAAGAGCTACACAGCTCGAACCGAAGCTTGCAAGGGCGATCAAGAAAACATAGTAGTCGATGCTGAGAATACGGAAAAACCACTTCTGCAGACTTTTAGATTTAGATTTAATTAATATATTAATCATCTGTACATAAAGATAAAATGAAGATTGCTCTTTAAAATAGTGCGGGTTTATGATGGTTTATTGTATAATGTTCTTAGTAATTTACTCTTATAAAAAAAAATATCTTTAGGGAGAGCTTTCAATGATTGTTATTGAGATAAGAAAATACTGATCTTAAAAATCTCGATGTTAAAATTTTTGTCTAATGGAAAGTGGAATGTTATTCCACAGGGAAAAAGAGTGATAGAAGAATAGTCTCGAGGAAACCAAGCATGTAAATGTATTTGGTACGATTGTTAAGTTGATCGCGAGAAAGTTTAGTCTAGTTTAATTTTTCTACTGCATCTACAGCTTGACTTTTATCAAAACTAATGTAAAGCTGGACATCATCGGTATGGAATTGGAATTTACAATATGATAAATATGATAAAACTAAAGATAAGTCATTTATAAACATGGAAAACAGTGAAGGGCCTAGTAATGAGCCTTGAGGGACACCTTTACTAAGATTAAGAAAAGAAGACAGATTACCATTAGCTGATACTGCTTGAGAACAGTTGCACATAAAGGAAAAAATTAGTTTGTTTGTAGAACTAGACATGTTGAAAAAGGTCTTTAATTTGCTGCATAGCAAAATTGAATCCTTTAAGGCTTTAGAGAAGTCCAATAATGATAACAGTGTAATGTGGTTCTTGTCGATTGCATATAACAGATTCAAATGAGAAAGTAAGAATATAATTGAAGATTTGGGTTATGTAAATGCTCAAACGCGGAAGAAGAATTTTGATAAAACAGGTTGTATATAGCTGTTATAACATCAATGCAAGACGACGAAAAGGCCTCGTTGGAATCGCTGTTTAAATGAGATATTAAAAGAGGACGTTCATCTATTGGCGGCGAAGCACCAACCAAACAACGATTAATTTTTTCAATATCATTTTTTTCGTTGCAGGTAGTTTACAAAAACCTAGTTTATGGACCTGAATCCAAAGATGTTTGGAGGAACGGTTGAAGTCAAAATAGGCACTACAATATGAATGTTTTGCCTGTTTTAACAAGGATGTCACACGATTTCTGGTTTCCTTGTATTCTACTAACTATTTAAACAGCCAATACGTTTGCACCGGTGGAACAGGCGATCTCTTTCCGACAATATGAATTTTTATAAACCGAGTTTTAAGTGGCACATAATTTTTAACGGCGATTACAAACGAATTCCGTTGTCAGACAGAATGAACAATAATTCCACCCATCGAATCAGGGCGAAGTTAAGCTAGCTTTACCTTTTTTGTTTTGTTTTTAAGACGACCGACGTCGGGATCCTCGTAGGATCTATTGAGTGGCCCTTTCTAATTATACCTAAGTTCAGTAGATAGCACTACATTAAGGATGGTTATTATATTATTGGGGAGGTTTAGCCATTTTCTGACTGATACTTGATTTATTTGCCGTTTTTGTTAAGGCTACTAATGGTTGTATTCTCCTGATTAAGCTAGTCATAAAGCTGGGTAATACGGGCGGACGGGAGGATGTGAAGTCTGTGGTGGAGTTTTAGTGGTGCTCGAGTGACTCTCTCTAGGTTTGGAAGTAGAAGCTCACTTGACTTCACCTTGCATCTGTCGTCAAGGCTGAACTGGAGGCGAAAATATTTCGAACTATCTGACCCCTTCAAAACCGCAACAGACTGTTGCCCAAACTCGAACGTTATTTGCCCTATCATCGCAGTCTTCTGCTTAGGTGGAACCTTTATACTGATGGCAATGCACTTGGCAGGATTCACACTAAGCCACACTAACTAACACGTGCTGAAGAACGACTGTGTGATACTGATAAGCTTCTGCAGGCCAAATGACAATGTTAAAAAGAGAGGGGATCTGGGATCGCCTTGCTCGAACCGACTCCTAGGTTTGTATTGTAAAATAAAATTATAAATAAATTTATTGGGGCGACAGCTCTGTATGGGGCTAGGCCTGATGATTTTTACTGTCCTGTGTTTGTTTTGTGATAATGCAGGAGTGGAAGGTAACAATTTACCGCCGTTCGGACTACATGAGATGCACTTTTTCGAGACAAAATTTACCTTCGGAACATTGGTCATTTCCTCCCAAAAGGCAGTACCTATTCAGCAGCTTATACAAAGTGCATCAGATCCTTCACAGGTGTGTGCCAATGCCAATGAAAATAGTTCTTATAACCTTAGTTAAAATCAATAAAATAAACAAAACAAAACAAACACAAACATAATAAAATTGTCGAAGGAAAAACAAAACCCAACAACACAAAATGAAAGAATGAATACGATGCAAGCTCAGCCAGAAACATTTTCGTTCAACAAAAAGCTTATTTATGCGTGGAAAATACAATCATCCAGTACATTACCTTTAAGGAGTTTCCTTGGGCGTGATTTAAATTCAAACCTAGATTCGTCTTGAGCCTTCTGGCGTCGCTCATTCACATAGGTCACTTTGGCCGAAGAAGTGTTTTTGTCCGAAGTAGTCCGTTCGATAGAACACGAAGCGGAATTACGACTCCGAGTTGTGTCACTCGAAGTGCTCTTAATCTAGAAAATGAAAAGAAAGCAACATAAATTCTGTAACTCAATGAAAAATAAACAAAACAAAACTAAAAATCAATCAAAGTGAAGGGCGAGTCAGTGAAAATTTAAAATTGTATTTCATTGTACTCACATTAACCTTTGGAATTGTGATTGGAGATGCTGGAGTTGGGGCGGATTTGGGGGCACTCTGGGGGGCTGTGGTCACTTGGCTAGTGGGCTCCTCTTCGGTTTCGATGTCGTTTTGGACGAGTTTCTGGCGTTCGACAACTTCATCATTAGGTTCCATTGTTTTTATTTTCTTAACTTTTTTTTGTAGTTATATATTAATATTGGCGTTCAGTTAATTCCTTTTCTTTGCCAACCACAAACGAACTTACTCTACAATTTTAATTTGTTTTTCTTCGAGATCAATCACTGATAAGGAACATTTTTATATTTTATTTTCTTATTTCTAGTTTTTCATGTAAAAATTATTAAAAAAAACGATTAGTTCTTGAGCAAAAAATAATCACAAAAGGTATCTTGCACTTCAACCCAAATTGACATAAATGTCAAATGAATTGTCTGATTAGAAAAAGGGAGGAGAACAGTTTTGGTGAGTGTGGCAAGTTATGTATAACAGTTGTATTGGGTTTTGTGATAGAGAGTTGCCATATGAAATCTAGTAAAGGCCGATTTGATCAGTATTGTTCAACTCGCTGATAAATCTAAGTTAGCCAATTTGGGAGTTGATTTCCTCAACTCGAGTGTTAAACTCGGTTTTGTTCACTATTAGAACTCCTCAGTTGGCCTCAAGTTGGCCAACTTGCAGTTTCGAAAGATGCCTTGGGATATTTGTGACAGATGACACATAATATGTCAAACTAAAGCGCGGAATAGATTGAACCAGCACCGTCAACAGCGAACAGCAGGCTGACCAAAAAAAAAATTCACACACATTGCCATCAGCACCAGCATCGTCTTCTTAGAACAATAACACTGTCAGTTTTTTTTTTGTAGTATTGTGCCCCTAAATATCCTTGTGTAAAGTTGGTAGCAATGTTGACATTACTGTCTATTCTAGCTTGAGCAATTGAAACACATAGGTTCTAAAATAATGGCGGCCGCTGTTGCTGGTGCTGTTGCTGTTGCTGGTTCACTGGCTGAACACAATGACGACGGAACTGGAATACGCATACGGAACTGCAAACATTGAATACACGCGAACTGTATTTTGCGAACACAATGGTACGTTACTGCATACGGAACTGCAATACGCATACGGAAAGGTTGGTTAACTTTTAACTTTTACGTACAGTAAATTTGACATTTTATCTGATGCAGAGAGAAATTATGAAAGAGAGAACAATCTTTCGTACGTCTGTCCCTCCCAAACCCTTTTATTTAGTATTACTGAAATAACACCAGATGATTCCATTCTTCTTAGTGATATTTCAATTCGTTGTATAAGAGTTTCTCCTCTTTTTTATCATTTGTGTTTGGTATTCCATCCATTTTTGAATTTAAATGTCAAAGTTACTGTACTGCATTGTGTTCCAATTGAAAATGGTACGTACGACAAATTTGACAGCTGTTCCGTACTCCGTCTCCGTAATGCAGTTCCGTTTTTGCATTGTGTTCAGCCAGTCAATCTGCTTAGCGCATAAAGCGCGGACAAAAATGTTAAGCGGTGTAGAAAAGAAGAAGGAATGAAGTAAATAATAAGAGAATGAAAAATTCAAGATTTTTTTAGGTTCGAGCTCTGAAGTTTCTCGTTTGAGAAAGAAAATGCTAAACACTGACTGAAAAAAGAACTTTTTTAAAATTTAAAACAATTTCCAATAATGTTTTTTTAGTGGTAATTGTTGAATTCAATTCAACATAAAATTCATTAAATTAATAAAAAACTTTATTTTCCGAATTTTCGAGCTGCTTCTGCTAGCGTTTAAGTTATACTGTTCAGGAATATTTTATTTAACTTTTTTTTAGTTTAACTGGCTGAACACAATGGTGAAGCTGAAGCTGAAGTTTGAAGCGCTTTCAAAGTTAAATATATGCGAACTCTATAAGGCGAACACAATAAGAAGCTGAAGCTGAAGTTTGAAATTTAGCTGAAGCGCAAGTTCACTCAAATTCAACCTCCGCTTTACGCTTCAGCTTCATCTTTGACATTTCACAGGAACAAAATAGACAAGTTCAATGTTTCTGAACTATCCGAGATCTCTTTTTTCTCAGATGCATTAAATATGACCTAGAAAATTCATTGATCTTTCCGAAATCTCAAGAAACTCAATTGAAAACAAAATGTGTTAGGCAAACACGGAATTATTTATAGAACTGGTTAAAAAAGATATATTTTATGGAATTTAACCAACCCTTACTTTAAAAATATTGACAAGAAGGCGCAAGTGTGGGGTAATATTTTGATAGCATTTAAGATAGTAGTGCCCCGTGGCTTAGTGGTTAGTGTGTCGGACTGCTAAGCGAAAGAGCCTGGGTTCAAATCCCGCTCATAGCCACCTTTTTTTCTGGGGTACTGCCTCTTGCGAGGAATTGACAAAACCTCCAAGAGTAAAATTTGTCTCGAAAAAGTGCATCTCATGTAGCCGTTCGGACTCGGCGGTAAACTGTAGGTCCCTTCCATTCTTGCAGATTAACAACACACACACAGGAATGGTTGAGAGTATAAGTCACTAGGCCTTGGCTCCTTAAGGAGCTGTCGCGCCAATAAATTTATTTATTTATTTATTTTTTAAGATATATATATATGTTTTATATTCTTGGCACCAAAATTTGACTTTCCGTACTACACCATTATGTTCGAATCAGCTTCATAACTTAGCTTCAATTTTGACGAGCTTCATTTTTGCGCTTCATAATTCAGCTTCAGCTTCACCATTGTGTTCAGCCAGTACGATTCAATGGCAATTTGATTGTTTTATAGAAATATCTTACATTTCGAGATCTTCTTTTTATGATCAAAACTTCTGCTTCAAAGTCTACATTTATAAGTTTTTAAATTTTAAAGCAAAAGGCAAAAGTGATATATTTAAAAAAAGGAAAACAGGCGCGAGTGCAACAAGTAGATAAAACAGATATATGTAAATTCATTTTACAATAGTTCGTCTATACACACAAACATAGCCTAAATCCAATAACTCCCTAAAGTTCTCAGTTTCAAATTTGATATTAATTAGTACAGGGTTTATGTTAATAATTGAGGACAATTTATTGCAGAACTAAACATTTTAAGTAGTATCAAGTTAATGTATTGTGATATTTTGGCCTGGGGTTCAACAAATAAAACTCAATCAAAATTCCACAATAATAAAACAAATCTCTTTATTTTATAAAACACAACGTCTTTCAGTTTAAATAACACCAATTTAACTTATTTCACTTATTCACAATTCAAATACGTTTTTATAATTCAACACTTTTTATTTAATCTCAATTCAATCACTTTTTACTAATACTTCCAGTTGTTAACAATTCCACTTTCGAAAATAAACTGAACTGTCAATGCAATCTACTCTTGTATTTATACAACTTTAAAAGCTTCTGGAAGCTTCTGTCTGGTTCTGGCACAATCTAAGCTTTCGGTACTAATTCGAGTCTCGAATTGTTTCGTGAAGTTCGATTTAGTTCTAAGTTAAAACATGTTGCAAATATGTAGCATACTTCTAGGAGCATGGTTGTTGTACACAATAAATGGTGGTTGTTGTACACAATAAATGTTGGTTGTTGTACACAATGAATCCAACAGATGGCGTTAATTTACAAAATGTATCTAAACTTGTTGCCACATCACATTGTCCCCCTCTTAGTTTTGTTCGTCCCGAACAAGCACATCATCATTGTTTCCGTGGTAACGATGCAGTCGATCCACATGGACAATTTTCATTTTTGCTCTTGGTCCTCGTTGGATTCGGAAAACGACGTCATTAATGCGCGTAACTATTTGGTAGGGACCTTCCCAGTCCTGCTGAAGCTTGGGCGATTTTCCCTTTCTGCGATGTGGGTTATAAAGCCATACCAGATCTCCCTCATTGAATTCAGGTGCTGTTGCTCTCGCATCGTATCTGGTCTTCATGCGGTCACTCGCAATTTTTATGTTGTTTCTTGTTCTCTGGTGAATGTCGTTGATCCTTTCTCTAAGATCTAACACGTAGTCCTCTTCGCATTTTGGGTCTTCAGTAGGAAATCCGAATTTTAGCTCACTTGGAAGCCGGGCAGTTCGTCCAAATAGAATTTCGGATGGAGTGTATCCAGTTGTACTATGAACCGCATTCCGGTAGGCCATAAGAAATAAAGGAATTCGCCGATCCCAATACCAGCAGGGAAATCATAAACGAACTGGCAACCGATGCGTTCACTAATGCCATTGCAGATGGAAAACTACAAATGGCTGTGAGAATGGCAGGTAAGAAAACGCTCGCTGAGGCTTTAGCATTTGCCCTGACAATGGAAGCAGCAGACCAAGCTTCGCAAGGTAGCCATCGCGTCAGGGAAATGGCTACGCTAGAGTGCTCATGTCAACGTGTCGACATTGAAAGACAAAACCCGAACACTGCTCGAGGTCAAATGAGATGCTGGAATTGCAACAAGCTAGGACACCTACAGCGACAATGCAGATCTCCACCTAGACAGGTAAGCTGCCCACATTGCGCAAGGAGGAAGCAGAATGACGAAGCATCTGGCAGGAATAACACTCACACTGCTGGACAAGCTTCTGATCAACAGCAGGCGGGAAACGCCTAAGAACCAACTTCGCGGGGCTGAAGTTGGTTGATGGAATCGACGCCCCCAGGACCATCATCCAAGTTTCGCAAACTACACGCTGCAGCAAGAGCTTGACAGTGGAAACAGTCATCAGAAACAGAAAATGTGTGGCCACTATCGACACGGGTGCCACAGCCTCCATAATCAGAAGAGACCTTGTTCAGACATCCTGGCTACATAACACCAGCTGCTACACTCTGAAGACAGCTACGGGAGAAGCAGCAAAAGTATACGGGGAGGTATTTCTAAAGATACAACTGGCAGGGTTGACCTTCTCACATGCATTCTTGGTAGCCGACATATGCGACGAATGCATCATTGGAGTGGATTTCATGAAGGCACATGAGGTAATCATAGACCTTCGAATGCAAGTATTAAGGTATCTAACCGTTGAGATCCCTATGGTATACGGAAACGAGAACGCTGTGAATCTTCGGGCGGTTATAAGCAGAGATGAAGTCCTACCACCTTCTTCAGAGACAGTTCTTTGGACGCGTTTGGAGGGTGATCCTGGGAACCACCGATTCTATTTCATTGAAGCAGATAATAAAGAGGACTTTCCAAGCTATATCGTTGGAAAAATTTTAGTAGAACCAAAGAAAAACATGGTTCCGGTAAGGCTGATGAATCCGAACAAACACTCCGTCAAGCTCAGACAAGGAGAGGTGATTGGGAGATGCGTACCCATTGCAGCCATATCGACAACATCTGGGAGTGAATCTGCGAGTCCTGTTTCTGCAACAAAATTGGCTGAGGTATGTAATGCTATCCTTGAAAATTGTGAGTTAAATCAGGAGCAGAAAACCATGGCCAAAAATCTCATTGGCGAGTTTGCTGATATATTTGCATCGCAGGATGGAGACTATGGTCGAACACACCTAGTACAGCACCGAATAGACACCGGCGATAGCAGACCGATCCGACAACCTGCTAGAAGACTTCCATTGGCAAAACAGTCGGAAGTCGATGAGATGATATCAACCATGGAAAAAGACGGTCTAATCGAAAACTCAAAAAGTCCGTGGGCATCACCCGTTGTACTAGTGAAAAAGAAGGACGGCAGCACTCGATTCTGCGTGGATTACCGGAGGCTCAACGATGTCACCAAGAAGGACAGCTACCCCTTGCCTCGAATAGATGACACCTTGGATACCCTTTCTGGAGCGAAATGGTTTTCCACCCTCGATCTGAAAAGTGGTTACTGGCAGGTACAGATCCATCCAGAAGACAAAGAAAAGACCGCTTTCACAACGGGAAATGGACTATGGCAGTTTACCGTTATGCCATTTGGATTGTGTAACGCTCCAGCCACCTTTGAGCGTTTAATGGAACGTGTGTTACAGGGTCTGACATGGAAAACCTGCCTGGTGTACTTGGATGACGTCATCGTTGTGGGAAAGACGTTCGCTGAACATCGCGACAACTTGAGAGAGGTGTTTACACGACTTCGAACTGCACATTTGAAACTAAATCCAAAGAAATGTGCTCTGTTCAAAGCTGAGGTGAAATATTTGGGACATGTGATATCATCAAATGGAGTAAACACTGACCCGGAGAAAATCGAAACCGTGAGAAATTGGCCAGTTCCCGAAGATAAACACCAGCTGAGGAGCTTTCTAGGTCTCGCCACTTATTACAGGAGGTTCGTCAAAGATTTCGCCGGAATCGCAAAGTGTCTGCACCAGCTAACTGAGAAGGGTAGACAATTTAAATGGTCAGGTGAGTGCGAAAGAAGCTTTCAACATCTAAAGCAGCGACTTTGTGAGGCACCAATACTAGCTTATCCCACTTCTGACACCAATGTGATATTTTGGCCTGGGGTTCGACAAATAAAACTCAATCGAAATTCCAAAATAATAAAACAAATCTCTTTATTTTATGAAACACAACGTCTTTCAGTTTAAATAACACCAAATTTAACTTATTTCACTTATTCACAATTCAAATACGTTTTTATAATTCAACACTTTTTATTTAATCTCAATTCAATCACTTTTTACTAATGCTTACAGTTGTTAACAATTCCACTTTCGAAACTCAACTCTCAATGCAATCTACTCTTGTATTTATACAACTTTAAAAGCTTCTGGAAGCTTCTGTCTGGTTCTGGCACAATCTAAGCTTTCGGTACTAATTCGAGTCTCGAATTGTTTCGTCAAGTTCGATTTAGTACTAAGTTAAAACATGTTGCAAATATGTAGCATACTTTTAGGCGCATGGTCGTTGTACACAATGAATGTTGGTTGTTGTACACAATGAATCCAACAGATGGCGTTAATTTACAAAATGTATCCTCCGAATATCTAAACTTGTTGCCACATCACAATACGTCCATGCCAGATACCTTTTATTTACATTTTTTTCGTTTGTTGTTGTGGCAGCAATGAAACTAGGCATAAAATTTAAAAAATAAGCCGAAAACAGATGTGCAGTTGTTCTCATGCATAACTGCGTGCAGAACCGTACCTAAAACAGATGTGCATTTGTTTGGCATTTATGTATTGCTGCATTATGGCAAAATGCAGCGTTACCACTGGACATTATTCAAAAGTTGCAAAAAAATGTTATACTGAAGAAAAAAAATGTACTAAAAATAATGTAAATAAAATCCAATTTGTGTGAATATTGAACTAAGAGAATAAAAATTTCAACAAATCCGACAAAAATTTGATTTTTTTTAAGTATGGTATTAATATAAGTGAACGAAAAATATAATATAACCATAAAACTATGACGAAGAATTTTCTTAAAAGCTGATTAACAAGTGTGGTATATATCATTAATGCAAGATACCTTTTATTTACAATTTTGTTCCTTTGTTGTTTTGGCTGCAATGAAACTAGAAATACAGTCATCGTGCAGTCACTGCAACCCCTACAGGAACTGAATTGGTTGGTCCCTTAAGAGCCTGTGTAAATTATTTTTACTGCACGGAAACAACTGCACATCTGTTTTCACCAACATCGTGCAGATTCTGCAACCCTGCAGAATTTTGGGTTTACATCCCCATAAGAGCCTGTGTAATTTTTTTTCCTGCACGAAATTATCTGCACATCTGTTTTGACCATTATGTTATGTATTTATATGCGAAATTCAAATTTCATTGATGTTTAACAGTAACTTTTAACCGTTGTTATTGATATTATAAGCAGAAAAAAGGAAAATTAGCATCTTCTGAATTTCTGAGGGTTATTCAAATAGTTTTGAGAAGATAGTAATACTGAAACTGAATACCAAAACATCTTTTTAACAAAGATTCCTAGTTTTTAGTCTATTTTTGTAGTCTTTTTACATAACATACATATAAGTAACTAAATTAACCCGACTTCTTCTTAAATCCCAAGTCGTATGTCAGTTTTATGATATTAATAATTCCCAATCCGCAAAGAGCTATAGTTAAACCAAAGAGCGCTTTGTCAGCTGGTCCACCCTTAAGGAACACAGGCAACCCATTAGGCTCCTATAGAAAAAAATATAATTGTTAAAAAAAAAGAAATTACAATATTAAGGAAAATATATTTATGTACCTGGAATTTTTTGTAGTTAGCCAGTAGTTTTTCAGGAAGCGCCATTTTCTCTCTGCAACAGAATAATAATTGTTATTAATTACTATAAGTCAAAAGAGATTAGTAAATTATTTTTTCTAATTTTTCACTTATTTATATAATAGTTCTATCAAACTTACAACGTAATTTCACGAAAGATGCAGCTGCAATGCTTTTGACGTTAAGATATTTTAAAAATATCCAAAAATAAACTTCACATTTGCAAAAATAGATTAAGTACCTTTTTGCCATGCAATGTCAATTTGCGCGCAATTTACATAAATTTGAGTTAACGCCGATGTTACATTTTATAAAGAATACGGCGCAAAATTATAGGCAACCTATTTTTTAATTCATTAACTTCACATTACTCAAAATGTTTAGTGCTGAGTTATCTCCAGTTATAAACAATAACAAAACATTGTAGGTACTAGTTAAAATCAAAGTTGAAAGTTTGGATTTAGGTTGTAGTCCAGGAATATTAATCAAATAAGGACAAGTATCTCGAAATGAGAGATATTCAGGTATATAATTGTATAAACTCTTTTTTTGGCACCCTAAAACTACTCAAAACCTACTTAAGGTAGGGTGTCCGCGACTACAGATATTTCAAGGTTAAGTTTCAAAAAATCACATTTATTGCAAATATCTCATTTCTTATGGGTCTTATGCTATTTGTGTTTAGTATAAGTATTGTAGAGGATTAAACTCTACAAATTTTGTTTAAAATTTTTTTGACGTGATAACGTCTTATAAATCGATGACACACGTACGAAATAACATGACTCATGCTGATAAGAAGACTCATTACTCATGCTAACCGCGACACTGTGGTTCCAACCAAAATCGATCACAAGCACCAGGCGAACATGAAAAAGAACAGACGCAAGTTCCCAAAATAATTCCACTCAAATTCAAAAAGAAGAACAAAAGAAAAAGAAATACAAAATAAGCGGAGTTTTGTTAAGGTAGAAAGCAGATGTAGTGTGGTGTGTATGTGGATTTAACGAGAGGATTTGTGGGTGTGTGTTAACGGGCTGTATGTTGGTGTTGCTGCCATCAAAGTTTTCTTACGTCGTTATCACGTAAAATATCGTCCGTAAGCCGACTTTACAGACAACCAACTCTTTTTTTATATCTTGAACCATTTTCGAGATAGTGGGCAGAGCGCGTGCATTTAAAGTATCATTTGAGGTCAACCTGTAGTGTGTGTTCCCGATTAAAAACACGCCGTATAAAGTTTATAAATTATTGATAAATATATAATTCTAAATAATTTGTATTTTTTATTAACTATTACGTTATATTTTTGTTTTATATAATCAACGCGCGCACAAGGGACTATTTGTTTCTCTTTTAATGAGGAGCACACTGCGCAGGCATTGGGAAGATAGGGAGGGTAAATATTCCAAATTCGTGTTGTTTGATTAAAAAAAGAATCCCTATATATATTTTTTATTTTTTGTTCAATAATTCAGTATCTAGTCATTTAATAACACTTACCTTCTCATGTAATTATAAAGTTATCAAAAAAAAATTAAAAAATTAATAATAATAAGAACTACAAGTTCTAATTTCAATTTTCTTCTTCTTCTTTGTCATCGTCTTCCAGTTGCTGTAAAATTCAAATTCTTCTGTGTTCTCGTCTTCACCGACATTTGTCTAAAGTTCTTTCACGATTTCGGGGTCAAAAGTAACGTGCTCAAGTGAGCTTGGCACTTTGGCTCCCATTGGCACTCAAAAATACAAATGCTGGCACTCTTTTTTTTAAATAAAATATGATTTAGTTTTTAATTTATTTCCTCAAATATGTAAGGGCAAGATTGATTAAACTGAATGGGAATGGCGGTCTGTCAATCATCAACAGTATCTTTCAAATATTATTTCCGTACAAAAAATCAATTTAATATTTTACTTCAACCGACGCCGATTTTTGTTTTTTTTTCAACCCTGTCATTTGTTAAAACACACAAAATATATAAAGTTGGCAGCGCTCAGCCTTTTAGTCCATGTGCTTGGTCATTTCCTTCTGAATCTGAGCTCATAGAGCGCGCTCCGAGCTAACTCCGATTGAAAAAAGAATTACAAGCTGACAGTTGAGCCCTCAGAGCGCTCCGAGTTAAAAAAAGAAACGCGGATCTTTTTTGACTGCTCAAAGTCCTGCTCTGAGCTTAAAAAGAAAAACGCCTATTGACAACAAAGCAAATGTTAAAAAAGACTGATTGGACTTCATTAAAATCACTTCTGACGAATTATAAATTGACCTATTGAAGTAAGTTATAAACTTGCGAGATAACAATCAATCATGAATAAAGAAGCCTAAAAATGTTACGGAAAAAAACGTCTGTCCGTCTGTCTTTTTTGAAACTTAAGACTTAAGCTTTTTAACTGAATGCATTTTTTTATAGCTCAAAAAATAATGGTATTTTTCTCGAAACAGCTGTAACGATTTTGATGAAATGTTTCGAAACTTTTATTTACTGTTTTTAGGTATGATGTATTATTTTATTTAAAAAAATGGGGACGACTGGGTCGCACGTACTTGCTCTTATGTGCGTAATTACATTGGAAAGCAAGATCTTTAACAGAAACAAGTAACATTAACGTTGAAAATAACACAGTTTGAATTTATAAAAAGTATCAAAACCACAATACTTAACGGTTTTTAGTAAAAAGGAAGTACGCCATCACACGTCTTAAATAACAAAGAATTTATGAAAAAAGTATTTCGAAAATTGTAGGACCGTTTTTGATAAAATCCTGTTTTTTATTTTTAGTTTTTTTTTTTTTTTGAAATGTATGTATGCAGTTTTTTAGAGTTTATTAATATACATGTGAATATAAAATTTTGATTTGTTTTAGAAATATTGATTTTTCAAAAAAATAAATCAAAAATTAATTTTAATTAGAAAAAAAAGTTTAAAGTTTAAAAAAAATTAGTTAAGCTACCTAGATCTTCTCAAATATAAAATTTGACAGAAATTCAAAGAGCCGTTACCGAGAAAGCCCAAAATTAAAAAAAAAACCGTTATATGAAAGGTACCGTTAAAAGACTTTTCCCGGAAATTTGGTTCTAAATCAAATGATAGCTCAAAAATGTTCATCAAAATCGTTGGAGCCGTTTTCGAGAAAAATAAGCTCTTCCTAAGCGGTCATATGGCAGGTACCGTTATTTTTAGGCCTAAAAATAAAATTTCAAAATAACAGGTACAACTTTGAGGTAGTTAGGGACTTTGTGTACCTCGGATCCGCTATAACATCTGACAACAACATCTCGTCAGAAATAAAGCGAAGAATTACTCTTGCCAATCGCTGTTTCTATGGGCTAGGAAGGCAATTGAGTAGCAAAGCCCTCTTTCGAAAGACAAAGGAGACTCTGTATAAGATCCTAATCATCCCAGTCCTGCTCTATGGCGCCGATGCATGGACTCTATCTAAATCGGATTAAGATATCCTTAGTCGTTTCGAGCGTAAGATTCTTCGGAAGATTTTTGGCCCTATCTGGGCTTTGGAGGAGAAGGTTCAACCAAGAATTATACGAGCTGTACAGCGACATTGACCTGGTCAAAAATATACGCATATCACGTTTAAGATGGCTACGTCATGTAGAGCGAATGGACAACAATGCTCCGGCTCGCAGGATCTTCAATTCCATCCCAGAGGGTAGACGCAGTCAAGGAAGACCTCGCCTTAGGTGGCGCGCTCAAGTGTAGGACGACCTCAACCAACTTGCAGTGCAAAACTGGAAGCAGCTACCCAAAGACCGAGCTGGCTGGAGAGGCATGTTGGTTGAGGCCCAGGTTCGTCCCGAACTGTAGCGCCCCCTAAGTAAGTAAGTAATTACTTTGGCGTACCCTTACCCACGTAAACTCAAATAGCTCTCTTTACATTAATAATAGAAATATCGCTTACGGCCTTGTTCTTAGAAAAAATATAAACCCTTTAACTGCACTTAAATAATTTTATATCTGGTTTGAGTCTTCGCATTTTTAGTTTCTAGGCCTGATCCGTTTTTCATGCCCATGCTAATATTGACTTTCAAACCACTTTTCTCTTAAATCTGCGTGATAAAACATTTTGCTTGACTTTTTTTTCTTATGAACGTTACAATAATAAAAAAAATCTTACACTTGTATGCAGAAAAACGATTTTATGATACTTGGAAAAATCTGCAACAGATGAAGTTAAAAAAAACAGGGGTTTTATTGCTTTAAGCCCCAAAGGCTATGAATACAAATTATATTGATTGGTTTTATTTTAGTTTTGCTCTTCAATAGATATAAAATGTGATGTCTAAATTGGAGATAGACCCTTACTGTAGAATGTTATTATTTAAATATGTCCATAAATCATTTCCCAAATTATTGCCATCGAATTAGGAAAATCATTTGCCAAATTATTGCCATCGAATTAAGAAACACCCTTTATAGAACCGAACTGAATAAAGTAATACGAATCCTTTTATTTATTATCCGGATATCCGTGTTATAAGCGAATAAAAACACGTGTTTTAAGAACACGGATTTTTTGTGGCGAATAATATCAACACGGACTCCGTGTATCCGTGTTTCACAAATAAACGTACAGAATCGTAGGCTGTAGTATGTACACTGTTATAACGGTTTTTCGAGAAAGAAAGGACGTGAGTTATATGGGTCGGTAGGAAGAGAAGTAAGAGGGGTCACCTTTCTTAGGGACAGGCTGCACAAATGTTATTCCATCATATAGGAAAGATTCTAAAAGAGTAGTAGTGATGGAAAGCTTAATAGTAAGCATGTATAGGAAAAGCAACGCTACTGTGAGGCAACGTAGGGCTAGCAGTTAAAATAACGGAAGAATTTATTCGGGCCAACTTAGTTGGCTTTCTCGTATTGCCAAACGGACCTGGTGCGAAATTGTTCTTTAACTGGATGAGTGGAGGACGAGAAATTTGCTGAAATGACATACTGGTCTGAAATGCCAAATGTAGACTTATGGTATACTTATCAGGGTGAGAAGTAATAAACAAGTCAAGAATATGGGCGGGGTATTCGGTTTTCGAGTTGACACATTGATCAGTTAGGTTGGTGTAAATCAGATAGCGCACCAAACTCGTTAAAAGTCGAATAACATGATTTGAGCTCCTGTAAATATGCAACAATGAATGTTATGCTTGCGGACAGTGAATTAGAGCCACATGAAGTAAAAGTGTGTATTGAAACACTGTCTGTTATTGTAAAGTACGCTCATCCTATTCCTCATTAACATCCACTTGAAATTCTAAATATTCATTTCATTTTAATTACACAACTCCAAACACTTAAAATTCCTAGTCATCTTTTCCTTTCAATTGATTAATATCCCAGTACGCCGGAAAAGAAGGTGGCTATGAGCGGGATTCGAACCCAGGCTAATTCGCTTATCAGTCCGACACACTTAACCACTAAGCCACGGGGGGCACTACCTTTCAACAAATAGAATAAGTTAATAAATAAAGTGCCAGTAAAAAAAAGATTTAATTTAAACAAACGAACTGTGAAAACCTTTTCTTTTACTTTGAACAAAAAAAAATAAAATTACCAAAAAGGTAAAACCCCTCTTCAGATTCGTGAGTCTTAAGAAAAAGAAAAAACCAAAATAACGCACAATACCGTATTGGTGAAGGCTCTGGCAACTAATATTATTCCTTACATAACCGACGGTGATATGAAAAAATTTTTGGCATCGAGGTATAAACATGTAGAGAAAGTTCTAACTAATCAGTATTCACTCCAACCTGACCTTCCTCATCGAGCTTAAGAATGCGGTGGCATGGAGGCGAGGTTAAGTTGCTAGGTAAAGATCCCCCTACATCCGGCGAGCTAAGCTACGCGACGCCAGCATCTTATCGCCCTCGCCTAGAGATTCCACCCTACCTACCTGATTCTTCTCGATTCCATTTCCCGGTTTCATACCTATCTCAAATCCGAATATCCATATTGCCCCGCAACAACATTAACATTTTTTCAACAGTTTGTTAACAATGATATAAAATCAGAAACAAGTTTAATTTTTTTTTAAAGCGTTAACTACAAATATTTATAAAAAAAGCGTAAAATCATTTGTAAACCAAACAAGAACTTGCAACTTAAAGTTTATAATTAAATTTGTAACTAAATTAAACAATTTTGAAAAAGTTCATTGAACTAATAAAATAACAGTTATTATGACTTATGATCGACTCATGAAACTCGGTGTCCATTTCTTCACAATTGGCTTTGCTTTTTGTTTTTCTTCAAGTTCCTTTAACTCCATTTGTTCAAGGAGAATACGTTGGTTTTCCCTGAACTTTTGAAGGGGATCTTCAAATTGTTTATAATACGTGAGAACCTCACGAACATCATCTACCTCAGCTGTAGCAAGAGCTGTAAATATATTGGTTTTTTTTTATAGTCAAAATATAGGAGACACCTTGTTGTTTGTACTTTTTAAGAAATTGATCAGATCAAACAAAGATGCGTCGTCATCATTTCCCAACCATCTGTTGATATTGAATGTATTATCTGGATGAAGTTTAGTCGAGTTAGCGTCCCAATCGACGACGATTACCTAGAGAAAATCAATAGTCAAGTTAATAAACATGAAAACAAGAATAGGTGTACCTACCTTCTTTAAATCTCTATTTAAGTTGTCGAGGTTTTTGACGTGATGGCCATCGACGAAATGAGTTGCATCTCGCACCAGACGATACATAATATAGCCTTTGGGATCTAATGCATCTAAAATGGGGAATACTGTCATTCCCTGTTCGGCAGTGAAGACAACAATCTCAAAATGTTTTGAGCACTGTTCTAGGAAGTGATCGACACCTGGACGTTTCTTAAAACGCCAGCCAGTCTGATATGTCCAATCTGGATGGACCAGAACGTCTTTCATCTCTAAAACAAGAGTGTAAGGTGGCTGGATGTATGGATACTTTAGGGGATCAGGAAGAAGTTTGTCTCGCGATGGCTCTTGTATCATCTTTTGATAATAGTTCATCGACTTCCACATACGCTTTAGGTATTGTGGTACTGCGGGTTCTTTGCTGAACTCATCTTCGATAACGTTCCCCTCTGTGTCACATTCTGGCTTTCCAAATTCGTACACTCCCCAAACACCCAAAGCAATAGCTGATCCACCAAAAACTGCGAATCTGTTATAATTTTAGTTTCCATTAACAAATAAACTATAACTATAACAATAAACGCTTTATTGTGGCTTCTACGACTACAAGCTTACCCAAGCTTCATTTGCCTCCAGGCCTTTTCGTTTTCCTTGGCCTCGTCTTCTTCCTCCTTTCGCTTGCGCTCACGAATGGTTTCTTCATCGTCTGTCGCAGCAGTCTGTGGGAATAGTTTTGACAGAATTTCGGGTGCTTTCTTTGCACCCTTGTCTACACTGGTTTCTAGGAAAATTATTTATCAAGGACTCAAACATTTATGATATTTATCATTGAATAACCTTACTTTCAGTACTGTAAAATCGGCTGACACCGACCACAGCAGCAGCAGCAGTTGAGCACCAATTATTACTCGTGGACTTAAGATCATGATTATTAACTGATTGTTGCTGCCGCTGCCATAAGTTATTACACGTTTTTGTAGTACACTTTTTTACAAAACTTAACAAACTTCGCTGTGCCATTATAAATCAATACGATATTAATAAAGATTGGGTTTAATTCTTCACAGCACCGGTAATAAGACTTGAGAGCCTGCAAATTCCGTTTTTTACTTTTTCACAAATGAGAAATGATGAAATAAACTTGAGTTTTGACAGATATAAGTTTTGTTTGATTAAACGATTTGCTCAGTGAAATTTCTAAAGGTGCCGACACATAAAATCCATTTCTTTATTCTGTTTCATTAGGGTTAAAATTTGATCCCATGGATAAATTTTGACAGTTTAAATTGGGATATTATTTAATCTGCTCCAGAGCTAGCTAAATTTTAATCAGTCGGTTAAATTTTGCCGTCTTCTATCGTTTGTTTGGTGTAAAAGAGAAGACGATAAATATGAATTTATTGTTTGTGTCATTCGTCGTCAATCTAGTGTTCATAGACTAGTAAATAATTTATCTGGGATGGGAATTATTTTACAGAGATTTGATATTGTATCAAAAAAAAATAAAATTATTAGTGAAAAATTGAACTTATGTGAGTTAATTTTTATCGCTGCCTTTCGAATAAAAAATTAATAAATTTGATCAAAATACATTTTTCTCTAGGAAAAAAGTTTATTTATTTATGAGGGAAATAAAGGCTAATAACGAGTTAAAAATATCCTTTTTAATACAATTGACAAAGCCAAAAGCTAAAATTGTGTCCATTTCCATACAAACTTCAAAAATTAGCCAATGGATCAAATATAGCCAGCATCTTAACGCATTTGACACACAGCCTAAAGTTGCGTTGACTGAGCCTTTGAAGCTGACTCATGTGGCTGAAATTTGTTTCTCGTGTTCAGTTGTATTCAATAACCACACTACTTGACAGGAACAAGTAACATTTACGTAGAAAAATCACATGGTCTGAACTTATTAAAAGTGTCGAAATCACAGCACCTAACGGTTTTAATAAAAATGGAGTACACCATCAGACGTATGAGGTTTTTTAGAATTTATTCATTGTATATGAAATCTATAGTACTATCAAGATGGGTATTTCAACTAGTGCTATCTAGTTTCGCTCTCTTGCCAAAAAGTTTTTTCTCTGAGTGGAGATGTTAAAATCAAATTTCAAAGTTTAAGAACCTTGGGGAATTGTGTTATTATTGGATTCAGGCATGGTTTGTGTGTATTTTTATTTTCAAAATGGCGCTTTGTGAGAGCGAGCCCCCATTCTCTCTGAGAGTTTTTATTTTCACACTAAAAGCATAATGCAGGGGATTCCTCTTATTAAAAATCTGGTTTCACACTTACTGTCTTATTTATTAGATTTCGCTAAAATGCCGTTTAGCGGTTGATTAGTTACGCCACGTCAAATCGTTTACTCAGCCTTTACTCAACGTGGAGTAAATCCTTATTTATAAAGAATTTTTAACCGATATTAGTTACTTAGAGCTCATGTAATGCAACGTAAGGCAAAATCCAAAAAAAAGCGTCTCATCCAAAGCTCTGGTTAAATCATTTTGGCAAAATCAAACAAATTCGACAAATGGAAGTAAAAACCAAAAAAAAATTCCATTTTTTGAGCATCATATGATCAAAATGATTTTAGTCTTCTTGTAGTTAAGGCATTTATACCATTTAAATCATTTAAAAAAAGATAAATAATTAAAAGGAATTACGTTTTAAAGCAAAAGAACTTTCGTAAATGTTTTGGATTGTCTGACTGATTGACTGACATTTAGATGCTAATGTGTCCTTACGCAGGCTCTAATCAACCTATACACTCATTTTAACTCACTCAGACACTAATCAACGTTTTTTTTATAAATAAGGATTTCTTGATTAGAGGAATATTACAGGCTGCGTAAATTTACTCAATCTTTAATATGAGTTTATAAATAAGGCTGTAAGAGAAATTAAATTTTTGAGTCGTCTATAATTGAAGAACTACCCTTTTAATGTTAGAGCCAAATTTTATTTGCTTTAGTTTGGTATTAAAGCGCCCATAATTTTACGCCATAGTATTTTAATCATACTTATTGGAAAACGGTAAATGAGATGACAGTTCAGGGGCCGAATTACGGCTTCAGTGAGCGAGTTAGTGAGTGCCATCAGTGATCGAATGCACGACTTAACACTTTGGGATGATGACATTCGTAGTATGACGTATCGTTAAACTATTATAAATTGTACTAGCTTTATTCAACTTTGTGGTGTATTTATTGATTTCTCTATTGCCTACATTTTGTTTTGCAAAAAAGAATTTCATTGTTGCTATTAAAAAGAAGGAGAACATTTTGTAATTATTTTAACATGTAAAATGATTTATATTCATCAAACGAATGTAAAACATTTGAAATTTTGGGGAAGAAATGTCTAAAAAACAAGACAACATAATAAAAGTTCATATATTTTCGTTAAAGTATCCATCAGTGAACACTTTTCCTATCGAATGAAAATCTGTTCGATGGCTGAAGTGAAAATGTCAAAAAATGGTACTAGAATGCTCGATAACATAAGCGGTAACGCCAAACACATATAATTCAGTGACTTATTACTCGATAACTGATGCGATAATTTGGCCCCAGCACTAATACTTATCGGAAAAAGTAAATGAGGCTTGTAGGCACTGTCAAAAGGAGGCAGTAAATTTCTCTCTTTATAATATTGTTACTCTAAAATACGAGTCGTAGTTTTTTTCTTGTTTTTAAGGCTATCCCATAGAAAAAATGAACTGCGACTCGTTTCTAATATATGCCCTGGAAGCCCTTAAATTTTATTTTGTATATGTGAGAATACGTGTGAGATTCGTGTGAGAAGCAGCTAATCAGCCGTGCCCATGCTAATGCAAACCTATTAGTAGTCCAAGGAAGTACAGGTAGTAAAGTAGTAGTACAGGGACCGGCACACATATGTCGCTGAACGCGTATTTTTCAGTTTGTTGGCGAATAGTGAATTATCCGCCCAGTTGTCGTTCTTGTTTATTTTTTTATGGCCTATCCATTGTATATCTATTCTATAGTACTTTGCTCTCTAAAAGTACTGGAGAGCTCTAGGTAACGCCACCTTGGAGGCCCTAGGCTCAATGAAAGGAAAATCCCTATGTGCACCACCTCGCGGTTGAGAGCGGGTAACGCTTACGCACAAGGGGACCGAACAGCTGCCGGAATAAGCAGCCAACACAGCTTTGCTGGTTAGGGCACGGACTTGTCCTTGGGTTGAAGAAAATCTCCCTAAAGGCGGAAGAACTGTAGATTGCGGTCAACGGCATGTTAGTCTGGTGGCGGATGAGCTATTTAAAGTTGGCCAACGGTAGCAGCAAGTAGCGTCTGTACCCATAGTGGGCGGCTACAAAAGGCGTCTGTTTTCCCACAGTGGGCGGCCTTGTTTTATGAATGTGTTCGACCATCCAAAGGGCTGCTGGTGCCTTTCGAATTCCTGGCTTGAGCGTGTTATTAACCTTATCCAGGAAAACACTAAGCGGCGGGACGAAAATATATTTTTGCATGAAAGATGACAACGAATGGAAATGATTCCCCAAGGGGTAACCATACTTTGGTGAATCCTCCTACGGCCCCGGATGTAGTAAACCGCACACCGGATTTGGGGGTGCGGCAAATTTCATGTACAAATGACGATCGGGACGTCACAAATAACGAATCAGCAACAGGATCAAGAAATCCTTCAGATTCAACAAAACGGACTTTTGGCTACAAAACACGAACGAAGATTGGAGCATGGAACGTTTGCTCCCTGCACGCACCAGGAAGGTACGAACAGGTGGAACGTGAAATGCTGCGGCATAACATCAGCATTCTGGGAGTGAGCGAACCAAATGGAGAGGAAGAGCTGAATATACTGCAGAATCGGGACTTACGAGAATGTTGTATTCTGGCGAAGAGGAGGCAGGCAGATGTCCAAGACTCAACGGTGTAGGCATTATGCTAACTAAGGAATCTATCAAGAGTCTTATTTCGTGGAAACCGGTTTCGGCGAGGATTATGACGGCGAGGTTTAGCTCTAAAATCCGAAAAGTCACCATAATTAAATGCTACGCTCCAACGAATGATGCATCAGCGGACGAAAAGACCTCTTTCTATACTCACCTGAATTCAGTGTACAACGGTGTTCCAGCGGGCGATATAATTATCATCATTGGGGACTTCAATGCCAAAATCGGATCGGATAACCTGGGTCTTGAACGCGTTATGGGGAAGTACGGCTTAGGTCAACGAAACGAAAATAGTGATATGCTTGTCGACTTCTGCAACGCTCGTCAACTTGCAATTGGGGGTTCTTTATTTCCGCACAAGACCTGTCATAAAATCACGTAGGAATCTCCTGATAGTCGAACTAAAAATCAAATCGATCACTTCATCATACAACAGAAATGGAAGAAGGCACTGTGCGATGTTCGAAACGAAAGAAAGGCTGACACAAAGGCAGGTAGTGATCATCATTTACTCTTGGGTTTGCTTCGTTTACGAACAGCTGTTGCCCAGCGCCGCTGAGAAGGTATAGCAAGGAGACCAAGATTCAACACAAATGCTCTTAATGATCCTAGTGTACGTCGTAATTTCACCACCACACTCGGCGTCAAAACGTCATACTTTCAGAACGCCGGGTTATCGATAGATGCCATGTGGGGTCAAATTAAGAGCGCTTTCATGGAAGCCGGAACTTAAACTGTACCAAGACAGTCAAGAGCGAGAGATTCCTGGATATCCCAAGACACCTGGGACAAAATCACATATCGCAGATCACTCAAAGTTAGAATCAATTCTGAAAATGATGCTCAGCGAACATTGCTTCTACGGAATGAGTATAGAGCATCTCATAAGACAGTGCAGCGGTGTGTGAGACGTGATAAGAGGGCAAGGGTGGACAAACTTGCGGAAAATGCGGAACAGGCTGCAGGAAGAGGGGACGCAAGAGAACTGTATAAAATCACTAAGGACATTGTTGGCCAGCGTAGTAGCACTAACACTAACCATGCAGTGGTTGATTTGAATGGCAACCTTTTAGTGACGATCGAAGATCAGCTACAAAGATGGAAGGAGCACTCTCTCCTGGAGATTGTCGCCATTATTAAAGAATCTTACAACAACTCACTGGCTGAACACAATGCAAAAACGGAACTGCATTACGGAGCCGGAGTACGGACCAGCTGTCAAATTTGTCGTACGTACCAATTTCAATCGGAACACAATGCACGTACAGTAACTTTGACATTTAAATTAAAAAAATGGGTGGAATACCAAAAACAAATGATAAAAAAGAGAAGAAACTCTTATACAACGAATTGAAATATCATTAAGAAGAATGGAATCATCTGGTTTTATTTCATATATACTAAATAAAACGGTTTGGGAGGGACAGACGTACGAAAGATTGTTCTCTCTTTCATGATTTCTCTCTGCATCAGATAAAATGTCAAATTTACTGTACGTAAAAGTTAAAAGTTAACCAACCTTTCCGTATGCGTATTGCAGTTCCGTATGCAGTAACGTAGCATTGTGTTCGCCAAATACAGTTCGCGTGTATTCAATGTTTGCAGTTCCGTATGCGTATTCCAGTTCCGTCGTCATTGTGTTCAGCCAGTCAAGGTGTTTCGTTTTGCACAATGGACAGCTTTCCGATTCCTTTGATGTGCGTCAAGGAGTGAGACAAGGAGATGTCCTGTCACCAATTCTGTTTTTACAGGCAATTGACGATGTGATGACTGCCACGGTGGGTGAAACTGAGAGGCATGGTATCCAATGGAGTCTGTTTGACAAACTCAGCCACATAGACTATGCTGACGATATATGTCTCTTGGCGAACAACACGGCTGGCCTAAATCAAATATGTCATTCGCTGCAGCTAAATGGAGAGGTGGCTGGCTTAAGGATCAACGCAATTAAGCACACAACAAGGCAGGGACCCATCGAGGAGGTCACGCAGTTTAACTACCTGGGCAGTTTCATAGCACTCGATGGCGGAACGGACCTGGATGTAAACAATAGAATAAACAAAGCCCGTAGTGCATTTAGAATCCTTTCTCCTGTGTGGAACTCCAGCAAAATATCGCTACGCACCAAATTGACACTCTTCGAATCCAACGTAAAATCTGTGCTGTTATATGCTTCAGAAACATGGAAAGGCTTTGCAATCATTTCGAGCAGGCTGCAAGCCTTCGTTAACCGTTGTCTGCGGTACATTCTGAAGATACGTTGGCCGCAAACCATATCGAACGCTGAACTGTGGAATAGGACCGGACAGAGAAAATTGGACGCCGACATCAGACAACGGAAGTGGGGTTGGATAGGCCATACACTGAGGAAACCTAATGACAACATAGCGAAGCAATTCATCGAATGGAATCCTCAGGGTAATAGAGATAGTTTTCAATCGTGGCCACAGCTAAGGTCAGTCGCGGCGAATCGGGACAGATGGAAGGATCTTGTTGCTGCCCTATGCTCCAGGAAGAGCATTGCATTAAGCGCCTTAAGGAAAAACATTTTGATTGCTTTTGCAAAGGAAAATCTGAAAAATGCAAAACAAAATTCTCAACATTTTGCAAATTTGTAGAACGGAGTATTTGCAAAATAATTGTTTGAGTTTGTTCATTTTACGCGATAAACGTGATATATGTACCATTAACTCAAATAAATAACAATAATAATTAAAACCGACCAACAAGACAATACTTTATATAGTCATTCAATATTGAATTAAAAAAAATAAGGGATCGACTAAAAACTTCTTAATAAAATTATTACGGACGCCCTATTTTTTGAAAAATAGTACGCTCATGATTTTACTCTGTCATTAGACAAAAAAGAAATAATGAATGTTTTTTTCTTATGCAGCTTCGCTTGCAATATACATCACTTACACTGCATGTATGTATAATGTATGTACGTACGCACTCGTATTCTGTATCTTTCTTGATTGGCATGGATTTGTTAGAAGAATTTGCTGCTTTGCAAATATATGCTTACCATGTTTGATTATTATATTAATTTTTTTAGTCTGCAAAAAATAAATTTGAGTTGAAGTACCTACCTAGTTACTTATTTTACAAATAAAACACATTTATTGCAGATGTTTGTACCTATGTTATTGCTTTTGAGTATCTTCAAAAAATGGTTAACATTTTGTCGAGCCGTAAAATAGAAATTTGAAAAATAAAAAATTATTCTGGGTGTTTTTGATTTTTTTGATAAAAAAAAATTATGGAAACATAGACTTTACCTATGCCGTTTTGAATAAACATTAGCTTTTACTGTTCTTTTTTCAATAGAAATGTTAAAGGCAACCTACCTACGTATAAATACAAAACAAATCAATTCCTTATTACGTTCGAAATTAAACAATATACATTAAAACTGTAAATAGTCAAATCCGAACATGGCAACAATGGTATGTGATTTCGGTATAAGCTACAGAAATAACAAAATTTCTTGAAAAAATGCAAAAACCAAAAAAATAATTAAAGACGCACAATCTTGGTTTGTTTACGAAAAAATAAAAGGGAAATCCACAAATTTTTGTTCTCCTTACTCTCTATATGGTCTAGTCTCACTTTTTCAACCTTTCACCTTATTATTCATTATTCCTGCAAATGCTTGTAATCATTCTAAAGCGAGAAACAGATTGAACCAGCAACAGCACAAGCACCGTCAACAGCAAACAGCACGCCGACCAGCAAAATAAATTGAAACACATTGCTACCAGCACCAGCATCGTCTTCTTACTTCTGTTTGACACATTGTGTCATAAAAAAGTATACGAAGTTTTCTTTTGCCCCTGAATTTCACTTGCTCAAAGTTGGTAGCAATGGAACAGCAACAGCAAATTTAGGACTTTGGTCTAACGACGCTGGTGACGTTGCTGGTGCTGGTCTAATCTAATTTGTGCCATTGAAATACATTGGTTCTAAATTAATGGCGGCCGTTGTTGCTGTTGCTGGTTCAATCTGTTTCACGCATAACTCATACGTTTCTGAAAATATAACATACAACCTACTCTTTAATCATTATGTATATTTCATTCTACTCACCAAAACCCATACAATTGCATATCAAGAAACTATTGCTTTACTATTACGGCAGTATCTCTCTTAACTAGATGCTGCCTGATGATAGTACTATAGATTTTATAGACAATGGCCTATCCTCAAACAAAATCAAACAGTTTGAAAACAACAAATGTCACTAGAAAACAAACCTTTCGATACGCAAAAAAGCAACAGCAAATTTCGAAGAACATCGAACATAAAACGGACTGCGCAATAATATGAATTCGAAGTGTCAAAAAAATACGTGCACCACAAAAAAATTCGTTTAGCCCATTGATGAGAATTTTTCATTCGCATCGCAAAAATTTTCCTAATAAAAAATATCAGCTAATCCAACAAAGACCCTTCAAAACTCCAATACGAAACTCATAAATCCCTCCGAATCTTGATTACAAAATAAAAGTTCCAAATTAGCTCTCCCAGCCCACAAAAAGTGTGCAAGTGAGTTGAGAAAAAAAAGAATTATCCTTCATTGAAAAGAAACCCTGCCTGCACACTAATTTCTGGGCACACTACTCCGCCCCAGCAACACAACAACATACAAGGAGTCAGGGAAATTCTAGATTGAGACAAAAACTAGGAAAAAACGGACGATATCAAGGAAAATCTCGAAAAAATCCCTCTAAAATCCGCAATTAGAATATGGAGGCGGTGGCTTTAACCGAAACTGAGTCCCGGTACTTTGGTGACTTGTTTCTATGCTGTGATATTGAGAAAACAGGCAAAATTCCGATGCTCAAAGCCACCGAACTATACCGATCGGCGAATCTGTCCAATGACGTTATTAATGAGGTAAATTCGATCAATCTTCTGCAGCTGATGACGACGTTCACTTAACATGTCTTTCGTTTCTGTAGATAACATCTCTTTCGGGCATACCACAGACAGCTCTCCATATCTCTCGGTCACAGTTTTACTCGTGTTTGAAGCTAATTGCTGCCTACCAGGCCTCAATGCCGCTTCGCACCGAGTTGATATCATCATCTGTGAACTTGCCATTGCCCAGATTCAGCTGGAAGTTAGAGCCATCTTCACCAATCGGTTTGACAATGACACGAACCGATGCATTACAGACAAATGGTTTGGCAATGGGAATTGGCAACATTGCGTCCAGTAGCAAGGCAGCTGCAGTTCCTCGACGTGGATCATGGTTTGACGCTACAAACACACAATTGGCCGACCAGGCCAACTCTGATGTCCCGAGCACTGATTCGGAGGTAGAACACAATGAATCTAGCAGTGGCAGGGAACCGGTAAGTCAAAATGCGCTTTCTTATCAGTTCTTGAGTCTCGCCACACAAAAAACCTGCCTACGCAAGTTAAAATGAAAGTAAACATCTTATTGTTCATAGACATGGTTGCGTCAGCATTCTTATCTTGTTCTTCATAATTCTTCTCGGTCATTTGGACATTTGCATGACTTGCTTACAATCGCAATTTAGAATTTTGTTAGTTCTCTTGTGTTGAAGTAAGGCCGTTGTCGTAGCTTTGCATTCCAACAAATCCCTGTAAAAGAATACATTTCACAAGAAGGAGAATAATGTGAACTATAAATCTTGCTTGGAAGAAAAAGTGTGCGAATGCAATGCCTGAAATATACAATTGTGTATTGATTACTTAAAGGTTTTTCAACAAGAACGGGTCATTGAATTCACTTCCACGAGATAGGTTAGGTAAGGTTGGATAGGGTGATGTTTCGGCAGCTTTCCTGGTCTGAGCTAGGCTGGGTCATCCACAAAAAAAGTGATATGAGCCCTCTTCTGCATCAATATCTTGACACCCTCTGAATAAGTCTGATGTGCTAATTAATGCCCATTCTACTCATGAGGGCTCCGTTGAGTTGGGACCCGTAAGGACGCCAACCAAAAGGCGCAGTTGCGGTCTACCTAACTTTTTATTGTATTCTGTATTTTTCTTTGAGATGTTTGGGCAAAGGCTTCTTCAGACTCGATAATTGTCGAGTTTTGACCATCTCTGGCTTGCAAGTTTGAGAAAATTATCGTGAATTCTTTTTTTTCTTATTTTCCAGTGGCTCAAGTACCCGGGTACGGTTTGGCTTAGTTCCATGGTAAACCGTTTTTGGGCAGTTTTTTAGCGCTTTCATTTCCGTGAATGTCACAGTGTCCGGGGACCCACCGGAAGGTAATCAGGTTTGTTTCACTGATTGTTCGCAGATCGTTGCGAAAGCGATCAATCCGTTTGGACTTGGAGACGATTAACGATATGGCCTTGATTGCCGCCTGGCTGTCTTTACAAATATTAATATTTTTGTTCTCCATGTCTTACGGCCGCCTGCGTAGGTCTTGTCAGTTTCTAGCTAGGGTGGTTGTGCTGCTGCCCGTGCTTCGCCGTCGTCTTCTGTCGAAGTCACAGCGAAACGAACTCAAGATTTCTCCGGTACAGCGGATTGTCCCACAGACACTAGCGTATACGATAAAACTGCGCAGGCAAACCTCCGCAGGCAGACCTCTTCAGTAAACCGTAGCTTGTATGGTCGGCATAAGGCACTTGTAGTACTACATCCAATTAATGGTTTTTGGGCTAGGACCCTATTTATTACCAAAAATTCTACTGCAAGTATAGAAAGCTATTGAAGCTTTGCTTATTCTGGCTTTGATTTTTTCTTTCCAGTTTAGTGTCCCCTTTAATGTGGGAGCAGTAATATTTGGGACGTTGTAAACAAAACTAGTTCGGTCTTGATCGAATTAACATCCAGTCCGCAGCTATTGGGCCAATTATTTTTTTTTTTATTCCACGGTACGTCTGAAATTGGGCTCAAGGGTGAACTGATAAGCATTCCAAGCAAGGCGAGTATTACGGGTGGAACTTTTAAGGGAAGTAATGCAGCTAGCTACCTCGAGTGAATTTTTTTTATAAAAGAAACGATACAAAAGGAAAAGCATGAAACATTGCGTCGATGTGCGAGAGGGGCAATCAATGTTTTGTATTATATCGAGCAGGTGAAGCGATGCTTGAGAGCATCTGTCCAGAGGTGTGAGTTATACTCAAGTTTTGGGCGTATAAACGTTTTATGAATTGTAGCCAGATCAGAAGGAGAAAAAACTTCTTACACCGATACAGAAAACCTAAGCACTTAGCAGCATTCTTAGCTATCTCAATTATATGTTCGTTCCAACGGATGTCGTCGTTGACATATGTACATACCGAGTACTGAAAGTTTTTCGGTTTCTTCGATGTAAATGCCATTCATGAACAATGGCATGGGGGTATGTTTAGCTTTAACGATAGAAGACAGCATTGAGTTTTCGAAGAATTAAACTCCACACGATTTCTTTTACCCCAGTTGACAATACTGTATAAATCCGAGTTTAATGAGGTTATACCTTTGCGATTGTACGTCTGAAAGCGAAGGGCGTGCATCGTCGAACGAATATGAAAAGCTGAGGGTAGAGTCGTCAGCAAAATAAAATTAGAAGTAACACAGATTTATAAAAATTAGGAAAAGAGAAATCGGAGACAGAACGGAGCCCTGGGGCACCTGAACGGGGGAAATGGTTTGACTGTGTAGAAGATAGAGACGGGGAGGATGATGATGCTTTTATGTGAGAAGGTTATTGATTGGCACTTGGAAATATTAAGCTCCAAGCAGTTTTTGGAGCAACATATTGAAAAATTGTCGAGATCCTTTTGGAAGTGGGACGAGTCTTCAAATGAAGAAATGACCTTGTAAAACTTAGTATCGTCTGCGTAGAGTGAGATGAAGGAATATTTGACGATCATTTCAATGTCGTTAATACCAAGAAGGAAGAGGAGAGGGCATAAATGGCTGCCTTGGGGAACACAGGATGTAGCTAAAAAACGGCTTGATAAGACGGATCTGAACCGAACGCTGTAAAAACGGTTTTATAAATAAGAAGAAATCCATCTCAACAGAATGGGTTCAAAGCCGAAGGTGGAAAGCTTAAAAAGAATAAGTTTGTGGGAATTTTTATCCAAAGCTTTACTGAAATCTGTTGAAATACAAACAAAGTCAACGAGTTTTGTTGTTGTTGACCTGCCTTTGGGGAACCCGTGTTGTCTAGGGGAAATGAGAGATTTGCAATGAAAATTTAAGTTTTTATACAAAATGCTTTCGAAAATGTTGGGTATATGCGATAGTTTAGCGATGGGACGATAGTTTTTCAAGTCGCACTTAGGGCCTTTTTTGTGTATAGGGGTTATAAACGTCGTTTTCCATACTTGAGGAAAATCTCTTTGGCATATTTTTGAGAGGGGAAGAGAAAGAGTAGAGGAGAATTTCTTTAGAAATATAGCAGGGATACCCCGATGGTATACCCCGGAATATACTCACCATTTAGATGATTTAACTTTTCTTCCTCCCGCGTTTTTTTTGGAGGGAGGAATGGACCAAGAGATAAATTCGGTAAAAACGAGAAATAAGCAAAGTCAGGAACAAAAGAATCATCCGTGAAAGATTGTTTGAATTAACTTGCGAAATAATTAGCTAAAGAGGGATATAGCATTATGTATTTCTCTGTAGAATGCGGATGTGACATCTTCTACAGCTAGATTTTGAGATATTCATTAATTTTGCGGAAGTTTGCTTTGTGGAAATCGTATTAAGCTGGTGGTAAAGGAGGGTTAGGCTGTGTTGAAGACTGGAGAAAAAATGAGAGAAGGAGGGGAGGTCGGACGTTATCTATGAATGAAAGAAGCAGGTGGGAAAGTGAGATTGAGGAATTGATGGGATCTGTTGTAAACACAAGGTCAAGTTGCCTACCCATGTAGTTTGAAATTCCACTTACTTGGCAGAGGCAAGAGTCTGCTAGGCGATCAACGAAGAGACATTATTTGGCAGAGGTGGGGTTAGGAGCAATGTAAAACGATTGGTCGTCTGACAAAGTCCATTTAGATATGACAGGTTGAAGTCACCGAAAATAAAGATCTCATCATGGGGTTTCCACAAATCTGAAATGTTGTCAATCGTTTTGATTACAACAAGTTCATAAGATTCGAGAGGTTGCGATGGTAATATGTAAAAAGCAGATTATGTAAAGCGACTTATGGGGTAGTGTTATTTTGATTGAAAGATAGTTAAGGCTTGGGGAGGAGGATATTGAGAGAAGAGATGAGTCAATTGTATTAGTGACTGCTAGTAGTACGCCTCGGCAAGGGGATTCATTAGTGTCGCGGTCTTGATCTTCATCTCGATAAACCTTGAAAGTAGATGGGAATAATTCTTGGTTGTTTATTCTAGGAATAAGATTAGTTTCAGTCAGGGCAAAGACTTCAAAAGGTAAAGCATGGGATTGTTGAAGGACTGCTCTTGTTTTTGAGCGAAGTCCTCTTGCGTTTTATTAGCAAAACGTAAAATGTAGGTTCTGGGAGGCTGAATTATCAACGAAAAAACTTTTTATGGTCGGCTCTGCTACGTTGAAAGTGAGAAATCCGTTTTGAGTGGATTTATTGTCCAAAAGCAGATAGATCACTCTCAACTTTTTGAGGAGGCAAATTAAAATACAGTAGTGTTACGTAATTGGAGATGAGTCTCCACAGAGCTTACGGCAGTTTTCAGAGAGCTCAATTGTTGACCTGAAGAAGTGCGTAGGGTGGTTAGATTTTCGCTCAGAGTTTTTTAAATTTCTTGAATGACTGAAAGCTCTGCTCAATTCGATTGCCGCTAGAGATATCTGAGACCACCTGTGTCAGAGTGACAAGATGGTTCTCGATAGCAGTGAGCTTGTTCAGGTTCCACAACTGTACATTGGTTGTATTCAACTCATCGGCAATTGGCGTCACCAACTAGATATTGACCCGAACCGATGTTCTCCTTGGAACGTACGGACTTTCAGAATACTAGATGTGTGCCTTACTTTTCTTTTCCTTTCGTTCGGAGTAATAAGCCTCCGCAGTTGACTATATAAGCCTACTTCAAATCCATATATATAAATGAAATCTTCCCCAATCTGCAATCTAGTCGTACATTAAAAATCAGATCCTTCCAATATTTTCCAAAATTTCCAGGTTTAGAATCATTATTCCGGATTAGATAAGGCAGAAACTTAAAAAAAACTCTCCGTTTCCTCTCTCAAGAATCCACAATAAGCTTGTTATTAATTCTTCTTTAACTTATTTTTTTTTTAAATTTTAGCACCGACATCGTGGAGGCGGTGCGGCTGGAGGTGGTTCTCCTGAAGCCTGGAGTACCAACAGTGATAGTCCAACGCCAACCAACAGCGTTGCCGAACGTCCATGGGCAAAAGAATCTCTTTGGCAAGGACTTCTAGGCGATGAACACCGCCAGCTTCTTGGTACGGAAGAAGAGTCCTCTGATCGTCATAGTTCCGATGATGATAATGAAGGTGATCCATTCTACTATCAAATAACACCCGAACAACGGGAATACTATCAAAAACAATTCAAGGCTGTGCAACATGATCCGAATGGATTACTTTCTGGTCACATTGCTAGGTAAAACATTTCTTTCTTTGTTTGTAACAAAATGACAACATTTCATAACGTATTCTTGTTACAGAGTTTTCTTCGAAAAGTCGCAAATTCCCGTCAAAGAACTCCGTCACATATGGCAACTGTGTGACGTAACTCGAGATGGTGCACTTAGCTTGGCTGAGTTTACTGCAGCAATGCATTTGGTAGTACTACGTCGCCATAATCTGCCATTGCCAGCTGTCCTGCCAGCATGTTTACATCCGAATATGCTTGTTCAACCTAATCAAACGCAAACAATTGCAGACCCTCCAGAGGCTGATCTTTTGCATCTAAATGACGACGATGAAGATGACAATACGGACAATACTATAAAACAAGTGGTTGCAGCGACAGCTGCAACGTCTGCAATTGACTCAGATCTTAAGCGAGTACCTTCACGTTCTGAAAAAAATGTCATGAACATGAGCACATTATCGACTTCTTCACAAGCTAGTACAGGCGCCAAACAACCCAATGCTGCTCAGCAAGTAGCTTCCCTGAGTCCACCACCACCGGTAAGAAATCGAAGTATATCCAACTCTCCAAGTGTTGCAGAACCAACAACAACACCACCACCATTGGCAGCTAACTTGTGGAAAGTCTCACTGGACGAATGGACAAAATACATGGATTCACCTGTATCGGATAGTCCCGGTCCGAAACCAGTCAATTTCGATATGAAACGAACAGCCCAGGCTGTTGTCTCAGATCCACAAATTCTCCATCCAGTTCCATTGCGGGTTACACCAGTTGCAGGTAATTAAAACAAGATGTTTATTTAACATTAAGATATTTAGATGAATTACTTCTAGGTGCTGAAGTGGTTCCAGCAACCGCTGACGATGAAGTCGCATTGCGACTCTCACGAAAAACTGAAAATCTAGTCTACGACACCAGCTCGGGTGTTTTGCGTGAAAGCACCGATGGCAGTCCTAAGCCTCAGTTAACACAACCACCACCATCGTCGCAAGTGCCACCTCTGCCAGCTGCAATGACATCGTCTCACCATCGGGACTCTTTGCAAAACAATGACTTAAGAGCCATTCAGCGTCCACAAGCGAAAAAGTTGCCAGCAAAAAATATTGGCGCCATACCTCCGCCACCACAGCGTGAGCCAAGTATCGGCTCAAACAATGCTATTGGCAGTGAAACAATAAATGCAATAGATGGTGGCAACAATTTGGCAAAGAAAGACCCACCACCATTGCCGCCACCGAGACCACATCGTCATGGACGCAGCAGTAGCTTGGATTTAAATAAATTCAAACTTGGTGGCCCCTCATCGCAACCTGAAGTAAGTAAAATTTTGTATTTTTACTCTCTTGCATTCATTTCGAATAATACTTCGATAGATTACTGCTCAGGCAAGCTTTGATCTCCAGACGACTGGATTCGCTGATTTTGCTCACTTTCCAGTAAGATAAAACGATTTTTTTAAATTTTTTTCTTAATAAATTAAATTTTTTTTCACAGGCAACAAATGAACCGTCAACTTTGGATGCAGAGCAAACGGGAAGTGTTACTCTACCACCACGGTATAATGCAATCTCAGGCTTGCAATCGACGCAACGAGTTAGCGCCTTCGAAGTTTATCGCAAGCCCAATACGCCAAGAAACTCACAATCACCAGATTTTAGTCAACACAATATAACGCCACTGCCACCGCCTTCACTTGCTGCAGTTTCCAACACTAGTGTTGCTGATTCCGATTCCTTGCGCCATGTTTCCTTTAAGCACGACAACAAAAACATGCCCGATGTACTACGGCATCTTCGGGAACAAAATTCTCTGCTTTTGCGAATATGCAGCGATCTGAGCGAAGAACTGCTTGGTGTTACACGACGCAAAGAAGAGATGCGGACGAAGGTAGAAGCTAATAACAGCAATGCCGTTATGCCAAATGCTTCATCGGCAAGTGTTGCATCGTCGTCGTCAGCTTCGATGGCGCCAGTTACTGCCAACATAACTGGTGGTTCGGGCAGCAGTGGTGTGCACTCAAATGTTTAGGTCTATGTGGGCAAACCAGCTTCTCCTGTGATGGTTTCCTTGTCCTCCATGCTAGAATGCAGCATGTCAGGTATGTTAATATCGTTTGTATTTTTTTTAAACAGTAAAAAAGTTATAAAAAAAATGGTAGAAGTGATAAGTTGACTGTATTTATTTACGAAACATTGCAGCAACATTTTAAAGGATTAAATCGAAGAAGTTGCAAACAGTGCATGAAACAGCTTTTGATAAAATCGTTAAGGCTTTGTCGTCTGCCTGATCGACATTTAGGTTTGCAGGGAAAATAATAGATACTTACATGGGTTAACACTTTAAGCTTAAGGACAACAGGTAGTGTGATAGAAATAATTAGGATCAGATCGACCACCGCGAACGCCAGTGAATGTTGAGAGTCAAGCTGGGTCCCTTTCAAACCACCAACCATTCCGCGCCACTGCATGCATCCCAATAGATCCTCTTTCAAAGAACTGTGCATCAAATTTTAATGAATGAATCTATCAATTAGCATCATTTTAGTTATTGGTGGTAGTATTGGTGACCTCATTCAAGCAGTTCTTTCATAGTTGCGCAACCCAATGCTTCGGCGTTTTGGTTTACGCCATCCTCTCAACGTAACAGAGGTCTGCCGAGTTGTCTTCTACCATAAAAAGAATTGCAAAAGACTTTGGGCTGGTTCCTCTTTGCTCATGCGAGCTATGTAGATGCCCAGCCCATCGGAGTCTACCGAGCTTTATTTTTTCCATACAGTTCATGATTGTATCTTCTCCGGAATCGTCCTCCCTCACACACAGGACCAACAATTCTCCGTAAGACTTTCATCTCCAACGCGGATAGGAGATCACAGTGCCTTTTAGTAAACGACTATGTCTCGGATTCGTATGTGAGTACTGGAAAGACTATAGTCTAGTGCAACAGCAGCTTAGCTTTTATGGAAAGGTTTCTGAATTTAAAGAGCCTCGAAAGACTATAGTATGTTCTGTTAGATTTTAGCAGATGGAGTCTCCATTTTTTTTCTTGAGCTGACCAATCAACAATCCGTTAAAGTACACTTCCTATCGCTCCAGAATGCCTTACATATCGGTGATCAGAATTCTCTGTCCCTCATACCGTGTTCTATGATTCTCTCCATTTCACAGACAATTTTTTCTCCCAGGCTGCATTTTTTTTTGGCTGTGAAGTCTTTTTTCTCTATTCTTCTGAGCTGTACGTATACATCTTCGCATGCCCGCTGATGGCCACGACATGCTCGATGTTACTTACTTAGGGACGCTACAGTTCGGGACGAACCTGGGCCTCAACCAACATGCCTCTCCAGCCAGCTCGGTCTTTGGCTAGCTGCCTCCAGTTTTGCACTCCAAGTTGGTTGAGGTCGTCCTCCACTTGAGCGCGCCACCTAAGGCGAGGTCTTCCTTGACTGCGTCTACCCTCTGGGATGAATCGAAGATCCTGCGAGCCGGAGCATTGTTGTCCGCTCTACATAACCTAGCCATCTTAAACGTGGTATGCGTAGTTTTTTGACCAGGCCAATGTCGCTGTACAGCTCGTATAGTTCTTGTTTGAACTTTCTCCTCCAAAGCCCGTTAACGCACGTAGGGCGGAAAATCTTCCGAAGAACCTTAAGCTCGAAACGACTAAGGATATCTTCATCTGCTTTAGATAGAGTCCATGCCTCGGCGCCATAGAGCAGGACTGGGATGATTAAGGTCTTATACAGAGTCGCCTTTGTCTTTCGAGAGAGGGCCTTACTACTCAATTGCTTTCCTAGCCCATAAAAACAGCGATTGGCGAGAGTAATTCTTCGCCGATGTTATAGCGGATCCGAGGTAAACGAAGTCCCTAACTACCTCAAAGTTGTACTTGTCTATTGTTTTTTTCCAATCTGTCGGTGTTGTGTGTTCCTTTTTGTGGTACTTCGTTTTGGTCATGATTTTTTAGGCAGTGGCAGTTTAACATTTATTTCGAATTCGCATTCAAATATACATATCTTTTGGTCATAATTTTTTATTCCCTTTTGCCGTAACTTACCATCACTTTTACTGGGTGCTTTTCTGAAATCTAACAGTCTAGGTTCTAGGACCTTTGCTAGTTGTTTGGCTACCCTTCCTGGTGGCCTATTACGTAGTTCTTAATTTGCTTGGCCTTTAATTTTTTAGCCAGGTCCTTGTGCCTTTTACAAGAAATGCCGGAAAGTCCGGAGTCAGTAACCAACTGCGGGATTTTGAGACACAGCCTACATGAGACATACAATAAAATTCAAGCACAATAACATTAAAAGGCATGTGCAACAAATATGAATTATTATTTTGCCGTTTTCCTGGGTTTGCTTGGCCCCTTCCTTGCTATTTGAAAAAAAGTTTTTTTTTCGATTCATCTGGTATGCTAAATTAATATATATTTTTACTTGCGATTATAGGTACTATAAGGCAAGCTGTGGATTCGTGCAAAAAAAAATTTAACAATGAAACATGACATTACGATGATATAGAAGTCGAAAAAAGTGGATCCGAAAATTCTGTCCTTCTGTCTGTCTGTCTGTTGCCACCTCTACAGCCTAAACGGATGGGCCAATTTGCTTCAAACTTGGTATTTAGGTCTTTTTCATTTTTGCTCTAGGTCGAAAAATAACGGTACCTGCCATACAATCTTTAACAAAACGACTCTAACGATTTTGATTAAACTTTTAGGATGCTATTTTGTTTTGATTTTCGATACAATGACATACTTAAAAAAATTTAAATATATTTCCGAAAAGTTAAAAAAAATACTTTTTAAAAAAACTGGTCGAACTATTTTCAATATTTTTTTCCTCGGTAGACATTGGGCTGGTAACAAACTGGTTTCATTCAATCCCACACGAGCAGATATCTGCCGGCAGCAAAATCGTATACCTGAACCGATTTTGATTGTGGTAGTACCTCCTTAACGGACCAAACGCGAAACAACAATAATTCTGAACTAAAATAAACAATTTTTTGTGTGAAAAAAATCTTCTGCCGTTTCTTTTCAACGACCTCAGCCCCCTAGCCGATAATACCAGTTTTGTACCGGCAGATATATGCTCGTGTGCGATGGGCCATTTAGTTTTTCCGAGAAAATTCTTAAGGCTGGGTGTACCTCGAAAAAAATGGATGTTTGTTAACAAATTGGCGGATAACTTTTTTATTTTAAAAGATATTTTAACGAAATAAATTTCAATATTTAGTTAACATACAAGACTTAAAATGTTCATTATACTAATTTCTTATTTTCCAAAATTGTAAGTTAGAGATCATAAAAATATATACATTTATCGTTCTTTTTCTCTAATCTTAGTAATTTAAATTTTTTTTTTATTTTTTTTTTTAGAATTAAATTGAGTCAATACCGGGAGTAAAACTATTTTTTTTTTAATTAAATTTATTTTTTTATGAAAAAAAATTCATCGAATTAGACGCATTTTTTTTTTTTTTTTTTGCTTTAACGTGTTTGAACAGGTGTCACTTCTTCAATTTTCAATATAATTCATCGAAACGAAAAGAAATAAAAACACCAACTCAAATATTTACAACTAAAACTATTTTTTTTTATTTTTTTCGGTTTTAAACAAAAAAAAACTTAAAAAAATTGATTTTTGTTGTTATTTTTTAAATCTTTGTGAATGTTTTCTTGGTTTTCGAAGTTCAATTTTATTCTTAATTTTATCTGAAAGCTGAGTTTTCAGGCTCGGGAGTAAAACTATAGTTTTTTTAAAAAATATTGTCTTTTAACACTCTAATCGCTGATTAAAAAAGCTAAAATATCGATTGACTTTATAAAGAAAGTAAGTAAAGTTCTAATAATTTTGTTTTTATTTTTTTATTTTTTTTTCAATATTTTATCTTTTTACATCGATTTAGAAAATGTATATAACAATAATAATTTTTTTATATTAATTTTAAAAAATTGGTCTAGTTTGCATCTTTTCCATAGAAATTTCATTGCTAACGCACACAAACAAATTTGTAGTTCAAACGATTTCCGCAGCAGAATTTGACGAGGTTCTGCTATTTTATTTGTTCTCTTCTATTTTGTGTTGTTGTTATTACATGTGTTCTGCTTTCTACTCTGTAGTCTCCACCCTGGGTGGTTCTGATATTTTTTTGTGTTTCTCTCTCATTTTGTGGTTGCCTCATCTGTCATTTGTCATTTCCAAATCTACTGAGACTGACTGATTGGTGAAGGGATACATATTATTGGTAGGGTGATTGCGGTGGGAAGTATTTTTTTGTGGGTCTGTTTTTTTGGTGTGACCTGATCCGGGATGTTTGAATAATGTTATTCTGGAAACGTATTCTTCATTGTGTTAGAATAATCATTGTATATATACTGTCTATAGTACTATCATGGGGCATCAAACAATCTTGTGGAATCAGCTCGTGTCATGGCGCTAGTTGTGACCGCTAGATTTGTGAGAGAGAATTGAGAACGTAAGGCGGGAAGGAAAAGAAAAAGACGAGAAGATTATTAAGGGTGTTTTGATTCGCTTAGCTGAGGTGAATTAATTTTTTTGGAATTTGTACACAATACAAACATTTTCATTGGTTAAAATCGTTTTGATTAGCTCTTAGCAAGGGGTTTTTTTAAGTAAACAATTAATTGTTGTTGGTAGGAATAGGCAGTTAGGAAAGTAGAATTTTTGTTTATTTTCCTTTTTTTGTAGCTTTTGTTTACATTTTTTGAATTCTTTAGATTTACAAATTTTTATTTACTATTTTACTACAACTTGCTTTGTTGCCGTTTGCAAAAAAATACATATACATTCTTAAAATTTAAACACAATCTTACTTGTTGTATATATATTAATTTCCTTGAAGAAACAGATTTTGGGTTTGATTTGTAAATTATGAATTTCGCTTCCCAATCCGATAGGCGTTAGGTGCAAATTAAGTGCAAATTGTGTATAGAAATTCGTTAGAAAACTCTTATTGAAAATTCATAGGTACAAGGACTTGGATTATAATTATAATGGGTAGAAAAGGAAAAAGATGTTATTTTCGTTATTTTGTTGAGCTATCTTGCAGGACAAGTTAGGGATTCTTAATAATGAAACTAATCAACAATGGCATTATTATGAAAGTAAGGATTTTGAAGTTAGTGACCAAATATGTTTGTAGGTTTTTGCATATTCATATAAGGGATGTCGATAAATGGCTTGTTGGCTTTTTTTTTTATTAAATATTAAGAATTTTTATAACCAATTACAATTTTAATTTGCGATTATATGCATATAATATAATATAATATAACGCAAGTAATGCATTCGTGCCACATACTTGCTCTTATACAATAACTTGCAAATGTCTAGTTGCAGAATAACTGGTGCTGCATACTCTTAGGTGTGGGGAGACCCAATTTTAAGGGATATAGAGCCCAAAATTTATTCGTCAATCTAATTTTGCAATATAACGTTTTGTGCAAATTCAAAAAGCCGTTTAGAGAGGTGAAAATAAAAAAACGTGAAACATGAAAGGTACCGTTAACAGACCCTTCCGATATTTTTTACTTGCGTTTATAGGTACTTTAATGCAAGTTATGCGTTCGTGTAGATTACAAATTTTGAGATAACAATCAAAAATGACATTACGATGATAGAGAAACATAAATATTTGACTTAATGGCAAAATTCTGTCTGTCTGTCTGTAAGTATGTATTTTCGACTACAGTCTAAACGGTTTTGCCAATCGTCTTCAAATTTAGAACTTAAGGTTATATATAACCGTTAAGTAAAAGCTTATTTTTCTCAGAAACGGCTCCACGAATTTTTATGAACACAAATCAGTGTGCTATAGTAGGTGCGGGATATGTATTGTTGAAAAAAATTCAAGATGGTGGGCTTAAAACGGTACCTTCCATAGGACCGTTTTTTTTTTTGATTCGGCTTCCTCGTGAACTGGTAGCCGATTAGAACCAAAATTGATATTCAAGAAGAGCAAGTACGTGCGATGCAGTTGTGCAATTTATTTGTAAATAAAATAATACCTACCAAAATAATCTCAACGATTTTCATCAAATTTGTTAAAGCTATTTTCCACACAATTTGATCTTCGGCTATTTGACAGGTAGCCTTATCTTGAGCCCTTAAACACAGTTTTAAAAACCCCTCTGAGGAATGTCAAAAGAACTACACAAACCAAATTTAAAGGTTACCTCTTTAGCTGTTTAGGCTGCAAAGAGCTACACATTCAGAAGGACAGAATTTTGTTCACTATTAACATTTTGTTTCTCTATAATTGTACGTAATGTATGTATATTTACATATTCGATATGTTCCTATACACAAGCCCTTAAAAATTAATATGCAAGATGATAAAGGTTTCCCTTATAATTCTGCATTAAAATATTTTCTATTAAGGCATTAGCATTGTATATGTATCATGTATGTAAATAAACACATACAGTGTCAACATCTTAAAAAATGGCACAATGATTTTATAATACAACAACAACTTCTACTACGAACGATCCAGTAGTGCAATTCATTAATAAAAAAAAAACTTTCGCTAAGACCAGATATTTTTTATTTTGTTATTTTGAAATTTTTGTTTACATTTTCCTAAAGCCTCTTGTTGCTATATAAAAATCCCTAGCAACGGTTTTTTTTTTAAATACAGAATTTGTTGTTGGTAGAAATAGGCAGTTAGTCTATTGACTGCGATTTGAATTTTTGTTTATTTTGCTTTGTTTACATCTGTTTTATAGGGAATACGAGCACTTATACTAACATACATATTTTATACATTCGTACGAAATTGGCTAGAATTCTTTAGATTTTTAAATTTTTGTTTACTCAAGGAACGTTGCCGTGTGTAAGAAAATTTACACATACAGTCTTAAAATTTAAATACAAGTTTACTTCTTGCTATGCATATTATACAAACGTCCTTCAGGAAACTGATTTTTGTTTTCCATTCATAAGTACAAATTAAGTGCAAACTTTGCGGATATATTATAAGGATGAAAAAGGGAGATACTATTATTTGCGTTAATTTGTGTGTCAAGTTGCATTCTATTGTAATTTAGCCCTAGTTTTCTAATATTGCAAATATTTTGTTCAATTTATGTAGGTATATGTACCTACATGTACATATATTTTAATGAGTAATTTTTCCGAAAAAAAAATTAATGCGACATTACTTAGGCTACATACATCTTCTTGAATATCTATTTTGATAGTAATCGGATCAGCAGTTTTCGAGAAAGTCGAAGAAAAAAACCGGTCCTATGGTCCCGTTTTTAGCTCACCATATTACAAATTTTTTTCACCAAAATATAATGCTAACCTACAGTTAGTAGTACATTGATTTTTTTCATAAAAATCTTAGAGCCGTTTTCGAGAAAAATAAGCTTTTACATTACGGTTATATAACATTTACCGTTAATTTTTGAGCTAAAGAAAAAATTGAAAAATCTTATTTGTATAACGTCAAAAAAGCTTTATGCTCCAAATTTGAAAACGATTGCCCAAACCGTTTAGGCTGTAGTTTAATATACAACCGTAAATAGATACTTGTATAAGGCAAGTTATGCATTCGTGTTCTTTCATACGTACATATACCTACATATCAGGCACGAGGCGTGACTTTTTTGGTAGAGGAAGCACTCAACATAAATCCAAAAATTAAAGACTTTTTTTAGATCACAGTTTTTTAATCCACTTATTGCAATCAATAAATAAATAAATAAAATATAAAATAATATACATATATAAAAAACAATATTTTGATTAAAAGCTAATTAAAAAAAAGTATTCAAGCCTTGTATAAAAGATTTATCCTTCTTTCTTTTAAAGCAAAATTATCTATGATTTGATCACAAAATGTGCCCTTTGCTTGTATGTCTTTCAATAAGCGTTTTTCAATTGAGATCAGAGCTAAACTTGATAATCTTTCTTGTCCACACTTATTTCTTAGGAAAGTTTTTATTCTCTTAAGACAGGAAAATGATCTCTTTACAGATGCAGTTGTTACGGGGAAAGTTAGCATTAGTTTACAAAGCTTTAAATACTCTGTGAAACTTTCGTCCAAACCAATTGCAATTACAAATTTTAATGTTTCTTGAAGATCTTTTTTTGACTTAAAATTTTCATCATTGAAAATAACCTTTAGTTCTGTTTTTAGCGCAGGAATGTCAAAAAACCCCGGATATGAACTTTGTAGGTTATCGAGCAAGCTATCAGGAAAATGAGTTTTGAAGTATTCATATAATGATGTGTCCGAAAGTTTTAAAAATTCAAAGCATGACAAGGAACAAGGAACTAAATCGATTATCGACTTCAGTGATTACTTGCTCGACAATTGTTTCCAAAAGAGTTTTATAATGTTCCTTTGTTGACAGATTAATTTTAGAACGTTTATTGCTGTTGAATTGAGATAAATTTTCGTTTTCATTTATTTTTGCCCAAAAAGATTCGAAAATTTTTGATTTAAGTAAACTAGAAATACTATTTTTGAAACTACTTATTTTATTTAGACAAAATTGAACATCGCTGGATTTAGATTGAAGTATTTTAAACAAAATATCACTTTGTGGAAAAAACTCGTTGAAAAAATAGAGCAGAATTTTTTCTTTACAACAGCATTAAATGCTGCAACTCTTTTAGACGAATGGGAAAAAAAACTAACGAAACTATGCAGACTTTTGAAGAAACCAGCACATGGTTTAATTTTAGACACTGATTGAGTTAAAACTAAATTTAGCTTATGAGCAAAACAGTGTATGTAATGTGCAACTGGAATAATTTCTTTTATTTTTGCTTGCAAGCCATTTGAATTTCCCGACATAACAGCTGCACCATCGTAGCTTTGACAAACCAATTTGTTAAATACGTTTTCCTTTTTTAAAAATGGTATAATAAACTCGAACAAATTCTGAGCTGATCTTCCAATCGAAACATCGACAAAACACATAAACCTTTCAACGACAGCTCCATCCTTTTTAACCAAGCGCAACATTACTGACAGCTGTGATTTGTTTGATACATCGGTGGTTTCATCTAGGAGCAGTCCCACGTAGTCCGAGTTCTTGATTTCAGTCCGTATTTCCTCAACTAGAACCGTAGCAACCGAAGCGATAAGTTCATTCTGGATATCACTTGATAAGCCAGAAAAAACCGTTGAATTATCCAAATGATTTCTTAAAATTGGATTGTACGAAGCCAGTAAATAAACAGTCTCTATGAAATTTCCTCTGTTCAGTGAATTTTGCGTTTCATCATCGCCTCTGAAAGGTAGCTCCAAACATGCAAGATGGCAAGTCACATCAATTAAACTTTTTAAAATGTCTCTGTTTCTTTTAACGTCTTCATTATATTTTCGTAGTGCCCCGTGGCTTAGTGGTTAGTGTGTCGGACTGCTAAGCGAAAGAACCTGGGTTCAAATCCAGCTCATAGCCACCTTTTTTTCTGGGGTACTGCCTCTTGCGAGGGACTGACAAAACCTCCAAGAGTAAAAATTGTCTCGAAAAAGTGCATCTCATGTAGCCGTTCGGACTCGGCGGTAAACTGTAGGTCCCTTCCATTCCTGCAGAGTAACAACACACACACAGGAATGGTTGAGAGTATAAGTCACTAGGCCTTGGCTCCTTAAGGAGCTGTCGCGCCAATAAATTTATTTATTTATTCATTATATTTTCGAATGGAAAGTGAACGAGATGAATCAATTAAATTTTCTATCCGCACAGAACCAAACATTTTTATTGGCACCATTGCACTTAAATGAGAACCTTTTTTCCATGGAATCGAACTTATTCTCAGTTTGAGACAATAAGCAACTCAATAGATACATTATTTGTTTTCTCTCTGACTCCTGTTTTCTTTCATGCCATTTTCGGAATGCATTCACTCAATTCATTCTTCACACGTCAGTGGAAAGGAAAGAAACCAAAACAAAATTTGTTTCACTTTGGGCTGAGTACTAAGTTAAGAAAGCGAAAAAATGGAATGCCTAGCTGTTATGCATTCTAGGTATTTTTTGAGAAGCTTTTTTTGTTTGAGCATTACATATACGAATTATGGTGAGTGATGTGTGTAATTTCAGTTGGCTTGGAGTTGGAGTAGAAGGGTATTTGGAAGTTGAGTTCAGAAGGTGATAAGAAGGAATGCAAAGGTGTCACGCATTTAAGTTTTTATTAAGATTGAGCATTACAAATAATGGAGTGATGTTATGCATTCTCAGTTGGTTTGCAGTGGGGCATTTTAAAATGTATTCTCATAATGATATTGTGATTTAATTAACAAAATACATTAAATAAGAATGGATTAGTAGATAATATAAATATGAATAGGTACGAATTTGGTTCAACGGAAGCACTCATTCCACTCAATATATGAACGCTTCGTCCCTGCTACATATAAAGTAAGTACTTTCTTCTTTCTTGAACACTGTATAATAAGCCATCGTTATACCTCATGTAAAGAAAGTCCATCTTTTAAAATCATGAGATGAGAAGGGAAATTTGAAGAGAGCTGCGTAGTAGAATGGCCAAATAAATTGGTTGAAGCTATAGGTAATTATATGACTTAAGCTGTTAAGGCTGCAGATCATTATACATACAGACGGACATGCATACAGACTGACAAACTGACAGGCAGACATACAATTTGTTCACTAACTTTTAAGGCTTCTCTATTATCGCCATGTCATGATGCCATGCTTGATTGTTATATCAATTTTTTGTTTATAGTAACGAATCCAAAACTAGCCTCATAAAATTTGTCTTTGAAATTGTTTGTACATACGTATATATATACTTACTTTCTTACTTATGAACACGGCAACCAAAACAAAAAAAAATTCACAATAAAAACATACATTTCCCCAACAAAGCAACAACTTAATTCACCTAACTGCATGTATTTTTTTTCCTTTTCCTAATAGCCCTGTCTATTTCTAACCTGCCTCATCTTTATTCTCTATTTAAAAAAAAATATTCTCTTAAAACTCTCTTTTGAATTCTGTCAGTTAGTTCTGAATCAGCGAGACAGGGGGCGTACACAAAATGCGTCACCATGATATTACTATAGTTTCTATATACAATGGAATAATTTGGAATGCATCTTCGATGAGAAGCATTGTTAATATACTAGATATTCATAGTGGGCTGTATCCAATCCTGGGGAATTTTGTCTGGACCTTTGATTAAAATTAATTTTTAAAATTAATTAAAAAAAACGTTATATAAAAGGTCCCGTTAATAGACTTTTCCCGTATATGTGGTTCTGATCAAATGATAGCCAATACCAAAAAAAAAATCTCAAAAAATTTTCATCAAAATCGTTGAAGCCGTTTTCGGAAAAAGTAAGCTTTGCCTAAAAGGTCATATGGCAGGTACCGTTATTCTTAAGCCTAAAAATAAAATTTCAATTTCCCTTTGGGGAATGCCAAAAGAATCACACACACCAAACTTGAAGATAATCGCTTAAGCCGTTTAGGCTGCAGCTCGTTATACTTACTGACAGACGGACAGACATTTTACGCCACTAACATTTCAGACTTCTCTATGATCGTAATGTCATATTTGATAGTTATCTCAATTTTTTTATATTCACGAATTCTAAACTTGCCTCCCCTTAAAAGTTTCTCCCGTAATACTCGTCTCGCAAGGAATGCTCATCAGTTCATCCTGGAGCCCAATTTCGGACTTACCGTGAAATATAGGGATTCTTTTTTTAGCCGAACAACACGAATTTGGACTAGTTTACCCGGCGGGATTTTCCCTTGCCATTTTGATCTGCTAATATTCAAAACCAATGTTAATTGGCACCTCCTATCTCTCACCTCCCTATCTTCGTAATGCCCGCGCAGTGTGTTCTACATTAAAAGGGAAACACATAATCCCTTGTGCGCGCGTTAATTATAAAAAAAAAAAAAAAAATAATCGCAAGTAAAAATGTAAATAAAATATATCTGGCAATACTGACATATACCACACTTGTTAATCAGCGTTACCGCTATGACACTCTTGCTACAACTTTTCTTTCTGTTCTACTTTTTTTAAGTTTTTTAAAAAAATATCATAGTTTTTATGATTATGTTATTTTTTTCATTCACTTACATGAATATGATACTAACAAAATTAAATCTTTGCCATTTCGTTCAGGAAAACACACATTCACAATATTCAATTTGTTGACGGTATTTTGTCGTGCAGAAGGCGGATAATACTAACAACCTTAAACAGGAAATTAAAAAAAAATTGTAACCTATCTACCGAAACCTAAAATCATTGCTTAAAATATTAAAAAATGTTACTTATATGTATGTATGCAAGTTTTCTTCAATTAAAATAATTTCTGTCAGTCGTTGGAATTTTTATTCTCAAAATTTAATATTCATACAAATTTGATTTTATTTGCATTATTTTAAGGGGCATTTTTTGTCTTCAATGTCAGTTTTTTTGCAACTTTTCAAAAACGTCCAGTGGTACTGCTGGACTTTGACATTAATACAGCAATAGGTACTAAATGCCAAAAAGTATGCACCTCTGTTTTAGGGACAGCGCTGCATGCATAGATGCAGGCAGCCTCTCTGCACATCTGTTTTCGGCCTAAACTAATTAAACAAATTAAAGAATTTTCGAAAAAATTTTTTTTTTATTTTAATATATACATACATACATACATATACAGCCACTAAGCAATTATATAGCACAAGAACAAGTTCGTGCGACCCAGTCGTGTATTTTATTTAAATTATATTCCACGATGTGACCGCACATCTGAGCAGGAAGTGCGATCCAGTCGTACAATTTATTTATTTCTATATACTATATGAATGGCGCGCAATTTTGCTATTACTATTGGTGACGCTACATAGCGTGGTGCCAGCTGGATCTCTAACCTGTCGTCTCCTTCTATCGCAAATTAAGTCTGACATGGCTGCTGACTCTTGGGTACGGCGTCGAAAACTGGGCGATGGAGTTCATCCGCTCTACATGGCCGAGCCTTGTACCCCATCGGCACCAGCATCGTGCGTATTTAATCCATGGTTGTCATCTTAGTTGACGTGGTCCACGTCGATCATTGGCGGGATATTGGCCGTCATTGCAATTCAACAACCTGTTCAAGTAATTGTTCTAGATTTTTTTACTGCGTATCTGCTACAGTGTTTTCATCCCCATCATTGCAGAGCCCGGGACGGCTAGCGAAACTTGATGTTGACCTCTTCACTCTTCTGTAGAAGTTTCGCATCCCTTTTCTGTTAAAACACATCTACATCTCCTCCATTTAACGTAGCGCAATTACGGGGCAATTGTTACCATTTTTTTTTCAATAAACACGTTACGATCGTCTATAAAACCTGGATCCGATGCAAATTGTTTTTGATTGTCTGTGAATCATAATGGGGTGAAAAATCTAGCCGCTTTTAGAATTTAACATTCGTGTAGTTCGGCTAAAGATTAGGACTATATACTTAATAGTTTCTCTGAAATTAGTTTCTAGAGTAAATTAATAAGCAATCCAAGCGATTTTAGTATTGCGAGGAAATCAACTGAGGAGAGGAATACAAGCGGTTTTTTTTTTTGGTGGATTATTTGTTTACTTATAGCGAGTTTCATTCAAATTCCAAAGATCTGCTCTCAAAACAGAGATTTGATCTTTTCAATGAAACTTGTTTCAGGATTACTATTACAATTACTACAATGGTGACTGACTGACACACTTCCTCTGTCACTTGTATTTAGGGATGACACATATCATTCCATTCATAAAAACATTGATGTTTTAACATCGAAATCGATGTTATGATGATGATATCGGGATCTTTAAGAAAAATGTTTGTGAACTGATTTTTTAATACATAATAGATTATTTTAGAATAAAGTATATATATAAAAAAATACATTTCATTTATTTCTCAGAATTGAACTTTAAAACAATAAATTGGACAGACAACCAACCAGCCATTTTTAATTCTAAAGTTTGTGTTTCATTGCATTTGTAAACATGAAATGCGATTCAAATAAATTTGTTTTAAATTTCATTAATTTTTAAAGATGGCTAAAACAAATTTAAAGGATAATATCCTCTTTAGAATGAAAAAGGAGACATTAATTGCAACGATAGTAAATAATAATTAGTTGTAGTAGCTTAAGTAATATTCCACTATCAATTCCATTTCAAATATATTTTTAACTTTGTTTTCTTTTTTCTTAGAACTTGTGTTTATTTTGTAATTATCTCCTTCAAATAAACAATGACAAATTCGTAAAGTTAATAAAGAAATGACATTTCACTATTTTTAATTTTAAACTGTGTCTATGTGTTTCTGGTTTTGATTCTAACTACGAGAAAAGAATCGATTCAGGACAAAAACTGTCATTAACTGCCTTACGAACACTTTTGGACTGTTCTGGACGACCAAATAAAAATGATATAATCAACAAAGTGATTATTAGTAAAAACCACAGAAAATATCACATTTCCACATTGTCCACAAAATAACACATTCAAATACAATACCAGCTTGTTATCGATACGCCAAAGCAATACCTTAACATTAAGCTTAGGAACCAGCAGAAGTGTAACTTGATAACACAAAACTGGCACGAAATTTTCTTAACTAAATTTGAGATCCCTACGTTTTTCTTTACAGAGATCGGACCTTTCAATACACATGACACTATTACCGTTCACCAAGAATGATATTTCGATATTTAAGTGGGTATCATTTCATCGATGTTTATGAATGATATATCGATTTTTGAAAACATCGATGTATCGATTGCATTGTTGCATCCCTACTGACATTTGCAGAAAAGATTATTTACATGTATGTGTGCATTCAGATCAAATCTTCCAATCCATCAGAGATCAAATCTTTCGTGTTAAGATTTGGTCTAGATTTGCTCTTTTTCTTGCAATGAAACTCTCTAAATTCAAAAAAATCAAATCTTTTGACAGAAAGAGCAAATCTTTTCTTGAATAAAACTCGCTATTAGATCAATAGGTCTCAATCTATACTATTAGATCAATAGGTCTCAATCTATAAGTTCATAAAACGTTAATTATTTTATTCCATAGCAATATAAAATTATAATGTTTATATTTACAAAAATTACTAAAATTCTTTCTTTTTTTCTCTTTGAATTTAGGATAAATCATATTTCCACACAAATGACTTTTTGTGTTTACCCCGAGGGCAGCTCGATCAAAAGGTATTCATTTTGTTTGTCCTTATTATGCTTGAAAAGCATTATTCACTTTTTTATTCCTTATTAAACTACACTAATTTAATTTTTCTTATTTAAGTTTTTTGTATAAATCGTTTTAATTTACACATTTATATACATATTTTTTTAATTTTTCCAAGTTTTGTTTTCTGTTGCGATTAAATCGCATTTAATTTTATTCGAATTTATATTAAATAACTTTTGTCTTTAGCCATTCTAAAAAAAAACAAAAAAATATAAGACAGAGTGTTTAATTGTATCTTATAGTTATAAAAACAAATATGTTAACAAGTGATAAATTAATATTAATTATATGAGTATATAAATTAATTAATTATAGAATTATTTGAGAAATAAATTATATTATATATATATTAATGGAGAAATAACATTATTTTATTTAAACAAAAAAAAAACAATTATTTGCCATCATTAATTAAAAAAAAACTGTTGCTTTATGTCAAAATTACGTATGAAAAATAAAAGTATTTTATAAATTATTCTTAACATAAATATAAATCAATTTTCATGACTTTTACAAGTAAAAAAAAACTAAAGTTTAATTGCCAAATTTTGATCAAATCAGTGATTGTTATCATTGCTGCTGCTTCTTAAAAAAAAAAACATTTTCTTTTACTATATTTTACTCTCTTTTCTATTTCTAAAAAAAACAGCTGCGACTTAAACATACAACGATCGGTAGTGTTTTGACCATAAACTTTTCTTTTCATCGTCTGTTTTCGTAGTCGTGAAATACTATTCATAATTGATAGTAGTTTTGTTGCAAATATTAATAAAAAAATATATATATATATATTTTTATAAAAAAAAATAACGACAAAAGCACTTGAAAAATAAACAAAAAAATCATGCATTCCTTTCTTTCATAACATGTTTGGATAACATTTTCCGGTGAAGTGTTTGTAAATTATTTCAAAATTATCTTTAATAATTTGTTTCTTAATTAAAATGCTGAAGTAAAACATACGGGTGTAATTTAAATGAATACTAATTATATTTAACAACATATCTCCTTAATTCTAACTTATCTATGTTTTATTGAATGTTTTATTTATCTCCATATAACCGTCAGTGCATGTTCACGATGATCTGGGTTATTTTTATTTACCACAAACATTGGATTATCTGAAGATAACATAAACATGCAGTTTATGTTTGAATATCTGTGGGCCGACAGAAAGTGCTAAAATTCTGTTTCTGAATATAATGCCCCCTAAGATACAAAAAACTAAAATAATGAGCAAGATGACACCTAACATAAATCCGCTGTGATCGCTTATGTGGTGAAAGTCCAAGCCCTTTCTAGACTCAATACTAGCTTTACTGACTTTAATTTTTAGATTGGTGGCGTTCAATGCGTCCACTAAAAGTCAGTCAACGTCGCTCTGATTGCTCAATAGGACATAAAAGTTAGTTGACTTTTAGATGACATTTAGTCAAAAAGTTAGTGAGGATTTCTTGACTAAAGCGGGGCATCCACAGGCAGGTAAGTTTGCCCAAAACTGCCTGTGAATGTCGAAGCCTGTAAGCTTGCGCACGCATGCTTGCGAGAATTTAAAAAAGTTTAAATTTCGCAGGCATGAATGTGAGCTTCATCAGCATGCCTGTCTGTGGATATTATTGAATGCGCAAATTATATAAATTTTGAATTTTGATTAATAACGGAATGGCAAAAATTGTTAATGAATATTTTTCGTTGAAATTCATAGAAATTTACCATAGAAGCGAAAATTATAAAATGGTTGAAATGGTATAGCACCATTAGTACCAACTGATCTCTTTTGCTGAAATTGGGGAGTTTAGTCCTTAAAGAGTTTGCAAACCTAAAAGTTCACTGTTTGGTTCTCAACCATCGGCGTACCAACCGGGATCCGGTCTCAACCTCCTTCTTCTATACATCCCGATTGTTGGCCGACAAAATCCAATTGCACACCCCAAGGCTTCGGGCGTCCTGGTCTACTCTATCCTCCCAACGCAAGTAAGTGTGCCAACTTGTGTTCTAACATAAATAGAACTGCAAAAGACTTTCCGAGCTGGTTCCTATGCTTTCTTTCCGAGCTTTATTTTGTTATACAACATTTGTTTCAAAGTAGATTTCATACAATTCATGATTGCATCTTCTCCGGAATCGTCCTTACACGAACGGATAAGAGGTCAGAGTGCCTTTTTGTAGGTACTCAAGTCTCTGATCCGTATGTGATGGTAAGATCATCTTGTACAGCAGCAATTTGGTTTTCTGGTAAGGTTTCTAGATTTAAAGAATTTTGACAGACTATAGTAGGTTCAGTTGAATTTTAGCAGCCGCCCGCGTATTTCTTCCTCCATATTATTGTTAGCTCCCACTTTTTACCCAAGGTAGTTAAAGTACTGCACTAATTCAAATTCATGCTCCGCTACCCTGATAGTCAACCTACACAGCCGTGTACATTTATTTGGGATGCCGAATTCTCTCATGGCCTCAAAAAGTTCTACGTTGGCTATGCTATCGTAGGTGGCATGAAAGTCTACAAAAAAATGGTATGTTAGAATATTGAATTCCAGGCATTTTTCCATCACAACCCTAAGGGTAGACATCCGATCAATTGTTGGGTCTTCATTGACCCTAATAAAGTTTCTATAGTCTTCACTCGTTTAAATGTATTTCTGAATGAAGAATGTACAAGCGTGCCTGCTCGTGGATGTCGAAATTGATTTGCGCAAAACTTTGTGCATACTCAAGATTTGCGCATTCTTGCCGGTCTGTGGATGCCCCCCTTAACTTTCAATTGACAGTTTCCCCTTTACAATGAATTCGTGTCAGTTTGTCGCTCAATGGATTCACTTTGACTAAAAGTCAGTTAACTAAAAGTCAGTGTACGCATTGAACGTCTCCATTAACTTTTTCTCTAGATTTTTTTTTTAATTAAATCACCTTCAAAAAATTGAGAAAGTGAAGATGATTTCCATCAGTTAATGGAAGAAACATAGCAAGCCTTTCCTCATACCTTACCTTAGGTGGCGATGCAGTCAGTTGTGGATCTGGGCCTTAACCAACAGGTTTCTTCAGCCAACTCGGTCTCTAGTCTTAAAAGTTTTGCACGTGTAGTTGGTTGAGCGACCTCTCTCTGTTGCGTCCCTAACTTCTAATCATCTCTTGCAGCTTCGAAGAGTGCCGAACCTTAGCCACCGGCTCTGGCGGCTTTTCTATTTACTACTGTAACACCTTGTGCCTAAAATTAGCTAATTGGTCTGTTTCGTCATGTTTTCGGTAATTTTTGTTACGGACGAAAACAGCGTTATCGTCCGGATTTTACGGGCGATAATTTGAGGGCAAGCTCACTTCTTATGGTGTTGGGAACGAAAATTTGATAATTTTTCTGTACCATTCGTTTATTATGGCTAACTTGTTCATCTGCCAAATCGGAATGGACTTTTTGGTTCGGTTCTAAAACTAGCCTCTATTTGTTTCTGTCCATTACAGTTAGCCATGTAATAATATTGATATGGCATGGGCTAAAAAGGATTTTATAGAATACTATCTGTCATTTTTATAGAAAGAAAAAAAATTGTATGCAAGAAAATTTGTGATGCGCGTTTCATAGAATAATATTTCGTTTGCAGTAATGTCTCAGAAAAAAATATTGTTATGTTCTTGCTCTAAAAGTATTAAAATAAAAGAAAACGCTCTACAAGTTTTTCCAAATAGAATACTGTGTTTGTTTACTTTGGTGCGCCAAAATGAGCGATGATGATAGTATAGTAGTTCCTTCATATTCAGAAAAAGAGTTTGCTACTCATTTTAGAATTAAAAGGACACAGAAATTACAGAAAAACAGGCAGAACTGAAATAATAATGCCAAATGTTTTTTTTTTTGTTCTGTTAATAGTCTTTAATTTTCCGTGCACAAACAAATTTGTAGCAGAAAATCACAGGATAAGGACAATTTTTACTCTCTTCTGTGAAAAACTACGAAAAATATATAAAATGGAACAGCTTTGAACCGTTTTACAAATTATATTAAAAGTTGTTCCGACCCGGTTGTCTAGTAGGAGTTTTTCTGTGATTTGGGGGTTTAGCTGGCGTTTAGCCGCGTTGGAAAGCTCACGGAGTCAGCGTAGAAGGAAACTGCTTCATCGTTGTAATTGATTACTTCTAAGAAATCCATGGCTCTTAGATAAGTTCGGGATGTCGCTCCAGGGTGGTCAACCTTCTCCTAAGTGGGTTAGGGTGGTTGGCGGTTATAGAGATAACTTTTATCGCTGACTGCATAAGAAACTGGTCTAGAGGTTTTATTGCGCCTTCATCATAGAGTCGTTTGTTGCTATAGTGTATTTGTTGTTGGTGATTGAAGAAAAGTCCGGTGCACATTTTTAGAACAGTTTTGCACAGCAATTGGAACGGAGGTAATTTTAGTCTTCTGACATCTTTTTGCAAATTTGCAAGACAATTGTTTTATTTTTAATTGTCCAATTTCACTTTTACAACTTCCCAAAGAAATTTCTTGGACTAAATTTGGTAGGAAGGGGAAGTGTTTTATTCTTCTTCTACTTGTTCAAGTAACTTCAACTAACTCTAAAACTCTAAAACTCTGATTTGGATTGCAATTTTAGTATAAGAAAGCAATTGTAACCTAAAAGACTCAATAAAAAATCAATTCAATTCATAAAAATAGCCTTTAGAAACGCACGTATGAAAACAAAAGTGAACGAAACTTATCAAAGTAATTTCGGGTTGGGTCTTGGGTAAACAATTCAAATAAAAAAAAAAAAATAAGGCGAATTATGGTTGGGTCTTAAAAAAACAGTGTGAATACATGTGATTTGTATATCCAAGCCGAAATGACTTTGATAAAGTTTCGTTCCGTTTTATTTCCGAAGGTAATGTACGCTTTCAAGCGTTTTTTAAGACCCAACCATAATTGAAGAATTGGAACGTACGTTTCTTTACGAAACAATGCGAATACATGTGACTTTGTATAACCAACCCGAAATGACTAATAAAGTGTCGTTCAGTTTTATTTCCGTACGTTAGGTACGCTTTCAACCGTACGGAATGTCAAAAATGCTTGTAATTTTCTTAAGGCTATTATGGTCAACTTATGTATTGCACAGAACGGAAAGAAACTTTTCGATCGGTTTTGACACTAGCTTCCTATTTCTTTCGCGTATTATGCTTGAGCCTTTACTCTCTGATTGTCTCTCTTTTTTACGGAATTTTTGTGTGAGGAAAGGGTAGGAACTAGGCAGGGAACAACTTAAAGCAGTTTTTAGTAATTGGGCAGATTGATGATTGAAATTATTTGAAAAAGTAAAGGAACGCAATTTGTATATAATCAAACAGGATTTGGCTAAATATAGTTGAAATTCGTTATTTTAGAAAGTAAACGAACACAACGAATTTGAAATAACCTTTGAGAGTATTGTAAACATTAACTATAGTTTTAAATTAAGTTTTCCTAACTATTGCCAAGACTTCATTCAATATAGCCTTATTATATGCATCAAATATAATCGGTCGTTTTGTCAACTCGCCAACTACATCCCGCTTTTTTACCAAGCTCGATCGAAAAAATCATTGTTGCATCAGTAATTTCAGAAGTAATTTCTGTTCGCTTGTTGAAAGTTGCTGATGCACAGACATCTATAAACATAAATAAAAATGAAGTGTCTGTTTTTTAATATCAAAATAACAGTTTTTTTTTACAAGATGCATATGAAAATACATAGTATAAGTAATGTAAAAACACAATTTTTAATTTTTTTGTCTGTCTGTCTGTCTGTTTGTTCCGGGTAATCTCGGGAACGGCTGCACCGATTTTCCGATTATCCGATATGTGGCGCTAGGGTGGTATTTTTTTTTGGAAAATTCTTATTTATGGACCGATTTTAATGCGATTTTAACAGGCATAAAGCCGATATTGTAAGAATTAAGTAGGGCTATTTTAATTACCCCTAGGTATGGGACTTGATGCATTTTTTTGTTAATTCTAATTTATTCACCGATTTGGACGCGATTTTCACAGGCAGAAAGCTGATATTGTAAGAATTAAGTAGGGCTATTTTAATTACTCCTGGTGGCGCTGGAGCATTTTTTGTTAGTTCTTATTTTTGCCCCAATGTGGACGGGACTTTTGCAGGCAGATAGGTGATTATGTAAGGTGTAACTAAGGCTATTTTAATCACCCGTTGATGCCGCTGTGATCGTTTCACAAGCAAATAGCTTATTTCGTAAGAAGTAACTAAGACTGTTTTGATTACTAGGTGGTATATCCGAGCAACGCCGGATGGGTAAGCTAGTTGATTTATAAATTTAAAACTGGCAATATTATAGCCAAAAATGTTTACGTTACAAAAGCAGTATTAAAAAGCTAGTTCCTATATTTTCTCGAAGTTTTATTTAAAAAGTAATAAATTTGTTCGATAAATTTGATGAAATTCCCAAATTCGTCAACGGGCTGAATGTTCCTAATCTGAGGCCACCTTAATGCTGATGTTTCTGAATTTGTTTGTACCAGCAGCTCTCAAGCTTACCCCATTTTTCATTTATTTGTATGCTTTTTGCGACCATGATTTGGAATAATGGATATCGGGGTTATCTGTTTCGATTTTGCTAAAAACTTAGCTTCGTTTGGCTTTGAATCCTGAATCCTCACTGTGAAATGTTATTCAAAATGTTTGAAAAATGCATTCTTAATAAAAATGCTCCTCATATTTTCTTCTTTTCATTTTTTTAACTAATTTATTCATCATAACATATCTTCACTAACATATTCCTCAATAGAAAAAAATGTATTCATTGTTATTTAAAAAAAGCGATTGTTAAAAAAACTACTTAAAACAAAGAATAAAAAATCTCATGATTTTATTTGTATAATCGATAGAAATAAAAATAAAATAAAATTATATATATATTTAAATCTTAATTGTGATTATAAAAAAAAACAAAATATAAACGTTAAATGGGAAATGATATAACAAAAATTTATATAAATAAATCGATATAACAAAAATTAAGAGTTGTTAAAAATATTAAATAAAAATATTATTTTTTTGTTTTTAAATATAAAAAATATAGGATAAAACTTGTGTCCTTAGCTTGTTTACCTGACAAAAGAAAAAAAAATCTAAAACAAAAAGATATTAAAAAACTGAAACTAAATGTATATACAGAATTTTAAGCTCACTTTTTCATCAAACAAGAAGCAACTTAAGAAATAAATAAAATAATATTTTATAGACTGTCTTAGTTAAAGAAAAAAATAGAAAACAACTGTATACTGCAAGTGTATGTATTAATAAAAATAATCATAAATGCAGACATTTACATATATTGTATAATGTAATACAAAAAGAAAATAACTTCTTACTATACTATGCATAACAATCTATTTTTTAGTTTCCTGATAAAACTTAATGAAAATAAAATCAACTCAACAAAAAAGTATTAAATAGTTGCAGGGAGAGAAAAAAACTAAATCTACATTTACTTTTCTTTGTTATTAATTCAAGTTCTTTGAGCGAAATGTAAAATATGTAAAATGGTTTGAAACAAAAAAAAAATTAAAATAAATAAATGTACGGGAGTGAATGTTTGTATAAAAAAGAAACAAAGCTTGATAAAAAACGAGTCACTGAGTGTTTATAGTGTTTTATATATGCAATGGTTAATAAACAAAATAGTATAACAGTTTGCTTTTATAAATATTCTGTAATATTGATTTCAATCTCAAATTTTTTTTTAATTTTATTTCACTAGAGTTTGCGCTAAATGTTCATATCTACTTAAATATTCTTTAATATATTTTTCTATCAAAAGAAAAAAGAAAAGGAAACAATGTTTTTTTAATTAATCAAATTTAATATTTATTCGTAACTTGATGATTATTACTATTGGATTTCAAGTAGATGGACAATGGCAAAACAAATATATAAAAAAAAACTATTAACGAATCAAAAGAAACAAAATCTTCACCTGTCGATGTAAAAAGAACATGAAACAATAAAAAAAAACTAATAAATATTTACTATGTGGTCTTTTGTGTATACTAGCCTTACTATGGAGTTCAAGCTTCTTGCTTCTTCAATGGTCTTCCCAACAGATTTGTATTATTAGGGATTTGTATTGGCTTTTTAATATCAAAACGCACTGTGCGAGCATTGGAAAATTAAGGAGGGTGATACAGAAGGTGTCGATTAATATTGGTTTTGAATACTTTCAAATTGGAATGGCAATGGAAAGCATCTCCAGATAAACTATTCCGAATTCGTGTGTACGGCTTTGTTTAAACACTGCCTATAGTACTATCATGAAACATCATTACATTACATTTTAATCTACTCCGTAGATAAATCTACGAAGTAGACACACGAGCACTGGCTACTGAGGCCATCGGCTTAGTGGTGTGGATATAGAATAAGAACAAACACCAAAAGTGTATTAAATACTGGTAAAATATAGGTAAATGTTCTCGTCCCACTATTTAGAGTTAGTTACGGAACAACCAGGAAGATGGCCATACCTACTATAAACCTCTGTTTTATACTCTATCGAACAGGTGTAGTGATGCTTGTGAAGCATCTGTCAAGAATGGTAGTTATAGTCGAGTCTTGAGCTTATAAATACTTTTTAAATTGTTGCCAGTTCAGAAGGGGAAAAACTTCTTGTAACGATACAGAAGACCTAAGCACATTTAGCAACATTTGACATTTGACAATGCTGTGTAGATCGGGGGTTAATAAGCTTAACATTTGATACCGTTGAGATTATAGAGTCGTCAGCAGAACAGTTAAGTGGATAAGAAGTAAAAGAACATTCGACCCTATCAAGGTAACCGTCGGAACGAAAAATTCTCCGATTTTCTAAGAATCGGAAGATTTTTGCTTCGAGGTATTCTTCCGAACACCGTTTCGGGACATTATTCCGACATTTTTTAACGGACAGCGGGGTTCTACGTTGCAGTGCGATCAAGTACTTTTTTCATATATTTTTTCTCCGAAGTCCTCAAACAGAAATTAGTTTCGGAGTTTGTGCATAATATTCAGAAACCTTATTAAAAAAAAATTATCATTTATTTTTGTACACACATTATGTCTACATGTTTACTGTTTGTGTTATTTTTGTTTATTAAAGTTGTTTTAAGTTATTGCAAGTATTGTTCAACTATTCTTTTAATAACAGCTGGCTGGGTATGAAGTAAGCTTGGTGTAACTTACTTGTTATTCTGACAGTTATCTCCAGTTTTTTTCTTTTTGTCTTTAATTTGAAAATAAAAGCTTCTGCTGCTTTATTTTATTTTTTATTTTTTTTCCAAGTTGGTATAACATCTGCTTATGTATAGAGATGGTGGTCTCGAAGATAAATGGATATTTTACTATTCGATATATTTCCAGTGCGGATAATAGTACATCTAAAATAAGTTTCTAGTCAGCGCATGAGTATACTTTTCGCGGGCAAATTGATATTTTTCTTTGTTATAAGATTTATAACTTCTCCTTTAATAAATTGAAAGCACGAATCGTGTTATATAAACAAATATCGAAAAATATATCGATTTTTCGATATATCGATCTATTTCTTACATCCCTAAAATCCGTCGCATATTAAATCAATGCGTTGTCGAATTTAAATTGTTTTGTTCCGAAAACAGACACCTCGAATGTAATTTGAGTACCCGATTCTGTACCGGTGCGGAAAATGTTCCGTTCCGAAAGGATACCTCGATAGGGCCGATTAATACAAATTAGGACGAAATTCGAAGACAGGACGCAGCCTTGTGGCACACCAGCATTTATTTGGTGGTTATCATACTTTAAACCTCTAATACAATTTGCATTGAACTACCAGAGCTTAATAGCTTCTAATCCAACGAACAAGAGTATCATCGATCCCAAAAGTATGAGTTTCGGATGAGAGAGCTTGATCCTTGATCCAAAACTGTCAAATGCCGTGGAAATATCAAGCACAATAATCTTAATTTCGTCAAAGCGATGTAATGATTTGTTACACTGTTCGGTGAGATATGCCATCAGAACACCAGTGGAACGATTGCTGCGAAAGCCATACATGAAGATTTTTTTTAAGCTGACGGTTAATTAGCGTATACATAACCTTAGAAAGAGGGATCATAACTCATAAGTGCCAAGGGTCGGTAGAAGGACACGTTGGACAAATGCTATACTTCCAGGAAAGATTCCATAAGAGTAGAAGCGATCTTAAAGCTTATGCAATGATTAAAAACAACTCTTTAGAATAATGGGGTGGTATACCATCCGGGTTAGTGGGGCGTTCTTTTATAAACGATCTTTGACAATAACTGTGTACTATTATCCACCAAGATCCATATAGGTCTTTGTCGAAAACGATGCAGATCCAGATAAAGATAATGAATATTTTGTGTGTTCAATTCCCATTACAATACTGCAAAAGTGTCATCTATTTTTCAGAATAAGTACTAATTCTTGGATCTTGAATTAGATCCAGATGGAAAGCAGAATCCAAAATTGTTATTGTAATACGTGCTAAGACATAATCCAGATCCAGATCCGAAGATAATAAAACCCGGCTAATATTGTTGGTGGTATAACTGTAACCCATCAAAGATCTCGAGATGTCGACATACTTTCCTTCAGTCTTATCAGAATAGCGTTGATGAGGCTCATTTAAATTGCAATAAAATAGTATTGAGTCCTATAATCGAGATTAAAACAATCCTATACCTCAAGTTGGACCAAATTACACACTGAGAATAGAAAATTTCATGAAAATCGGTTCAATAGTTTTGTAGTCTATTGGTGACAAACATCGTGACATGAGATTTGTATATATAATGATAGCAAACCCACCCGGCGTGTCTCGGGTTTAAAATACATTTTCTGGATCCCAACAACAGCGCTATTAATAGCACTCAATTAGAAACTACCAGGTTACCGGCTAACCATGTTAATACTTACTTAAATCTAATATTGTTAACAAGACCAAGAATGTTGTGTTCTTTGAAGCCCTCTAAAGAATAATTAGAAACAAACAACAAATTTACTATTTTTTTCTTTCATAAGAAATATTTCTTTACATATCTCTATATAATCTTTTTAAAAAAAAAATAAACAATGTTTAAATTTTCTTTCGCTCTATTTATTATGAAACCAATTCATGGCTTCAAAAAGTTAATCAACTAAAACGGAAATCACATCTGGTATACCCGAGCAACGCCTGGCGGGTAAGGTAGTACATACTAAGTCTCTCCCTTAGGTGTACCAAAAAAAAAATTTTGCATTTCTAAAGTTTCTGACGGCGTCAACTTAACCACTGACGTTATTTAAATCCATCAAGTTAATATACTGCACATCATCCGGTAGCGAGTTTTAAAATATTGTTTCTTAGAGTTTAATTCTCATATAAAAGATTTATGTACATTCCTTCGTTTCGTTAGGAAATACATGTCTACACATTTTATAATTTTCTTTTGTAGCGCCATCTATAGAGCATTATTTACGATGGTATGATATAGATTCATCTCATTCATTATTTCTTACAGTAATTCATTACCTTGTATTTTTTACTTCCGATTATAGGTACTATAATGCAAGTTTATGCATTCTAGCAGATTAAAGAAATTGAGATACAATCAAATATGACATTACCATGATAGAGAAACATATTTGAGTTACTTGAAAAGTTCTATCCGCCTGTCTGTACGGATGTATTTTGGGCTGTAGCCTAAACGGTTGAGCCAATCGCCTTCAAGTTTAGAACTTATGGTTTTTTGGAATTTTGTTTAGCTCAAATATTAACGGTACCTGCCATATAACCTTTAAGTAAAAGCTTGTTTTTCTCTGAAACGGCTCCAAGAATTTTTATGAGCAAAAATCAGTACTATTGTAGGTGCGGATTATCATTTGGTGAAAACAAATTTAAGATAGTGGTCTAAAAACGGTACCCCTCAATGGACCGGTTTTTTTCTTCGACTTTATGGAAAAATGGTTAACCGATCACAATCAAAATAAATATTTAAGAAGATGTAGGTAGCCAAAGTAATTTCACATTAAAATATTTAAAAAAAATACTTTTTTGTATTTTTAATCATTAAAAAAAATATTTTGAAAAAGGATTTGTTTTTACAAGTAAGTTATTTTTGTGCTTTAGTTTGGATTCTTGAATAATTTTTTTTTTAAATAAAAAAGTTGTTTAAAAATACCGTTTTATTTAAAACCCGTTCATACGATATTGAAAAAAAGAACTTTCAATTTTTTTAACGAAATAAAAAAAATGGAGTTTAAAAAACTTTGAAGTTCCTTAATATATTAAAAAAATTATTCAAAAAAATTATTAAAAGCAAGTAAATACTTGCGATTCAATCGTGCAATTTATTATTACGGGGCGAGAACCATAAGTCAGGCGACGCAATTTAATGGTGGATGTGTATAGAACAAGTGTTTTTTTTTACTATGGGAGGGTGTCTATCTCCCTCCATACATTTGGGCGGTAGGGACAATTTTCTAAAAAAGACAATCTGACATAAGTTTCATTTCGCAAAAGCTAACAATCAACATTTGAAAGATTTTGTAGTCTAGTGAATGCGTTACCTATGGACGTAACTTCAGACTGTCTAAAGTTATTTAAAACAAGCCTATCCACCCGGCGTTGCTCGGGTATACTATACATTTTCTAAGAAACGAAACCGGCGGGGCGTTACCTAGTAATTAAAATAGCCTCAGTTACTTCTTACAAAATAAGCTACCTGTTCGTGAAACGACCCCAGCGGGACAAACGCATGAATAAAGTAGCATTAGTTACACCTTACAACATCAGCTATCTGCCTGTGAAAGTCCCGTTAAAATCGGTTCATAAATGAGAATTTAAAAAAAAAACGCGCCACTTAGTGAGTAATTAACATAGCCTAAGTTACTCCTTAGGATATCAGCTACCTGCCAAAATCGGTGCAGCCGTTCCCCAGATTACCCGGAATAAACAGACAGAAAGACAGACAGACAAACAAAATTAAATGGTGTTTTTGATATAAGTACTGTATATCCTTTCGTATACATCGAGTAAAAAGCCGTTATTTTGATTTTAAAAACATATACTTAATTTTTATTTATGTCCATGCCTTACCCTAGAGTAAAAGCCATTACAATACTTCTACTACAACTTTACTTGAAGTAATAGAAACAATTACATCTCTTGAGCACCGCCACGTCGAAACGTTTCATGCCTTTAGCTTTTGTAAAGCTATTTATTTAAACCATGCTCTAGCCCCCCGTGGCTTAGTGGTGTGTCGGACTGCTAAACGATATGGGTCGGTGTTCGACTCTGTCAGAACCATGGTACTGCGACTTGCGAGGCAATGGCAAAACATTCAAGAGTAAAATTTGTATCGAAAAAGTGCATCTCATGTAGCTGTTCGAACTCGGCGGTAAAATGTAGGTCCCTTTGATTCCTGGAGATTCACAACACACACACAGTGGTTAAGAGTATAAGTCAATACATCTTGTCTCCTTAAGGAGCAGTCGCACCAGTCAATTTTTTTTAAATTTTTTTCATACTCGAATGAAATAGCCAGTTGCATTCCTCCAATGACACAATTTAACAGTAGTACTCGCACTGAAAGTAATGCCGTTCCATTGAATTCCATAATAAGTAGATCCCTGAGTGAGTGCGTTGGTTAAATCGAAAGCGGTTCGAATCGCCATGCTTTTATTAGAAGTCTTCTTCCACAAATTTTGTCTTATATTACGCATCTGCCAAAATTTTGGAATCTGCAGCTAATTTGATACTTACGTGAGTGAACAAAACAGGCGTTTCCAAAACATTGTAATCTAAGGATCTGTATTGAAAGGTGTTACACAGGGATCGATTGTAGACCCAATTCTGTTTTCACATTCCATATTTGAGTTGTTAATCTTACCTTACTTTAGGCGGCACTACAGTCTGGAACCAAAAGGTTTTTCAGCCGGCTCCGATATGAACATATCAGGTTGTTGACGAATTACTTTAGGCGTTCACACAATACAGGAGAAAAGATCATGTAAGCGATGTTGAGGGGGTATCAGTCTCCTCAACATGTAGTTGGTACGTTCAGAAGGTTTACTTTTTTAAGGATCCGTCATGCTTTCTTATGACGATATCTTGCTTATGAGTCGGTGAATTCTAGATAAAATGGATTTTTCTGCACCAACTGCGAGTCCTCTGCGATTTCCCCTTGATTGTGTAGCTTTTACAGTTTCTTTTTACCTTTTGTTAAAACTTTCGAACTTCATTCATGCATTAACAGCTCTTTCTTTCCTCGATCACGCGATTCTCATGATCCTTTTTTTCTACCTAAAAAACCGATGACATCTTTCCTCTTCTGCTTCTGCACGTGGAGTTCTGGTCCTTCTGTGCAACGCGGCATTGTATTCTTTCAATTGCAGCCGTCCGACGTTAAACTCCTCACATTATTACCTCTTCTTGGCGTTGGTCGGGAATGGAAATATCCGCAGTCATACATTCGCTACAATGAGAGGAAACAGTCCGAATCAATGTTTGAAAGTTCGGACATCCATGAAACTGGAGCAGTGCCTTGCGTCGGTCGCAATGTAGTCAATCTGGTTAAGAATTTGTTGGCCAAGAGATCTCCATGTCCCTTTATGATGTTAAAAGCTTAATACCAAGATTGATTATTTAAGTGGACCGGAGGGAACGCTAACTAAAACCCATTTAATAAAACAAACTTGATAAAATGAAATTCATGAAAAACAAAAGTTAATAAATATACAAACAACTTAATAAAGGTAACTTAATCATACTCTTTTTAACAAAGGGTTTTATGTTTATTGATTTTTTTGCAATATAGATAAAAAAAATAATTTGTTGTCAATACTTGGAAATTCCGCAACGAGACAATCTGAGATTTGGCAGAACTGTGAGACCATTGTTGCATAAGACAATCATGTTGCGTATCTTTTAGTCCAAAGTCTTGCGATTCTATCATGTTCTTCTTTGTTTTGAAGATATTGCGTTGCAATACTTCCCACAAGTGGATCGGCGGGATTGCAGTCAGTCAATAGGGAGCAAATTGATAGCAACACTTTGGATATGGTTAGTGCTGGTGACCAGTTGTCTTTTAAGATGTCTAAGCAAATGACACCCTGACTATTAATATTACAATGGTATATTCTTGTCCTGAATGTAACTTTCGGTGGTTTAAAAGGATATTCTGGCGAAAAATTAATATCAAGAAAGAAGACACCACCCTCATAGACGGAACCAGGTGGTCCTAGTATTGTGGAAACCCACTCATACAAATTATCACCTTTTGGGCCAGCACTACAATTCGGTGGTGGATCCAAAGTTATTTCTGCTAGTTCTTTTTGGATTCTCTTAGCTGAGGTACCCAATGCTTTCGAAATTCTTGGATTCGTTTTGGTTTCTTTGATTTCAGGTTCGGCTTCATTGCCAGTTGAGTTGTTTTGGCCACTGCCATTACGTCCACGCCCACTACCGCTTGCTCCAGGCGTAGAAGACATTTTAATAATCTCTTTGTTATTTATGTAGGTATTTCAATCAATTTATAGCAGGACACTCGTCAAACTTTATTTCATATTTATTTTCCGTAATCTATAACCAGAGAGGATATATAAGAAGAATGTTAGCAAATAATATGAAAGAAAATACAATCTTTTGTATCTTTCCTTCAAGATCTATATAATTTGTGTAGAAACAGCTAAAAACCTGGCAAGGTATATGGAGCCTTTAAAATACTTCGAGTCCAAAAAATATTAGTTCTATCGAAAGCCGATAAATGTTAGCAAAGACTGGTAATTCTTCTTCTTATGGTTGTGAAAATTATTGTAATTGTGATGATAAGTGTAAACAAAAAATTATGCCGAATTCGATTTTAATTTTTCAGATTTGATCTGAGGAGATTTCTGATTTTTAGTTTTTTATTGAAAAAGCGAACATGAACCGAGATTGATTTTTTTTTTGTAATAAGGTTTGTTCGATGTTCTTTGTCCCAATGCGCACCGGGGATGTCAGTGTATTTCTTTTAACTGTCAAAAAATTTAATAGCTGTTCGGGTTTTGATTTAAGATCAAACAGTTCAGTGCAACATCGCTTTAATGAATATATTTTCTTAGCAGTGGCAAATAAATCGTTTGAATGACCAATGAAAGTAACATTTAACAATTACAAAATACTCTACGAAATCTAAATAATAATTCGTTTGTTCGTTCGTATTTGATGTCAAATCAAACGAATGTCAAACGAAATGTCAGCTTGAAAAATATACCAGTGTACCTATATTTTCATTTTATGTTTTAGTTTGTTTTGTTGGTGAAATATCAATTTTTGAACCTTATCAAAATCAATTTATCAATAAATTTATGTTGATTGTGTTGAGCAATATTCAGAGAATGAATATTAATGTGTGTTTTTTTATGTTTATGTTGCTTCTGTTTACAAATTACAAAGAAAGAATGCAATTCTTTACTTTTTCCAATCTGTCTTGCAGCGTTGCCGTAGTGATCGAACATTTTTGCGTGGCACGTTGGTACAAAAAAATCAATATTGTATTATTATTCATTTCCCTTGAACCTGCATTTCTAAAAGGCAGTTCATATATATGCAAAGTATTTTTTCCACCTCGAATGTTCTTTCTCCAAAATTTGCTCATCTATTTAATTACGAAAAAGATGTTTTTTTTAATGAGAACCATTTTTGAAATTATGTAATCTTAAAAACTCCTTTCTTCAATAATTCAAGAACGTTCTGGGTTGATATTTACAAATTTAGAACAAGAATATGCTTTCATTTAAAACTTTAAATGCAATAATGGCATATAATGGAATTATCAAGCCAAATAATATTATTCGATAGTTTTTTTTCTTGGCCCGGCAACGCTACTGGAGTACATATTTTTTGTATGTCTATGAACAAGTTTACACTTCCATTAACAAAAACGTCAAAGTTGAGCGAAAGCATTTTTGCTGTTCCATTGGAATCAGAATGAGTGGATCCCCGAGTGAAACCAATCGAAAACGACTTTTCTCAGATTATTGCCTGAATGCCTGTACCATGGACCTATTAGTATGAACTGCTTGGTTGGTTGTCTTTTCCATACAATTTCATACAAACATATGTCGCCCGACACTAACACCTGAATCCAACTAGGTGTGAAATATTTAGTTACAAAAAAATCATTTTCAATAAGTGTCACTAGAATATGTGTAAGAAATTTTAGCTGAAGTTTCTATGAATAGATTTTTTTTCAAACTTGTTTAAATTGAATAAGATATATGCATAGTAAAATAAAATTCCACTAGGTGGCACGCAAGTCGTCGGGGAAAAGTGAATTTCAAAAAGTAATAGAAAATTACAAAATAATGAGCATAGAAAAAAGAAATAAGAACGAAAACTGAGGATAATTATGTGTATGTATACCGGTCCGTGTACATTTCTTATGGGACTTTCTAATACGTTTGCATTTAAGTGGGCACTAAATGTATGGCGGATTGGATGCTGATTGGCTGCTTCTTACACGAATTTCACACGTATTCACATACATAAAATACAATTTAAGGGTTTGCAGGGCATGGTGGGTTCGAGTCGCAGTTTTTTTTTCTTTCTTCTATAATAATGAGTTACTATTTATCTCATCTTATCAATGGATATGAAATCTATAGTACTACTATGAAGCAGCTTCTAGTTTAGCGAGATACTGCCGTAATAGCGCTGCAGTAGTTCTTGATATACATTTGTATGGGTTTTGGAGAGTAGAATGAAATATTATGATGAAAGGTTGTATGTTACATTTTCAGAAACGTATGAGTTAGAATGATTACAAGCATTTCCAGCAATAATGAATAATAAGTACGAGTGAAAGGTTAAAAAAGTGACACTAGGCCATAAGGTAGAGTAAGGGAAAGAAAAATTATTGGATTTTTCGTAAACAAACGAAGATTGTGCGTCTTCAATTATTTTTTGGATTTTGCATTTTTCAAGAAATTTTGTTATTTCTATAGCTTATACCGAAATCACATACCATTGTTGCCATGTTCGGATTTGACTGTTTACAGTTTTAATGTATATTGTTCAGTTTCGAACGTAATAAGGAATTGATTTGTTTTGTATTTAAACGTAGGTAGGTTGCTTTTAACATTTCTATTGAAAGAAAGAACAGTAAAAGCTAATGTTTATTCAAAACGGCATAGGTAAGGTCTATGTTTCCGTGATTTTTTTTACCAACAAAATCAAAAACACACAGAATAATTTTTTATTTTGTTAAATATCTATTTTGCGGCTCGAAAAAATGTTTACCATTCCATGCCAATCAAGAAAGATACAGAATACGAGTTGCGTACGTACATAAAAATAAATAAATAAATTTATTGGCGCGACAGCTCCTTAAGGAGCCAAGGCCTAGTGACTTATACTCTCATATCTTTTTGTTTGCATTTTCAGATTTTCCTTGGCAAAAAAAATCAAATTTTTTTTCCCTTAAGGCTCTCAATGCAATGTCAACCATTTTGCACTCCTTCCCTGTGTGAATATTTCGTCATCCCTCAGTTTTCAGCGATACGCAAATGATTTAAAAATAACACGAAAAAGTGTCGATGGTTTGTTTTCTTCTGACTGCTAAAACTTTAAATACATCTTTCCTGTTCTGTCTCTTTCTAACATTGCATATGTGTTGAATTCATCTTCCCGACTAAAAGTCTACAATGCAAAATTGCGAGATAGCGAAACTAGATGACGCTAGGTGAAAAACCCTTGAATATAGAATAGATATACAATGAAAACACCTTATCTACTGCTTTAGTAGTGTTTTATTTGATTATAATTCATTAGTTTCTTTGAAAATCTTAATAAAATACCAAAGATGTCGCACACTTCTATGGATGGAATTCAAAAGTGTCAGTTATGTTTTACTGGTAAATGCGACTTTTTGATTTTTTAAATACAGATGTCGCGAGCTTCTACGTCAACATTTTAAGTAGTTATGTTTTTTTTCCTGAAGTGGATTCAGGAGAGCTCGCATCGCATTCTTAATGTTGGCAATTTTTTTTGAAAATTGTTGTATGAAGCTGACATTAGACTAGCAGTCCATATTTAATACGTCCATGATTCGAATAATGACCACTAGGTTAATCTACAAAATAAATTAAAAATGTATGCAAAACCCCCAATTAACAATTTTGCTTCCGATTTTGCAGTTAATTAGCACTCTCTCGTGAGCACTGTCTTCTGTGAAAAAAACTGAACAATAGATGAAACAGCTCATGGACCTAATGGATATAGTTTTTTTGTCATTTCCATACTATGCTATCTTAGCAATCAATATCAATTACTGCGGTATTACAATTGGACGTTCTGTAGTCCGCGTGTTTCGTTTATTTTTTTTTTAACCCTTGTCCCGTCCATCGCGCATTTTTACACTTAGATGTTTTCCTCATGTTTGCATTGCGTGTTTTTGACAGCTCTCTTTCATTGTTTCTTTCTTTCAATTAAATCTATTGCTGCGTTCACATTTTGTGTCCTTTGTATTGCTGTTGTAATAAGCATATGATTAAAAGCAGTCAATATACAGCTGATCGAAGAACAAATGGAAAGAGAGGGGAAATCCAAAGGTATTTTAAATTTTTTTGGATAATTTTCTCTTTTAAAGGAGCACGTGATGAACAGCTAACTAATGTTTTGTTTCTGCTTCGAATTTCAGGTTATTTATTTGGTAAGGTTTGTTCGCTCACAAAAAAAATTGTTATTTGGTATCCGAAATGCAAATTAAGTAAAACTGTGAAGTCCATCTAATGCTGAGGAATAAAGAAGACGATCAAAAGGAATGTAAAACACGCGATGCAAATCCTACCCACAACCCGCCGAGTTGAGACGATTTAAAATATTTCAATTTCACATCTCTCGTTCGCACTATATTGCGCCTTTGCAAAAACGTCAAAACAATTCCCAATCATCCCAAAATTCAAAAAAAGGACATGCCTTACGATGTACTGTAAAATATCGTATTATAGGTTTTACATACAAAGATGTGAAAGTAATATCAATGGGTTTTCATGCAACGTAACGATATCGTAAATTGGTTGTCAAAAATTATATAGAAATATTTTTACTAGTTGCAAACTTTGCAGAATAATTTGTGTTGTAAAGCTTGGTGGAAAATATCGTTAACGTCGTAAACAAAACAACAACAAATAACAACATTTTCTTTTGAGCTGAATTTTGGCCAGTGTTGATTGTGTTGGTGTAAAAGAAAACGCGATAAGTATGAATTTGTTATTCGTGTCATTCGTCGTCTATTTAGTATTCATAGACTAGTAAATAAATTGTCTGTGATGGGAATTCTTTTACAGAAATGTGGGGTTGTTGTTTAAAAAAAATTAATTATTAAACATTTAAAAACAAGTATACATTGAACTTATGTGAGCTAATTTTTAACTTTGTATTTTTTTACGCTGTCTCGTATAAAAAAAGTAACAAATTTGATCATGAAAAATGTACTATCTATGTGGGATTAAAATTTAATCCAATTGACACAGCAAGAGGCTAATTGTGTCCATTTAGAAGTAAACGTCAAAATTTACCCAACATTTTAACGCAAATGGCACACGGCCTTAGAATAAAGTATACCCTTACAAAGTTTTGTTTCATTCCTCTACTGTGATTTATTCAAAGTATTTCCGAACGCTGAAGAATTCGAAATTCGAAATGTCAAAGCAAACTGTCAAAAATAAATTAAAAAAAAGTACTTTTAGTACTTTTAGTTTTACACAAACAGCTGTAGCTTGCCATCGAAGGTTGTTCGCGGATATTTAACTTGCGGTTCGGTTGTAAAAAAGTGAATTTAAAATAAAAATGCTTTCGAATCAATTTAAATAAAAAACATTTATTAATGTTGTCAATTAATTTCTTGCCATTCAAGTTCAATAGACAAGAAAAAATCAACATTTTCACGCCAAAACAATTGCTTTGCTTAGTTTATTCTTAAAATAGTCCGTTTAAAACATTAAACATTTGTTGTACTCCTTTGCATCTATAAGTTCAAGTTTAGCAGTAAACGGATAGTGTAACAAACAATTTGGAACTTGAAGCATGACACAAGCGGTGAGTAAATAAATAATTGCCATTATTTCAAGTAACTTTTGCCCTCAAATTGCACTTACGTAAGTTAAAGTGATTACAGAAGAGAAGATAATTAAAGTAGCAATTCGCAATCTATGCCATTAAGGTGCAATCACTTGATATGACATTGGAACTTGGGAAAAGTCACCTGTGCCGTGATATTTGGCTTTATGATGATTCCAACCATGAATGCTATATTGTCTTATCGTTGGTGTTGTTATATTCTGAAACATGTTTCTCACCCTGATTTTTTATCAATGAATCATCAATTTGTTTTTTTTTTTTGTGAATCAATCGCCTTTGTCTTTATGTCCAACGCAAAACACAAACATAATGCAATTTGATAAGAAAATGCTGGAAGTTTATTGTTTAAAAAACAAAAACAAAAAGATGCTTCATAAACTCACAATGCAAACGTGTGGGCATGAGTTGGAGTAAAAGTTCCCGGTTCTCAGTCATGACAGTGGTTTGTCGGGTTTTTTACGGTATGAGTAGGTGATATGACCTTGAATCGCATTGGCATTGAACTCTGCACTGGGTATTGGCCAAAATAACCATTAGGCAATGGGCACTGTTTTTTTCCCAAATAGCCGCAGTACAACAAAGGATTGATATTCCTTATTGCTTATACTTTGTACACCATAGGTACGTTTAAGATCAACTAGAGTGTCTATGTATTTGAATAATTCTTTGTATTTTGTGTAACGAGAAATCCTCTGCTGGTACTTTGTAACAATTATACACAAATACTTTGTTCAGGTTCATTCATCTCATCAGTCTGATTTGAGTAAGGAGTTAGATCGTTCGCTCTTGGAACGGCCTTATGAGTATATAGTGTCTTTCTGGAAGCCTTCTTTCTTGTGGCACTTAACAGCTTCGCATTAGATATAGACCAATGTTTTTCAAATATATAACCCAAGGAAATGTCGGTTAGAATCCCGCTTTTGGATTTTGATTTTCGTGGTTAAGTTTTAAGTATTAAAATGCGTATCGTTACCTTTTTGCATTAGTACAACGTAAAATCCATTGTTTTTTTATTTACCCAAAAAACGAGGAAAGTCTCTGATACCATCTCGAGTTAATTGCAGTCTTTTGTGAATGCCTATATGTGTTAGATCCCGTAGTTTTATGACACCCCATTTAATAGCTTGAACGAAGAAATTTGTTTAAGTATTTGAGTATTTCAAAATTTTTAAATAAACACACATTTTCTGGTAAAAATAAAAACGAAGGCGTAGTATACGATAAAAATAGAAAGTTTGGAAACAACAAGTCATTTGCATTCCTTTTTCAGATGAGAGCGCATATCATTATTGTGTGGCTTGTTGGAAATAAACTTAAATGTATTATTTTGTCTCATGTAAAATATTTGTATAATTTAAAGAAATTTCCTCACAAAAACTTTTAAGGAACAAAATCTCAATTGCTCTTCCTGCATTAGCGTTTCCTTCAAGATATCGTGTTTGGCACATGAGTTAGACACTTTGAACGAATAGGTCCAAAATTACAGAAGTTTTTTTGATTCTTAAAAAAGCTTATTATAACTGACGCGAAAAGCTGAACTAGTTCCGATATAGTTCTCCAGATATCACGCCAAGTTCAGTTTTTCAAAAACTTTGACGTTGGACAAAACAATCCGTGACTCTGACACGTCCAGGCAGATATTGTTCTAAGCAGACAACATCGGCATTATCAAGATTTTTATATCCAGATCAAATAAGCGGCACAAATCCTGGACTGTACATCTATTAAGACTATAGGACTCACATACGGAACCGACACTGGAGTGCTAATTAAAAAAATTGGCACGACTGGGTCGCACGTACTTGCTGTTATGTGCCTAATAACATTAGAAGGCAAGATCTTTGACAGAAACAAGTAAGACCTTACCTTACCTTAGGTGGCGCTACAGTTCGGGGGTAGACCAGGGTCTAAACCAACAAGCTTCTCCAGCCAGCTCGGCCCCTAGCTAACTGCCTCCAGTTTCGCACTTGAAGTCAGTCGAGGTCCTCTTCCACTTGTGTGCACCACCTGAGTCTCGGTCTTTCTCTAATACGGCGTCCCTCTGGATGGAATCGAAGATTTTCCGGGCCGAGGCATTGATGTTTATCTGCTGTATATGACCCTGCCATGTGAGAGGTTGAAATTTTACTCTTTTGGCTAGTTCCGTGTCTCTGTACCGCTGTCAGTTCTTCGTTAGTTCGTTGTATCTTCTTCTCCACTCTTCAATAATGCACATGACCGGAGAATCTTTCTCTTGAAGCAACCTAAAGCGTCCTCATCTGCTTTTGGGAACATCCATGCGTCTGCACCATAGAGCAGAACTAAGATAAGGGTCTTATAAAAGGACAATTTAGTTGCCCGAGAGAGAGCCTTGCTACTCAATTGCCCCAAAGAAGTAGCTATTGGCAAGAGTTCTTGGTTCGATCTCAGCGCTGGTGTTGTTGTCTGAGTTAATAGCGGAGCCCAGGTAGACAAAGTCCCTAACTACCTCAAAGTTATAGCTGTCTATGGTGATGTTTTGTCCAAGACGTCGATGTTAGGTGCCTCTTCTTGATGACAGCATATACTTGGTTTTGCCCTCATTGACTGCTAAACCCATCTTCGTCGCTTCCGTCTTAATGTTCCCAAAAACGCTACTGGCATCACGCTTTGTTCTTCCGATTATGTCAATATCGTCGGCGTATGCGAGTAATTGGACGGACTTTTGAAAGATCGTGCCTCTGGTGTTGGCGTTATGAGTTATGCACTATTCTTTCAAGTATGATGTTGAAAATGTCGCTTTGTCTAAATTTCGTTTTCCATCGTTATTTTGCACAGGCCGACGAGTTTGGCAGGGATGCCAAAACTACACATTGTTCTACATAACTCGTCTCTATAAATGTTGTCGTACGCGGCTTTAAAATCGATAAAAAGGTTGTGGTTATCGATTTGAAGTCATTGGGTTTTTTTTTTTCAAAGATCTGCCGTAATCTGAATATTTGGTCGGTAGTAAATTTTCCTGGCCTAAAACCTCACTGATATAAACCTATCAGGTTGTTGACGAATGGCTTTAGGCGTTCACACAATACAGCAGAAAAGATCTTGTAGGCGATGTTGAGGAGACTGTTACCCCTGTAGTTGGTGCAGTTCAGAGGGTCTCTTTTTTAAGAATCGGACAAATTATGCTCAGATTCCATTCATCGGCCATGCTTTCTTCTAACCATATCTTACTTATGAGTTGGTGCATACTTATAGCCAAGTCATCGATTGCAGCTTTGAAGAGCTCGGCAGCTAGGCCATCGGCTCCGGCGGCTCTTAAGCTTAGATATAGCTAGCTTTACTTCATCCAGATGTGGTGGGCGGAATTGTTGTTCTACTTCGCCCAGATAGAATGGATCATTCTGCCTGACAGCGGAATTCATTTCGTCATCGCCGTTAAACTGCAGAAATGTTTTTTTTCATATTCTCAGCATCGACTGCGATTCCATTACGATGTTCCCTTGATCGTTTTTGCAAGCTTCAGTGCGAACTCTGTAGCTTTGGCAGTTTCGTTTCACCTTTTGGTAAAACTTTCGAACTTCATTCCTCTTGTAACACCTCTCCATTTCTTCAATCGCACGCTTCTCATGATCCCTTTTTTTCTTTCTCAGAAGCCGGTGTTCCTCTTTCCTCCTCTGGTGGGCAGTGGGCAGTTCTGGTCCTTCTTTGCTGCAATTCTTTATACACCCAAACAGACAGACAGACATTTGTCAATAACTCTTTTATGCTTCTCTATTATCGTAACAGTAGTGCCCCGTGGCTTAGTGGTTAGTGTGTCGGACTGCTAAGCGAAAGAGCCTGGGTTCAAATCCCGCTCATAGCCACCTTTTTTCTGGGGTACTGCCTCTTGCGAGGAATTGACAAAACCTCCAAGAGTAAAATTTGTCTCGAAAAAGTGCATCTCATGTAGCCGTTCGGACTCGGCGGTAAACTGTAGGTCCCTTCCATTCTTGCAGATTAACAACACACACACAGGAATGGTTGAGAGTATAAGTCACTAGGCCTTGGCTCCTTAAGGAGCTGTCGCGCCAATAAATTTATTTATTTATTTATTATCGTAACATGCATGATTGTTATATCCATTTTTTATGTTCACGAATCCTAAACTGGCCTTATAGTACCTTTAATCGCAATTAAAAAAAAGAAGAAAGTCTTTCGGAGAAATATTTGTTTCGCTTCTGCGTTCGAAGGAGGACCATTCAGGAGAAGGTACAGTCATAATTTTTATGAAAGTACATGTGGTGAACAAAATTAAAGTAAAAAAAACAATCCAGGCTGGGCGCCTACCTCTTTTAACCTTAGAGTAACCAGCTCAGAAAGTTTTTGCAGTTTTTTTTTACCGTAGAAGGCAGCGTAGAGACTTTGCTAACGTTGGTATGCCGTGAAACAGAACGTCGGAAGATTCGAGGTGCGAAACTGAATAGTGTCGGCCACCAATCTAAGTATATGGAATAAGTTGTTGGGTGATGTCTTAAGGTGTGTCCACACCAAAGAAATATTTTTTAAACATTTCATAAAATATTTCATATTGCGTTTGGACGCTTAGCGAAGCGTTTTTGAAATGTTTATTCTGTGTTTCCCATTCCCAACGGAAAACTTTTGTAGGAAAGGGTGTGAGGGAGGGGGGATATCGATCATTGTATATATGTACATTGCCCATAGTACTCTCATGAAGCAGCATTTTTAATTGCTCCTCACCCCGCAATGAGTGGCGCTGGTATCGCCATTTGGTGTGAATATAGAATAAGTGTATTACATGTCGCCAAGTGTTCTCGTCTCCACTATTTAGAGTTAGTAAGTGATTAGCCGCGAAGATGGCCAGAAGCCAAACGATAATCATGACAGTACTACCATTGTATATACACTGCCTATAGTACTATCATGAAGCATCATTTTTTAGTTCTGAGTCAAGTCGCAATGAGGCATGCTGAAATTGCCAATTGGTGTGAATATAGAATAAGTACAGACAACAAAAGTGTATTAAATACTGGTAAAATATTGGTAAATGTTCTCGTCTCCACTACTTAGGGTTAGTTCTGAATCAACCAGGAAGATGGCCAGACGAAAAATGGCCACCATGAGAGTACTATAGAAAATGTATACACAATGGTACTACATAATTACAATAAACATTTCATCATAAATCGGGTATAACAGAAGAAATAAGGTGACATTCTGCATTTTTTGGGATTTTTTAAAGACATTTGAAAAACTACCTTTATTCAAAGCGCCATTTCTCACTAACAAACTGACATACACACATGCATGAATAGTAAGTTAATTTCATCCAAATTTGGGTAGCTTAAATCAAGACTTGTTAAAACAAATGCTGGCCACTTTTTGTAGTTGATTTTCTATTATCTTACAAACTCGTCTGCACATTTATATTGTACTTACTCATTCTAGCAATTAAATAAATAAATACCAACATTTAATATGCATAACATTAGCATTGATAGCAATAATTTATCACAGACTATCAGACTATGGACTCTGGTCTTTTAATTTACAATCAAGTGGACAAACTCTTTCAGTAGAAAAAATCTCTTCCATTCTTTCAATTATTTTTATCTACATAAATAATGTTGGAATAGTTAGATACTATTGTTTTGACGGCTTGCTTTTCTATCATATTATCATATTAAAATAAAATAAAGTAATGAAATATCTTTAAAAAAAATATGGATGTAAAAAAAGCAATTATTGTGTTTGTCGTATGAAGTCATCCTTCAGTGAATAGTGATTTTGTCTAGGTCGCCAGAAAATCGAATTATTTTTTCGCAAACGGCCAATCATATATCCGCTCAACGATCTTCATGGTGTGTGATATTAGCTTGCTTGAACGGTAGGAATTTCATACATTCCTCTTGTAGATTGGGGAAAAACAACTTTCCCAGATGGAAAATTAGATTCACTGCTGAAAAGTTTAGAGTCATCACGTCCGAATTGTCCGATGTGTCTGATGTGGATTAGCCCGGGCCCGTAGTTTTAAGAAGGCCCGAAGTTCTTCGAAGGGTCTCGTCAATTACTATTGATACTTTCATTTTTCTGGGAAAACTGAATTTGAGCACTGAAACTCGCAGGGATCTCAATGGATGCATCAAATACTTGTGCAAATTTAAATGTGTTTTAATCGCGTCTATATGGCTCAATATTTTCAACGCCATCAATGGTAGAAGTCTTCTTCTGCAGGCCATAGACGACCATAGAAATTGAAGTACAAAATTTCGCCAGCGTTGTCGAGGATTTGGAGTGTTTTCGAAATCAAATATCGAAGGCGTTACCTGTTCTTCAGAAATCGGATTCAAGAGAAAAAAAATTTACGTAATAATTGATTCAGTCATATCAGAAATCAATCATAGATTTTCCGTGGTTAAAAAATGTAGAGGTTTCTAAAAAGTAAAAAAAAACTGTAAAAGCTACAGAGCTCGAACTGAAGCTTGCAAAGACGATCAAGGGAACATCGTAGTGAAATGCAGTCGATGCTGAGAATATGGAAAAAACTATTTCTGCAGACTGTATAACGGCGATGACGTAATTAATTCCGCTGTCAGGCAGAATGATCCATTTTATCTGGGCGAAGTAGACCAACAAACCCGCTTAAGAGAAACAAAGCCCCCGGAGCCGATGGCCTAGCTGCCGAGCCTTCAAAGCTTAAGGCGATTTGAAAAGTAATTTATTTATCGAATTGTAGAAAAATCATGAAATTCTGTTGCACCAAAATATAATTTCTTACACTTATCGAAAAAAATAATGATAATTTAAGCATATAGCTTAGAAAAAATTGACTTTTCAATGCATTTTAAAATTATGTTCTTTACTAATAATGCATTTATTCGTAATAATGGATGAAATTTACGAACTTAGGTGTTTTATATGTTCTTAAATTATAATTTTGAAAGTCGTTAAGGCTGAATACATTATATTTTAATGTCTTAAATAATACATCCTGTTGCTATAACTATTGCAAAAAAAACAAACTTTACCTAGCCATAATAATGAATGCTTGGTTCTAATTTTTTGTCATAAGGTACAATTATGGCAGTTTGTATTAAGATAAGAAATAAAGTGCACGACTTGGGGCTTGACATTTTTGAAAAATTTTAAATTTTGTTAATCACTTAAAAATCACTAGTTAAAACGTTTTTTTTTTGGGAAAAAAGAAGTAAGCCATTTAATTTCTTTTACAGTTTTGAATTTTAAGGAAACATTTTTTCAAAATCGTTTGACCAGTTTTTTTGAAAAACGGTTTTTTTTTGAAAAAACTTTTTGAAAACATATTCCAAGTTTTTTTTTTGAGTATGCCAACATCTAGCAGCATTGTATATACATTCTCTATAGTACTCTCATGGTGGTCATTTTTCGTCTGGCCATCTGGTTGATTCGGAACTAACCCTAACCCACTTTTTTCGACTTGTCTATCATCGTAATGTCATGATTGGTTGTTAGAATTTTTGTGCACGAATCTATAACTTGCATTATAGTACCTATAATCGCAAGTAAAAATGAATACTATTACCCTTGAATGAAGGGGTTTTTGCTAACACTAAGACACTAAGAGGTCCTCAATTTACATTATATGTTGCAAATATGCCCCAATTTGAAAAAACTGATTTTAGTATGATATATCGTAAACTCGATGGAACCTAAAAAAATAAATTGCACGATGGATCGCACAAACTTGCTCATGTGTGCGGTCACATCGTTGAATAAGATTTAAAAATAAATTGCACGACTGGATCGCACGTACTTGCTTATATGTGCGGTCACGTTGTAGAATAAAATTAAAGAAAATTAAAGTGAACATCAAAGCATTTAATCGATTTTTGATTGTTCGAATAAAGTGTGATTGGGTGAACAAATTTAAACGCCATTTTATTTCTTTAGGAAATGTTAAAAAGTGAATTTTTTTTTCGAATTGTAGGCGCCGTTTTTAAATAAAACGGTTTTTTTAAACAATTTTGTTTTTAAATTTTTAGCGCACCATATTAATTTTTTTGTTCACCAAATTATAATGCATACCTACAATAGTACACTGATTTTTATAAAAATTCTTGGAGCCGTTTTCGAGAAAAATAAGCTTTTTCATAACGGTTATATGACAGGTACCGTTATTTTTTGAGCTAAAAAAAAATTGAAAAAACTCCTCTGTAGAATGTCAAAATAACCTTAAGTTCAAAATTTGAAGACGATTGGCCCAACCGTTTAGGCTGCAGTCCAATATACATCCGTACAGACAGACAGACAGACAGACAGACGGACAGAATTTTGCCAGTAACTCAAATAAGTTTCTCTATCATCGTAATGTCATGTTTGATTGTTATCTCACATTTTTTAATCTGCACGAATGCATAACTTGTATTGTAGTACCTATAATCGCAAGTAAAAAAATATTAATTGAAAATCAAAGTATTTTTTTCGATTTTTGTGACTTTTAATTGTTAAAAAAAAGTACGTAAAATTGTATTGAGCGAAATAATTTAAACGCCATTTTATTACTTTAAGAAATTTTAAAAAGTGTTAATATTTTTTTTTAAATCTTAGGACGGTTTTTAAATAAAACGGGAAAAACTTTAAAAAAATAATTAAAGAAAAATTTAAAACGTGGACGTATACCAACGTATTTCGGGTAGCTTCAGATTTTTTTTTTGGCAGCAGCTGTTTCGTCATCAGCTGTGTCTGACATCGGATAACAACAACACCAACCTATTCGGATAGCTATGCGTCGATTTTATTTATAAATTTTCTTTTCTTATACTAACAGCATACACATCATCATACAGATAATGATATACCATTAATGTATATGTGTACACAAATATATAATCCTTCCGTTTTTCTTATATGTACATAAAGTGTACGACTGGGTCGCCCGTACTTGATCTTACGTAAATTTAAAAAACCTACTAACAAAAAATCACAAATAAAAAAATTGCACGTATTCTAATAAATCTCAATTGTTTGGCAATCATACCCTAGGGCTGATCAGCGCATGTTTGAAGATCTAAACATTAAGTTAACTATTGTTATAATTTTAGATATATATATAGGTAGCTACATACACATGTATGCGCGTATACAATATACATAAAATACCGTCAGGACCTTCAACAACTTAATTTTGATTTAATTTACTTGACACATATGTAGATATATTACTTGAAAACCTTCTACCACCTTTTCTGATGCATTTATCGATACACTTATGCTGTCATTTTTGTAGACGATGGTTGGGGCAATAACTTTGTGGAAAACTGTTTTTCAAAATATTGAACATTTTCATTAACTTTTGCGTTTAGAATGTCAAAAAATGAATAAAAATCCAATTAATTTGGTCTCTTAAACCCTCTAAGATATATATATTGCAAAACGCATCCTTCTTATTTTTATACCAGCGAAAATCCCCATATTTTATTTCAATTTTAAGACCGTAACCTTGAAGATCGGACCAGTAGAACTGAAGATATAAACTAAAAACAGCCACCAAATCTTCTGTTATTAATAATTTCCAATTATAACTGTTCTTCTACACTGAACATCGGTGATAGGAGTCGAACTAAGCAGGCAATTTTGAATGTTTTTCTTCTGTTTTGAAATTATTATTGCAAAGCTTATAGCTCATAGAGTAATGTTTGATACATCAAAATAATCGTAATTTTCTTATTAACAAAAAAACATTCAAATCAATTGATGGAACCAGTCAAAAGTAACTGGCTGATATGTGTAATCTTCTCAATATTACAGTTTTCTTACTGTTATGACATTCTAGGACTCACGTAAAAACTTGTATAGGTTAGGTTAGGTTGGATGGGGTGATGATTCGGCAGCCGATTCATCCCACTCGGATCTCAAGAATCCATTGCGGTACCCACGAGTAGGAGGTGTGGCGATCGTGGGGAATTCGGGAGAGAATTAGTTGTCGGGTGCCTCCTTAAACCATCCTGAAATGTTGATGAATTTCAGAATGTTTTTAAATAAATGGCTATTTTGAAACGGCGCCCAGTTCGTTGAAGAAGTATTCTCCGAGGGCTGTTTTTCTGGTCTGGGAAAGGATCGGGCATTCACAAAGTAATTGATATGTCCCTTCTTCTGCTTCAACATATTGACACCCTCTGCATAAGCCTTGATGTGCGAATGCCCATTCTGCTTATGAGTTGTGACAAGTAAGAATGCCAACCAAAAGAGACAGTTAAGGTCTACGTAGCTTTTGAATGTATTCTGTATTTTTCTTTGTTTGGCCAAAAACTTCTTGTGAACCGACAGTTGTCGAGTTTTGACCATCTCTCGTTTGCGACTTTGAGGAAATTTTGGTGAATTCTATTTTTCTTATTTTCTACTAGCTCAAGTACCCAAGGTACAGTTTGGCTTGGTTCCATGGATGAACCGTTTTTGGCCAGTTCATCAGCCTTTTTATTTCCGTCTGGCTGTCTATGAATATTCTCCAGGTTAAAAGATAAAAGGTACTTTGCAGCTTCGCCAACTGTGTGCACTTTAGCCTGAAAAACACTTTAAAAGTTTGACAGATTTATAGATCTATTTATTGATGGGTTATCGAGATGATACCAGACCTTACAGCTTTCCGTTTTTGAAGCGTCTGTATAGACCGATATAAGATTTTCGTTTATGACCCGGTTTTTAACCAGCATTCTCTTGCAGGAAACTCTTACTTACTTACTTATGTTGGCTCAACTAGAGCGTGGTGCTCCAAGGCCTTGCTCAATACGCCCCTCCAGCTGGCTCGATCCCTTGCCTGCTGTCTCCAATTTCGCACTCCAAGTTGGCGGAGGTCTCCTTCTACGTGGTCGCTCCATCGAAGATGAGGTCTACCTTGGCTGCTTTGAAGACTTTACTCGCTGGAGCGTTGGTGGCCCAGCCATCTTAGTCGTTGGACTCTAATTTTTCTGGCTAATCTTATGTCGCTGTACAGCTCGTATAGTTCGTCGTATTTGTGTCGATTTATTGAAAATGGTGCCCGATGTACTGGCATGGGTGCTCCGTATTACATTTTCAAGCACAATGTTAAAACAGCTGCATGACAGCGCGTCTCCTTGTCTAAGCCCTCTGGTGCTTTCGAAAGTTTCAGTAGAGTCTCTACCAACTTTGACGGAACAGCGAGCATTCTCCAACGTCAACCTGATAAGGCGTATCAGTTTAGCAGGGATTCCAAAGTTAGACATAGCACGATACATTCAGCTCTATTAACACTGTCGTAGGCTGCTTTAAAATCGACGAACAGGTGGTGGGTGTCGATGTTATATTCTTGGGTTTTCTCCAGGATCTGGCGTAATGTGAATATCTGGTCGGTGGTAGATTTTCCAGGTCTGAAGCCGCATTGATAAGGACCTATAAGATCATCAGCAAACGGCTTTAGACGCTCACATAAAACGCTGGAAAGGATCTTATAGGCGATTTTCAAAAGGCTTATGCCTCTATAGTTGGCGCAGGTTAGGCGGTCTCCTTTTTTTGTGGATCGGGCAGATGGTACTGAGGTTCCACTCATCGGGCATACTTTCCTCCGACCATATTTTGCAGATGAGTTGGTGTATGCTCCTTACCAGGTCATCTCCAGCGTGCTTAAAAAGTTCCGCTTGTAGACCATCGTGTCCAGCTGCTTTGTTCATCTTTAGCCTGGTGATGGCTACTTTGATCTCATTTTGGTCGGGCGGGTGCAGTTCGTGGTCGTCATCTAGATTAACTGGTACAAGTTGATCTTGGGCGGGATCTTGGCTGTCATCGCCATTTAACAACTGGTTAAAGTAGTCTCTCCAGATGGCTAACATCGCCTGCGTTTCCACAATGGTGTTTCCATCCTGATCTTTGCAGGGCCCAGGGCGACTTGTGAAACCTGATGTAGACTGTTTCACTCTTCTGTAGAAGTTTCGCACCTCTTTTCTGCAAAAATATCTCTGCATCTCCTCGACTTCGCGTTGCTGGTGTTCTTTTTTTCTTCCTCCTGAGTATGCGTTTCTCATCCTTCCTTCGCTCAACATAGAGATTTCTGGTGGCTCTCGTATCTCTCTGGAGCCTCGACTTGTATGCCTCCGTTTTAGCTTTGTTTGCCTGAGCACATTCGGAGTCGAACCAAGGGTTTCTAGGGGGAGGCTGTGAGAAACCTAATACCTCTGACGCATCATTTCTTATGGCTTGTTGACACAGCTGCCATTGGTCTTCCGGGTTCATATCATCAGTCGAAGGATTTCTCGCAAGCTCAAGGGATACGCAGTCTGCATAGGCAGCGGCGGTCTCTTCCGATTGAAGTTTTCCAACATTGAATTTCCTCGGCGTAGTTGGGGTTCGCCTGAGAGCTTCCATTGAGATCCGTACTCTAAGCTTTGCACCGACTAGGTAGTGGTCCGAATCGATGTTCACCTTTCGGCTTTCCAGCGGGCACCGCAGGGAGGTGACGATGCGATTTTGCCCACCCTTGCAGGAAATTCACCGTGCTAAAATCTAAGTGCAGTACAGAACAGTCGATCTGGGTTTCCATGTCTATGTAATTTTCTATGACCACAATAGCCCTTATTCCAGTTGTTGGCATAAAAAAAAAATCCTCTACTTCGAAGAAATTGAGCACACTTTTTCTAAACTTCTTATTAGCATTTCGCATATTCGGTACATTACTTTCTCATTATTAAGGTGGTGAGCGATCTGTTAGCGTACTGGTAAGAATACAAAAATATCATCGTTTCTATCCGGCCCAAAAAGAGTATCAGTATTAGCAATATAATCGGAATTGGCTGGGAAATTAGATTTGAATTCCGCAATCAAAGTTTTTCCCTCGTCCAAAGCGAAAAAGCTTGTATTGCACATGCACAGAAATAAACACAGAAAACACAGAGATTTGAATTTACTGATTTGAATGATTTAACAAATTTTTCTTTTAATTACAAGATGGAGTCTTATTTACAATTAGAAAGGACGGGCGTACGTGATTACCCCTGGGCCCGAATATTCTCTCTATATTATCACCTATCAATTTTAAAGCTCTTCTTTGGATACGATCCAAAAAAACTGAAATGTGTTATCGGAGCACCTGCCCAAATATTAGAATTATACTCGAGCTTTGGTCAAATATACTACGTTTTGCATATTTTAGCCACATCAGGTTAAAGTGTCTTTCGTCTTTCAAGGAAACCTAAATATCTAAACTAAAAAAACAACAAAGCTGCTGGACCCGACGGACTACCCGCCGAACTTTTTAAAGCGGCCGGAGATGACCTGGTGGAGTGCATACACCAACTCATCTCTAAAGTTTGGTCAGAAGAAAGTATGCCTGATGAATGGAACCTCAGCATCGTTTGCCCGATCCACAAAAAAGGAGGCCCTCTAAACTGCGCCAACTATAGAGGAATTAGTCTCCTGAATATCGCTTACAAGATCATCTCTGCCGTACTATGTGAACGCCTTTCGTCAGCAACCTGATTGGCCCCTATGAGTGTGGTTTCAGACCAGGAAAGTCCACAATCGATCAGATGTTCACGCTACGGCAGATCCTGGAAACTACCCAAGAATTCCAAATCGATACCACCCACCTCTTTATCGATTTTAAGGCCGCGTACGATAGCATTTATAGAGACGAGCTATACAGAGCCATGTCAGGTTTTGGCATCCCCACAAAACTCGTCCCACTCGTCTGACTGACATAGACATCATTTGGCGAGCTGCCACTGGAATGTTTGCTAAGATGGGAGTCAATGAGGCCAAAACGAAGTACCTGCGTTCCACAAAAAGGGACACTCAACACCGGCGGATTGGACAAAACATCACAATAGACAGGTACAACTTTGAGGTAGTTAGGGACTTTGTGTACCTCGGATCCGCTATAACATCTGACAACAACATCTCGTCAGAAATAAAGCGAAGAATTACTCTTTCCAATCGCTGTTTCTATGGGCTAGGGAGGCAATTGAGTAGCAAAGCCCTCTCTCGAAAGACAAAGGAGACTCTGTATAAGACCATAATCATCCCAGTCCTGCTCTATGGCGCCGAGGCATGGACTCTATCTAAAGCGGATGAAGATATCCTTAGTCGTTTCGAGCGTAAGATTCTTCGGAGGATTTTTGGCCCTATCTGCGTTAACGGGCTTTGGAGGAGAATGTTCAACCAATAACTATACGAGCTGTACAGAGACATTAACCTGGTCAAAAAAACACGCATATCACGTTTAAGATGGCTAGGTCATGTAGAGCGAATGGACAACAATGCTCGGGCTGGCAGGATCTTCGATTCCATCCCAGAGGGTAGACGCAGTCAAGGAAGACCTCGCCTTAGGTGGCGCGCTCAAGTGGAGGACGACCTCAACCAACTTGGAGTGCGAAATTGGAGGCAACTAGCCAAAGACCGAGCTGGCTGGAGAGGCATGTTGGTTGAGGCCCAGGTTCGTCCCGAACTGTAGCGCCCCCTAAGTAAGTAAGTAAACATCTCGCAGAATTTTGGCGACGTCGAATATGTGATCATTCCACAGATGGTGGTGTGTGATGCACATTTCTAAAACTGCAAATTGGTCTGTTGCCTTAATGCAAGTGACAATCATAGATAGTGGCATTGGGGGTTTCGTTTTAACGGCAAAATATAGCATTGAGTTTTTGAAGCAATAAACTCTTCACGATTATTATTTATTTATTATTAATACGCTGCCGTTGCAGTGAAGAACTTTGAGTGCTGTCGTGTGTCGTCAGCAAAACGAATTTCTGGATAAGTTGTTTCAGATTATAGATTGTTGATAAAAAATAAGAAAAAGTGTCGGAGACAATAAAGAGCCCTGAGGCACATCAGCATTAATTTTGTAAATATATCAGACTTGCAACCGTCCAACATAACTTGTATTAAGCAGTTCAATAGGTAATTACTAATCCAACGAAGAAGAGTTTTATCGTCAAAATGCACACATTTTCGATAAACCTATATCACCTCTAACCTATATTAGAGCCTAATAAATATCAAGTGCAATTATTATGCTTTCACCAAAACGGTGGAGAGATTGGTTCCAGTGGACCTGTTGGTACGAAAGCCCTACTGCCGGTCATTAAGAAGCTTTCGATCTTCGAGATATTTCTTAAGCTGAAAATTAATTAGCGTTTCCATGACCTTTGAATAGAGGGACGTTAGTGCAATTGCTCAATAGTTTGAAGGAGATAAAGATTCGCCTTTTTAAGGGCTATGCAGAACAAATGCTGTTTTTTCCACTCGGAAAGAGACCGAAGGAATAAGCCAGATGGAAAAGCTTACGCACTGGTTTTGTAAATATTAAAATCTTTCAAGACTCTTGTGACTGAACGAGTGCGAAAAAAGATTGGTCCCATAAAATCATGTACGTTCTCGAGTACAGGAAGAATCCTAACACCTACTGGCAGCGTTTAATTTGCCTCAAATTGGGCTGCAAACAAATCGGCTTTTTATGAGGACTGATAGTAGGAGTATCGTTGAAGATGAGCGTAGGAATTTAGAATGCTTAGAATGATTTTGGGACATTGCAGTATTTTATGCGGAATTTTTGTACATGTATTAATTTTAAGCATTACAGGCCTTTCTTATTTTCGAAATTTTTGCCGATTTTTCTCTGAAGCGTTGGGCTTAGTAACTTAACTACAGAAAATTACGTTTCTTAACCTGATAACCCCTCTACAGCTCGAATTAAACCATGCATTTTCCTTGGGTTTGATTCATACTCTTTGACCTATTTGGGATAAAATGTCTTATTCCTAAAAGAATTCATTTTCAACAATGTCTGCACTGAAATCAACGTCATTATAGAGGAAGCAGAGTGACCAGTTTAAGACCCTGAAAAAGTTAGTGAGACCGTCCCCGTTGGCTTTCTCGTATTGCCGAACGATTCTCCTGGGAGGTTTTCTTTTGAATGAATTGTGTTGGGAAGAGAAACGTACAGAGAAGACAGAATGGTCAGATGTGTCTGGAGGCGATAAAACACGAATTGGGCATTTATCAGGATCGGAGGTTCGAGTCCCGTTCATAGCCACCTTCTTTTTCGGGGTACTGCCTATTGCGAGGAACTGACAAAATCCCTAAGAGTTAAAAAATTTGTCTTGACAAAGTGCATCTCATGTAGCCGTTCGGATTGGGCGGTAAATTGTAGGACCCTTCCATTCTTGAGAGTTGAGAGTTGAGAGTATAAGTCACTAGGCCTTGGCTCTTAAGGAGCTGTCGCGCCAATAAATTTATTAATTTATTTACTTTCTGTGAACTAATTATTAATTGTGTTTGATGCCTCAATGTTAAAAAGACGTTGTGGAGTACTAAATTTAAATGCTTTGGAGTATTGTTGAGTATAAAAAAACTTTTTTCTTTCTTCTCTTTATCCTTTCCTACGTGTCAGTTTAAAGAGTGATTCAGACGATTTATTATCAAAAAAGTTAACCTGACCGATTTGTCTTGATATCATCAATTTGAAATGCAAACTTTCAAATTGCTTAAATATTTCTCTATAGATTGAATTACAAATGTCTTTGTGTAAAATGATTAATTTCGCAAATGAATTTTAAGAATCAATTTAACAAATGATTTGCTTTTGCATTGTTGTTGACTCAGAAAATGTGACTGAGAAAGATTAAATTTAAAATTTTTTGTTTGACCGTATGTGGCCTTTACCGTGTCTGATGCATTAATGATTTTTTTTTATCACGATGTGTTTTAATATTTATTTCAAATTTAAATTTATTTTTAACACTTCTATGAGTAGTGGTGGTTCAAAATAATAAACTCATACAAAATAATTTTTTCGTTTTTTAAGATAGCATGTGTCAATAACCTGATTTCTGAAATGTTTGTTAACTTTAAGATTAATAACAAATGATTTCGATATACAAATACAAAATATTTTTATTCTGCCTATATTATAAAAATATCATAAAATTAATTTTTTTAGAGTTCATCATCAGTGCTTGAAAAGCTTCTTCATCAACGATTAACTATCTCCTATTTGATATCAATATTACCTACTTTATTTGGACACTTGGGAAAATTCTTATGACCCTCATTTTAATACAAAAACGAATCGCCTCGCAACTATTTTATTTGTTAGACGTCATTTCATTTGCCATTAAAAATAGATTGGCTGATTAAGCTATTGATTTTTTCGTTAATTAGAATGTCACACTTAGTCAGAACGGCGACTAAGCCAAACTAGTAGCTTTTTTGTTCTTCTAAGCAGACACGCTAATCCCATTTCAAGAATCCCACAATTTCTTGTGGGATTTCTCACCTGAATAGAAAACAAATTGTTGTTCAATTTGTACTTTGGTTGTTGGGTCATTGTCACTATGAGATATGTTAATATTCACAAGACATCACACTTTGCTTTCCATCGACTGGTTTACTGGATAGTATGGTTTTACTTTATAAAAAACAGTAACAATTTATTATTTAATTAAGTTGGAGCTTAAGCGAACCAATGGGTTAACATGCTTTTAAATAAAATGCTGCTGAAATATAGGGTGCACCAATGAATTAGTATGGTTTTAAAAGAAATCGTAACTTGATTTTAAATTGTTCGCAAAAGGGCATATTTTTAGGTAATGTTCATTTTTACATGCAATATAAAGTAGATACCATATGTAATTCATATAACGGTTTTTATTTTTAAAAAAGATCTACATTGCCATACCTAGAGCTCTACATACCTGCGGGCGACACTGGTGCAGTAGATAAGGCGATTACTTGTTACATACAGAACACATTTTATCAAAATCGGTTCTTCAATTTCCGAAATACTTTTCATTGTTATTTGAGACGTGTGATGGAAAATTATATTACAATTAAAACCAAACGTAGCATAAACATCAATTAATGCATTTATGCTTTTTCTGTAATTAAATTTTCTGGTCTGTAGCAGTTGGCAGATTCTTCTTAAATTTTTTGTGCCAATGTAATAATTGACTTCTAATATGTAAATTCCACACAACAGACCTAATTTGAGAAAGCTCATGTCATGCTCTTTAACAAAAAGAAGAATTCAAGAATGCAAACTTATGTACATAAACGACATACACTGAAAAACAAAATTAACAAAAAATTAAATAAACAAAAAAAAAACACAATTCCAAAATTAGTAAATGTGAAATTACTTCGGCTACCAATATTATCCTGAATATGATTTGATTTGATTGTAATAGAGTTGTCGAGAAAGTCGAAAAAACGGTACTATGGTACCATTTTTAGACCACATTTTTTTTCATTAAAATTTAATCGACACTAATTGTGTACTCTTTCTTGGAGCCGTTTTGTGCAGAAAGATGTGCTGTCTTCTCCAATGCAACCAAAATAAATTACACAGGTTTTTATGAGGGCACCCACATTCCAGGTCTGCATGCACAGCGCTCTGCACGATGTTCAGAGGTAACGCTGCATTTAAAATGTCAAAAAGTATGCACATCTGTTTTAGGAACAGCTCTGCGCACAGTGATGATTGCAGAACAGCTGGGGTAGAATCGGCTAAGGTGATGTCGATTGTTGATCATCAAAAATAATGCTTTTGCTCCACGTAAGGTGATTATCAAAGTGATCATCACCTTTTTGCTATGGTTTGCGGGTGACAAATAAGTTGTGTCGGCTTGAGTTCTTTTATATTTCGATTTTTTTATGGAAAATAGTGAACAAATTATCAAATTTTAAGCAAAAACTGTAAAATGTAGTAATTTATACTTCAATGGAAACACAACGACAAAGGAGACAATTATAACAAAAGTTCATTTGCTTCAAACTAACTTAAGAAACAAAACAAATATTTTTATATTCTGCAAGAAATTTTGTTGGCGGCAATTTACGTTCAAGGAACTCACATACTGCTCCCAATGATCCTTTTAAGATACATACATAATACTCTTCGCCCAGAGCTTGAGATGGCTGTGGCCAGCCCGGGATGTATTTGCATATACGCCGAGATCATCGAAATTTGTTGTTTTTAACCCTCCTTAATGAAAACAAATTTTTTTCTTAAATATACATAAACATTTCAAGAAATATGTACTTATAGTTTTGGAAAAAAAGTTGACCACAAAACAAATTGAAACAAATTTTTACAACAAAACACAACAGCTGATCGAAATGACATATTATTTTGTGAGTGCTGCCAAGCGCTGCAAGTGTTTTAGCGATCACCTTACGCAGAGCTGAGAAAAGTTGATAATCAAACTTGACAATCAAAACAGTGACAGTCAACTATCACCTTAGCCAATTCCACCCTTGCTTATCTGTTTTCGGCTTAAAATATATGTCTAGTTTGAGTTTCATTTAATTACTGCCACAATTATAAACGAATAAAATTGCAAATATCAATCAGCGTTACCGATGTGACACTTTTGCAATTTTTTTCACCATCAAACCACCATTTTTTTGTGCCATTTTTTTAGAAGTAAGCTAACAATTCATCAAAGTTTTCGGAGTTAAACACCCTTTTTTATTCAATAGATTTGGTGGTGCTATCGGATTTGCAATTTCGTATAGCCAAAATCCTAGTTGACGTCCATATGATGAACAAAACCTTTAACTTCAAAAAAAACTGCGAAATACTCGCAAAATCAACAAATATCCATTACATCTAAAAAACATGTTTGAGAATTGTTTTCAAATTTAAAAGTTATCAATTTTAGCTCGTTTCTAGAATTTATACATATTCTCAAGGGATGTCAAACGTGGAACATAAAAGTTTAACCCTAAAAAAAGCTTAGGGGTATAGCTAATCCTAGCATTTTTTTACAAGCTAAAACTAGTAACAGTTAAATATTTATGTGTTTAACTTAATTAAGATCCTCGAAAAAAAACATATGTAAGCATCTGAACTGTTGCAATTTAATGAAAAAATAGTAATTTAGGCTTGTACAGCTAGAGCAGAAGCCAACATATGTTCAAGATGGGTAAAAATAAAACAACCTATTGGGAGATGTTTTCATTTTAGCAAATGGCCGCCAATGTCAAATCAAATGTTTTGATATTTGTGGACTAGACAGATGCAGAATACAAGTGAACAAGCCATGGAGCGATACATGAACCGACATGAACCAATATTCTGAAGACTGTGCTGCGCGTTCCCGGGTCGCCTCATCTCTCATTTTGGCGATTTGCACTGGCCCGCAAGATCGCCCGATTTAACCGTTTCAGACTTTTTTTGTGGGGTTTTTTGAAGTCCCATGTTTACGTGAACAAGCCCGAGACTCTGGAAGCCCTCAAGGACAACATTCGACAAGAGTGCGAGAATCTGTCGCCCGAAGTCATAAAACGAGCCCGTATGGCAATCAATTGTGACGGCGCCCATTTGACCGATATCATCTTCTCGACTTGACCAATACAATTCTAAAGGGTCAAATAAACATAATCAAAAGTTTTTCATTTAGAAAAAAAGAGAGCCAAACAACATCGGATGGATGACTTCTTTTGGCCCAACCCTGTATTAAAGATCTTCTTTCCATTCTGACTAGACACACAAGAGCAAGTACGTGCCACTGCTAGTGGAACAAATCCTTACAACGCTTCGGTGAAAGGACGATTATTGCACTTGATACTTCTGAGCCGTTTGATAAGGTTTGGCATCAACCTCTCTTATCGGAAATGCGTGCTTTTGGGATCAATGATACTCTTGTTTGTTTAGAACCTATGTATCTTCTGGAACGTTCAATTGAAATTGTATTGGGGGTTCCAAGTCTGATTCCTACCAAATAAATACTGTGCTTCGAAAAGGCAATGGTGTCTTCTGTCGTTAAAGCTTCATACCATTGTCATTGTCCATGAATGACACCTACATTGATGAATCCGAAAAGCTTTCAGTACGTACATACATATGTATGTCAACGATGTATGTCGACGATCTCCGAACGGCCATATACTTGAGATGTGCATTCAAACAGAAAGCCAATTCCATCACAGTTTTTTGTATTGTCCTTGTTCCACATACAAATTTACCTGATAAAATGAAATTTCATAAGAGCCCTAAATAACGTTGTTGATTAGTTAAATATTATTTTATTTAATTGTCTCCAGGTACAATCTATCACCCGTTATTATCTGATTCGACCTTAGCCAAACAGTAGATTTGGATTAAGATTTGTTATGTACTTTATAAAATTAATGTTAAAGTAAACTAATAGTTTTAAGTTTAATATCAATTACGACAAATTCATATTTCCAGTAAAATAGCTACGAGACTAATTTTAATTGCTGTTATCTTCGCAACACGAAGCCAATCAATTGATTATCGAAATACACTTCTGACAGTATAGACGATTAGAATTGCCTTCTTACAGATACATTTGACTGGACTTTTCTTCTGTGTAACATTTTTTTTTTATTGTAAGGGAGGGCTTATCTCGTATCTCGATGATGCCTATTGTGCCAACCCGTGTGAGATTCTAGAGCAGCTCTGTCGCTCCAGACTGAGATCAGAACTTTAAAATGTTCTGAGGGTGGAAGGTTTTGAGTTTTTTTCAAGGGAACGATCTCATCGTCAAAGATGTTTCTTAACTTTCGAAGCAGAGTCGGCACACAGGTTCTGCCGCAGTTTCATGTTGTGAAGGTGTTTTTTCGGTGTCCCGTTCTGATTCCAATCTAGGTTGAGTAGGAATTGTATGGTTGTGTTTGAATAATCTGGTACAAATTGTTTGGAGCAAATTTGACCAGGAGTTGTTTGGATTCCATGAGTAGGATGTTCTTGGCAGTGTTTTTGAAGTAGTTTTTGTATACTCATGGCCGACAAATGGCAATGAGGCGCCCTCTTTGGCCAGGGTGTCAGCCCTTTCGTTACCATCGTACCCCTTATATACCGGAATCCAATGGAGAATCACAAAATTGTTCCTTTCAAGTTCAGTGAGTATTAAGACAGTCTCCTGGACTAGCTTGGATCTTATGACAGCTGTAGGAGGAGCTTTTAAGGCAGCCTGGCTGTCTGAGAACATGAAAATTGTTTTATTTTTGGCGTTCGAATGACATATTATCCTCGCGCATTCGTTAATAGCCGAAGACCTTTGCCTGGAATATGGACGAATGAAGACCAAGGCTGACTGAGAAGTTCGCGCAAGGTGATTCCACAAAAATACCGGAACCAATACCTGTTTCCATTTTTGAGCCATCCATATACCAGACCAGATCTTCATTAGAAGGGTGTGGTTGAAAGTTTTCCCAGTATTCCCTAGGGGGGATGACTATTGAGAAATTTTGTGTAAAGTTATATATTGGGATTGTGGCATTCAGGGACATACTAAATTCTGTGTGATTTTCCAAGCTGCTGAGGAGTGATAGGTGGCATCTTGAGTTTGGGTTAGGGGTTATATATTCTTGGTGGAAGAGACGGCGTAAGCTCAGTCTTGCTTCCATTCTTATGAATATGTGGATTGGAGATAATACCAAAATTACATTAAGCGCAAACGTAGGTGTGGTCCGCATGCATCCCGTTATGCATGTTGTTGCTAGTCTTTGTATTTTTTCTAGCTTATATCCTGTTGTCATTTCCTTTGTTTTTGGCCACCACACCAACGCTGCATATGTTATTGCAGGTCACACTACAAGAGTATAGACTTTATGCATCATTTTAGGTTTGAGTCCCCAGTTTTTTCCGCAAATACTACAACATGTTAGAGATGCGTTCTAGTTGTGGGTTCCACGACAATTTGCTATCCAGAACGATCCCTAGATATTTTGCTTCTTTCGAAAATGAGATTGTGTCACCATATAGAGAAAGGGATGTAAGAAGATCTAGTTTTCGTCTTTTAATAAAAGGAACAATAACTGTCATTGTGGGGTAACGGAGAGACCTTCACAGATAAACCAGTCTTGTTCAATGTCCAAGACTGTTTGAAGTATATTCAATATTGATCTTTCTGAGGAGCCCTGTATGACAATGACTAGATCCTCTGCGAAGCCCACTGCATTAATGCCAGGAGTCACAAGAGATCCTAATAGGCTGTCTACAACGATGGAACAAATAAGCAGCGAGAGGACTCCGCTTGTGGGCATCCTCTAGTTGTTAGTGCAGACATTTCTAGATCTTCAATTTTACTCTGGATAATTATGCAACTAAGCATGGACATGATCCAATTGCATACTACTTGTGGTACATTGTTGAACCTGAGTGCAAGATCTATAGACTCAAAAGTAGTGTTGTTGAAGGCTCCCTCAATGTTAAGAAAAGCGACTACACATATTTCCTTATTATGAATGAAGGATTCAATTTTTGTGACCAGATCATTCAGCGCTGTTTCAGTCGATTTTCCCGGTTGGTTGGTATGCATATTGTATTTTCGATAGTGGGGAGGAGGTTAGAGAGGTGTCATGAATGTGTCTGTCAATAACTTTCTCCATGCATAAACGACATGAGGCTGATTGCACGAAAGGATTTAGGAATTGGTTCCAGATCCCTTCCCGCCTTTGGTAAATAAATTACTAACCTTTCGCCAACTATCATGCTATAGGTGCTAATCTGTTCGCTTTTGTAACATAGTCAGGGGTTTGGCACCTGGAAGACGTCTGTCACAAACATTTTCGCACTCAGGGTATCGAAGGCGTTGGGATGCGATGCATTTGAAATGGTTTCCTTCACTAGGTCTATTTTCAGAAGAATGGTATTTTTAACCCACCATTACTCGGTAAGTCTGCATCTGCGGGCTGGCAAACGATTGATGGCGTTATCACCTTGAAGAGAACTGTTTGTAACATCAATATCATTTGGTTTCCTTTCACGCAAAAAATCTGTTGCGGGCTCTTAGACTATTTACCATGTAATATCAATCTGCTTTTAAAATCGTTTACGGAAGGTAATAAGCAGCTTGGTGATCTTAAAGTTTCGACTGACGATGATGTTGCATAGTTAGTAATTTCTGGCAGCAGAATCAATTATTCAAAAAAGAAGGTTACCAGTGATTGTTTCCTACCATCCCACTTACATTCCATAATACTATCATAGCTGCCATTTAACTTCTCGTCGTCTTTAAAGCAAACCTTAACCTAACTCTTAATATTGGAGACGAAAACATTTCCAGACATCTAATACACTTCTGTGTTTTGTTCTTATTCTGTATCCACACCCAAATGGTGATTTCAGCGCCAAACGTTGGACTACCACTTCTTAACAAAATGCTCCCTTATAGTAGTAATATAAGATTCACAATGTTGCTACTAAAGTTTAAGTCTTCCAGCTCAACTTTTTCTTATCCGAATATAGCAATTAGCAAATAGAATATTAATTTTATTAAATGTGTAAACAAAAAACAACTAAGATAGTCGAAGGAACGTTTATCTTGACCCTTAAAAGCTTCCTAATCATGAAGTTTGTTATTTTTATAATTAGCTATATTTTTGAAATTGCAATTTTTTTTATTAATTTGTCCTTAAAGTACAGTACACCTTTTGTTTATCTCATTGAATTTCTTAACATAAAAAAACAATAACAATCAATAATAATTTAAAACGCTTTAATTCCAATAAAAAAATATATTCATTACATTACATTACATTTTAATCTACTCCGTAGATAAATCTACGAAGTAGACACATTTACGAGCACTGGCTACTGAGGCCATCGGCTCAGACAATTACAAAGACAACACACAAGACGACATTGATACAGGACAGAAGAGAAGACAGAAGGAGAACGGAAAACAGAAAAAGAAAACACATAACACATGTCAACAGCACGCAGTTGGTTTTCAGACGGTTCTCCATCTTTCCACTAACCACGCGCAACGATGCTTAATTTCGCTGATCTCACGGGAAGCGATGCTAAAAAAAAAAAAAAAAAAAAAAAAAATATATTCATACTGGCATACTTATTAGAAATTGATTAGACATGGGTTTGGAATAGGAGTTGTGCTAAAGACCAGATAAGAAAATATTTTTGTGGACAAAATATCAATGTCCATCAACCGCACGCTTCTACCGAATTCCTTTCTTATATTTTGAAATAAGGGGTTCATTCATTCTTGAGATCTTTTTGTATGATAATTGATAAGTGATAGTGATCCAAAAAGATTGCAGTTGGGTTATTGATACTTTAGTAATGTTTCTTCAACGGAAATCCAAAACAAAATTAATTCGGTTATCTTTAGCGTCAGACAAATTTTGAGGGTAGAATCACTTCTTACCAGCGATAAGATTAGTTGTTCCCATTTTTATTTATAATAATTTATCTACTAAGGTTAGTTTTCACCTAAGAAAAATTATAAAATATTAATATATTTCACAACTGATTTTAGTTTTAATCGCATTTTGCGATAAGCAGGAACATTCTACAATAGCTAAAACATAAGCTGTGGATGAAGCAGATAAGCATATCTTAAAGGGCAGCAAAGTAGGTGTAGGTATGGCGGTCACAAGCGGATAATTAGCCCTGGTGTACGTCGTATTGGTACCATAACTCGCTTGAACTGTATTTAAATATGATGTAATTGTGAGCACCCTTCCTGAATTTCAATAGCTACAATCTTAACAAAAGAAAAACCATTAGGTCTGTTAGGTCTTTGATAACCTATTTAGAGCTAGCTTTGCATGGGGTTACATACCAAATGACTTGTAGGAAGTCACATACCTAAGGCAGGACTCACACCGTAAGAACTACCGAAGTCGTATAGGCTCATAAGCCTTACTTTCTTCCTCCTAAACACTATGTACAAAATACTTGAAAGGCATATCAGAGATGGAGCACTCTAAACAAGCCCCCGTCATAAAAATCAATTTGCCTATCAACCAAGAAAATCAACCAAAAATGCTCTGCAAAATCTAACTACAAGAATTGAAAGAACTCTCAGATAAAAAGAGCTTGGGGTTGGTTCCTGAGTTCCCCCAAATTTACAAAAGAATCCAAAACAGGAGTAGATAATACTGCATGTAAACGGATTAAATGCATGCTAGAAAACAAAACAATTAAAACGTCACTAGGAAGCAACAAACTAAGCGTATTAGCTACAGAAGGATGCCCGCAAAGAGAAGTACTTTCCCCTCGGCTATAATCCATTGCAGTTAATGAACTGCTTAACATACTCAGTAATGATGGTTTCTATGTTATGCTTGTGATACAGCTATCCTAATCAGAGGAAAATTTGAAGACACAATTTCTGATCGACTCCAGAGAGCGTTAAACCTAGTTGCTGACTGGTGTAAAGAACTTTGACTTAATGTCAATCCTAAAAAAAGCACCATGGTTACATTCACAAACAGAACAAAGCGGGAACCTCAGAAATTTTACATTCTTTGGTGAAATAATAGAATTATCAAAGGAAGTTAAATACCAAGGGGTTACCCTAGATGAAAAAATTACATGGAATTCTCATCTTACCCAGACCATAGAATAAGCCAGGAGCTCTTTAATGACCTGCTAAAGTTTACTGGGCAAAAATTGAGGACTAAATCCAAAAATGACACTATGGATGTACAAAGCTTTAACAAGGCCCATAATAACATACGCTGCCCCCGTTTGGTGGCATAAAACAAAACAAAAATCAGTTCAAGCTACAAAAACTTGCCTCAATTTTACAACTAGTGCCATGAGAACAGCACCTACTGCAGCTTTAGAAATAAATAAATTTATTGGCGCGACAGCTCCTTAAGGAGCAAAGGCCTAGTGACTTATACTATCAACAATTCCTTTGTGTGTGTTGTTACTCTGCAAGAATGGAAGGGATCTACAGTTTACCGCCGAGTCCGAACGGCTACATGAGATGCACTTTTTCGAGACAAATTTTACTCTTGGAGGTTTTGTCAGTTCCTCGCAAGAGGCAGTACCCCAGAAAAAAAGGTGGCTATGAGCTGGATTTGAACCCAGGTTCTTTCGCTTAGCAGTCCGACACACTAACCACTAAGCCACGGGGCACTAGCTTTAGAAACAATTCTAAATATACCCCTCTTCATGTACAGATCATGAAAGAAGCAATCCAATCTTAAATACCTACTTGCTCATCACAGAAGATGAATCCAATTTCAAGAATATTCACAGTTATATTATACAAGAAATTAAAAAAAAATTAACTGCTTGGAATTCAGTTGACAGATAAATGTCTACCAAAATTTGACTTCAAGCACAACTTCAAAGTCACATTCCCAGATCGCCAAAACTGGGAACAGAATAGACCAAGTTTTGGTAACAATCCTCATGTATGGTACACTGATGGTTCCAAAACAAATCAAGGAGTTAGTGCTGGAGTATAAGGATCTCGCTCAGATATATCAAATATCCATATCCACCAGCATGGACTCAAGCAGCTCCGTTTTTCAGGCTGAAATACATTCAATAGAACTGTGCCTTCGAGAGAATTTAAACAGATCTCTATCAAACGAGAACATCTATATTCTATCGGACAGCAAAGCAGCATGCTTGCAATAAAATCCTTTGAAATTACGTCAAAACTCGTATGAGATTGCCTTCAATGTCTACTAGAACTATCTATCTCAAACAGAGTTCATCTCATTTGGGTAACCTTGACATAGTCGACATGACGGCAATGAGAAAGCAGATAAACTAGCCAGAAAAGCATCTGAAACTCAATTTACGATGCCTAGTCCATTCTGTGGTCTGCCAATCACCACCATTAAACGCAAAATTAACCAAACATGCCATTACTGGGGAGAAACAAGGAACTCATGCTACTTCGTTATTAAAAGAACCAAATTTTTGCATGACCAAAAATTACGGCAAAAAGTTCCGCAGTGTCCCAAAGGCATTCAAAATGTCAGCTCCACGCTGCCCCACAGCAACGTTGCCCCTCCTGTACTTGAGAATGTAAATTTGTCCATTGGACAATTTTTTCCGCACTCGTACAGTAGCAAGAGTTCTCAAAGATAGTATACCCTCGATTCTTCTGAGGAGGCCTTCTTCCACTCTCGATGATACTCTTGTTCGTTGGTCTTCTGGATCGTTCAATACTAGTTGTATTGGACGGATTCAATTCCATCATCACAAAATAAATGCTGGAGTGCCCCAGGGTTCTGTTCTGTCTTCTGTCTATTACTTCTAATCCACTTTACTGTTTATCTGACGACTACCCTCAGCCTTTTACATTCGTTCGATAATTCACGTCGTACGCCTTCGGACGTACAATTGCAACGGTACCGTATGTCAAGCTCATTAAACTCCGATTTATACAGCATTGTCAAATGGGTTAATAAGAATCGTGTGGAATTTAATGCTTCGAAAACTCCATGCTGTTTTCTGTCGATGAAGCTAAACATACCCCCAATACCATTGTCCATGAATGGCAATTACATCGAAGAAACCGAAAAGCTCTCAGTACTCGGTATGTGTCAACGACGACCTCCGTTGGAACGATTATATATTTGAGATCGCTAAAAATGCTGCTAAGTGCTTAGGTTTTCTGTATCGGTGTAAGAAGTATTTTTCTCCTTCTTCGCTTCACATGCTTGATAGAATACAAAATCAAGCGTTAAGATTGATAGGAAATAGAACTGCCGCTGAAACAATTGCTCCTCTCGAACATCGACGCAATGTTTCATGTCTTTCCTTATTTTATCGTTTCTTTTATAAAAAATGTTCACTCGAAGTAGCCAGCTGCATTCCTCGCCTTGAAAGTTTCTCCGTAATACTCGTCTCGCAAGGAATGCTCATCAGTTCACTCTCGAGCCCAATTTCGGACGTACCGTGAAATATAGGGATTCTTTTTTTAGCCGAACAACACGAATTTGGAATGTTTACCCGGCGAGATTTTCCCTAGCCATTTTGAGCTGCAAGCATTCAAAACCAATGTTAATCGACACCTCCTATCTTTTCCCCCCTATCTTCCTAATGCGCGCGTAGTGTGCTCTACATTAAAAGGAAAACAAATAGACTTTTGTAGTGAGATGCATTTGTTGCAATACCCGGGGATCTGAATTCTTTTCATTGAAAACCAACAATTATCATCCCAGAGCAGTCTCACTGAAAGAACCTAATAAGTTTCTAGTTAAGCTTTTGCCTCTTAAATCTTGATTTATTTTTACTTCCCCGCAACGCAAATATTATCCTCAATAATAAAATTGACAACAATCAATATTTCTTTATTGCTCAATCGACACTAAAAATTGCATATACAACAAAATTACAAAACAACACAACTCGTTTTATCTTATCTTTTAAAATTATCCCCCACGGGAAGAAGATTTGATAATAACAACAAAACTTTACATGTTTTTTGCAATTTTAGTTTATATTCTAAAAACAAGTTTTGTTTTTCAACTTTCAGATGACCGCCAACCAAAGTTGAGTACAGTGAAGTCATAATTATCAATCCCAAAGAGTATCTGGCCAGCTTTTCTGCACCCGAGAGAATCTCCAGTCAGAAAGGCACAATTATTCTAGTCAACGAAATTACTGCGTTAAATCAACAAAAATGTGTTGTTCATGCTGTAGCGTGACCCAACGAAAGTTATGGGTCTTTGGCATTGGAACCTCTCTGCTACTGTTGGGCGTAGCTGTGCTACTCATCTGGCCTGACATGTCCACCAGAATGATACAATCGGTAATATATCCAAAAGTGCTGAAGTTCTCAAGTAAATTTTCTAATTTCATTGCAGTCTTTAGTGCTGAAAGAAGGTACAGAGAATTTCGAAAATTGGAAATCAACTCCCATTCCGATTTATACTAAATTCGTGCTTTTCAATTGGACAAATCCCGAGGAAATAAGAAATCCCAATGTGAAACCGAACTTGGTGGAGATGGGTCCATATGTTTTCATAGAGAAAGATCTCAAAATGGATTTGGAATTTCATGAAAACAGCACTGTTTCATATTACAACCGGAAATCATGGTTCTTTGTCCCGGAATTATCAAATGGAACACTAGATGACATGGTGACATCAGCTCATGTGATAACAGCTGTATGTTGTTTCCTTTAGTTCACATTTTTTTCTATTCATTTCATTTTTTTTTAATTTTCCAGAGTGTTGTTGATATGATGCGCAACAGGAACAAATACATCAAAAAAATTATGAACTACGTTCTCAACGTTGAGGGCGGAGAACTGGTGGTAACTCGAAAAGCTGGTGAATGGATCTTCGATGGCTACCAAGACAGACTAATAGATTTTCTTAAACTATTCAATACAACATCTATTCATATTCCTTATACGAAATTCGGTTACCTTGTTGATCGAAACATGTCAAAGGAATACGATGGTCGATACATGATCAATACCGGATCAGATAATATTCTGAAACTTGGCAAATTGACTCATTGGAATGGCAATCCAACGAATGGATTCTATCCAGGTGATTGTGGCAAGGTGAATGGAAGCACAGGAGATTTATTTCCACCGAATTTGGATACCAACGAAGACATCACAATCTATGCAGTTGATACATGTCGATTTTTGAATTTATCGCCAGGAGGGAAGGTCAGCGTTCAAGGCTTAGATGGATACGAGTGGACAGGCACAGAAGATACTTTAGACAGTGGTGAGAATAATCCCGACCAGAAGTGTTTCTGTAATCCCAAAGAAGAAGAATGTCCAAAGACTGGAGTTGTGGATTGTCGAAAATGTCGTAACAATGCACCTATTTATGCATCCTTCCCTCATTTTTATCTCGGTGACCAAAGCTATGTTGATGGTGTAACCGGCCTGAATCCCACAAAACAAAAACATCAGTTTAGATTTGCTATTGAACCGATTATGGGAGTTCCATTGGAGATCCACGCACGCATTCAGATAAATTTACTTATTCAACCAGATGATGTTTTTGAGTGAGATAAAAGCCGATTATTTTGTGTTGTCTTTTCTATTTATTTATATTTTCCGTTTCAGTATTTATAAAGGAGTGCCAAAAGTTATGATGCCGATGTTTTACTTTGAACAAATAGCTGAATTGACTGACAAATTAGCTAGCAGAACAAGGGTGAGTTTGATGGCATCATTTGTAAACTTAGATAAGTTCGCTCAGTAATCATGTAATTCGAAAACCTTTTTTACTATAAAAGTTTTAAAACGTTATTGCATTATATTCCATGGTTTTAGGTACAAAATTTGTCCCACAATCCCAATCACCTGCTATCTCAAATATGCTTGGACCAAAGGGACATATTAGAAAATGAAAACGAAGTTTGAATAATCATATAAAAGGCAAGACTTGGCTTTTCCAATTAAATGGACCTGAGGCCAATCAGTATCCTTTCCGCTTTTTTAAGCACACGGTTTTGTCTCACGAAAAGTCCTAGCTCTTAGCTGAGCTGAGCATGCAAAAGCAATATAGAAGTCCTGAGTGTTCCTAGAGATGCAAACTCCCTCTCAATGAGAATAATTTTAGCTATTAAGACTATTGTTATGATCTCGACTGGGTACAAAACTCTCCCACTTCTCTGCCTCAGCTCAAGGCTCCACCTGTGGGGCTTGATAGGTTGGCCTCAAAAAACATTTGCAGGTCTCCCGATTTTTCATTGCTCTATATTTAACTCCAATTAAAAGTAGGTGCCTTTGTGAGTTCAGGAGTTTTTGTTTGTATTTGATCTTTATTTAATGACACCGGCCCGGTGATCTCCAGTCGTATCTTCTTTCTTCTTCATCTTCATCTTGTTATGATCTTGACTGGCACCACAACTCCCACTTCTCTGCTTCGCTCTAAAGCTCCACCTATCGGGTTTGCCGGGTTAACCTTAAAAAACGTAGGCAAGCCTCCCAGTTTCGGATTGTTCCATGCCTGACGCCAACCAGGTGTGGTAGCATTTTTTGATTCAGGGATTTGCATTCACACTTGTGTGCAAGTTTTAAGGTCTTTAATCCCGCTAGAGGCTAAGACTGGTTGAAGGTTGTCGTCTTGTCCATTTCATTTCCTGCTTGGTGTCTTATGGAGCGCATTACTATGTCAATACTCAAAACATGCAACTGGCAAGGCTCATTCTTCGATTGATCTCTGCACTGACATCGTTTTGTAAGGAAATGGATCTGAAATTAACTTTTTGACTTCTTTGGCGTAATATCTCATTTTTTGTGATTTATGAAGCTGATGTTTATTTGCCGGGTTTAAACGACAAATTCTAAAAAAATGATTTGGTGTAAGCTCCTTACCAAGTCATCTCAGACCGCTTAAAGAGCTCAGCTGAAAAACCGAAGGTTCATACAACAGTATTGAAATCGCTGCCCTAACTTCTTGTACATCGTACATCTTGTACATATGTCCTTTCCCATATGAACTCTTACTATACCCACCAACCATCGCAACCTAAGCCACAACCAATAAGCTTCTGCAACTAGCTAGGTCCCTAACTAGTTTCCTGTAGCCTTGCACGTCAAGTTGCACGAGGTCCTCTTTCACTTAGTTGCGCCACCTAACTCTCCTCTACTGCATCGTCTGTACAGGGGGATATCGAAGATTTTCCAGGGCGGAGAATGTGTCTATCTGCTGTATATAACCCAATTATCTGAGAAGTTTGACTTTTCCTCTCTTGGTTAGATCTGTGTCTCCCGCATAGTTCCTCGTTGTATCTCCCGGATAATTTTTTCTCGAAGCAGTCTAAATCGTCCTCTTCTTATTTTACCAATGTCCATGTCTTTGCACCATACGGCCGGACTTTGGTGATGAGTGTCTTATAAAGGGATACTTTAGTTGGCGTGAGAGTTCTCCACTATTCCTTCAAGTAAGATGTTGAAAAAGTCGCATGACAGCTCATCTTACTTTCTTACTTTAGGTGACGCTTCTGGGATTGGTTTAATATGCCTCTTAAGCCGCCTCGATCTCTAGCCTCGGAGATTAGGTCTACCTTTCTGTATACGCCTTCTGGGTACGGCGTCGAAGACTTTGCACGCTGGAGCGTTGATGTTCATCCGCTTTACATAACCGAGCCATCTTAGCCGTTGTATACGGATTTTCTTGTCTAATCTTATGTCGCTGTACAGCAGATATAACTAGTTGTTGTAACTTCTTCGCCACTCGTTGTTTTCCTGATAACAAATAAGACCATACATCGCACGTAGTGCTTTTCTCTCGAATATTCCAAGATAGCTTTCATCCGACTGGGAAAGGGTTCATGCTTCTGCATCATACAACAGGACCGGGATAATGAGTGTTTTGTGTAGCGGGTTTATTCTTCAATTCTTCAATGCTCATCAGTTCACCCATGAGCCCAATTTCGGACGTACCGTGAAATTTGGAGATTCTTTTTTTAGTCGAACAATTAGGAAAAGTTTACCCGGCGAAGTTTTTCCTTGCCATTACAATTTCAATGCATTCAAAACCAATATTAATCGACGCCTTCTGCCCTCCTCCCTTAACCTTTCTATGCTCCAGTTGGTGAAATTGAACTCTTGTTGATGAAAGCATATACTTCTTCTTGTCCTCGTTTATAATAAGTCCCATTTTGCTTGCTGCTGACTCCATGGAAGTGAAAGCACTGTCGACTTAGTTCTTCCTGTCACATCATTGTCATCAGCGAACCCAAATAAATGTGTTGATTTATTAAAGATAGTGCCTAATGTACTGTAACCCTCTGTTGGTGTTTAAAGTCTCAGTAACATCCCTATCCCTACCCTACCAATATTGACGGAGGAGCATTCTCCATCGTCATCTTGATAAGACACACCAGCTCAGAAGAAATTCCAAAGCTAGACATTGCTCAATACAGTTCATTCCTGTTTACAATGTCATAGGCTGCCTTAAAATCGATGAAGAGATGGTGAGTCTCGATGTTAGACTCTTGGGGTTTCTCCAAGATCTGGCGTAATGCTAAAATTTGGTCGATCGTAGATTTTTCAGGTCTAAAACCGCTTTGGTAAGGATCTATTATTCCCTGAACAAATTGTTTAAGACGTTTACATAAAACGCTGGACATGATCTTAAAGGCGATCTTTAAAAGGCTAATTCCTCTATAGTTGGTGAATATGAAGAGAAGTCGATCTGCTTTTTTGCGAATCGGGCCAGTGGTTCTGATATTCCAATCATTGGGCATTCTTTCTTCCGATCATGTTTGCAGATTTGTTGGTGTGTGCACCTGACCAGGTTATCTCCAGCGTGTCTAAAAAAATCCCCTTTAAGTCTACCAAGGGCTATTTTGATATTGACCATCACCGCCATTCAACAACTGTTGAAGTAATCTCTGCAGATGGTTAACATTGACTGCGTATCTACTACGGTCTTTCCATCCCCATTTTTACAGGGCCGGGACGGCTTTTGAAATTTGAAGTGGGTGGTTCAATGGAAAGATCGAACTACTGATTTCGAAAAGAAATGTTTTTTTTTCAAGAGATAGAAAGTTTTCGGATCTCATCGTATTACGATGACTACAAACGTTGCGAAATCTAGTAAATAAAGAAATGAATTTATCCAAACGCTTATATTACGGAACGAAATTTAGCAACCTTTCATCTACTCAACTTTGGAGAAACATAAAATCTTTAGGCATATCCAAAAAAAACTAGCTGTCTCAGTGTAGACTGTGATGCGAACGAACTTAGCAAGCTGTTTGCTAATGCCTCTTCTTATAGTTCCTGCGTTGGAAATGATCATTGTCCTCGTGTTGATTCTACATCTGATCATTTAAATGAGTTTACTTTTAGTAGAGTTTATGAGAGTTATGTCATTAAAGCAGTTTTGGCATTGAAGTCTGAGCCTATAGGTCTGGACGGCATGCATCCAAAATTGCTTAATATTATCTTACCCCATATATCTCATTTCCTAACATACTTTTTCCATCTCCATCTTAACCACTTCCTCACACCCCAAAATATAAAAAATCTCAAAAATTATTGCTGTTCCCAAAAACTCTACCTCTAAAGCCACAGAATATCGCTCGATTTCGATTTTACCACTCATTTCGAAGGCATTTGAAAAAATCATGTGTCAACAGATCAGTACGTTTATATCAGCCAACAAACTGCTATCGCCGGTTCAAGCTGATTTGCGACGTTACGTGACAGCTCTCCTCTCCTAAAAGTAGTGGATGATATTCATGAGGAAATCGACAAAGAAAAAGTGGGGAATGCTTGATTTTTCAAAGGGCTTTGACTTTGTATCCCATTGCATTTTATTAAAAAAAAAAATTGAGCGATAACATCCATTTTGAAGGTACTGCAGCGGCCCTTGTTAAAAAAATATCTGTCACTGTCCGGGAAGAATCAAGCCGTTTACATTAACTCACAACTCTCTGACTTTCTTCCAGCACATTCTGGTGTTCCTCAAGGATCAATTCTTGGTCCCTTGCTTTTTTCGATATTTATCAAAGATCTTCCCGATGTTGTAAGATTTTGTAAAGTACTTATGTATGCCGACGATGTAAAAATTTACCTAGTTACCCAATAAGTATGGCTGAGGATGCTACCTATCGTCTGAATCTAGATCTTCTTAGGGTATTCAAGTGGGCCGAGAAAAATCAGTTGCGACTAAACCCAAAAAAAAGGCAAGCCATTGTCATCAATAAAAGTGCAATTGACAATTCTTGTTTTCCTAGCATAGAACTAGGTAGTTCTACGCTTCCTTATTTTAGAACGGTAAAGAACTTGTGTATTACTTTCAATTTCAACCAAACCTCAACTTGGCAAGATCACCTGTCGTGTGGTCTCGGCAAAACATACGGGGCACTCCTGGTTCTTAATATTACTGGTGGATGCCTCCCTGTAAAAACCAAGATAATATTTGCTAAAACTCTCGTTATGCCGATTCTGCTTTATGGAAGCTTAATTTTTTTGCAATATTGATAGTAGAAGTCAAAGAAAACTACGAGTTTCCTTCAATAATATCAAATGTTTTATCTATAGTCTTCGTCGGTTTGATCATGTCTCTCAATATACGAGTACCTTAATAACATTCCTTTTCAAAGGTAAGGTATCTAGACTGTAAATGGAGAAAGAGATTAGCACAGCAACTTCAATAGCAACATTAATAGAAAAAGTCGTGTAAAACAGATAGCAACACTAAGACAGCAGTTTTGACAGAAAAAAAAGAGTTGGTTGTCTGTCGGTTTACGGACTATAATTTTACGTGATAACGTCATAAGAAAACAACATACAGACCATTAACTCACACACATAAAATCCACACACACACCCCAATATCTACATCGACTTTCTACTTTAACAAAACTCCGCCTATTTTGTATTTCGTTTTCTCTTCTTGTTCTTTTTGAATTTGAGTGGAATTATTTTGGGAATTTGCGCCTGTTCTTTTTCATGTTCGATCGGTTTTGGTTGAAAGAACCACAGTATCGCGGTTAGCATCAGCATGCGTCATGTTTTTTCGTACGTGTAGCCTGTCATCGATTTATAAGACGTTATCACGGCAAAATTTTGCCGTTCAATTATATAGAATAAGCCAGTTCACGTTTATTTTTTGGAGAGTTGATAACATTGAAAAACGTTCCCGTAAAGTTGGTAGCATTTGCACAGCGACATCGAATTTAAGACTTAGGTCTAATGTCGAAGTCGATGTCGATGTTGCTGTTCTGATTTGTTTTAAACTATTAAAAAAAAAACATCGGCCCCTAAATGTGAAATCTGGTTGTCAAAGTTGCTGTGCTATGCAGACAAGGGTACCTATTGCAAAACTTGTGTTTTCGCAATCGCATAGGAGCAAAATTCTTATTACACCAACGTATACATACACTGTTTTAAAGCGACAATTTTTTGTGTACGCCGTTGGTCTGTGGAACTCCTTAACTGCCGACTTGAGAAGAATCAACAACTGCGCAATGTTTAGAAAGACCAGAAAATCATTTAAGGTGCTAAATTAATTTCTATTTTCTCTTAATCTATAATTTTTTTTTTTTTACAAAATTTTGTAGCCAAAATAAAATCTTTTTCTATCTTCTATTATCAAGTCCAATCAACCTTCTTATTAAAACAATTGTACCTTAGAACTAAGTATTCTTTAAGAAACGAAATGTTTTAATTTACTTATGTATGTTAATTAATTAACTAATAATAATAATAATTATTATATTTTAACTATGTGCCTTTAAGACACAATGCCTTTTAGAATGCAATTGGATGTTGCACAACACTAGTTAGAAGAATAAGAGAGGTAGGAAAGATTTTTTTAATAATAATAATAATGTGGGCGGTTTCACTCTTCTGTAGAAGTTTCGCACCTCTTTCCTGTGGAAACACCTCTGAATCTCCTCGATTTGATGATCTATTTCTTTCTTTTGAGTAAGCATTTCTCATCTTTCCATCGCTCAACGTAGATATTATAATATGTTATTCGTAATTCGTATAGTTCTATTGCGGAATTTTTAAATTGTTGAAAAGGTGTGGGTATTGATTTGAAGTTGTTGAATGATTTATTTCAAGATTGTATTGTAAATATTTAGCCGATAGTGGACTTTCCTGGCCTGAACAAGCACTTATATGAATCTAGCAGGTTTTTGGCGAATGGCATTAGGCGCTCACACACTTGTCAGTTTTAAGTTTAAGGAGCTTGTGAAAAACAAAACAGTTTGTTCAAACAGGGCTTCCGATTCAGAATTGACAATTTTGATGTTCATGATCTTGTTCCATGACATTAGGGTGAAGATCTCTAAAAGTACATACCTAGTTTGGAACAGAAAGTAACGGTAAAGTAAATTTATGTTAGCATCGGTGGTTCAGTGGTAGAATGCTCGCCTGCCACGCGGGCGGCCCGGGTTCGATTCCCGGCCGATGCAATCTTTTGAATACTAGTTTCTTAATACTCTTTAATAATATCTCCTTCATTTAAAATCAATGATTTTTTTTACCAAACATGATAAAGCAAAAAAAAAACTTGCATCGGCCGGGAATCGAACCCGGGCCGCCCGCGTGGCAGGCGAGCATTCTACCACTGAACCACCGATGCTTCTGTTGAAATTAAGTTAGTCCTACTAACTAATTGAATTCCACTCTTAACTTCTTCTCTTTAATCTTAACCAGGGTTATCTACAGGTTTTGAGTTAAGCGATTACCTACATAATGACTTAATTGTACTAATATAGTTTTAACTTTTTTATTTCTAGCTGGGTATCAACGTGAAGAGTTACGGCATCTACCTTGGATATTTCCTAATAGTTTTTGGTACTCTAATGGACTTAGTCGGTATCGTACTTACATTGACAAAGAACTGGGCACGTTCAGCTAATGATGATGAAGAGCTACTGACTAACTAGAATTTGACGATATTGTTTCCAATTTGCGTTGGTCATGCAACGATCTCACACCAAAAACCTGACGAAGAGGAAGAACAAGCACCTGAAATCGAACATCACAACGACACATCAATCACCCTGACCTCTGAAGCAATTGAAACAATATCTTGAACAATAATATTGTCAGTCTTCCTTCTGAGAAGATACTTATGTACATGTTGGTTATTGTTTTTTTTTTATATTGTGAATTGTTTGTTTATTGTAATAATTGAAACAAAACTACCTTAAGATACATAATTCTAATCAAAAATCTAATCAACACAGAAAAAAAAGATAAAACTTACTGTTGGATTTCAAATAAATGAATTCAATAAATTCTAAGCCAAGTGCCACTTTGCAACAAAGACAACACATTAGAAATTAGTTAGAAACAAAATAAAAATACACTAACATTACAATTAGATAAGTTCTTTAGACAAAAATTATATAAGCAATCGATAGACATATACATTTCCGAAGATATTGTTAATCAAATTGAAAGTAAAGCTCAATTTGTATCGAAATTTAAGTGCAATATAAAAATTATAAAAATAAGAAAGATTTAAACATTCCTTAATGACAAAAACAGGGACTTGTGAGTTAACCAAAAAATGTATTTTTTTCAAAAAAAAGAAAAACTAAAGTTAAGAAAGTTATATAATAAAATAGAATAATAAATAATATTGAATAATAAATAACACTCACGTAAGATGCTGTAAATAATGCCGCACGTGTCTTGAAATGCCTGACGAGATGCATTTGTTTATTTTTTTAATTTTCAGTTTTTTTGTTTTTTTTTTATTATAAACAAATAAAGAGTTACTCTCATTAATAGATAAAACTTAAGTAAAATTGTTACCACAAACATTATTGTTAAATAATATATTTTTTATATGAGGACAATAAAAGTTATAATACTTAAGAAAAATAATAAAACTGTTATTTTATGTGTTTAAATAATAGAAATGGAAGAACCGTTTATTTGGTACCTATTGGGTTTGTTGTTCCATATTGTTCCCATCTTCTTTGAATCTTATAAAATCTAATTTTTCAAAAAAAAATGTTTTATTTCTTTTTTTTTTGGATATTGATAGCAATAGCCCGGACATTTGTACGTCCCCAGAAGCTCAGGTTCAAGTTGAACCCGATAGCAACATTAAAGCAACACGCTCGGAGAGCTTTCATTCTAAGATATTATCCAACCGTCTGAGATCCATTAATTTTTTTTTTAAATTTCATTTTTAGTACTATATTTAGTACTTAGTAGTAGATTTAGTACTATTTTATTTAGACGTGATAACTGGAATTGTATATGGTGTGAGATGACGGGCTGTATGTTGGTGTTGGTGTCATCAATGTTTTCTTTATGACGTTATCACGTACAATTATCGTCCGTAAACCGATTTTGCAGATAACCAACTTTTTTTTAAATAAAAAAAACATTTTGTTTTGTAACGGATGATTGAAATCTCAGTATCATCTACCATGTCCACAAAAAAGGAGATAAACTACACTGGGAGGAGCTATAGAGGAATAAGCCTCTTAAACATCGCTTACAAGATCCTGTCCAGCTTTTTAGGTGAACGTCTAAAGCCGTTTTTTGACGGAATAATAGGTCCCTGCCAAGTCGGTTTTAGGCTTATAGAATCTACGATCGACTAAATTTTCATATTGTGCCTAATTCTTGCGAAAACCCAAGAATTTAACATCGAGGCCCATCATCAGGGGCCTATAAATATAACACAATATAGTGCTTGTTTAACAAGTGAAATTCAACAATTTTTTAAAATTTGTGTAACTCGGACTAACAAGTCTAGGAGAACTATAACAACTATTTCGGCTTCTTTAAACAAGTGTGAAATTTTACAATTTCATAGTTTTTGTAACTGGAAACAACAAGTGTTAAGAAAAAAGAGAATAAACTTGTTGAATTGTTGATAAATTTCAACCGACGGTCGGGGTCTTGTTGAAAGTCAACAAGTTAGGAATAAGCACATGCAGTAGTGTTTATCAAGTGATAGATTTAGAATTGAAAAATGGTTCTGAATTTATTTAGTGGTCAAGTTTTGTTTGAATAAATGTTTTTTTTTTTGTTCTTAATCGGGCAGTGATGTGGAGGACCAAAGACAGACAAAAGTGTTTAAAGAAAGAATTAACTTTGTAATGGAACCCGATGTGTTTATTGAAAAATTTCGTGTGATCGTAGATATTTCTGATTACCTTACCGAAAATCTGTATGTACCACCAATTACGTTCCCCCACTAATAAAAGTATAAAAGCAGAAAATATTATTGATAGCCCTGCATTGATTGGGAACTGGATCTCAAATCTAAATACCATGTATTAGGTGCATTCACGTGCTAGCTTACAATTTTGTGAAAAAACATCTCTAATTTATGTCAATTTTTTTCCTGCAGGAACTTAATATGTTTTAACCCTTTGGCAACGAAAATATCTCCTGCCATTTATCACCTTTTTTTCTGTTTTAGTTAATCAATCAGAAAAAGCCCCAAACAAATTATGTTTGTTTTCTCTGATTTTGGACAAAATGATTATTTTTTTCTTTGGAAAACTTACGACAAATATTTTTAGCTTGACTTGTTGTTAAACTGATTCAATAAGTTTTTTGTTTTTTTTTTTACGGCGAAAGATGACAAAATCTTCATAGACACCATAGGCCCGTACCTATTGTAGTGTGATATTCTTACTCACTAAAAAACACCTTCATTCCTTCATTCCACTACAACTAAGTTGCCTTATCAAGTAGTTTAATCTTCATTTCTATTAATCACGCTTGGCGGGGAGCTCTCCATCGAGGGGACCTGCAATACCGCATAATCACACGGTTATATGTCTTGCTACGCTAGGTCGAACGGTCTCGATCTCCGAAATCGGCGTACAAGATTTGTCTATTTAAGGGGCCGAGGTATGCTTCTATTACAATGGCCTTGTAAACGTGTTTTAAACTTGGTGGTAGATTTTTTTAATTTCGTGGTTGACAGTTTCCATATACAGGTCGCTGTTTCGTATGTACCAGGGAGCACCAACAATCGCTCTGAGGACTTTGTTTAAAAATGTTTGCAGTGTTTGTAGATATATGGCTTGGTTTGGCACAACAACAATGCGCCATTACTTCGTCCAGTTTGTTATTTTATCAAGAGTTTTCTGTAGGTTTTCGGTTGCTCTTTCAATTGAGCTGGATGATGCTAGTATGGCCGTATCATCAGCAAATGTTGCTATCGTGACGTCTTCTTGAGGTATATCTCGAGTATAAAGATCGAATAACCATGGGCCAAGAACGCTTCCTTCTTGAACACCAGCATTTATTTCTTTAAATCCTGAATATTTAGTACCTTGTTTCACTCGGAAAAGTCTATTTTCCAGATAGAATTCCAGAATATAATATATTTGTTTCGGAAAAACCTGTCTTAATTTAAATCTTAACCCGTCGTGCCAGACCTTATCGAAAGCTTGGGAAACATCAAGAAACGCGCTTGAACATATCTTTCTCCCGTCAAGGGATTTTTCAATTTCATTTGTTATTCTGTATACTTAATCAATTGTTGAGTGGTCATTTCTAAAACTGAATTGGTGTTCGGGAATAAGTCGTTTCTCTTCTACAATTGGAAGTAGGCGCTTAAGTAATAATTTCTCGAATAACATAGAGATATTGGTCTGTAAGACCATAATGACTTCGGCCACTTTCCATTGCCGTGGAACTTATACAAGCCTAGCCGTGGCATTAATCAGATGTTGGATTTTAGTGATTGCTTTTGTCGGCAACTCTTTAAGAATGGGTGCATTTACCAACTCATATCCGGGAGCTTTTTTGTTTTTTTGCTTTCTTATAGCGTCTAAAAGTTCTGAAAATGTGGCATCTCGAATTCGGAAGTTTTCAATGAGTATCACCGGGTTCCCTCTAGAAAACTGGCTATGTTCTCCTTTTTCAACATTTTCGTTCTGGTAATCCTTGCACGGGCTCGACGCCTTTGTCCTGTTTACCATCCGGTGAACAACGAGTTGCGGAAAATATACAATAACGAGTTGTACGTGCTGTACAGTCAAACAAATCCGTACCCAGCGGCTAAAATGGCTTTGCCATGCAGAGCGCATGAGCATCGACGCTCCAGACAGAGTGCAAAGTCTTTAACGCCGTAACCGAAACAGTCAGAAGCCAAGACAGACCTCATCTCTAATGGAGGGACCAGGTAGAATGCTGTGCTTGGAGTGCGAAATCGGCAGGCTAGAGATGTAGTTTTTGCTGGAGAGTATTCCGAACTTAATGGAACTTTAATGGGTTGTTTGGGGGAACATTAGGAATACTATTCTTCTTTATCGACCTCGAAGACCCTGTGCTTTCTTATAGGGGGGGGGTTTTAGACAACCCACCGTCTAAAAACCCACATTTTTGGGTTTTTTTTTTCAGTTTTTCGCTTATATCTGAAGTAGTAAACTTCGGAACCAAACTTCGGTTTCTGCTACATAGAGTTGTTTGGACCATTTTTAGTAAAGCCACATTTTCAAAAGTCTGCCAAAACTACGTGCATTACTTACGTCCAGAGGCACTTTGAAAGCAATGTCATTGTGGTTGGTTATCCTGTTGGGATAACCTACCAAAGCCGCTGAACTTTATCGGCATTCTTTGCTTTATTCCTCCTTACAATACAAGACAACTACGCTCAGCACGATTTTGAAAGCATAATGTCATTCCAACTTTTTTTTCCAACCAAGACTAACTTCATAAGTATGCTGAAGAGTGAAATTGAAGCCACCAACCACACCAATTCAGCACCCTTTAGTATTGGAAAACGAAGGTGATATAGATGTACAACAAGAACCCTTGTGTTTCAGAGATGTTGGCGAATTTTAAAGATCCCGACTGCCGAGGCAGCTCCAACTAAAATCTCAGACGTTGGAGAGAAATTTATTTTTTTTGTATTTTTTTTTGTACTTTTTTCAAAGCAGTTGAAAAGGCAAAATGTCAACGTACCAGACTGCAACCAACTATAGGTCCACCAAGTACCACTCATTCAGGACTTACTTACAAGTTCAGTTGTAGATGGGAAGCCAAAGGACCCATCAGAAGTACCTTCTTCATGGGGAAAGCTTACTTTAATATTACATTTTCATTCTAAGAACCTGCCAGATATCTTATTGCTATTAACAAGACGCTGCCCAGAGCAACTGTAAAAAAGGCAGATCTGTTATGCTCTGCAGTATGCAAACACTGCGTGGGCACAGCATACGAAAACTCCCCACAGTCTAATACCAAGAAATTTTACACAGAACAATCTAGAACAATCAAATAAAATACAAATTACTGTATATATGTACTTATTTGCCCCGTGGCTTAGTGGTTAGTGTGTCGGACTGCTAAGCGAAAGAACCTGGGTTCAAATCCAGCTCATAGCCACCTTTTTTTCTGGGGTACTGCCTCTTGCGAGGAACTGACAAAACCTCCAAGAGTAAAATTTGTCTCGAAAAAGTGCATCTCATGTAGCCGTTCGGACTCGGCGGTAAATTGTAGGTCCCTTCCATTCTTGCAGAGTAACAACACACACACTGGAATGGTTGAGAGTATAAGTCACTAGGCCTTGGCTCCTTAAGGAGCTGTCGCGCCAATAAATTTATTTAATTTTTATGTACTTATTTGCTATTATTTTATTACTATTTTAAATTTATGATCCATTTTCATTGAGGTTCAATTATGTAGGAACATTTATGCTCTCTAACTTTGTCATGTAATGTGTTTCACAAAATGTGCTTAGTTTCACAAAAACTGGAAAAAGTCGAAATTACAATAGTTTTTTAACCTCCCCCCTCCCCCTAAGTTAGCAAGGTTCTTCGTGGTCGATAAAGTAGGATCCATTGACTTCGTAATACTTTCCAGCTACCATGACTTTTTTTTTGAAATATTGACTGGTCTATATAAAGGGTGTTTTTTAGAGGTATAGAACTTACAGGTAAACAAATAATATTCCCGAAGAAAGACGATCAGCGCTGGAGCTCCAGAAGGTTCAAAGTTGGGCCCCATACTTTTCAACCTTTACATAGTTGACCAGCCTACCAACATCCCAGGGACAAAAACGAAGCTATATGCCGATGACTCCTTAACATATGCAACATCCATTTCACCAGAAATCGCAGCCAGGAGAGTTGAAGGTCACATAAAAAACTTGTGGGACTACTACCTTAAATGGGGACTAAAGATAAATAGCGATAAGAGCGAGCTTATCTGCTTCAGAACAAAAGCAAGAAGAGGTCGAAGAGGTCGAAGAGGTTTCGAATCATGCTGTGATACCTTGGAATGAATTTCACTAACCGCTACAAATTCAACAACCACTATTCATTTATGCTTAAGAGAGCTAACTTCTCCCTACATCTGGTTCACCCGCTTCTTAGGGCCAGAAACGGACTAAGCACTAATACTAAGCTCTTCATTTATAAACCGCTGATCCGTCCAGTTCTGACGTACGCTTGTCCTATTTGGTTCACCATATCACCAACATATATGAAGATGATCGAAGTTTTTGAAAGGAAGATACTCGCAAGTGTACAGGTCTACACCGAAACCCCATTATAAGGAAATGTGTCCTAAACAAGAAGCTATATGAAGACACCAAACTGATCCCAATAAATCAGTTCATGACACAGCTCTTGAAAAATATTTTGAGGACATTGGAGGACCATCCCAACTTGGAAATCAAGCAACTACTCCAGCAACAACTAGAGCCCAACCATCTCTACCTCAACATTCCAGCCATCACAGACGACCGATTCGAGGATATAATAAACAATGACGGAGCCCTGTTCTACGAGATAACCAGCAACGGACACAACAGAGTATAAACAACAGGTTAGGATGTAGTCCTAACCCCAATTTTTAAAACCAAAGCAGACAGTTACTATAAATAAGAATTTCTATTAAAAGATTATGCAAACAAAATATGATATAAGTAAAAATATAGCATTGTATAGAGTCATCTGAAATACGTCGGGCATCTGTTGTTGAGCCGACATGATTTATTTTTGTTATAAGTTACTTTAAGGCCAATTGTACATAAATTTTAACGAATTTAAAATATGAAATCCAATCAAGAGGTACAGAACTTTAATTTGGCAACACTATTTTAACTGGCGGACATTTTGTCAGCTGTCAAGGGATTTATTTTTAGTTTCATTTGGCATTTCAACATGAATAGACTGATGCATGAACCACGCTTCTTAATTGTGCAAATTTATTTTCAAAACCATGGTTCTGTTCGAAATACGTATCGCGTCGCCGTAATCGTCGTCAGAGCAATTAATTCTATTACCTATGGAACGTTTTCGCACTACTTTTACTCTAAATTATAATACGCATCCACAGAGACGTCGTACAGTGCGTACAGAAGAAGACGCTGTAGAGCGTAGCGTAGAGGAAGACCCGAATCAGTCTATCCGTCATCGGGCACAGGAATTAGATATGTGTCCATCCACTTTATGGAAGATCTTGCGGAAAGATCAAGAATCAAGATTTGCTGCTTACAAAATCCAACTCGTGCAAGAATTGAAGCACGAATTGTTCAATTTATATTTTCAGTACAGACCTTATGGAAGAGAGCTTTCAAACACACTGGTACCTACAGGTGTTTGCATCGCACTTAACTTAAGAAATTGCCACTTAAATATAAAAGAGAACCCTGAAATGCATTGAAATTGTTGTTGTAATATTTCATTTAACCCACGACCCACATACATTCCACCAAGACCACGGCTGCGAGGAGGAGGACACTGATTAGTAATTACTGATTATCAATTTGCCTCTCGCTTGAGTTTATTAAAAAAAAAAAGCACTAATGTAGAATTACCATTCGTCATTAATGGAAATTATAATTCCTTTTCCTTTGGTTTTTGTTACGAAAGTTCCAGAATTGAAGCTTTTTTAGAGCGAATGAGAGCATATTTTAAGTTTAAAGACGAAGGTGTTGTCCCTATGTTTTTTTTCGCTTACATCTTTTCGTTTTTATTTTTCTTAAAAAAACGGTAAAAATAAAGATACATAATGCAATATTTGTTGACAATGCAAGCTATGCTATGCTATGCATTCGTGCATTAAAATAAATTGAGATAATGATCAAACATGACATTACAATATTGAGAAACGTATTTGAGTTACTGGAAAATTATGTTTGTCTGTCTGTACGGATGTATTTTGGACTACAGCCGTCGATTGTCTTCAAATTTATAACATAAGATTATTTTGACATTCTACAGAGGCCTTATTAATTTTTTTTTTAGCTCAAATATTAACTGTACCTGTCATATAACTGTTAAGTTAAAGCTTATTTTTCTCAAAAACGGCTCCAAGGATTTGTATAAAAAAGAAATCTGTGTACTTTCGGAGGTGTGGTTTATATTTTGGTGAAAAAAAATATAAGTTAGTGGGCTAAAAACGGTACCTCAGAAACTGGCTTATCCGATTACAATGAAAATTGTTATTCAGGAAGATGTAGGTAGTCTAAGTAATTTTACTTAAAAATATTTTCGAATATTGTTGTTAAAAACCGTTATATTTTAAAACCGTTGCTACGATTTTGTAAAAAAATTCTGCTCCTTCAAATTTTTTAAGGAAATAAAATGGCGTTCAAATTATTCCGCTAAAAACTATTTTACGTACTTTTTTCGACCAACCAAAAGTCAGAATAAAAACTTTGAAACTCCCTTAATATTTTTTAAATTTTATTCGAGCTGTGACCGTCGTTCAATTTATTTAAGGAAGAATTTCTATTTGAGCAAGTTTTTGTTGGAGTGCGGTTTATAAACTCATTAATTAAATACAAATTGTTGGTTGAGATTAGGCCTTCTGGGGAACTCTTAAAAAACGCGCCTACTATCTTACCTCTTGGTGGTGTGGACAAAGATAGATTTAATTTAATTTATTTTCTTTTAAGATTTAGTTTACGGTATACAATACATGTTTCTGTTTTCATAAAATTTTAATAAACAGTAACCATACTTACATTTGTGTGAGAATTATACCAATTTATCGGGTTTTTTCAATAAGAGCGCTACAAAAGTTTTTTTTTAAATAAAACAAAAACGGGTTTGGATATCAATGAAATTCTTTATTCCTATGAAAGTACGTTCCGATGCCATTATGTATGGAAATCGATTTCTTTTACATGGCCACCACGGGCACGCTTTCAGAAGTCCAGACGCTGAACCCAATTTTCGACGGTTTTCAAGCATAAATCGGCCGATACTGCTGCAATTTCACGTTCGATATTCGTACGAAGTTCATCAATCGTCGCTGGCTTGTTGGCATAGACCATAGACTTGACGTAGCCCCACAGGAAATAGTCTAACGGCGTCAAATCGCACGACCGAGGCGGCCAAGCGACTCGACCATTTCGTGAGATAACACGTTCCCCAAACTTGGTTTCCAATAAATTGATTGTGACATTCGCTGTGTGACTTATGGCGCCGTCCTTTTGGAACCACATGTCCTCCAAGTCCATATCATCTAATTGGGGCCAAAAATATTCGGTTATCATTGGTACGGTAGCGATCCCCATTCACAGTAACGTGCCGGTCTTGATCATCACGGAACAAGTACGGCCCAATGACGCCGCCGGCCCGTAAACCACGCCAAACCATAGTTTTTTCGGGATGCAATGATGACTCATGGAGTACGTGTGGATTGCTGCCTGACCAATACCGCATATTTTGTTTATTGACGAAGCCATTCAGCAAGAAATAAGCCTAATCGCTGAAGATGATTTTTCGATGAAAATCCGAATCATTTTCAAGTTATATCTCGGCCCAATTCACGAACATACGACGCTTCTGGTGTTCAAGCGGCTTCAAATCTTGCGTCAACTTAATCTTGTAAGGATGTAGGCCAAGATCTTTTCGCAAAATTCGCCACAACGACTTCACAGAGATGCCCAACGCTTGAAAACCACGTGTGAGAGACACATTTGGGCTTTCTGCAACTGAAGTCTCAGCGGCAGCAAATATTCTCGACACTACGGATTCAAGTCTGATTCGCACAAAATAAATGCTGGTGTGCCCCAGGGCTCTGTTCTGTCTCCGACTCTTTTCTTGATTTTTATAAACGATCTTCTGTCTGTTACTTCTAATCCACTTAACTGTTTTGCTGACGACTCTACCCTCAGCTTTTCATATTCGTTCGATAATTCACGTCCTTCGACTTCGGACTTACAATTGCAACGGTACCGTATGTCAAGCTCATTAAACTCCGATTTATACAGCATTGTCAAATGGGGTAATAGGAATCGTGTGGAGTTTAATGCTTCGAAAACTCAATGCTGCCTTCTGTCGTTAAAGCTAAACATTCCCCCAATTCCATTGTCCATGAATGGCACTTACATCGAAGAAACCGAAAAGCTCTCAGTACTCGGTATGTGTGTCAACGACGACCTCCGTTGGAACGACCATATATTTGAGATCGCTAAGAATGCTGCAAAGTGCTTAGGTTTTCTGTACCGGTGTAAGAAGTATTTTTCCTCATCTGATCTGGCTACAATTTATAAAGCGTTTATACGCCCTAAACTCGAGTATAACTCCCACCTCTGGGCAGGTGCTTCGCAAACATCGCTTCACCTGCTTGATAGAATACAAAATCGAGCGTTAAGATTAATAGGAAACAGAACTGCCGCTGAAACAATTGCCCCACTCGAACACCGACGCAATGTTTCATGTCTTTCCTTATTTTATCGTTTCTTTTACAAAAAATGTTCACTCGAAGTAGCCAGTTGCATTCCTCCCCTTAAAAGTTTCTCCCGTAATACTCGTCTCGCAAGGAATGCTCATCAGTTCACCCTTGAGCCTAATTTCGGACGTACCGTGAAATATAGGGATTCTTTTTTTAGCCGAACGACACGAATTTGGAATAGCTTACCCGGCGGGATTTTCCCTTGCCATTTTGATCTACAAACATTCAAAACCAATGTTAATCGGCACCTCCTATCTCTCCCCTCCCTATCTTCGTAATGCCCGCGCAGTGTGTTCTACATTAAAAGGGAAACACATAATCCCTTGTGCGCGCGTTCATTATAAAAAAATAAAAAAAAAAAATAAAAAACTTCTTTGTCTCCTCACTGGCACGGGAACATTTTGCACTGTGCCTGTGGATTCAAATTTTTCTACTAGACGCTCAATTGTTGATCTGCTAGGACGATTATGACGAACATAAATTGGACGTAGCGCTCTTAACGTTGAGGCCTCTAACTCCGAATTTCAGTAGTAAATTTTAGTAATTTCGACTCGTTGTTGGCTCGTATATCTTTTCATCATGAAATGGCAAACCTTACTGAAGAGAAATGTCAGAAGAGCGGCGTCTTTTGCTGTCCCTGTCGCTCTACTTTTGTAGCGTCTCTGTTGAAAAACCCTTTATAATGCTCGTATAGAGAACTTTAAAATGGGGATAGCTTATTGAAATCCATAACAGTAAGAGTGAAAGGCAAATATCCTATCTTCACTGTACTGAAAATATAAATTGAACAGAGTATAGCAAGGCGTAGATTCGGCGAATGGGCCCAAAACAAGTTTGGCGTTGATCCCAATTTTCATAAGCGAATTTTGTTTAGCGAAGAAGCTCACTTTTGGTTGAATGGATGCGTCAATAAACAAAACTGCCGTATTTGGAGTGATGATAATCTTCAAGTATATGTTGAGACACTGTTACATCCACAAAGACTGGCTGTTTGGTATGCTTTATGGGTTGGTGGAATAATTGGTCCATACTTCTTTAAAAACGATGTTGGCCAGAACTCTACAGTCAATGGTGACCGCTATAGAGCCATGATTACTGACTTTTTCGTTCATCAATTGAACAACCATGATGTGCAGGAGCTGTGGTTTCAACAAGACGGCGCAACATTTCACACAGCTCGTGCCACAATGGATTTATTGAAGGAAATGTTTGGTAACCGCATAAGTTTCACGTTACGGACCCGTGAATTGGTCTCCAAGATCGTGCGATTTAACGTCGTGTAAACGGCAATACCATCAGCAGCAATACCAGCAGTGGCAACACCAAAACGACCGTAGTGTGAAAGAGAAGAAGCCAAGTCAGTATTCGTCGTATCATCACCGAGAACGGGTCGTTAGATAATATTTGTATCTTTTCCCTAATACTATTTTCTTATATTTTAAGTTCTCTAAAGTGTCGTAATAAATACATATATTTCTACTAATTAAGAGTTTAATCGATACGTTTTATTTAACAAGTTAACTCGGTTCTTTTCCTGTCTTTACAGTCGCTTGACTATTTTATGTGGGGATATGTCTACGCTGATAAGCCCGAAACGATTGACCACTTGTAGGTCAACATTCGGCCGTGTTATAGCCGATATAAGGCCACAAATGTTAGAAAAAGTCATCGAAAATTGAACCTTCAGATTAGACTACGTCCGAGTCAACCAGAATGCCAGAAGGTTATTTTTCGCATAAAGTAAATTTTATGTCAATTTAAAAAAAAACATTTTTATTTCATTCTATTTCAAAGTTCTATGCCTCTAAAAAAAATACTCTTTAATACAGACATGCTTAATGATGCTGTTAAGTTTTTGTTTTAAAAATTTTTTAAAAATACATCTTTTGAATGACTTCGAATACTTACTTACTTACTTAGGTGGCGCTACAGCTCGGGACGAACCTTGGCCTCAACCAACATGCCTCTCCAGCCAGCTCGGTCTTTGGCTAGCTGCCTCCAGTTTTGCACTCCAAGTTGGTTGAGGTCGTCCTCCACTTGAGCGCGCCACCTAAGGCGAGGTCTTCCTTGACTGCGTCTACCCTCTGGGATGGAATCGAAGATCCTGCCAGCCCGAGCATTGTTGTCCATTCGCTCTACATGACCTAGCCATCTTAAACGTGATATGCGTATTTTTTGACCAGGCCAATGTCGCTGTACAGCTCGTATAGTTCTTGGTTGAACCTTCTCCTCCAAAGCCCGTTAACGCAGACAGGGCCAAAAATCTTCCGAAGAATCTTACGCTCGAAACGACTAAGGATATCGGATCCGAGGTACATTAAGTCTCTAACTACCAAAAAGTTGTACCTGTCTATTGTGATGTTTTGTCCAATCCGCCGGTGTTGTGTGTCCCTTTTTGTGGAGAGCAGGTACTTCGTTTTGGCCTCATTGACTGCTAGTCCCATCTTAGCTGCTTCAGCTTCAATGCTAGTAAACGTTCCAGTGACAGCTCGCCGAGTTCGGCCAATGATGTCTATGTCGTCAGCGTATGCTAGCAATTGCACAGAATTGAAAAAAATTGTCCCACTGCAATTGACTTGCGAGTTTCTTATAATTTTTTTCAAGTATTAAGTTGAAGAAATCGCACGATAGCGCATCACCTTGTCGGAATCCTTTTTTGAAGTCAAAAGCTTCTGTAAGGTCAGAACCAACTTGACGTTCACATAGTACGGCAGAGAGGATCTCGTAGGCGATATTCAGGAGACTTATTCCCCTATAGTTGGCGCAGTTTAGAGGGTCTCCTTTCTTGTGGATCGGGCAAACGATGCTGAGGTTCCATTCATCAGGCATACTTTCTTCTGACCAAATTTTAGAGATGAGTTGGTGTATGCACTCCACCAGATCATCTCCGGCAGCTTTAAAAAGTTCGGCGGGTAGTCCGTCGGGTCCAGCAGCTTTGTTGTTTTTTAGTTTAGATATTGCTATCCTTACTTCATTTTGGTCAGGTGAACGGAAGTTTTGTCTGTCATCATCCATGTTGAATGGTTCATTCTGCCTGACAGCGGGATTTTGGCCTTCATCGCCGTTTACCAGTCTGCAGAAATGGTCCTTCCATGTACTCAGCACCGACTGTGACTCTACTACGAGGTTTCCATTCCTATCTCTACAGGCTTCTGTGCGGGATTTTTTTCCTTCAAATACTACACACAATTACAGTTATGTTTTTTTTTTCTGAGGGAAATGAAATCCACCAGAAAAAAAATACGAAATTGAAGATATTTCGAGTTCTCATCTCAAGCTGAAATAATTTGTAAGAAGTCTCCATAAAAAGAAATAAAAATAATTTAAGTATTTTTTTAATCTTCATTTATTTCATATACACATATAAAAAACTCTAAAATAAAACATTTTTATTTTTCAATAATGATTTTTGTTTTCATATAAATCATCAATATGAATAATATTTTATTATAAACAGTTTTTTTTATTATATTTTATTATTTTATTAATCACTAACCTAAAATGAAAGCACATTTATAAAATGACCCTTTCCAGAAAATAAAATTCCACAGGACTTGATAATCCTTTCAAAAAATGAAAACAAAAAATAATAATTTGTAAATTAATTAAAAAATATACATAAATACAAATGAAAACCAATAACCATGCAAAATAAAAAAAAAATTGAATTCAATTTTAATAAGAAAGTTATAAAATAATGAAAGAAGAAGAAACAATTAAACTACAATAATATGTCAAAAGGATCATCAAGTCAACCTTTGCTTTCTTTATTTTTTTTAAATTATAATATTATTTCCATTAAAATATATGTGCTTTTTTTAATAAATGCTATTTTAATAATATAAAAATAATTTTTAATATTTTTTTAGGTAGTTTATCATAAAATTCGGAAAAAATTAAAATTTATTTTACATTACTTAACTTTATACAATTTGTTTTATTTTAAAATTAGTTTTAATTTCTTGGAATGTTTTTTTTGCTATGTAACAAATTTTGTGAACAAAAGAAGATAATCAGAATTTACTGCAATTTTTGACATTTAAGTAAATTTTGTAAATAAAAAAAACTGGTAAACAAAATTGTTGTGTAATGACACAGTGTTGTCATTGAAAATTTTCATATTTCTGTACCTCATATATAAATAAAATCGTCAAAAACGATAAAGCTAATGTGGTATATTGCAGAATGAATAATTTGCTATCAAACTTCTGACGTAGTTAAACATCTGAGTAATGACTTAAAATTTATTTTATGTCATCTAGAATACGTCAGGAATGAAACAAAAATCATCCAAGTTTCGTTAAGTTTCCTTTTGCTATGGGTGTTTCTTTTTTACTTTACAAAACACAACAAAAACCGTCAGAAAAGCTGATCTTTCGTGATTATCTTTCAAAAATTCTTTGTAAACGTCAAAATTAATACGTCAAAAATAGTTTATATTTTTTTATTTTCTATTGCATAATTTTTTTCTTTAATTTTATAACTTGAAGAAAAAAATATGTAGAAAATAGTGTATTTTTTCCTAGACGCAGTTTTTTTAATTAAAAAAATTAGGTTATTAAATTTATTTTATAAATTTCTAATTTGTTTAATTTTTAGAAAAAAAAAAGATTATATCAAAAATCCATGCGATCGGTGGGCAAGTTAAAGGCAATCGAATACTACTCTTAGACGATACAAACTATACGGGGTGCAGGTAGCGTAAGGAAGGTTTTATGTTATAATAAGTTACTATAAATTCCTTACATCTAAATAGATATAAATTCATCAATCACAGATACGTGTGGTTTGGGGACTTTTGATCCGTTGCTTAATTCAATTTGTTAATAAATAAGTTTGTAATTTGTTTTTAGGATTCTGACCAGTTTTTTAGAATGTTTAATATGGTGAAACAAAAATTAAGTTCAATATTGATGCTTTGGCTATATTGTCCATGCTGAGTATTGATTTTTTTATCTTTTCCTTTAAAATGACTAGAATAGACAAAATACAAAAGTTTTTTTTAATTTTTTTTTTAAATTAAGTTTATACAATGTTAAGTTATTTTTTAAAGCATCTTCGCGTCATGGGTTAGTACGTAATGAGTAATTTAACATATTAAGAATGTGTCATGGAATGATGAGAGTAATGGTTTTGATTTCAGAAGCTTAAGATCTTACGTCTTTAAAAACTATCTTTCATACAAACAAGTTATGTCAATTTTGTGTTGACACATAACAGCTGACTATTGAAAAGTTGAAAAAAACCAACAATTTTATTATAAAATGACATTTTAAGATCCATTTTCCATTTATTACAGCTGTCAAGTTTACAAATGAGCCGAGCGTTCTCAAGGCTTATGGCTAAAACACAATCACGCTTTAGCTTCGGTTTCGCCTGACGTTTACATGTTCAACCATGGGAAATCTATACATCTTATCACAATGTCGCTTTGGCTGTGACATTACGTTTGGTGTACAAGATAAGGTAACGTGACTCAAACGCAAAGCTGAAGTAAAAACTGGTTGAACTTTTGCTCGCTTTGACAGAAAAAAGCAAAAACAACAACCGAAATTTGGAAAATGTCACTTCAAGCGACCACAAAGCGTGTAGCGTGGGAAATGTAAAGTGACGAAGCCAAAGCTGAAGCGTGATTGTGTTTTAACCATAACTGAAAAAGAATTGCAACTTACGTTGCCTTACGAAACAGTTCAAAGGGTCAAACACATGTGATTTGTGTATCCAACACGAACTTTCTGATAAGTTTCGTCAAGTTTTCTTTCCGTACGTAACGTACACTTTCAGTCGTATATTTTACACGAAAATCTGCCACATGATTTTCAGAAAGAGTCAAGAAGGAAATGAGAATCCAATCACGTCATTGGATTTGCCGACAAATGGATTGATAAATACTTGTGATTTCTAAAGGCAATTATGGCCAACTAATTTATTTGCAAAAACGAAGAGAAACTTTTCTTCGATTTTGACAATAGCTTCCTTCGATAAGTTTCTTTAAGCATAACCAACATGCGAATTTGACAGCAATTGAATTTTAACCAAGACAAATTGACAGATAGCCACGTTTAAAATAGTAAAGAATAATTGAAGAATTGGAACGCACGTTGCCTTCAAAACAGGGCGAATACATGTGATTTGTATACCCAAGCCGAAATGACTGATAGGTTTCGTTCACTTTTGTTTTCGTTGTTGAAAGCCTACATTCCGTACGGAAATCTGAAAAATTGTTGCGTTTTTTTAAGGCTATTTTGGTAACCTTATGTATGCATTTGACAGAACGAAAAGAAACTTTTGGTTGGGTTTTGACACTAGCTTCCTATTTCGTTAGCGTATTATTGTTGACCTTTATTTATCATGTTTTTAAAAAACTTGACGTAAGAGTTTGTTTAATTAATAGTTAGGCATTTACACATGTTTGGATCTTGCCCCAATTTGGACAAGAAACATGTCCGTTTTTAAAACTAAGAGGAGGAGCTCAATACCATCAACCAATGAATTCCAACAATTTGACACATTCCGGTATAGACTGTTTTTTTTGTGACAAAAAGCAATCGAACAATTAACGTATCAAAATCCTCCCCAAAACCGTTATAAGTGTGATTGATTCCAACCGGAAATTATACCTTTTTGCATATTTGAACAAACAGAAAAACCCATTTTTTGGGTGACATTATTCTTTTCGTTGTTTTGACATTTCCGGTTACACATCCTGTGCAGTTTGACAAGTGATTTTGATTCTGATCTGCCGATCTGGTTTGTGCCCTACGTTTGTGAGTTATAACTCTTGTGTTTCAAAATGGCCGGTGTCGGATCCATAACATAATTATTAGCTTCAGCCATTTGCATTGGTAATGGCGGAAGTTTATCGTTTGGATGTCGATGAACGGATGCCTTGCGGGGCTTTGACAGCTGCTGCTGTTGGCTTCCTGTTGTCGCCGTTACAGCGACTGACATTGAAACGCCCGACGATTGTTGTGTTCCTGGATAACGAGGAAGTGTTGATTTTGTAGATGTTTGGCTAAGGCTCGGATGGAATTGAGACATCATTTGCTGTCCGGTGCTTGTTACTACTGTGCTTCGTGCGTTCTTTGGCGTTCCGAAAGCCTTTGTTTGCTTGAGCAATGAACGATCGTTGCAAAGAGCTGAAATGAGTGGTAAATCAAGATGGCGACTCTTTTCACGTAGTAGTTGGATATCGATTGGATTGCCGCTTCTTGTTGTGGAAGAATTAGCACCGTTGTTGTTAATGGTTGTGACTGAGTGGGCAGAGGATGTAGCGATCTCACTGCGAAGTAGATGCATTCGTTGTTGGTGCAAATGTTGTTGTTGTTGGACGCTCTGTGAGAGTGTGGGTTGTTTGTGAGTTGTTAAGTTACGAGTTGAATGTAACACCGATTGCGAACTTAAACTTACCGCAGCTGGTTTGCAGGGAACTGAAAAAAAATCAAATTAAAAAAACAGATTTGACAGTTTTAACGTTAACATTCAATTTGACAGAATATTGAACGTCAAATGCACGTATTCTAATTTACTTACTTGGGGGAGGTTTTTCTTGTGGTGCTGGCATTGGGGGTTTCTTCAAGCGGCGGTCCACATACGGAGGCGGTGGAGGAGGTGGTAAGCGCTTGATTTTGGGCATGGCATCGATCGAGTTAAGAATATTATCATCAGATCGAGAACGAGCAAAGAAGCTTGAAGAATTTGCCAATGTAGCTGGATGTAGAGGAGGTGGTGGTGGTGGTTCGTAGGATGAGCATAGGCTTGCCACCGACGGACTGTACAGAGGTGAATAGGCACCTGGCAACTGGACGTAGGTGTCGGAAAGATTTTGCGTCGATGCATATCGAGAATGCGTTGACAATGCCATTGGGAGGTAAGGAGTGCTTCGGTAGATTGCATGACCTTTACAAGTATCCCACGGGCTGATATGATGGGCACTGTGCATGGTACTGTGAGCATAAGCTAGATACGGATGAGGAGGTGGACTTTGGGCCATTGCAGCTAAAATGGAACTCTGCTTAGAATCCAGATACTCCTGTTGACTAACGGCAGGGTCTTGAATGGGATAGATAACATAGTCCACATCACTGTACAATTGTTGTTCGTAGAGCTCAAGTTGTTTGCGTGCCATATGGGTAGCGTTATAGACAGTAGCCAGCTGTTGAGGTGGTGGTGGTGGAGGTTGACGTGGTAAGCTTGGTGGAGGAGGAGGCAGGTATTGTCTGGGCTTGATAACTGGCAAAAGAACGCAGGTGCGAGTTGGTGGTGGCTTCATGTCCGGATAAGGTGGCGGTGGTATAGCGGCAGACATACTTTTGTGTGTTGCATGCAAGTGTTGATAAGGAACTATAGGAATACCGATTGTGCTGGGTAAGTTTGAGATTTGTGACTGTTGAGTTGGGTGGCTGTACGTTGGTGCCCCCATTGAACTGGGTTGTGGTGGTAGACTGGTAATTGTTGGGGCTGCATAGCTTGGTTTTGGGTTCTCACTGATCATGCTGGTGTGCGCCTTAAGAATGTTGATTTGAGGTCGTGTTTTGATAAAGCGTGCGGTCACTTCTTCGGGCCTGGTTGAAGATCCTGAAGCAGAATTTGCCGAATGAATATTGCTTGACGAGGACGATGAAGTCGAAATAAGCGAAGTTGGTCGTGGTTTCGGTTGATATGGTGGTGGATCACGTAATACAGGCTTTGGAACGCTAGTTCGGATAGGAGGGCCGCACAGACCAGTAGTTTCATGCCTAGCACCGTATGGTGGGGGCGAACGCATTCGAATGTCACTCAAATTTACCATTGGCCGCTGTGTGTTGCTGTCTATTCTTTGAGGCGGAGCTGGTGGATCAGTAGGTAGAATATCATCCATTAGATCAACATCCTGATCTTCTGTTGGTGCAGTGTCTTCATGCCCTTGAATGTAGCTCTCTCCTTCCATGGTAAGAGGGAGTGTGACATAGTCACAATCAGAGTCAAGAGTGTTGGATACAGTTTTGCGACACGGATATGTACCACGACCAACAATCAAATCAGTGAGTTCTTCAGCGCTAAGTAATGCATGCTTTTTATCTGTTGGATCACTGCCATCACCTCGGAAAGATCCACTGGCACTAACGTTCGAGTCTGACCGCAATCGGAAATCCTGAATTTCTTCGTTCTTTATTCGATTATTGCGATAGCCACCATCAACAGAATCTATAGTTGCTGACTTTCCATGCTCACTTTTTGGCTGAAAGATTCCATAGTGCGAGCTGGTTGCACTTTCCGATTCTGCAATTTCCGATGATTGACCAGTCATTTCACTGCTGTGCATAGTGTAAACGCCCGAAGTTTCCGTTGGTGGAGCACCATGTGCAAGAGTATACACTCCTGAGTTGCTCTCTGTCTCATCTTGGGTGGAGGCGATGAAATCATGATCGATGCAAGTGCTTTCCCCCTCACTTAGTTGTGAGTTCTGCGCTGTATGACTGAAGCCCAACTCTAAACTGCTCGAAGTTGAAGCACGGCGATTCGTCGAAGTTGAGTGGATTGCCAGTGCAGTAAGAGCAGTTGTTTCTGTAGCTACAACCACCGTACTGCATGTCGACGAACACTGTGAGCCGATATTATGCTGAGAGCCTGGTGAATCTGTACTCGTTTTCTGATCCGTCACCTGTTCCGATGGAGAATTTCGTTCGGAAGACTTTTGCCTAACTGAAAGTGCAGCCAGTTGATCTTCTAGGTCCTTCAGCGAGACCTGTCCCACCGATGATGTCTGCCGGCTTACACTTGGTCTATCCAAAAGATGAACTAATGCCAAACTTTCAGTAGACGGTGCTGCAATCGGTGCGGGAGGCGTGTTTATCATGATCTCTAGCTCATCCTCTGAATGCACTCGATCGCTCACTATTCCCGAGGTGGTGTTCGAACTCGTGCTCGATATCACCGAAATTCTCTGATCGTTCTTATTCTTATATGGCAAATGAAGGCTTCGGGAATATATGTAGCACGCATGCAAGCTGTTACTTTCCTCTTCTTCCCGTTTGATAACTTCCTTGAGGCGAGCAGCGATCTTCATGCTGAATTGATGCGTTTCTTTGCATAAAGTCAGAAGCATTTTATTCTTTTCGTCGCTGGTTGCATACAAGATGATCTTATTGTCCCCAGATCGGATTTCAAACTTTTTTCGTTCAAAGCTCAGCTTCGTGATATTCGGCCAGAGGAAGGTTGTTGGCTGAGTGTTTTCACTACTGATTTTTATGCCTTTCGCATATACGGCAAACCAGGAATTCCCGGGACCATTCTCACTCTTAGCCATCTTCATGCGGTACATGTGAGCGTTGATACCTTCATGCATGCAAGCTTGCTGGATGTAATGAAGCTCGGCATTTGCTCGTGACATTCCTCGGTTTTCTCGGTGACATGCTCGCAATGCATTCACTGCTCGTAGCGTCCTCAAGCTGGTCGGAAGGTATTCGTCGGGGCGAAAATAATCCGGAACATTGATCGATGATGAGGAGGAAGCAGCAGACAATGATGCTACAGCAACAATAGCCGGGGATAGTTTATCAGCCTTCATTTTGTGACCAGAAATTATTACCGATGGCGATGATGGGCTTATGCTGGAAGGCATAGCTGATGTCGTTGGCCCTGCAGTACTTATATTACTATCACTACTGCCACTTCCGGCACCACCACACCCAGCTGATGATATTGCCGAATCGGTTACTTCATCTTCATGGCAATCACCTAAGTCAGCTTGCAGGGCGAGTCCCGCCAACAGAATCATTGATTGCTCCGAGTACTCCCTAGGAACATCGCTTCGATTGAGGGCATTTTCTTTTAACTGTAAATAGTAGTTGTGACGTGAGGTTTCATCTTTCAACATGAACGGACTCTCGATGTAGAACTGCACCCGAAAGTGTAGCTCTAAGAGAGGTCGGCCATTGGCATCGAGTCCCTGTTTAAAAAAAAATATTTATGTAAAATATAACGTTGCTAGCAAACACATTTTTAGGTAACTTACATGAGTGTGAGATGATCGCCAACTTTTTGGACCGTATTTTGAGAGTTTGCTTTCGGGGTCGGCAAACATGTATTCGCCATCTTGAAAGATATAAATATTTTTTTTTTATTTATAAAATTGTCAGACATTGTTTATGCAAACATTTTAAAAATAGAAGTCCAAGCAATAATAACAAATATTACATGGTCGTCAGTTTGATATGGTTAAATACTTCAATAAGCGTCAATTTGTCAAAATGATAGACATTGAGAATCTTTTATTGACAGTTTGACTGCAGTAATACAAACAAATTCGCACTTACATACAACATATCAACTGTCAATCCAACAGTTACTATTTTCAATATGACACATGCTATTTCCATGAAAGTACCTGCTGTCAAATTATCGATTTTATTTAAATTTTTTTTAGAGTGATTAAGTCAAGGGAGTTATCTGTCGTAGTTCTTTTTGTATGTCTCTTACTGTGAAATGCTAAAGGCGAATTTCACCACATCTGTCAAATTGCAATTCAACTCAATAAATTTCTTATACACAGATGAATTCTTCCATCGTAAAAAAAAAATGCCTCACCTGCCCTGTTTTTATACGTATCTACTTTTTCTACCTAGATAATTAACCTGTTGACCATGTTCGTAAATCAAGAATTTGGTGCCCAGTAATCTAACCTAAAAGATTATTAAATTCATATAAAATAGGAAGAACCCTCAAAACAGAAGAAGGCTGTTGGCTGTCCAGTTCCAGTTTCAAAGATCCCATGTCTAAATTGAGACAACGTCTTGCCCTTGAGCTGTTTCCAGCTAAGACAAGCAGCCTTTTTTTCTACATACCTATATAGGTATGTAAGTATACCGAGTTGATGAGATAAGATGGACGAAGGCTATGAAACCAAAAAAAAAAAAAAAAAATCAAAACGCAGGTGGAGCTTAATCGCAGGCAACAACAACAAAATGATCTTTTTGTGATGATGTTGAAGCACTTTGCTGCTACCCATGGAATTAAGAAGCAAATTAGGAAGAACCACGGCACAACATTCATCTTTCATTATCGAAAAATGTCTTAGGACGTAGCAAGTAGGAGGTAGGTTAGGTAGTAGAGATTTTGCTTGCGAGAATAGTCGATGTCTGGTTTCGTAAATTAGGGTTCATTTACAAACCTTCACAACATTTATTTTATTGAAGTTTTTTTTATATTCAAACTCAGAGGCCAAGTAAACGAAACAGGGAACTCCTGGCTGAGGTTTGTTTGAGACTTAACGCCAGATTTGATAAAAAAAAAATCTCAAAACCTCAAACCCTCTCGTTAAATCCACACATACACACACCAATATCTACATCTACTTTCTACTTTTACAAAACTCCGCCTATTTTGTATTTCTTTTTCTCTACTTGTTCTTTTGGAATTTGAGTAGAATTATTTTGGGAATTTGCGCCTGTTCTTTTTCATGTTCGCCTGGTGCTCAGAATACGTTTGCGATCAATTTTGGTTGAAAGAAACACAGTATCGCGGTTAGCATGAGTCATGAGTCTTATCAGCATGAGTCTTATTAGCATGAGTCATGTTATTTCGTATGCGTAGCCTGTCATCGATTTATAATACATAAAAGTAATTTTGCATATAACCAACCTCACACCTCCTCTGAATCCAATAGTGACCCTAAGCAGGAGGTTTTCAGGGGGGCAGCATGCCCTCCATATCTATCTCACTGTCATATTTCTCAAACCAGAGTGATTTCTTTTAATAAGAGTGTAATTTTTAATTTTAGAGAATATTCGAAGAGGGGTATTTTGACAGCGGATATTACAGGTTATTATTATTATAGCTTATAAGCACAGGTAATCGAAAATAATCTAGTATTACCTAATATAATAATTTTTGAGAAAATGGTTACAATTTGAGCTCATGAATTATAACCATTGCCTCAAAAATAATATATTATTCTAAATTTTTGTATTCGAGATTTTTTTTTTTTCTAAATTTTTGTATTTCGAGATTATGCTTTTTAATTTTTTTTTCGAAATTTTTTCAATTCCAGATTTTTGTTTTCAAATTTTTTACTTTCGAGACTTGCTTTCTGGATTATTGGTTTTTTAAAAATCGTGGTAAGCCCTACAAACAAAATAAATTGAACGACTGGATCGCACGTACTTGCTCTTATGTTAAGTCACAGCGTCGAATGAAATTTGAAAAAATATTTAGGAACATTTAAAGTATTTATTCGATTTTTCTGGCTTTTGATTGGTCGAACAAAATACGGAATTATTTGAACGCCATTTCATTTCTCTAAAAATAATGTGAAAAAATGTGATTAGGAACGGTTTTTACAACTTTTTTTAAGAAAATAAAAAAAAACTAAAGAATCCAAGTTTAAGCACAAAAATAAACAGCATTTAAAAATCGTTTAGGCTGAAGTCCAAAATACAAATTACGTACAAAATCCCGAATTTTGGCGGTAACTCAAATATGTTTCTATATCATCGTAATATCATGTTTGATTCTTATCTCATTTTTTTTATCTGCACGAATGCATAACTTGCATTATAGTACCTATAATCGCAAGTTAAAACTTATTGCAAATAAAAAATCCATTTATAAAACCGGAGGAGATCCAAACAACATTTTGATACAAAAACAACTAGAACTTCAAGAAAAATGTATATGTATGCAAACTCAACAATCGGAAGCTATCTGCAATCGGTTGGAAGGAATTAATGTCACTTTGCGTTTTGGATTTGCGTGTTTCACTATTTTTTAAATTTTTTATTTTATTATTTATTTAATTTATTTTTATTTTTATTATATTTTATTTCTTGAATCAATGAAGGTTTGGTCAATTAACAAAACTGTCATTTCTCAACCTTGTTAAGATATTATAGAAATATTGAATCTTATTATTATTGAAATAACTCCAACTGTATAATATATCTGTTTGCAATAATAAATAACAACTAATTTATTTTCTTGTCAGACAGACTGTAGATCAAATTCATTCCTAAAAAAACAACATTATTCAACATTTTTAAATCAGACACAAGAATAATTAAGGCCCGAGGGCAGTATGTAAATTTAAGAATATACCTAAATCGTTTATGCAAGCATAAAGACGCCCAACAACACCTTAAATCGATTCATTTTACTAAAAAAAAAAACTGATATACAACTTCAGATCGCCTTAAGGCAGAAAGATACAGTTAAATAAAAATCAAATTCGAAATAAAAAAAAATAAAATAAAACCAAGATCCCTAAAATGCTACCGATTGACTGTTATGTGAGCGCTGGAGAGTGCAGACCAGGCCAGCACCCAGCAGCACAAACAAAAAAAAATACCTCAAAACAGAGAAATTCTTTTGAAAACAATGATTAAATGCCTTTTCGAAGTTCAAGTTATCGCCGGAGATTAATCAAAGCCACATTCCAAACGGATTGCTGTTGCACTGCCCATTAAGGCGACTTTGTAGATTAGAAATTAATTCCAATTAATTTTCAAGATAATTTTTTTTTTTTGGAAAATATATGTATTTTGTGTTAAAAAAATGCAGCATTGACATGCCCGCGTTCAGAAGCTATAAACATACATGGAAAGAAATATGCTAAATAACTGCGAAATTCATTCAAGTGTGACGTTTTCATTTCCATACCGGATGGAGTGTTGGGATTTCCGTCAGTCATTTTCTTATTAAATATTGATGTGTTTTTTTATGTTGCATCACTAAAGAATTTTTTTTTTATAAAGAGATTTGTATTTCAATGAACCGACTGGCTGCATAAATAGTGAATGTTAACGATATTTCTACGAATTGTGTCATGGAAATCATATTCTTGGAATAATAAGTTGGAATGTGGAAACTGTATTGGAATGAATTATAAAACTCATTAGTTAGCAAGAATGCTATTTACGTGGGTAGATTGTGTTTTATTTAAACAAAATAATATTTATAGAGCTATAGAGAACAATAACATACAAATTGCATAAATAACAAAAAAAAAAAAAAAAAAAAAATTGGCCTCCGGGCAGAGGTATATTTGATTTGAAAGAATATTTTATATTTCAAAGAGACTGGCTAAAATTTTGTGACTTAATATTCAATAAAATATCTATTTACTGAGGTTTGAATTTATGAATACAAAAAAGTTTATCCATTAAATTGCGCCCGGGCAGAAAAATTAAATTTGATTTGATACAATATTTTATAATTTCTTTGTTCTGGCTAAAAATTAATGACTGAATATTGAACAAAATTTGATTTTTTCTGAGGTTTGCAGCTACAGGTCTGAAAAAAATACATTAAATGGCGCCCGGGTAGTGGCAGAAGAGTTTTAATATGATTTAAAAGAATATTTTATAATTTAAAAGCACTGGACAACATTTATTTACAAAATATTCAAAAAAATATGTTTGAAGGTACGGGTCTGAATAAATTACATTAAATGGCGCCCAGGCAGAAGAATTATATTTCATTTCAAAGAATAATTTATAATTAAAAAACACTGGCGAACATAAAGTGACTAAATATTCAATAAAATATCTCTTTTCTGAGGTTTGAGGTTACGAACCCGAAGAAGAATATCCATTAAATGGCGCCCGGGATGAAAAATTATATTTGGTTTAAGAGAATATTCTATAACTTAAAGAAACTGACTAAATATTCAAAAAAATATCTCCTTTCTGAGGTTTGAAGTTGCGATCCCGATAGAGAACACCCATTAAATGGCGCCCGGGCTGAGAATTATATTTGATTTATAAGAATATTTTAAAATTTAAGGACACTGACTAACATCTAGTGACTAAATACTCAAAAAATAAATGTTTTTTTCTGAGGTTTGAGGTTACAAACTCGAAAAAGAATATCCATTAAATGGCACCCGGCAAAAAAAAAAATAATATATTTTATTTGATACAATATTTTATAATTTATAGATACTGACTAACAATTAGTGACTGAATATTAAAAAAATATTATTTTTTCTGAGGTTTAAAGCTACGGATCTGAAAAAAAAGCATTAAATGGCGCCCGGGTTGAAGAATTATATTTGATCTAAAAGAATATTTCATTCTTAAACACAAATAAATATTTAATAAAATATCTCCTTTCTGAGGTTTAAGGTTACGAACCCGAAGAAAAATATCCATTAAATGGCGCCAGGCCAGAAGAATTATATTTGATTTAAAAGAAAATTTTATAATTTAAAGACACTGGCTAATATTTAGTGACTGAATACTCAAAAATATATGTTTTTTCTGAGGTTTGAGGTTACGAACTCAAAGAAGAATATTCATTAAATAACGCCCGGCAAAAAAATATATATTTTATAATTTATAGATAATAACTAACAATAAGTGATTGAATATTAAAAAAAATATTATTTTTTCTGAGGTTTGAAGCTACGGGTCTGACAAAAATACATTAAATGTCACCCGGGTTGAAGAATTATATTTGATTTAAAAGAATATTTCATTCTTAAACACAGTGGCTAACACTAAGCGACTAAATGTTCAATAAAATATCTCTTTTCTGAGGTTTGAGGTTATGAACCCGAAGAAGAATATCCATTAAATGGCGTCCGGGCAGAGGAACTATATTTGATTTAAAAGAATATTTTATATATTAAACACACTGGCTAACATTTAGTGACCTAATATTCAGTAAAAGATTCATTTTCTGAGGTTTGAAAATGAAAAATAAATTAAATGGCGCCCGAGCAACAACATCAAATAGTTCAAAAACTAAAAACCATTAGAGCTTCTGGAATTCTCTAAGCACTAACATTGTCACAATATATTTAGAGGTGGCAAATGTAAGTTACCAGAAAAATATTTATTCATTAGGTACCAACATATCCTCTCGAAAGGAACCTTGCCAACCTGGTAGAAGTTCGCTCGTGCTCTTTTTCCATCCCGTTTGGCAAAATATTGGCATAAAAAAAAGAACCAAGAACAACTACAAAGCCCAACACATAATTTTGTTTGTCTATGGAGGGTAATAAAACTGGCGGATGGCGCAGGATTCCTCCCCTCACAGAGCCATCAGCCAGGTAAGAAATATATTTCAACGTGTGCTATGTCTTGTACCATGACCATCATCATAATTTTTCGCTTCGCATGCTGCCATCGTCAAATGCGGGTATCTTCACGAAGAATCATCAAATAAAACGAAGTATGTTGCAGCACGTACGTGTGCGAGGTAAGGCTTTGGCATGGCAGATTCAGGAAAAACGACCGGGTGAGAGGGGATAAGCATGCGGAGCTCAAGGAAGAGATTCCTTTTGCAGAACACCCCCTTCAGCAAAAGGGTAGGGCAAGATGGCATGACCGAGAAGGGAGAAAGAAGACGAACAAAATGAAGATTCATTTGAAGATAACAATCATCAAATTGTTCCCTTTTCGCCTGTGTCGTCTTCCACTTTATCCGAATTCCAGCTTCGTCTAACTGCTGAAGTATTTCATTTTGACATTGGGAACTTTTTTTGTCCTTTATCCTGTGGAATGGTGCGGGTAGGATTGGAGCACGGTTCTGCCAGACCTTCTACGGTGTGTGTATCTTTCGTATTTTATGACGGGATATCTGGAATAAACTTCAGAATCAGTGGTTGTTGCAGCTTGATGGTATTTATCTATTTTATCAGTTCTAACTTCTTTTTCGGAAAATGCAGCGTTTTTTCTTTCTACTTGAGGATACTGGAATTATTTAATTATTTTTAGATTTTAGGAAAAGCAATAGAAATAGAAACAAAGGTCATAATTCTAGGTGATGCCACCTGCCAAGGTCAACAGACAAGACTGGGATTATTATCTGTAGAAGTACTGAGCCGATTGAAAAGCAAAGTAACTAAGTTCGGTTTCTTTAAAAAAAACTGCAAGTTAAACTATAAATCAAAGATGGCTGATGCCTGTTTTCTCCTATGTGGCTGCCAGGAATCACCAAAGGACTCGCCATACGACATTTTCTTCGATAAAGCATTAGTTTCTTCAGCATTTTCGAAACCTAGGTAAATCCAAGCAGTATTCAATGCCAGAGTACTGATGAAATGTTCGTCGTCCTTCCGTTCTTATCTCTTATGGCTTTCAAGCCCTCCAGCACATAATAATTATTGTTCAAGGTTGTATACGTTGGAACGACAGTGTGTTTCCAGAATTTCTTCCACATACACATAAATAACAATCAACTATGACATGCTCCATCATCAGGGCATGGCATAGCATCTGAAATTCCAATGCAATGGATGGGCTCGATTTTCACCGTAGCATCGCGTCCACCAGATCATCATAATGATCATAGTTCGTCTCAGCTTCACTACCCAGCTTCTTGAATGTATCCATTCGGAAAGGTTACATTAAAAATTAAAGTGGGGAACGCACAAGACACTCCACCAGCAACTACACAAAAAAAAAAAACAAAAAAAGGCCAAAAATTCTTGACCAACAAATAAAGAAAAAAAACAAACAAAAAAAAGAACCGGATATTCCTCTTGGCAAGATCTTTCATATGGAAGTTTCACGAAAGAGGGATGATAATGATGGGTGCTGTTTATGGACCATCGAATCGGCCATGACACAGAAGGAAGCAGGAGGAGGCAACATACCAGTTGTTCATAGTCTGCACACCATGCCACTAGCTCCTCGTCCTATTTCATTGCTGCACTAATGGTGTTGCCACTCGTCCAGAATGGAGAATGGTGGATGGCCTGCGGCAATTTGGATACATTCTTCTGCTGTTGGATCGCTTTAGATATCTAAAGGTTGGTTAGGTATTTTTGTGTGTTTGTGTTTTTGTATCTGAACTTACGTGTTGTATCTTTTGGAATTTTTAAGAAATCGAAAAACGATTTTTTATTGATACCTGGAAATGGAGTAGAGGTGACAAGGGAGAAGCAGAACAAGCTCCATTCCAAGGCAGGCTTTGTTAAGCTGATCATGATGACGATGACGACGATGATGATGATGATGATGGTGCTGGTTGGAATTTTGCGCGCGTAAACTTCGAAGAAACTTTTACCGGTCGGAGTGGTTTCTTGTTTTTTTTTATTGAAATTTTATTCTTGGTTGGCGTTGTGCCCGACTTGATTTGTGCTGTTTCTTCGAATTCTTTTCTAATTTTTTAATTCTTCATTGATTATGTCGATAATTATGTGAATATAATAAATGCAGTCAAACGAGAAACGTATTTTTATAGGTTCACCAACTTTCGGTTATTTAGAACATAAATCATTTGATGGTTTTGAAAAGTTTAGTTCTGTTTAAACTTTCTTTATATTTTGTTAGTCTATCTAGTTAAACCGAATGATTTTTTTCATAAAAAGTAATTACAAAGCAGATCCCTAATTCAAATTTAATCTGTTAAGAGTAATATAAGTCCACCTTACTTTGACATTTGAAATAATTCGAACATTTTCCGAACTCGAATCGTTTGTTGTATTTTGATATTCGACGTTTTTTTTTTTAAAAGTTGTGATAAATTTAACGTTGTTTGATCTTTCCCTAGATTCAGTGAGTGTGTGTCTTTGTAAGTTTGGTGTCTAAGTCTGAATAGTATTTTGATAAAAGAATTTTTTTAAGCAGATTCCAATTCCAATCGGCTTATTAATAATAGTCCACCTTATTTTGACATTCGAGTTTGAATCGTTTGTTGTATTTTGACTTTCGAACTTAAAGAATGTTTATTTATTAAATATTTACTTTCGTCCAAGTGTCAAAAAATACAAGAGTTATCTTCTCAGAATGATCCATTTTATCGACCTTCATTTGTAAAGCCAAGACGATATCGATTATCGAGCAGAATATCCGATCAAAAGATCTCGCATAAGATTTTAATTTGTTGTACTGGCAACTTTGGTAAATAAAGTTTTTTGAAGATAGCGAAGGACTTTTCGGTTCTGTTGGTACTGGTACTGAATCAACGATGTGGATTTTCAGTATCACGACACTGCTGGATTTTCGGAACCGTTGGTTTTTATTACGGCTGGTGGACTTTATGCAGGTCCTTCACAAGTTTAGCATTCATAACCAGTCTGAACGAGGGAAACCCTGGCTGAAATTCGAGTGCCGCGGGCTTATAGGGTAGCCCAGCTAATTACACGAGCTACTCGGGATTGTAGCTAAGACTTTATGCCAAGACCCCTAAGTGTGAGCTTCGTATTGTCTGTGATTAGCCACAACCGAAACATAATATAAAATAATGATGTTGGCATTGCTATCGAAGTTTCCATAGGGAAAATAAGTAGCCTATATATTAATTCAGTATTTTATCCATCTATGTACCAAATTTTATTCACATCCGTTGAGTGGTTCAGACTTGAAAGCGAAACAAACAAACTTCCACTATAAAAAAAAATCGTATTTTAGCATCATCACAAAGTTATACTTATGTATTTTACTTGCGATTATTGGTACTATAATGCAAGTTATGCATTCGTGCAGATTAAAAAAATTAAGATAACAATCAAATTACGATGACAGAGAAACATATTTGAGTTACTGATATAATTTTGTCTGTCCGTCTGTCCGCCTGTATGGATGCATATTGAGCTAGAGCCTAAACGGTTGGGCCATTGTCTTCAAATTTGAAATATAAGGTTGTTTTGAGATTCTACAGAGGACTTTTTCAATTTTTCTTAGCTCAAAAATTAACGGTACCTGTCATTTAACCGTTATATTAAAGCTTATTTTTCTCGAAAACGGCTCCAAGAATTTTTATTTAAAAAAATAAGTGCACTATTGTAGGTGGGTTAGAAATGGTTTTTTTTCTTCGACTTTTTCGAGAACTGGTTAACCGATTACAATTAAAATTGATATTCAGGAAGACTTAAGCCAAAATAATTTCAAATTTAAATATTTTCGAAAACATTTTTTTTTGTATTTTTAATATTTTTTTGTTTTAATATTTTTTTGAAAAAAAAAACAATATTTTGAAAACGGGTAGGTGAATTTTTTTAAATGTTCTTCTTAAATATAAGTTATTTTTGTGCTTAAGTTTGCATTCTTAAATAATAATTTTTTTCTAACTTAAAAAAAAGCTGTGAAATAAAAACCGTTCCAACGATTTTGAAAAAAACACCCAATTATACGTTCTTCGAAAAAATTTACGAGTTATTAATCTGGAAAAGCTCGTCGAATGTTTTGCTGATTGGTGATGGGAAACGCCAGGGTTGGTCAAAAAAGCAGGAATAGTGAGGGCAGTTAAATGGACTCAATATAGACTTGAAATGTCAAGAACCTAGTAAAATAAATTAAAGATGGCTTCAGATCAGGTTTCTCAACAAGAGATAACATTTTTGTTCTCATGAGCATGGAGGTTAACTTTATTTGACAAGACGTTTTTGACGTGATAAGACTCATGCTGATAATACTGATAAGAAAAGTGAGGCACGATGCGATACTGTGGTTCTTTCAACCAAAATCGATCGCAAGCACCAGGCGAACATGAAAAAGCATGAAGCAAATTCCCAAAATAATTCCACTCAAATTAAAAAAGAACAAGAGAAAAAGAAATACAAAATAGGCGGAGTTTTGTTAAAGTAGAAAGTCGCCGATGTTGATATTGGGGTGTGTGTGTGGGTTTAAGGAGAGTGTTTTGTGGGTGTGAGTTAACGGGCTGTATGTTATTGTTGCTGCCATCAATGTTTTCTTATGACGTTATCAAGTAAAATTTTCGTCCGTAAATTGACTTTACAGACACCCAGCTCTTTTTTTTTATTGAAGTAATTTTTCTGCCAGACACAGACACAGGCCAGAGAACAACTGGCATAAAGATTCGTGGGAATCAGCAGTAGGGCAATAATGCTAGGTATAGGGACCTAATAGGTCCCAATAACAATAATTTACTTTTTTAATTCAAATTAATTAAAATAGCTTAATTATGTTTGATGGATCGATAAACGTATGGTGTGGGTAGGTATTAATGGAATTTACTAAGGATATTAGGTACCTCTACATAAAATAAGGTGGGTACTAAAATTAAGATACACATTCCAACTACTGTAAAGCGAGTGGGTGGTTTTGTTTATTTATAGGCAGGTGTAAACTTTTGTTTTCTCGACTGAAATTTTTGCATTCAGTAGTAATCGAATAGTTTTTTTTATTTGTTAGTTGTTTTTGTGTGTTAAAAACAGGCTTCCTTATTTATTCTGTTTGTAGATTGTCACCTTCTTTTATTTGACTAATGGCTAGGGCTTACCAAACAATATGAAATAAAATTTTGGGGAAAAATTTTTGGAAATCAAAAAAACAATATTCATAACGTTTTTTGGAAAAAATGTTGTAAGCCATCTTATTTCTTTAGTTGTTTTCTATTTTATGCATTTTTCATTTCAAAATCGTTCGACCAGTTTTTTCAAAAAAAAAGGTTTTTTTTTGAAAAACTTTTCGAAAACATATATTTTTATATTTTTTTTGAGTATGTCAATTTTAAGAAATCTATAGTTTATACTAGCAGAAAAATTAAAAAAAATCTATAGATCCGTTGTCAAAATATTCAAAAAACTAAATATTTGTTTTTTTAAATTATTAAAAATTAAAAAAAAAATGTTTTTGATAATTTTAATAAGCAATATTATTTCAATCATAAAACACTACACATTTTAAAAAACCGGTCATATGGGAGGTACCGTTATAAAACTTTCTGAAAAATCTATTAAAACTAAAAGATGGATTTTGCATAGAAAACATCATTCTGAAAGATTTATAAAAATCGTAGGAGCCGTTTTCGAGAAAAATAAGTTTTTCATTAAAAGTTATATGGCAGGTACCGTTACTTTTGGAGCTAGAATGCCAATTCCAAAAACCGTCGGGTAGAGCACTCTAAAAATACTATATACCAAGTTTGAATCAAATCGTCCCAACCGTTTAGGCTGTAGATATCGATACGGACAGACAGACAGACAGACAGACAGACGGACGGAATTTCCGGACCCACTTTTTTTGACTTCTCTATCATCGTAATGTCATGTTTGATTGTTAGAACTTTTTTTTTTAACGAATGCATAACTTGCCTTATAGTCCCTATAAATCGCAAGTAAAAATTAAAGTGGGTTCTTAAAAATAGATTAAAAATTAAATGACAATTTCATTTGAATGCCAGCACCGTTAACTCAAAGTTCTAAATATTCTCCCTGTTCATGATACATAGAAATACAAGGTATGCTCACTTTGGCTGATTATGCGTGTGACGTCACATTCTTCTGATTTTTGTTTTTAGAGAGTGTAAATAAATGTATTAATTTGTCGATTTTGTTATTGTTTTTTTATGTTTATTGTTTTTATAATCTCAGTTTTAAAAAATTATTTTCACTTAAATAAAATAATAATAAATGAAGAATGTGACGTCATAAAATATCAAGATAGCGATTTGTATGCGTCTACTGAGCATACCTTGTATATCTGTGTATCATGCTCTCTGTCAATATGTCATTTCACATGATAGGGAGTTATTGGATGTGTTCAGAATTTTTAGATTTTAGACAGAAATGTAAAGAAGGAGCAGAGAATCATCTGATTTATATAATTCCCTTCCTAAGCTCAACTGTCAAGAATTACAATTTATAAAGGGTTTTTACGCCCTAAACTCGAGTATAACTCCCACCTGTGGGCAGGTGCTTCACAAACATCGCTTCACCTGCTTGATAGAATACAAAATCGAGCGTTAAGATTGATAGGAAATAGAACTGCCACTGAAACAATTGCCCCACTCGAACACCGACGCAATGTTTCATGTCTTTCCTTATTTTATCGTTTCTTTTACAAAAATGTTCACTCGAAGTAGCCAGTTGCATTCCTCCCCTTAAAAGTTACTCCTGTAATACTCGTCTCGTAAGGAATGCTCATTAGTTCACCCTTGAACCCAATTTCGGACGTACCGTGAAATATAGGGATTCTTTTTTTAGCCGAACAACACGAATTTGGAATAGTCTACTCGGCGAGATTTTTCCTTGCCATTTTGATCTGCTAACATTCAAAACCAATGTTAATCGGCACCTCCTATCTCTCCTCTCCCTATCTTCGTAATGCCCGCGCAGTGTGTTCTACATTAAAAGGGAAACACATAATTCCTTGTGCGCGCGTAAATTATATAAAAAAAAAATTAAATTTCATATTTGAAAAGACTTGAATAGCCAAATAAATTCTGCATAACAATTTATTTAAGTGATATTTCATTTTATCTTATCAAAACCGGTCCTACAATTTTCGAAATATTTTTTTTTTAAATTCTTTGTTATTCAAAACGTGTGATGGTGTACTTAATTTTTACTAAAATTCGTAAAGTATTGTAGTTTTGATAGTTTTTATAAGTTCAAACTCTGTTATTGTCAACGTAAATAATATTAATAAACATTATTTGTTTTTGTCAAAGATCTTCCCTTCCAATGTAATCAGGCACATAAGAGCAAGTACGTGCGACCCAGTCGAGCCCATTTTTTTAAATAACATGCAAAATGTTAAAGATGGTGTGAACGCTGTTTTTTTATCCTCGAAATCTGTTCAAATCCGAGATTTCGTTTTGGTATTATGCAGGATTAACAATAATTGTTTCAATTGGTTTGAAGAGTGTAGAAGTGAAAAAACAAACGAAATACGAACGGAGGCAGGCTGTGGTCAACTGCTACCACCACACAGAACAAACAGTATTCGTCGATCTCGGCTGTTTTATTTACGTTAGCTGATCTATATAGATCATAGTTCATAATAAAATACAGCTATTGTTACTATGCACTTTTGACTCTTATAAACAATTCCTCGGCATTGATCACCCAATTGAAATATAAAATAGAAGCATTTCTTTAAACAAAGTGAAAACAGAACACATCTCTCTACTCCATTCTGATTTCTCTCCTAAAGAATCACCAAAACATTCCACTCAACGTCCATCGATTCGAATAAATCATAATTGAAGATACTTTTTACATATTTAAATTCCACTTGGCGCCACAAATCCGACTCACACTAATGATTTTCCAAACAAATTCCGAAAGCGTATTTCAATAGATATCTTGCCTTGATTAGCCAAAGCTCTAACACCCAACAGCTATATTCATCTCCATAAGTCGCTCTATCACCATAATTATTATACTCGTCACTCCCGGATCGCGGAATGAAAGTAAAAATTCATGTCCGACCAGCTTTATAGAGGCGCAGCCTCTAAAAGGAAATCCAATGCAATTACTCAAAATCACCAAAGTGGCATACTTATTTAGTCGTTTTGAAATGGAATTCCTGTCGATTGGTCAACATACCAATATTTTCCGGAAATGGAATTCCTCATTGGCAGGGCATGGTGGTGGTGACGAGGCGCGAAGTCGTGCAATAAATTTGGCTTAAGTTTTGGTTCTTATTTTGTGTTTGTATAGCCGATATGGGGACAACTTTCGATTTTGTATTCGATGGCTAATTAGTCAATTATTGTCTTTGGAATGTTATTTGAAACTGCAGCCGATATATTTTACAATATGTCAGCCAATGCCTTTTAAGAGGGAAGAAGAGTTTTCAGTTGATGGATTTAATGGATTTAGAATTGATGATCAATGAAACTTTGTCGATTGGGGTTGATTTCTGGAAACTATTTGATTGCTTGAGTTTTCTATTACATTTAGCTTTGAGATGGGTTCTTGAAAGTCAATTGGAATTCGATGTTGAGGGCAATTGATAAATAGTTTTTAATAAATGTATGTCAGAGGGTCATGCAGAAGGACTCCAGACATGGGAAAATAGATTTCAGTAAAGGTCATTTGATCAAACGAAACATTTTTATTTGACCTGATGGGCGTGGGTTATGTATGTGGGTTGAGATATGTATAGATTGTCGAAATAATGAAATGAATTTATGACATTTTTTTTCCAATGATAAAAAAAAGAAGATATATAAGGAACACAGTCTTTTAAAATGAAAAAAATATTGAAAGAAAGTGAAAATGTTTCCAAGACACGATATAATATAAACTGCCTAGCAACTTGGGCTAGCAACATTAGTAGGTATATTGGAAGATTGGACGAGAAGGTATGCTGCTCCCTGCAAGCCCCCTGTCTGGGGTCACTTTCATTTTGGTTAACATCGGGTGTCTAGTACCTCAACTTGAGATTGGGTTCCAACCCCTTTGGAAGGTTGTTGGCGGCAGCAATCGAGAGAGGAGGGGAGGAGTGTTACCACTAAGGCACTACTCCTTGCATCCTGGCGGCAGCAGAAGAATTCTCTAGATGGAATCAACGGTGGCGTCTACAGTTTCAATCAGGTTGAACTACTTAGTGAACACCTTATATGGGCTACTACGACGTTTTCGGAGCTCAGGCCTATAAGGAGCGGTTTATCCGGCTCTTCGTCTTTGGGTTGTGCCGTCGGGGTAACTTCCCGGCCACACCAAAAACAACTAGTTGCGAAGCATCAACAAGCCTCGGATACGAACGGATTCACTGATGACGAACCCTGCAAACGAAATAAGGACAACGAGTTCCGGATATGTACGTGGAATGTTAGGTCTCTTAACAGACCACATGCAGCTGGACAACTAGCGGAGGCCTTGACTGCTGTAAGGCAGACATAACCGCCATCTAAGAAATGCGATGGGACGGGCGATATCTATGGCAACTGCTATACACAACAAAAACAGCGCTTATTTGGATGTGGATTCGTCATTGGAGGCAGGCTCCGGCAAGAGGTTTTGAGTTACAAATGTGTGAACGAGCACCTCATGACAATACGCATCAAGGCTGAATTTGCCAACATTAGCCTCATATGCGCGCATGCCCCCATAAAGAAATGTTTTTTGAGCTCCTGGACAAAACATATGAGCAATGCCCTAGCTATGACATTAAAATTGTCCTAGGATACAATCGGAAAACACAGCTTACACAACACCACTTCCGATAACGGATTCAGGCTAATTGACTTTGCTGCGGGGCGAAATATTGTAATAGCAAGTACCAAGTTCCCACACCTCAACATTCACAAAGGGACATGGAGATCCCCTGATCAATCCTCTGTCAACCAAATTGACCACATTGCGATCGATGCAAGGCACTACTCCAGTATGATGGATGTCCGAACTTTCCGAGGGGCAAACATTGACTAGAACCACTACCTCGTTGTAGCCAAGGTACGACTTAGGATATCACGACCCACGCCAAGAAGAGGTAATACTGTGAGGAAGTTTAACGTCGGACGGCTGCAATCGCAAAAAATCTCCAGATCCTTTTCCGATCGAGTTTCAAATAACCTCCAAAGGAGTCCTTTACCGCCAGCATCAAGTATTGAGAACCAGTGGACCATCAGGGAAGCCGCGACTGAAGTGCTGGGTTTTACACGGCCACCACAACGAAACCCCTGGTTTGATGATGAGTGTCGGCAACTACCCGTGCACTCTACGAGTAAAGAGGAACACCGCCTTCTCAGAAAGAAAAAAAGAGAACATGAGAAGCGCGCAATTGAGGAAATGAAAAGCTGTTATTGCAGGAATGAAGTTCTAAAGTTTTACCAAAAGGTACAAAGAAACTGTCAAAAGTACAGAGCTCGAACTGAAGCTTGCAAAGTCGATCAAGGGAACATCGTAGTGGAATCGCAGTCGATGCTGAGAATATGAAAAAAACATTTCTGCAGACTGTATAACGGCGATGACGAAACGAACTCCGCTGTCAGGCAAAATTGTCCACTTTTTCTGGGCGGAGTAGACCAACAATTCCGACCACCACATCTGGATGAAATAAAGCTAGCTATATCTAAACTTAAGAGCAACAAAGCCGCCGGAGCCGATGGCCTATCTGCCGAGCTCTTCAAAGCTGCAGGCGATGACTTGGCTATAAGTATGCACCAACTCATAAGCAAGATATGGTTAGAAGAAAGCATGCCCGATGAATGGAATCTCAGCATAATTTGCCCGATCCTTAAAAAGGAGACCCTCTGAGCTGCACCAAATATAGGGGTATCAGTCTCCTCAACATCGCCTACAAAATCTTTTCTGCTGTATTGTGTGAACGCCTAAAGCTATTCGTCAAGAACCTGATAGGTCCATATCAGTGCGGTTTTAGGCCAGGAAAGTCCACTATCGATCAAATATTCACATTACGGCAGATCTTGGAAAAAACTCAAGAACTTCAAATCGATACCCACCACCTTTTCATCGATTTCAAAGCCGCGTATGACAGCATTTATAGAGACGAGTTATATAGAGCAATGTGCAGTTTTAACATCCCTGCCAAACTCGTCCGTCTGTGTAAAATGACGATGGAAAACGCACGGTTTTCCGTCAAGGTCGGTAAAGACCTCACCGACACCTTTGAAGTCAAAAAAGGATTTAGATAAGACGATGCGCTGTCATGCGAGTTTTTCAACATCATACTTGAAAGAATAGTGCAGAACTCTCACACCAACATCAGAGGCACGATCTTTCAAAAGTCCGTCCAATTACTCGCGTACGCCGACGATATTGACATAATCGGAAGAACGCGTGATGTCAGTAGCGCTTTTGTGAGTATTGAGACGGAAGCGGCAAAGATGGGTTTAGCAGTCTAAATAAATATAAATAAATTTATTGGCGCGACAGCTCCTTAAGGAACCAAGGCCTAGTGACTTATACTCTCAACCATTCCTGTGTGTGTGTTGTTACTCTGCAAGAATGGAATGGAATGGAAGGGACCTACAGTTTACCGCCGAGTCCGAACGGCACTTTTTCGAGACAAATTTTACTCTTGGAGGTTTTGTCAGTTCCTCGCAAGAGGCAGTACCCCAGAAAAAAAGGTGGCTATGAGCTGGATTTGAACCCAGGTTTTTTCGCTTAGCAGTCCGACACACTAACCACTAAGCCACGGGGCACTACGGGTTTAGCAGTCAATGAGGGCAAACCCAAGTATATGCTGTCATCAAGAAGAGACACCCAACATCGACGTCGTGGACAAAACATCACCATAGACAGCTATAACTTGGAGGTAGACAAAGTTCCTAGGTCTACCTGGATTCCGCTATTAACTCAGACAACAACACCAGCGCTGATATCAAACGAAGAATAACTTGCCAATCGCTGCTTCTTCGGGCTTAGAAGGCAAGGTTGCCCTCTCTCGGGCAACTGTCCCTTTATAAGACCCTCATCATCCGAGTCCTGCTCTATGGTGCACACGCAAGGACGCTGTCAAAAGCGGATGAGGACACTTTAGGCTGTTCTGAGAGAAAGATTCTTCAGGTGATTTTTGGTCCCATATGCATAAACGGAGAGTGGAGAAGAAGATACAATGAAGAACTTTACCGGCTGTACAGCGACACAGATCTAGCCAAAAGAGTAAAAATTCAACGTCTCAGATGGCTGGGTCATATAGAGCGGAAGGACATCAATGCTCCGGCCCGGAAAATCTTCGAATCCACCCCAGAGGGACGGCGCAGTAGAGGAAGACCGAGACTCAGGTCGAAACTGGAGACAGCTAGCTACGGACCGAGCTGTAATCATCCTGTAATTGCAGACTTTGATAACTCACGACTCACATAAGTGCTAAAGAGATAGCAAATTCGAAAGTCGAGAAGAAAAAATAATTTTCCCTGTGAGTCGAGGTTAATTTTTTCATTGACTGATTTTTACGTTTTTCTTTTCACTTCTTCTTTTTATCAATGTTTTGCTTCATATGTTTTCGGTACTTGTAGAGTCGGTTTCGCTGTGAGCGATTTCTCTCATATTCGTTTATGCTTTTTCTTGTATTTTCGTTAGAAGAAAATATTTATTGAACAGAGAATACGACATAACTGAGCACTTCGAGCGTATTATTAATTACTTTAAGTCAAAAATAAAAAAAAAATACTCTCTTTTGAAGCAGAAAAAAGAGCAAGAGGAATGTCAAATTTGTCAATCGAAAAAGTCCACAGTGTAGAAGCGCGAGACTCATGGAAAGAAAATAAGAAAGAGAACTTCGAAAAAAATCATGACTGGGCGGTCAACGTGTAAAAGCACACTTGCCATTTCGAAGGTACAACCCTCAATCATCGTTCGAATTACTTAGGAGTAAGAAGTCGGCCTAAGTAGGTGGTAGGTACCTATACCAAATATTAATATCTCTCCAACGAAGTAAAAGGACAAATAAATAACACTAGGCATGTTTTTTTAGTAAAGTTGGATTTTACATTACAAATACAACAACCAGTTGCCGATAAAAATAGATGTTGAATTTGGTTGTGGATAGATTTTCTAATTCGAAGTTATTTCTCCTCTTTATATGTTTGACATTCGGTGTTTTTCTTTTTAAGCTCAGAGCAGGGCTTTGACCTATCAAAAAAAAATCCATGTTTCGTTTTTAACTCGGAGTGCTCTTAGCTCTTAGCTTGTGCTCCTTTTTTCAATCGGAGCTATCTCGGAGCGCGTTCTATGAGCTCAGAATAAAATGACCGAGCACTTCATATGTTTTGTGTGTTTTGACAAATGACAGGGTTAAAAAAAAAAAAAAATCAAAATGGCGTCGGTTGAAGCAAAATATTAATATGGAAATAACATTAATTTAATTAAGTTTTTGTATTTAAAGTGCAAACTGAACCATATGACAGCTCAGTGCTCAAGTGTGTTTCTTAATCAAATCGAAAAGCTCTGATCATACTCTGCTCAGAGCGTAATCGACTTGCTCAGGCTCTACTCCTTGCTCTGCTCTGCTCGGAACTTAAAAAGAAAAACGCCTTTTAATAAGATTTCATTCAAAATTGGTCATTTCTGTCACGATATAAGACTTGTATCATGCATTTCAGTGTATCTAAAAGGCTTCGTTCGTAGAGCAAATCATGTAATTATAGGTACTAGATCAATCAAGATAATAGGAAGTAGAAGAAACTATGATGATGTTCATTTTGATTAAATAGCATTCCGGCTGCATGATAGTTTGATTTGTTCGGGTGACTCGTTTTCTAACTTAAGTCAATTTTGATTTATCTTACATATAAAAGACTAAAATTATTATATGATTATAAAAAGCTTTTATCGCATTTGAGTCACTCAAGTCCATTGTGATGGATAACATGCGTGTGTAAACAGCAACACAGCTGGTTGAATCCTTATAAAAATTGATTCACATTTCTTAATTTCGTAGGGAAATTCATGTCTTTTAATTTTTTAAAATTTCTTTTGTAACGCCACCTGTAGGGAAATATTTGAACCATGCTTTAAACATTCTTTATGGTCTGAGTTAGATTCATATTCCCCCTTTCTTTTAGTAATTCATTAATTTGCAATTTTCTATTGCTTTTTTCAAATCCACAACACGCGCCATCTACTGGACGTTTATTTTACAATGCCTATAACCTTTCCATAAGTGTAGGCAATAAGCTGACAAAGTTTCATTACAATTGTGTGAACAGTGTGGCATCGAATCACATATGAACAAACAGACAAAAAAAACAATAAACAAACAAACAAATTTTAATTTTTATATTTTAGTATACCACGCTTATTTATTTGAAATCCCTAAACAACTCTAAACGGCTGAAAAGTTATACAGTGCATAAGGAGTCTATGCAACATTGCATATATGAAATATTATAATGCAGATGAAGATGGTTGTCTTTACTATAATCTGCAATCTTCAAGACTTGTATTTCCTATAATCTGGAAGATCTCTCCCTCTCTTTCGAACAAGTATGATTTTTGTATTTTGTATCCTTTTTTTCAAATGTTGACATGCAGATCAATGAAAAGCTTTCTAATAGTGTAAAAGTTGAATATTTAAGACAGAGTAAAATAGTAAATAAAAGCATAGTCATATCTCTTTCACAACGACGAAAAAAATGCCTAACCAAAACAACAGAACAAAATGGAAATGTTTTAAGAAATATTTTAAATATTATTTACTATTTACTGTTGCAATTTTGCAGCTTTAAACGCACATAGCTGCGTTATTAAAATGGATTTTTGCAACAAATCTCAACCACCAAGCACAATTACCATTTTATCATCCATAAACGTTTATGGCAAATACCTGATTCTACGAACAAACCCTGTTGTCTTAAGTAGTCGAGATGTCAATTTTGACATTAAATAACAGGCGGTTGCCGATACGTTTTTTTGGGATATCCAAAAAAGCAGTGCCCAAAATTCAGTGAGTTGGAAGACAGTTCCGTGAGCATTAACGGAGAATGGAGAAGATGATACAATGAAGAAATGTACCGATTATACAGCGACATAGACCTATCCAAAAGAGTAAAAATTCAACGTCACATGACTGGGTTAAATAGAGCGGATGGACATCAATGCTCCGGCCCGGAAAATTTTCCATTCCACCCCAGAGGGATAGCGCGGCGCAGTATAGGAAGACCGAGACTCAGGTGGCGCACAGAAGTAAGAACCTCAACCGACTCCACGTGCGAAACTGGAGGCAGCTAGTTAGGGACCGAGCTGGTTGGAGAAATCATTATGTATGTGGTTCGTCTCCTACTGAAGAAGTTGTTAAAACAATAATTATTTTTAATTACAAAAATAAAAAAAATATTTTTTAAAAATTTTTATTATTATTAATTAAAATTAAAAAAAAACAAATTTAATACAATTTTTTATTATATTTAAAATAAAACGCGTTTTGGAATAAATTCCATCATCAGGTGTAGTCGAAAGTTTGGGATGTACTCATTAAATATTAAAAAAAAATTATTTTGTTTTTGTAATTAAAAATAATTATTGGTTTGGTTGGAGAAGCTTGTTGGTTGAGGTCCAGATCCACCCCGGACTGTAGCGCCACCTAAGGTATGGTAAGGTAGGAAGACAGCTATGGTACATTCTATTCGAAAAAAAGTAAAAGATAATTCCAATTCGGCGATTATGCGGTGGTTTTCTCACTTGTATCAGCAGATGTATAGACATATATTTGAAAAAGTTCTCAATAGAGGTGTGTCGAAGTAGGAGGACAAAAATATAATTTCTGCAGAGTTCACCTTTAAAGCGGACCTGAATTCAATGGAACAGTTCAAAGAATAAATGCAGGGTTGCTTTTCTGGTTGATTTGAAGCTTATTGAGCACGCTGGTGAAAAATGTGCATGGTTCTATTCAAATTAGCCAGCTGCCTGAAGAATTCTTTATCTTCAAAATAAATGTTTAGTTTCAACCAGTTCGTTATTAGCTTAATGGGTGCAACTTGGGCTAGAGCCTTCCCAATGATATCTGACATTGAGACCAAAGAATCGTTTAACTGAATGAATTCTAAATCGGTTACTGGATTGTTTGACGACTCACGTCGAGAGCCATGAGGAGCTCACAATCAACAAGTCGTCCATTAAAATTCCCAAGGAGACGTATAAAGGCTGATGGAGTTTTGAAAATGTGTTAGTAGCATCTGTCAAATATGTTGTTTATTTTTCAGTTTAAGCGATGCTATGGTTATGGCAAGTTACACGATTAAAGAGCACGTCCAAATGTTAAAACTTCTTTAGCGATACGAGTGTTCGTTTGTGAAAACTGTGGGCCCCTTTTTACGGTAGACCTAGACTTAGTGGCCCTTCACAGTCAAATCTTCAACTGTTGGTGGCCAAATCTAAGACGTATTTAATCAGCCAATTCAAGATCGGTCGAGAACATAGCCGCGATCTGTGAAAGTGTACAGCAGAACCCGAGGCAGTCGATTCCTCTCCGTTGACAAGAATTTCAACATGCCGAATTTTGTGTCGGGATTTAGACTTATACCCGTACAAAACTCGAATGACCCAACAGCTTAAAGTTCTCGATCATAGACAACAAGTGACGTCACTTTTCGCTTTTTATTGACTGGGCTTCGGAGCGTTTGGACCCTAATTTTGGCCGAACAATCAACTTTATGGCCCAAATATATAGAAGGCGTCACGTGCCACATAGTGGACTCCATAATAAACGACTTGATGATACGGTTGTATTTCGCAGAGGTGACGTGAATTAGCCACCATTTGACAACGCCAGATGTTTTCGAAATCCCCTTTCTATGCCAAAAAAACGCAATCGACACGCCCTGGAAGTAAACATAGAAACGGCCATCATTAAAATTTAGCCGAAGCGGTCATTGAAAATAGACCACTCGGATCCGTGCCACATTAAGAAGCCGAGGTGGGCATTTGAACGATGTTATATTTCATACATAATGGCACACATGGGCCTTTCCAATAAAAAGGAATTTTGTTAATACCTCACAATTGCCCTTCTATTGATGAAGCTATAGAACAAATTGGAAATCCAAAAGATAATTAATTCTGGCTCCAGAAAATCGCCTTAAATTAGCAAGATTTACTCCAATCTCGGCCTGATTTAAAAGTTCTTCAATAATAATAATTCCTACGAAAAATCTCCATTTCTGACATCTTTGCCTCACTTCCAATTTCTTGTAACATCTGCCACTCCGCAAAAGAAACCACATTCCTAAAGATTTTTTTGCCTTAAAATTAAACTTCAATTCTCATATAAAAGTGGCTTCCATATATATAAGTATACAAAAAAAAATCCAAAATATTCTTCCCAAACCGACCACATTCCATCAGAAATTCCATGCCCCTTGGCCAGAAGAAAGAACTTAAGGAGAACATAAACGCCAAATTGATCTCATGGCATTTCTTGGCCTTCTCGAGGCTCTTGTTTAAAAAAACAACAACAAAAAAGAGATAACAACAATTTCATTCTAAAACCATAAAATCATAAAATTATGATTATTTTTCAGCATCAGCAGAATAAGCCACTAACTTACTTAATTGAAGTAGGCTTTTCTAATCCAGGGTTATAGAAGGCCGATGTTTTACTGCTTTAAACCCATCAATACAATACACACTTGCTTAAAGTTCTATCCTCGGGTACACATAAAAATTACTAAATAAACTTAAAAAAAAAATTAAGAATGTCTCAAGAGAAGCAGCAACCTCTTGAAAAATAAAACAACAACAACAAAAAACAAATCGGCTTAAAAAACAACAAAAAAATCAAAAAAAAAAAATTGAGAAGAATTCTAAAAAAGCCCCAGGAAATTCTTCAACAAGAGCAGAGGAAAATGACGTGGACGCGAACATGGCAGCAGCAGCAAAAGATACATCCATCGGATGCGGCGGCGGAGGTGATGGTGAAGGTGGCTGCGGCGGCGCGGCAGAACAGAGATGGAATTCCTTAAGTAATATCGGTACGGCTACCTGAATTACTGAACACGCGTCTTATGTCTTCCAATCTCCTTTGTGGCTCCATGACTGGTTTATTTATTATTTTTCGTTGATGTGGATGCAGCATGGAGGTTGTCTTCTTAGGCTTCTTTTTCTTTAAATTGTTAATATTTTTTTTTTGTTGTAGATACAAATGCAGGTATATGTATGTATTTATAAAAATATCTTTCAAAGGCTCCAAGCTCCATAGGTTTACTTTACTTATCCTTTTTTTCTGCGCAGTTGGTTGTTGTTATTTTTAGAGTTTTTTTTTGTAGTTAAGCGCAATTTTTTTTTTTTTTGAGTTGCAAGTTGTTTGACTGCCATTTTTTTTGTCAATGTAATTTCTGCAGCAGCATACCTGTGATGCTGCTTCCAGTGGGGTGGAAAAGGTGCAATTAAGACCTTTATTTTTTCAATTCAAAGGGTGTCTGGAAAAATAGCACTTACAAGGAATGTTTACCTTATTTTAAAAAGTTACTTCGGTAAACAGTTTTTGAAAAATTGATTTTAGACTCAGAATTTTGAAAAAAAATTATTAAAATTCAGAAAACAGTTTTTCAAAATTTTATGTGATTAAATATTGTTTTTGTTTCCTTCGACAATCTCGAAAACAGCAGCGACATTTTCAACAAAACGGCTGCTGCGGGGCCGTCTAAGCCTGGCAATATCTCATGTTGTCCTAGTCTTTTTAAGTCCAGTTGGCACCTAAAGGCCACAAATCATTATTATAAGAAATTTCTAACCCATCGAGGTGATGAGGGACGAAGTTAAAAGTGCTTTTATAGATGTCAGATCTGATCCGGGGTACTGCCTCTAAAAAGTAAATGACAAATCCTCTAAAGGGTATTCAATTTGTATCAAAAAAGTTCACCTCGTGTAGCCGTTAAGATTAAATGACAAACTATGAGTTATTATAGGCCTTGGAGCCTTAAGGAACTGTCGCGCCAGTAAATTTATTTATTTTTAGATCTGAAGCTAGACCCAGAATATTTCAAGACACCTGTGACAAAAGCACAACGCAGGGCCGGAAAGGTAGTGTTAAAGGTAACTTACTAGTGACAATATAGACCAAATCCAAATGAAGATATTCGCTTAAGCCGTTTAGGCTGCAACTCGTTATACATACTGACAGACAGACAGACAGACATACAGACAGACAGTTAGACAGACAGACAGACTGACAGACAGACAGACTGACAGACAGACAGACATTTTTTTCTCGATCACTTTTTTAGACTTCTCTATGATCGTAATGTCATGTTTCATTGTTATCTAATTTTTTTTATATTCACGAATCCTAAACTTGCCTTATAGATGCCGAGTTCTTGAGAGCAGATCCCGAAGCTACAGTCTGTTTTTTATTTCCACTAGTCAATGCTTCTTGACAACAACAAGACCTTTCCAAGGAAGCGAAAGGACGGAGTTATCGCCAAGATAGCCAAGAAAGGTGATCTATAGAATTGGAATAACTCTTTGGGGTATCGAAGTTTTGTCAGTCATCCAAGTTACTGGCAACTATTGTTCTCCAGCGAGTCTATAACCGAGTCTTTACTCAAGAGGCTTCAATTTGCGGTTTTCGCAGCGGTCGATATTGCGTTGACCACATTAAA